>CM032877.1:21611560-22811560 GCA_019176425.1 Megalops atlanticus | reverse complement strand
CAATGACCGTCCGGCGGCCAGTGCAGGAGTAGTGGATATTCCTGGCATCCTGTGGCGTCTCCAGCATCCAGAGGTTCTCAAGGTCTGCACCTGAGCACTCCAGCTCCTTGGCTCTAGGGGGCAGTGTGACAATGATGGTAGAGTGAGGCTTTGTGAGCCCCAAAATGGGTAAAGCTACCATGTGCTATCTGGGACTCTCTTTTTTGAACCAATCACAATGTTCTGGTAAGGAATGTAAAGGCTTTTGATTAGTACATGAGGGTCAGTGATTGACAGCCCATCACAAGTAATCAAGCTACATTATGCTTCATATGCTCCAAACACTGAGCCTGGATCAGCGTCAGAATTTTTGCATGTAAGAGTCCGAATTTAGCATAAGGATTGGGTTCAGGGATCCTGGATCAGTGCTAGGTGATACTTTCCACTGGGAGATTATTGCTTTATGGCAATTGCTATTCACCAGACAGGTTAATCTGAAAACCTTTCCACACAAATGATTATTGGTGAAACAGATACAAAAGACTGGCAAGAAAAAGGAAAAGAGACAAAAAGGTAATAGATATCTTAAAAACAGAAACTCCTGAGGTATTTGTCTAGGCAACTCAGTTTGGACCCAACACTGACCTGCAGCCAGTGGAGATCAGCAGCTGGTCGTAGCTCTGTAACGATCCATCAGTGAACATCACTGTTTTCTTCTCTGTGTCCAAAGACTTTGCCTGCCATAATGACAGAAGAGCAGGTATGCTGAGACCACTGCAATTATTATAACCACCACACACCAACCTGCCAAAACTACAATAACCACCACACACCAACCTGCCAAAACTACAATAACCACCACACACCAACTATGCAAAACTACAATAACCACCACACACCAACCTGCCAAAACTACAATAACCACCACACACCAACTTTGCAAAACTACAATAACCACCACACACCAACCTGTCAAAACTACAATAACCATCTCACATCAACGCTCTAACTACAATAACCATCACACACCAACCTGTCAAAACTACAATAACCACCACACATCAACGCTCTAACTACAATAACCATCACACACCAACCTTGCAAAACTCACTACCAAAATGACAATAACCATCTCACACCAAGCTGCCACAATGACAGTGACCATCTCACACTAACCTTCCAAAACTGTCATTTTATTCATTTGTATCATAATAGGGACTATCGAAATCCTGGATGTACTACACATCAGATTGGTTGAGTTTCCTAC
Organism: Megalops atlanticus; assembly: GCA_019176425.1. Lineage (NCBI taxonomy): Eukaryota > Metazoa > Chordata > Actinopteri > Elopiformes > Megalopidae > Megalops > Megalops atlanticus. The sequence goes on along the minus strand of CM032877.1, from coordinate 22,810,314 downwards.
TCTGCATGAGCTACTACTATCACACAAAGGGGTGAGGTCACATAACAAACTAACATAAACACACAGAGACAAACATGGAGACACACACACACACACTGACATATACGTGTACATGCGCACATGCACACACATACTGATGCTCATACACACAGAATATGAGCCAGTGTTTACCTCCTTTTGTATCCACACCTCAATGTCGTACTTGTGGAAAAACTCCATCCTCCGTAGAAGTATGCTATCACTCTCTACATTCATGACCTGAGAACGGCTGAGTTTCAGTGTATAGCGTGTCACACACAGGCACACACACATAACACTTCACACATCTTTCATAAAATGACCACTCTAACTGTATGCAGCCTAGCTGGAAACCCTGTGTTACTGGCTCTTCAACAGCTACGTTCTTCTGCATTCACCGTAACCTACTATGATGGCCTTTCATTACATTAGATTATATTATTGTCATTTACCAGGCACTCTTATCCAGGTTAAATTTTTTTGCATATTATCCATTTATACAGCTGGATATTTTTACTGAGGCAATTCTGGGTTAAATACCTAGCCCAGGGGTACAGCAGCAGTGCCTGAGCAGGGAACCAAACCAGCAACCTTTTGCATACAAGCCCTGCTCCACGATGCTATACTGCCGCCCTTTCTAGCAATAATAGCATTGGCTAAATCAAAAACAACAACTGCAACAAAAACAATAAAAATAAAAATTACAGTTATAATAAGCTGAAATTGTGGTCATTTTGTAGCACAGCGTACTGTATGTATACAGTTCTCTCTGTGTTAAAATGCTACCTGAGAGCCATAATTGAAAACAATGCTCCCTGCCCGTGCCCCACCCGTGCCCCGCCCATGCTCTGCCCTCCCCTGGCCACACCTTGCTCAGTTTGGTCTTGTCGTAGGGCAGCAGGTCGTCCCGGCTCACCATGATGATCCGGCCCCCGTAGCGCTCCTGCCGCAAGGTCTCCGCACACACCAGAGAGGCAGCCCCTGTGCTTGCAGAACCAAACAGCCAGGTCTGGAAAAACATTTACTTTAACAAACACCTATTAACATACATACACTATACTTTAAGAAACACCTATTACATACATACACTATATTTTAACAAACACCTATTACATACATACACTATTCTGTCCTGATTGGCAGGGTGGGGGAGTGGATTTGCGTCACACAGAGCGGAGAGACAGCAATGTCAGGGTGAACACAGGCTCTTTCTGAGGACACGACCTATGCTCCCCCTCCAGAACTTCCCACTATCCTGTGAAACCGGGCCCCTTCCTCACCTCCTCCCATCAGCAGCACGGTGTGGTCGACCCCTTGTACTCTGCCCCCCATCTCCTTCAAACGCTTGTTCTGCTTCAGATACTGTGATGAATAAGCAACAATATCACAACCTCCCTCACGTACCGTACACTATTCCAACCTCCCACAAGGCAATAACAAGCAGCACACCTTTACGAAAAAGTAAAAATATGAAAACAGCAAAAATGTTTACAAAATACTTTTCAATTTTATAAACACAATTATAAACATATCAGTACATAAAGATATCAGTTGCTGTCAATTTCATAAATTATGTGTATGCATATGGTGAATTGTGGAATATACCAAAACTGTGTTATTTTAGAGTATGTATTATGCAACACTGTTGCATAATAGAATTGCTTATTTGAAAGTGAAAATAATTAATGTATTTGTATTAAATGACACTCATAAACCACGCACACCTCACACTTGTTTTGAGATGATGGGACTGAAAGCTGGACTTTACCTTTTTGTGTATTGATACATGGACCTTGCTGTGCTCAATTTTCACCTTTTAAAAGAAAAGGAAGTCACCATTAGGACAGAGAGCGATCTACATTCATTCATCAACATCCATCTCTTTTGACTGAGTCACATACACCACACTGAGTCACTGCCTATGGAGTCAGACACAGCACACTGTGTCAATGGTTACACAGCCAGTTATGAACTAGCTTGTCCCCAGTCTTAACAAGTTATACTGTTTACAGCACACTGAGACAATGCTCACAGAGTCACATACAGGACACTGAGTCACTGTGCTGCAGAGTGGTGGTACCTTGTGGCAGGGTAAGCAGTCCATGCCAGGGTATTCCTCCAGGTCTCCGGTCTTGACGTTGAAGCATGCCCCATGCCAAGGACAACGTACCCGAGTCCCTGCCAATGCCCCTGCCACACAGATCACCCTATCACCCCCAAAGCTACACAGGCTACAGGTAAGGCATGTCAGACTTGTTAAGGATAACTTTTCAAAATATGTTGAAAATTGTGTCGTATACTATACACCAATAACACACAAATTCTTGCCACCTTATTGTTATTGCATAGGTGTGCATACAACATCATATTCTCCTATATACACTTGAAACTGTATATATGATAATTAACCTGTCAGGCATAAAGTATGACATATCTGTGCCAGTGCTGAAATGTATTTTTATTGTGCCAGTTAATTCACACAATTTCACAAAAAAATGTTTTGTAATGTCTTTAGAGTCTGCCCATGACACACCCCTTTTCATTGAATAAAAATCAGTAACTCAATAATAATCGGGTGACAGACGCAAGGTATTGTGGACAAGATCTTCTCGGTTTCCTGTGGCCATCCTGATTTGCATGAAAACAGATCCTAGTTAAAAAGCAGTCATTACAAAGCAAGCTAGGAACCATTTATGAGACAGAATAGGGAAGGCACTTAACCCACAATTTCCACAGAAAATGTTCAGCTGTATAAATGGATAAAATTACAAATTTACATTGTACATATACATACACCAGACGCTCTTATCCAGAGTGGTGTACATGATGTGAATACAATTCAGGTTACATTTACATACACCAGTACTGTCAGTACAGCCCACAGAGCAATGGCCATAAACCTCACAGAGGAGGGAAAAAGGAATAAATGACGTGACGGAAATAACGAGACCGCAGCTCAGTGGGATCCTCCTTAGTGAAAGCCGCAGGTGTAAGAGGAATAATTTTATTGTTTATTTGCACAGATGATATTGTTGCCCTAGCACAATCTATAAAGGTTTGTACCTTAAGGTTACAATTAGGTGATTGCTTTTCATGTATTTGTATCCCTATGTACAATTATTCAAGTCTGTGAATTTGATCTCAGCTGGAACTCAAGCTAACAGACTCAGTGGGTCTGCACTCAAGATAGGGGGTGAATATAAAAATATTACCATGCGCTATTAATGGCAGTCTGATCTGAAAGAATCATACTGCTTAGCTATGGAGGAGATAGCTATTTGATTGGTTCAGACAAGTGATTGACAGCATACGGGAGTGAGAGCAAACATCAGGTTCATGAAGCCTCACTCTTGCATCATTAGTCTTCCCCACAGTTCCTTTGCAACCAGATATGCAGCTCTGTGTGCTTTACATCAGATGTTCTGTCTTTGCCATTACTGATGCTATAAGTGTTGTGATCAGCTGGGTCATTATGAGCATTTTTTTTTTTTTTTTTTTGGGGGGTCTAAAACAGAACTTCCATAGTCAGTATTGGAAAGCATGTAGCAATAGAGCCTCCTGTTACCAATCAGAACCTCCTAGATGGAAGATGGAAGGAAAACAAGAGCTGAATATCTGGTCATAATAGGATATGTGTATCTCTGCTGTGCTGTTCTTTGACCTTTGACCTCTCACCTTTACTGAGGGGAGCCCCATAATGTGTGCACTGGTTTCCAATGGCGCTGTACTCTCCTCCGCTGCGAACAAGCAGCACCGTATGATGCCCCACTTCCACCTCCATCATCCTGACAAACAGAGCGCAGTCAAGCATCTGATCAGCTGTTTCCAGGTAACGCAACCTGTCAATCACTATAGTGAGCCCCTTGTGAAAAGAGGGTGGGGGAGCACGAACGCCTCCCTTCCATCATTGGCTGCATAGTGGATTTGCGTCAACAGCAAAGCTGTCTCTTAAATAAGCCAATATAATCTCCCATGAGAGGTGCCTGCAGATGTGAGAGGGTGGAATCCTCTGGTTACACGGCAGTGACTCTCACAGTGAGGCTGGACCTGTCACCCATCAGATACTCACAGTGATGCAAACTCTCATCAGACATATCATAAAACACTAGCATAACGGGCACATGGCACCAGTGCAGGTGAAGGCTGTGCCCCTGGGCCTTACTCTCCATCCTGCAGCTCGGACTCCACGCACACCTCCTCAGTGATCTCCTCCAGGTCAGAATCCGTGTCCGGCTCTGGAGCGCTCTTGTCTGCAGAAAACACAAATCCAGATATAGAGATTCTAACCATAAGCACTGATCCAGGATCGGCTCCAACTTTTTTACATAATGCAAGGGCTTCAGAATTGGGTGAGGGTAGCTGATCCTGGGTTATAGTTAACTGGGGGTAGTGTATGCACATAGCTCACACTCCACTCGTTCTGTAAAACAAGGAAATTTTCTTCATCGGCAAAAAATCAATTTTTCAATCACTCGTCTTAAATGGTATTTCTCTATTGATGCTGTTTACTTTATGGCATGCTGTATATAAAAATTAATCACTCCTGAGAAATACGTGACTTATCAGGCGATCGCGTGCCCAGGTTTCCACAAAAGATAACTAGAAATTTAGAACGAGGCGAAAATGCAACAAACCAACAAAATCCATCATTGATGAATACACTTTTTGCAACTATAGGGACTTTGGTGGTTGTGCTTCTAAAGCGCGCTATCAGCTGAATACATGAGCGCGTTATGTCTACCGAGAAAGGGCCACGTACAGAAAGACATACCATGCTTTCACAGTTAACGCCAGATCCTCTTGTTGAAATGTGCGGACTTAGCGGACTTTAGAAGAGTCATGCAAGCATATTTACTTATACAGGATAAACATGCTGTGAACACTAATATTCTCAGGTATGGTCTTCAAAGAAAACAGTGTTTATTTAAATATGACATAAACAATTCCAAATGTAGCCTTAAAGCTATGTGAACTCGTTGAGAAACTGCACGACTGGTAACTCCTAAACTGGGCATTTAGATACGAATTACATTCTTGTTTTAAAAAGTATATTTAAAAGGTTTGTTTTACTTACTTGGTGGTCTCGCAGACATCTCACCCGTTACTAAAGACAACACGACGAGGAAATTATATTCGTTGAATGTCCAACTATTTTATAAAATATTCGTTCGGACACCTTTCGGGCTGCGATGCATTCGTAAGCGGCAATGGACCAATTGGGATGGAACAGAATCCCGTTACCCCGGCAACCACAGCTCCCCCACGGACCTCGTGCGCAGGATGTTTTCAGGGGCACGTACCGGTTGTGAGGTTGATCCATAAAGTCACTATTACACCGTTAAGCCGCTGGTACATAGTCTCTGTTTGGGGTGTTCATTTGACCACATACATACTATAAAAAGATAAGAAATCCATTTTATAAGGTGAATTGTTAATGTAATGCCCGGGGTGCATTCACAGTCATTGGTACATAAACAAAACGTGAAATGGCTGACGAAGCAACAAGGTTAACAATGGGGCCGTTAACGTGGGGGCAAAGTGCGTGACTCTGCACCTCTTGCGACAATCCGTTCCATTCAGCTCTGCACCTGTAGGCACTATTCAACAGGTTTGTTTATTTCCCAATATAGCTGTCTACGGGCATCAACAACCGCAGTAATCGGGGTTTATAGCGGGTGTCATGTCAAAACTCCTACTTTAAAAAGTTGTTTCAGAAAAACAAAACCTATCATGCAATCCGACCTATCAGATTTTTATTATCTGAAGAGCTCAGAGCCATTGCTATGCCATTTTTGTAGGGGATACAAAAACAATTGCGGTTTGTGGGTTTTTTCATAACTGCGTTAGGGGCAAAAAGTGTAACTCAGTCATGTATAAATTTGAGCCAGATCATCACATTTCGAAAAACAACATCAGCCATAAAATGCAAACATTAATGTTTAAACGGAAACGGTGGTAACTGTGGTAACAGCTGAAAATGTGGTAAACTACACGCGGTAGCACATTCTCCCACTGGCTCTTGGTGACCCCCTTGATAACCCTGCCAAAGCCTTCACGAGATACAGGAGGAAAAGTTGTCTGGGTGGAATAAGTGGTTGTTTGTGGTAGATTAATATAGAAATCAATATGACAGCCTCTTCAAAAGACCAACCATGTTCTAATGAACATTTCAATATCACGAGTAGGCGGAACTATGTGGGCCAATGTGGCATTTGCTGTGATGGATCAAATCAAAAACATACAGCAACTCTTTTATCACACGTGTTGATTTTTTGTACACAATGTGAGCAGGGAAAAGAGCAAAAAGCAAACCTACACCATGCTAGATTTCACTCAACGTTTGAAGTGATCGGATCCTGGGTGCTAGGTGTATAATAATAATAATAATAATAATAATAATAATAATAATAATAATAATAATAATGGTATCTGGACGACCTTGGGTATGTCAGTCTTAAAAGTCACCTTGCTTTACAACAAATGTTAAAATGTTTACAGGTCTGGCGCCTTGGGTGAAAGCCTCGTTTTGGACACTTGGTTAACATTTGGTTAATTAATCTTACGACTTTAGCACTGACATCAGAATTAAATTAGATTATGAAGGTTCATGAACTGACTCTTACAAAAGCACTTACGAAACCAATCGTAAACGTGCACAGAGGTCTCGTGTAACGCCAGGTGATGTCGCTCTGTTCTAGTGAATACAAACAGTATCATTTCAAGGATGAATCGTTTAGGTTGTCGCACTTTTTTGCTGTAGACGAATGATACCTTACGGTGGCTATAAAGTCACTGATTATACACATAAAATAAAAGACATTTGCTTTGTCTGTGTGGCATTGCTGTGATTCGCTTGAATAACAGAATCCTCTGTCGCCCTTCGCGCTGATAAACTGTTTTCCCCTCTGACCTCGATGCCCAAGTGAGAGCAACCTGTTGCTGTAAACCCCTTCTGTTATCTGCTATTTTGTTTTAAAACTCCATGCTGATACTGGAGCGTGAACCGAATCGCAAGCATTGGTTTCTATTATCAGTACCTTAAAACTGAGAAACAAATTGGCTAAATAAGCAGTTCAGTTCAACGATTAATTCATTCATTAATCATATTACCCTACTTGAACACGGCTCTTCTACAGGAACACAATAGCATTGCTTGCTACGGAATTGTCAATACAAAACTGAGCATGTTTTGAAGAGATTTCAGAGCCGTCGTCTTTTTTTTCGATTTCATTCATTTATTTGAAAACTGGCGACTACAACTACATAGTTACCATGTGATGTAATCGGGGGCTGTGTATTAGGCGGGAGAGGGACGTGACGGAGTTCTGAAGCCGCACCTCTTTGTAGTGGGGCGGAGATTGTAGCTGGAAGGAAAGTTTCACGGCCAGATTTTACTCATAACATCGTACCACTGGCATTGGTACGACCAACTCACGTCTACTAGTTTTAGATAAAAAAAAAATTGTAGTCTTCGTTCTCCATCGCTAATTAGACTAAAAAAAGAAACACCTTGGGAATGCCAATAAAGAGCTTTCTTTAATCTGGATGGAATAAGTGGTTGTTTGTGGTAGAAATTACGTGGTTTTACAAAATATGCGATTTTAAAAAATAGGCAACAAACCAAAAACAAAACAGACAAGTGAGGTAACAAAGGTTTGAAAGTGCTTGAAAACGAGACCCGTTTCCCCGATTAATATTATACCAAAAAGGCTATTCCGGAGAAATGGAGCTGAATTCTGTTATTTTGACAACGGGATGCTCCGTGGGCTTTTTCAAACTCGTGAACACAGGACTTAAAGCACTCCCTATGCCAGACTCAGCTTGCAGGAACGCGTGGAAATGGAGAAACATCTCAACCTCATTCGTTCACAGCATTATAACTGGGATCTGGGCCGTGCTGTGGTGAGTGGAATGTTCTATTGCCTTTTTAACTCTAGCCTACTTATTATTTCGTCGATGTTTTATGAATTGGCTTCTATTCCCACGTGCGTGTTTATTGAAATGGCTGGGAAGGGGATAACAGCTTAAGTATGTATATGTATCGTTTTTTGCATTTTGTTGTGTGTTATACAGTGACTATGACGTTTTTGAGGGCGCATTGTTTTGGATTCTCTGTTTGAGCTTGATGGGGGCTGTAACAGCGTCTTCCTTATTTTCTCTGTCATGTGAAATGTTTTGTTTTCCTATGGTATTTGTTGGCAGCCTGGTAACAGCAATTGAGCGTCGTCAGCGGACTAACCTTTCTTCTCTCAAACAGTTTTAAAAATGACTAAGCGGATAATGTTGACTGAAGTGTTGGTGATGTTGATTTTTCGTGTCTTCCTGTAGTTTCTACTTGCATCCTCAGATGGCTGAAGACCTTATATCCACACATTCAGTGTTTTCACACGCGCTGGTGTGCGTGTCGATCGGTAAGTGTCTCTTTAGGGTGGAGAATGTTAAGAAAGAGGGAAATAAAATAGTTCTAAAAACGTAATACTAATAAAAAAAAAACAATAAACGTCGTTTGTTATGAAGGCAATTTCGCGGCTGTGTGTAGACACGTGAGGGCTTTGTTACAGTGACCGCCCCGCTGTCAGGCAATTGAAACGCTCTCAGACCTACTCAGACGGTGCTAAATCTGCCCGCGTCTGCTCCAAACCGTCGGACTACTACACGTTGGCTTCCGGTATTGTCTGAATTAATAGGCTACATTAATAATGATTGACAAAGGGGAAAACGCCTGTTTGTAGTTTTATTAAAACCATTCAGTATCTAATGATTCACGGCAGTAATGGTGAGCTCAAAGGATATGATTCAGTCAAAGTGTAACATGTGCCCTAGTTTGGAACTTAAAATAACGAGAAACATAAACAGCGCACGTGGCTGTTGAACTGTGGCCTTCCCACCACATTCACTAGGGTCACGCAGTCATGGTAACTTTATCCGGATCCCGTGCGTCTTTATGTTTTTGAAATTTGTGCGTTTCAGTACTTGTCACATATCTGAGAGCGACCGATGACACTTTCGTCAGACAGACCGACCCTCTGTTGTACTTCTACTCGATCTGTGTACACGTGGGTTTAGTGTCCTTGAAACCATATTGGCAATTGGTGAAACTGATTTTCAGATATTTTTCCGAATGTTTGGTCAGTGCAATGTCTAAGATTACCTTTCTGTTGAAGCAATAACTGGTTATCTTTGCGTCAGCCAAATTAATGAAGCTACACCTGACAGAGAGCGTAACACAGTTACCCCAAATCCTTTTCTTCTTGTCTTGAATTGTTAACATGCCTTCCACATCATGCTGACTTAAAAAAAGTCTCATCCTACGATAGCTGATGGTGTGTTTTGCACCTCTGCACTTGTTGCTTGACACTCTCTCTGGGACAAGATAGCTGCTGCTGCCCTGCTTTGATTTCTGCTGTGTAGCTTGATGATATTCAGCCAAAGGCAGAAATTCAGTGCTCATAGATTAACCCACAGACCTGCCCCAAATGAACCTGAACTATGGGATTCTGTGTGTGTGGGCAAAGAAAGGACAATCACAGCTAACGGTAATCTTTTGCAGACTGCTGGCTATCACAGATGATTCATCACAGGCAAACTGTTTTTGGAATTATGCAGCTTCCCAACAACAAAGTATCTGCAAAACCATAAAAATACTGAAATTTCCTCTTCAAGTCTATCAAACTGAGCTTCAATATTCAGCTGGCACAACAAACAGCAGGTATTAGCCTGGAGTTCAGACTGGCCCTCCCTCCTTGCTGCATCGTTTGGTTTCCTCTGTGCCATGAAATGCACCCACACAAACTTGTGTCCGCTAAGCCTGCTAATTCATTGGGTCTGTGCTGGGAAGCGAGGGTTCTGGAATTCCAAAGATTGCTCACATTCTCTGGTGGGTTCCTCCCAGAGCACTGGCAGCTGGGAGCCACAGAATCTATGGGGGGGGGATGTCACAGGCTGTTCCAGTCACCAGCTCACCCCAACACTGGGTGTGTGACCCCCTCTTAAGAACAGGGCAGCAGAATCTTAGCAGGTCCATGTTGAGTTGAAAAAGCTTTCTAACACAGAGTCAGCACAGGAACACACCCATCGATGCAGGGGGATTAATAGACAGTAATGAAATGACCATTTCCTCTCATGACCCGTGAGCAGCTATCAAATGGTGCAGCCTCTATGCTGTCGGAACTTTACCTGGTTCTAATGCCATTTTCCATTTCTGGAAATATCGATTTATTTATTCATTTTATGAACGTGGAGGTAAAACCCTTACATTGCTCCTTTGAGCAATGCAGTGCTCAAGTGCAGGGCTGATTGGAGCGGTCTGCTGTACAAATTGCTCTGATGGGTTTTATGGTGTTATTCACAGTAAACCACACACCCCCATATAATTTCCACTGTGGATTTTTTAATTAAGCTGTTGTTTTGTACATGAGATTGGCTGGAAACCCGGCTCTGTTGGGGTGGAAACCCTGTAAAGGTGGGCCTGTTGTTTTCTTTGGGGGCAAGCCTTTTAAAAAACATCTGCATGGAAACCACTTCCTCACCAACGGCTTTCCCAACGTTTGGTAAATTTACTTGCTTGTTTACACACTTGCTCACCAGTGCTGCAGTGCAGCTGGAACATTCTATCTGTTTGTGCAGATATGATTCTCAGTGCGGGGTTTTGTGGGTGAAATGTGAAAAGTCTTCTGTCTGAGAGGCCTGATAGGCTTCAGGGCTGTGAAGATGTGCTTTGCCTGTTCATTTATGGCTCCTCAGGTTATTTAATCATTAACACTCAGTTTAGACTCACCAAGTGCTGAAGAATGCAGCACTCGGCTGAATCCAGCAAAGATCATTGCCTGGTTGGTACAGGGGCAGGCTGCAGTCTGAATGACTGCATTTTGCCATGGTTGCTGAAGGATGGGGCCTCTCTGCCTTTACCTTTGCCTAGGGCTGCAGCGGTGTAGAAATTTCCTTACCTCGGTATTCGAAGAATGCCACCTTGCGCTTTGCAGTAATACCGCAACCAAACCCCCCTGTGTTTAATTATTCATTCATTTGAAGCTACTTGTCCCTTAACATCACAAACACCGTTTCTACTGTTTTCGAAAGACAAAAATCCATCAATTGAGTTCTAGGCCATCGCCTAGTCTAATTGTACTGGTTTATTCATGGCGTGCATTTCAAACACCATATAAAATGCTAAATATTTGGTTGATTAACTTAGAACTAAAGAAATTGTTATTACACACATTTAACCCTTTCGCATGTAACTTATTTTCTGCTATTTAGCGCGCGTGTTACGTTATATGGTTCATTATGTTTTCATTAGCGTTATTAAGCTTCTCATAGTTTTCACTGCCGCATTTGCTATATTTTTTAATGTTAAATCGCTGTTTCCTCAAAGCTAAAATTAGCTAGAATTTTTCCAATCTCATGTTCTAATCACACTGGTGTTAGCATAGGTGCTAAACAGCTAATACATCAGGGTGACCGTACGCACGAAAGGGTTAATAGCATTTTACGTGAGTTTTGTTACGCATTATAATTAATAAACATGGCACCCTCCATAACATTATTTGTTGACAGTTGCAGCTTCTCACTAGTTTTCAACACCAGACTCGCAAACCGTTTCTCCTCAGTGTCAGTCCTCTCGATTGATTTGATTGGTCAGTTGACCAGAAGGTTACAATGACGTGATGCGCTTGCTAAATGTTGTGTATGCTTAGTGCAGAGGTCTGGCTGTTTTAGAATCGTTTTCTCGTTCTCGTGTGGAGAGATAAAAAAAAAAAAATGTGTGTTTTTCAAAACGTGAGTTTTCGAAAATATCCGGATACGTGTAGACAAGGCCACAGACCAAGCCAAAAGCTCCATGAGGATGGCAGCACTCTCAGATGAGGGAAAAAAGCTGTTATGACGGTAATGCTGGTGACAGGCTCAACACCGCTGTACACCTGCTAATACCACGGTATGGCAGTGATGCAGTTATTGTTGCAGCCCTACCTTTGCCCCTCCCGGCTCTTCTACATTGCTGACAGGCATTTGCAGCAGCTCTCCTTTTTCGGCATAGCCAGTACTGATTTATTTGTTTAGCAGATCAGTTACCCGTGGGGCCGTATGCTTCAGCTTTCCCCAGTACAGATCGCTTATTGGCCTGTGGGAAGGGGTGGTGGGGTTGGGGGGCGGGGGGTTGGTGGGAATGCGGGAGTGTAAAGTTGCTTCTTTCATGAGTGCAGTGGGTTGTCTCCCTCAGTGGCATGAACGTTTTTGTGTGTGTTTGTGTAGACGTTTGTGTGTCAGTCATACAGCAGAGCACAGGGTGTATTTGAGCGCACCACAAACAGTGATGTCACCCCGTGGAGTCATGGATAAGCATTTTATTGGTTCCGTGCATGAGGGACCTGGGTCTTTAGCTCGCCCAGCTAGTCTTTGTCCCATGGGGTTGCAAGGGCAGTATTCCATTTCCCAGTGACTGCACTGGTTACACATGGTCTGTGGCCGTTGATTCTGACCATGCCCATGCGGAGACAGAGATGTATTCAGTGTGCCTCTTTCGATACTAGAGTCTCTTCATTACTGTGCTCTTTCGCTCTCTTGCTGTTCTCTGATTGGTTGTAAGTCTGTAATTCCAACTCCTGGCAGACGGCACCACCGCATGCTGTGTCCATACGTGCTGTGCATGCCGCGCTCACGTTCATCTTGGTGTCGGATCTGAGGTGGCCCTGTGACCAGGGGTGGCAGTGGGATGAAAAGACCATTTTAGCTGGGATGCATCAACTGGTTTGGGTCCTCTTTTATGGAATGCTCAGCTATTGCCATGGTAATGGCATCCCAATCACATTGTCCTTAATTTGAGAACATGCATGCACTCACAGTGGGATACTGTAATACTGCCAACCCTCACCCACCCACTTGTAACTGACATTTACATTCTCATATTTGTCACTTAGCAAACACTCTTATCTAGAGTGACGTGCAAGATGCTAAGATGTACAGTAAACATTCTTACAACAGTTGCTGCCACCAAGGTATCCAGGTACCTAAGCTACCAAAAAGCCAGAAATGCTTTTATACAAAAACACAGCTTCACAAATGGTTTAAGGTTTTTTAATTTTTTTTATTTTCTGCCCCTTTCTCTCCCAGGCTACTTCATCTATGACTTTTGTGACATGGTGTTCAACCAGAAGATCACCCAGGCCTGGGAGCTCCTCTTTCACCATACAGTGGTAAGTCTTCAGAACCAACTCTTCAACACCTTTGAGCACAGTGGCACATTAAGGCAAAGAACAGTACTTTAGCAGTAAGGGCACCGGACTGGCACTAAGGGGACTGCGATGTCTGGATGGTTATTGCAATCATTAGCAAGGCAGCCTTTTCTCTTTCTCTCTCTTTTTTTTTTTTTTTAAGAATTATGCAATACTTATGGAGACACTTTACTCAGGCAAAAAAAATTCTTCACAGCAGTCCAGCCTCATGGCAACATAGCCAGAGGATTATGAAATTCTCGTTAAAAATGAAATTCTCTAAGTTAAAATGCTGTCCCCAGCACGTATGTAAACACTGTACATATCATGAAAAATTACATTTAGATTTTTGACGTAAGTTACCCTCTAAGGGGTCAGACTAACAAAAGAGTGAGATACAGGTATATTTTCTTTATTTTTCTACCTCTTGTTCTGTCCATTTTTAGCCCTGTTTACTCAAAAGGCGATTCCTAAGTGAATACAATGAAAAATAAATCTCTCCACAGTTGAGATTGTCACATGTTGAAAGATGAGTGCTGTGTTCATTAAATGGGTCAAGGCATTCCTCTGCTGTTGGGTCATATCCTGACTGAGACGATTGTTGACGACGCACCCAGCTACAAACAGGTTTGTGCCTTGTTGAACAGGAAGGTGCCCTGTCGTACCCCTGTACAGTGATTTTTGTGTCATGATTTGCTCTGCTGAAAAGCACATGCAAACGCCAAGAAAAACAAATTTCAGACAAATGGAAGGAGCACATTTCACAGGAATCATCCGAACAAAATAGCTTCTGTCACTTGTGGTAGTGCAGGGAATGGATGTTTGCCTCACATTACAGCCAGGAATTGTGGGTAGGCTGTCCGTGGTGGACTACCAACAAAATAGCAAAATGGAAATCCCTGCTGTCAGGCTCAGATGTCTTGGCTCTGGAACAGAAGGTGATGGGTTCAGACCCTGAGCAGGCTGTTGCTGCAGGTGTGAGCTAGGCTCTGCACCTCAGTTGCTGCGGCGCTGTGGTGTGAATGTGTAGCTGAGTGTAAGCTGCTGATAATGGTGCTCCACAGCTGAGCTGTCACAGAAGGCCGTGCCTCTGTCTGTGGCTCTCTGCCACCCTGTGCTTTCCACTGCGTCTCGCCTGTGTCTCCCTCTCTCCCTGGCTGTGGGGAACATGTTATGTCATCGGAACAATATGCCTGTAAAGTTTTTCCTGCTGTTTCCTTTAGCCTTTTTCCCGGCACAGAAAGCCCGCGTTCTTCAGCATGAGGGTGTAATCTCACACCAGCGCTCGTTACCATGAAGCTGTGATCTTAATCCAGTACTTGTTCGCATGCAACTCTGAGTTTAAACCAGTGCTTGTTTGCATGGAGCTACGAGTATAAATCAGCGATAATTAGCTTGAAACTGTGAGCCTAAACCAGCAGGTATAGAGGAAGCAGGTCACAGCTCTGACCTGGATAAAACTAGGTGCTGAGAAATAAAAAACATTTAATTATTAATAGCATTGGTGTCATTAGTACAGAACCCTGCAGGCAAGGAGAAGCTGTATCTGGGCTTATGGACTGAAAAGTCCCTCATAAAAGCAGCGCTCTCTGCTTTACTTTCTCTCTCTCCCTCTTTTCTGTTAACCACTTATTCCTTTCCCTTGCTCTCCTTTCCCGCCTCCCTTTTGTCTTGCTCCTCACACCTCCCCGTCAGCCTCCTCTCTCCTCATTCTTTCTCTCCCCCTTTCCTGTTTTCTATTTCTCCCCCACTTTCCCTCCATCTCCCTCTCCATTGCTCCTTCCAGACAGGAAGAGCTGCATCTGGCTTCCACATGTTCCACTGCTGCTGCCATGGAATTCCCTCAGAACAGAAACTCTGACACAACAAAACCTGTCTCAGCACTCACAGCAATAACATATCAGCTCCACACTGTCATAGACATAGCAGTGCCAGATCAGTGCTACACTGTCACAGGTGTAACAGTACTAGGTGAGCTCCACACTGCCACAGACATACTAGATCACTAGCACTCTGCCATAGATTTACCATTTTCAGTCCAGGGATTCTAGATTTTTCCATGTCTTCAGTCATTAAATGCACCATTGTCTAGAAGGAAATTTTTCCATACATTTCAGAAAGGGGTTTCCTCTGCTGACAAGTACCTGCGCATGTTGCAGTGTAGCTCCATTGCTGCCATTTGAAATTAGGGGACCATACAGGTATGGAGTGGTCTGGCTAGAGAGCACAGACAGTAACTGCTCCTTTGCAAACCTAACCCCTAAAGATCAAAGGCTGATATGAGCATTGGTGGCCCAGCAGGCGGCTGGAGGTTCTGTCTTGCCTCAGGTGCAAGTCTGTGCTCCAGGTTCTTCGGGTTGGAGGGGGTTTCCAGGTGGGTCTGAGGTATGCAGAATGTGGCCAGTGGACTTCCCAGAGGCTTGCATCATGGCACGCTCCGCTCAGAAGGGGGGAGGAATGTGGTCCATCGAGGGCTCTGAGGGGCGGTGTGGTGGCAAGGCCCAGGGTGCATCAGAGGGAGTCCGGCCGGTGGGCCGAGGTCAGGATAGACCGGCTCTGCTGGAAGCTTCTCCACAACCTGGGAGAAGAGAGGCTCAAACTGACTGCACCGGGCAGGGGGGCAAGGGATGGAGGGAGCATAAGAACCCCCCCCCAAAGTGATCTGCACATGGGTGTGCATGGCAGCAGGGTGTCCAAAAAGAATGCTTCAGAAATGGTGAAACCTGGTTGTGGACCTTGGTCTTGATGTAGTACAAAACAGAATGATATTGGAGGGACATTTTGGGAGAGACTGTTTTTTTTTGGATCTGAGAATATGGAAACTGAAGCACATGAATCAGCAGGAGTTGAAGCCCCAGAACATTAACTCTTGTGAGAATGCTCTTGTGTTGCAGGGTCTAGGGCTGTGTAGATACACTCAGCGGTCAGATTAACCCAAGTGAGCTGTGACTTTAACTCCGTCCACTAGCTGTCTTCTAACACAATACCTAAGAAAAATAAAAACACAGCTGCTGGGGATTTTTGAAGGGCCTTTTTTGTCAATCATGACAAATGTATTGTTTTCACTTCACTGCTGCCTTGTCAGATCATCGGTATGGACTGTTGACTTCATTGTACTGTATCGTTACATGGCGTGGGAGTCTTTCAGTGTGTTCAAATACAATCTATTTATTTCTTTTGGTATTATGGAGATCTATATGGTAAGTGGCTTCACAGTTGTCATGGTGATCTGAAGAGTTGTATCACAGAATGTGGAGCATGATTGCATTATGTTAATATGCCGGTTGCCCGGCAACCTCGGATTATGGAAAACATCCTTTGGGGAATGCCTTGTCTCCAGTGCCAGGAAAGGCACCTTAACTGATGGAAACTGGAAAAACCTGTCTCCACAGACACTGATTCACACTGATTCACATTCTCACAGAGCCACTATCAAGCCATTGTCAAGTGGGGGGAGAGCAAATGACATTCCTGCTGTACTCAGTCAGCGATATGATGTATTGGATTTGCAAGCTGAAAGAAAAGCTACGAGTTTAGATCCTGAGTGAGGCACAGTCGTCTCAGCCAGCTGCATAAGAGCTTAATGCACAGTGCAGGGAATCCCTTTCTGGGTAAATGCCCAGCAAACAGTGATAATAATAGTGAAATAGTAGTAGTAATAACAATAATTAGTAGTAGTAATATCAGTGGTAATAATTATAATAATCATAATAATAATTCTAGTAATGATAGCAGCAGCAATAACAATAATAAATAATAATTTATAATTAATAATGGTGTAGTGATTTGGTCTTGGCTCTCTCCCGGGTCTTCTGAGGGTGTTTAATCTTTATGGTGCTGAGGCTTATATCTGTACTGGATAGTTGTCATCCTCTGCCCCTCGCTGTGTGATCTGTGACATCTCGTGCATGCACAGACTTTGACCCCCATGCCATACAACAGCCGGTCAAAAAGCAGGAGTCTTATCTTTAAACTGTTTAAACTGACAGTTTCTCTCTGCCTTTTTCACTCTCTCTTGCTTTGTAAGTATGTATTCAGCTGAATAACCCATCTCTCCTCACAGGAAATTCTCTTTCATTCACTTGTGTATTGTGAAGCAGCCTCTTTTCACACTAAAGTATTTAAATGTAGTCAAAAATGCTTTTCACCTCAAGCTATATTGTCCTGTGACTGCATGTCACACAAGCTTTGAAGTGCCATAAAGGCTGACTAATAAACCCAATGCAGAAAAACTGATCTTTTACACTGTTAACATGCACTGGTTGGGAGCATGGAGAAGCCATGGTTAAATCCATCTATGTGGTCAAATCTGTACAGATGCTGCACAATGGACTGGGGTCAGAGAATAACACCGTAAGAGATACTGTTTAGAGAGAGAGAACTATGTACTGATTAATTCAGCTGAGGAATTAGCTGATTGTTACTCAAAGCCAATCAAACCAAAAAAGAATGAGAGAAAAGATCAGTTGAGAGGTAAGGCTTGTGCCTCCTCTCCTCCTCCCCTACTCAGGGCCTGCAGTGCAGGGTGCAGTCTGCTGCTCCTCGGGGCTGATGTCTGGAGGGTGTGTGACTCGCACAGCAGGCGCAGTGAGGGAGGCAACATTAGTGGAGACTGGGGACAGGACGTGCCAGTCCTCCAGAATGGTTGTGCTGCCGGTTTTAAAAACCTGTTTCCCCTCTTTGTTTTGTTTTGTTTTTTTTTCCTGGGAAAGCAGTGATGTAGTCTCTGCCCCGGGGTGAATGCTAGCTGCGGTTCCTCCATCGAGGACTCGCTGATAGCTGTGTCAGTTTGTCACACGCCCACTGGCTCTGCAGAGCTGTCACACCAAGTCCCACTTCCAGTGGCCATTGCACCTTAAGACACTGCCCTGCCCCCTCTCTGTTATGACATCACGGATCGCTGTGCTGACTCATCTTTCCCTTGTGACATCGCAATTTACCACCCTGTCCAACCCTTTCTCTTATGACAACACAGCTCACCGTGCTGCCTCATGATTTCAGAAGGGAGTGATGCTACGTCCGAATTCGCCTACTACGCATGTACGTACATATTTCTGTCGAATGCCTACTACCCGAATGAAAATACAGTAGGCACTACAGTCACGCTACATATACTAAGCACAACTTCAGACATACTACTACACCGCCATCTTTGCCCATTGATTAACCCGGATGTTTACGTCACGTGGACGGTGACGACACAGCACTCGCTTCGTCTTCAAACCTCTAAATTTGTACTTTATGGTAGCAAAATTAACTACTTCATGAAAAAAAGAACTACTTACATTTTTACTGTGGTGAGGCATCTGCCGTTTTTCCTTCCGCCATCTTTTTCGTTTTTTTTGTAGAACGTTCAGATCCCTTGAACTTTCTCCCGTTGGATGATGGGATAGCGTAGTGTCCATCGCTACCATACTACAGAATTGTGTAGGCCATCCAGGCATTCTTCGCGTACATATTTTGGGTTACTAAGGATTCGGACATACTACAGGCCTACTACGTAGTAGGCATGTAGGCGATTTCGGACGGAGCACCACTTCCAGTGGCCGTTGCACCTTAAGACACTGCCCTGCCCCCTCTCTGTTATGACATTACAGATCGCTGTGCTGACTCATCTTTCCCTTGTGACATCGCAATTTACCACCCTGTCCAACCCCTTCTCTTATGACATCACAGCTCACCATGCTGCCTCGTGATTTCAGAAGGCAATGAGACAACTTACTACCCTGTCCAACCCCTTCCCTTATGACATCACAGCTCACCACCCTGTCCCACCCTCTTATGTACTGCCTTAACAGCAGTGTTTTCTCCCTCACTAGCACATCTCTCTTCCTTCAGGTTCTGTAATGCCTGTGAAATGTGTGGTTATTGTGGTGTAAGTCCCTGAAGCTTCAGATGTTTACTTTACACACAATGCACCTTGCCCTATGTGTGTAGCATCAGGGACGTTCCTGTTTGGGGCCGGAGAGGGTGGCTTATAGTGACACACTACCAAATCACCCCACCACGTCATTTGGTCATGCACAGCTGAGCACGGTGTTCAGCTCACAGGACTCAGCAGCCATGGACCTTTGAGACAGTTTGTTTAGTGCAAGAGTGGAGCTGTGGAACTTGTTCCACGTGTTTATCCTTTGCTGCAGCTGGACGCACAGCAGAGACACTGTGTGAGATGATCTTTACACCCGTGTCCCAGCTCTCCAGGGCTAGTGAGAGGGCAGAGCTCAGTGCAGAGAGCCCGCATGTGGTTGGACTGCCGTCTCTGTGCAGTGGAGGGGTTTAATTAACCCCAGTGGGACCATGTTAAGGAAACAAACACACACTCTCCTGAGTGCACTTTCCCCTGCATCTTCACATCTCTACCTCACTAATGTGCATGGGCTGAAAATGCTTGCAACTGTCTGCACCCACTCTCCCAAGCCAAACACAGGGCACCTTTACAGAACAGTGACTGTGGAGTAGCCAGGCTTTCCTGAAGGATGGTGACTACATTTTCAGCCCAATTTTCGGTCCCACACTGGATGCATCTCCCCAGGGAAACAGTGGCCCTTGTAAACATAGTCGACCAAACTCAACATCAGTATGCTTTAATGGGATTATCTCAGACTTGGCTCCAGCTTCTGTATCGCGTCTGCAGTAAGAATGGATTGCTGCAGTAAGCTGGCTAATTCTGACTGGTCCTAATACGCTTGCACTGGTGTCTGCCCTCAAGCCGGTGGATTATTGCAGTCTGTCACTGATCGTGTGTGATCACATATGCACATACACACACTCACACACACACACACACACACTCTCACAGGCTCACACACACTCATGGGCTCTCACATACACAAACACACTCCCTCTCACATGCACATGCTCACATGCTCACACACACAGGCTTATACACACACTCATAGGCTCACACACAAATACTCTCCATCCCACATGTACACACACAAAACACATTCATTTTCATATGCGCACACAGTCACAACTCAAAGACACACATACTGTCACATATAGACTTCAGTAAATACTTATGTTATTTTTCATGTTAATTGTTCAAATGGCTTTTTATCCAGTCCTGTCAATGCTTTCAATTGTGTCAGAGAGTGAATTAAGAGGAGATTGTCCTGAAATTGTTATACTGAAGATGAGCCTGAGATGAAAGTCTCCATAAACGCATTCATGACCCCATGCCTTTAATCCCAGCACATGTTTTGTGGTTGTGGAGCCCAGTGTGTAAGGAAACACAGGCATTCTGGGAAGGCATTCTGCAAAGTGTGCGCACAGCACAATCCCAGGCCTTATCTGCACTCAGGTTCAGAGAACGGTGGAGCAGGGAACTTCCTGCTCCCTCCGATAAGGCCTTGAGTGACAGGTCAGGGCCACTCCTTATCTCCACGTGTCTCTGGTGCTCAGGGGACTCGGGGCTGTGTAAGAAGAACTAGCCACACAAACAAGTGCCCATTTCATACCCACAGCACCTGTGAGTCCCCATTTTGGAGGTTTGGAGGTTAACAGTGCAGGTCATGCTGTAGTCTCTGAATCCCCACTTTTGAGGTTAGCAGTGCAGGTCATGCTGTATTCTCTGTGAATCCCTACTTTGGAGGTTAACAGTACAGGTCATGCTGTATTCTCTGTGAATCCCTACCTTGGCGGTTAACAGTGCAGGTCATGCTGTAGTCTCTGTGAATCCCCGCTTTTGAGGTTAGCAGTGCAGGTCATGCTGTATTCTCTGTGAATCCCTACTTTGGAGGTTAACAGTATGGGTCATGCTGTATTCTCTGTGAATCCCTACCTTGGCGGTTAACAGTGCAGGTCATGCTGTAGTCTCTGTGAATCCCCGCTTTTGAGGTTAGCAGTGCAGGTCATGCTGTACTCTCTGTGAAGACCTACTTTGGTCGAAAGCAGTCTGGATTTAGCAGGACTCCTGCAGTGCTCAGCTGCTCTCTGTGTGGTCAAGAGCCAGGAATACACAGGGAGCAGAATGACTGCTGCTGTAGAGCAACAGCTGGATCTGCACAGGACCACACAAGGCTAAGTGGTGAACTATCACTGATACACATTATGGTGGTGCTATGGAGCAGGAGCACACAAGGGTTTCTTACAGAAGGTTGCCTCCTCTTGCTGGGGACCTGGGTCTTTAGCCTGGGGGGAGTATTCCTATCTTCTGTTGGGCAATGAAGATGGCAAGAACTGCAGTGTGATGCCTATGGCAGCCTTCCTTTTCATTGGTCATGTGACTGGGATAAACTCGACTGATAGGCTGCTGTGGGAATTTACCTACCTATCAGGGTTCAGAAGGGAAAGCCAGTGTGTGAGAGTTCACTAAAGAAGGTGAGGCTACCTCGTAGAGGCCCTGTCTAACGTGCGCTGGGGGTAAACACAAGCCTGTGAGCAAACACAAAACCACGCTGATGTGGGACTGCTTTTGTCTGTAGGGGCACCCATATGTTTTTTTTTCCTGGTGACATTACCTGGCAACACTTCAGATGAGTGAGAGCCATGATTAAAAGTTTTGACCTTTTGCACACAATGAGAATTCAGGTACAGAGGATTGCGCAGTGAGAGTTTAGTCAGGATTTTACCATGCAATGTGAATGTGGTCTTTTCATTGGAAAGTGAATGTTTGCTGTCAGGTGAGTTTAATATTCTGTAATGAAACACAAAGTTCAGTTAAGCTAAGTTGTTATTACTATACTGAAACTTTGATTGACTGATAGTCATCCTGGTAGTGCTTAAGCATTAAACCAAGAAACGTGTCTCAAAATATGCCATATAACCAAAATATAAATAAAATTTAAAAATAAACCCCACTCGATATATCACTATACATGAAAGATGTTCCATTGTGGGCAAATGTATTGTAGAATGTCTTTGGCAATTGATTTAAATAACAGCATATGCATTCACATACAATGTTCAGTTATTCAGTTCAAATATAGGCATTATTTCTACCTCCGTATAGTTGGATTCTGACGCACACAGCTGTACATCCCCGGCCCCCCAAGAGCTTGCTGGGTGGGGGTGCTGTCATTCCGGCCCTCGTGATTGGCATCACGCAGCAGGGACAGAGCTGCCTCTGAATTCAGCCTTTCTGCCTTTTATCCAGGCCCCTGTGTGGGGCGCAAGCCTTCTGGTGAAACAGAGGACAGGTTTTGTTACTCCGGACAATGGAGGCCTTGTTTTAACTATGTGGTGTGTGTGTCTCTCCCACACTGGGATAAAAATGCCCCTGATCCCAGTTATCACAGATGGGCTGTAGCGGAGGACCTAAGCATGGAACGCAAAGGAATGTGGATTGTTAGGTGGGTGTGTTGGTTTGTGTTCTGCCATGGAGATTTCTGGGTGTTTCCTTAAACTGATTTTGGCTGCTACAGTGTTGACTCTCCTGAGAAAAAAACACATCTCCCATTGATGCACAATGCAAAGGCAGCTTGTAGACTGGAAAAGCTGGATTTGGTTATGGAGTGAGTGGGTGACAACTTTAAAAAAACTGGCTCAGGGTGTTGGTGACATTGGCAGCAAGCGCCATCTAGTGGCCATTATCAAATGTGCAGATTGTTCTTGGTCATGTGCAGATTGTTCTTGGTCGTTTGATTTGAAGATGCGGTTGGCCACTGAAGACATTAAACACAGCAGTACCTTTGTATTTATGTATTCTGCTGTCTGTGCTGTGAAGAACAGGGGATGTTTGTCTATCGGCTGTCCAAATGTTTGTGGTGATTTTTTGTGACCTGATTTTTATCCTGTTCCTTTTGTGTACATTTCAATGCCCCTGTCTATTCCCATGTTGAAAGCAGTAGAACGCTGTCCATGGATAGTTTTACTGCTTTATTTTATTTACCTGTCCTTTATTTAACCTGATGAAATATTGTTCAATCTGACAAAGCTTCTACATGAAGTAATGTGGTCCCAGGTGTGCAGCCCAGGAGAGCACTCTACCACTAGGTGGAGCTCTGTCTGGATTTCGGCTCTTACCTGTCTGTGTGTTCTCTCTGAAGGTGATCACCTGCTTTGGGATCTCGGTGCTGACCTGCCGGTACGTGGGCTTCGCGGTGGTGGCGCTGCTGGTGGAGATCAACTCGGTGTTCCTGCACCTGCGGCAGGTGCTGCGCATGGCCGGCCGGGCCAAGACCACGTCCTACCGGGTCAACAGCATGGTCAACCTGGGCACCTACGTGGTGTTCCGCATCAACACGCTGGCCTGGATGACCCGCTGGCTGGTGCTAAACCGCGACCGCGTGCCGCTCTTCAGCTACACTGTTGGCAGCGTCGGCCTGGCTATCATGACCGCCATGAACATCGTGCTCTTCTACCGCCTGCTCCGCAGTGACTTCCTGAAGACGGGCCGTGAGGCCAAGAAGGAGATCTAGGATCCCCCCACCCCCAGCCTAAGAACACACAGCTTCCGCCTCTAGGAGCACACAGCTCTGATTTGTTATAAAGATACCATTTAAGACACGGTGGACTACAGACACAACATTGGCCACAATGCTGCTTTTTTCCCTCTATCTTTTTCAATATTCTCATTAAACTAGCCTTTAGCCTATCACACTCCAAACTCATGTGATATACAGCGCTACCCTGCTGGACATTCAGTGGGAGTGAAATATTGAACACCTTGAACACCATGTAGGGGTGTAGGGAGTGTCTGAAGCTGAATGTGTCACATTGAGAATGTAGTGAGAATGTATATATGAGTACTGGCGCTAGTGTTACTAGAGCTCCAAAACTCTCATCTGCTACCTCATGACTCTGCATTAGCTGCTCTCAGTGTACACAAGCTACGTTCTGATTCCTTTACCAGAGCTGCTCAACTCAGGTCCACAAGGGCAGTAATCCAGCACAGCTTTTCCAGCTAAATTTCTGACACTCTCAGAGCTGGAGATAGACACTTGATTAGTTGAAGCAAGATAATTCTTAGTTGATTAAAATGGTTTAGCGGCAGGCTAGAATGAGAACGTGAAGATGCTGCAGCCCTCCAGGACCAGGGTAGAGTAGCCAGAGTAGCCCTGGAGCACTACAGTCATCCAGGTTTGGGGTTAAGTTGCCCTGTACTAAATCCTCTCTCTAAGGAAGGACAGTAGAATGACGGGGTGTCTCACCAAAAGATTCTGAGGTCCTTACAGGCTGCTATGGCCAACCTTCCATGCCTCAGAATAGAGTGGAGAGAGGGAAGGGGCTTCATAGTTTTCATTCTAGGTGCATCAGGTGCTATTCTACACTTAATGCCTGTTTGGCTGCTGATGTTTACAGCACTGAAGTAAAGGGCACTCTTTCTATGGCAGCTGAAGATTCCTTCCCTCATTGTTACAGTAAGAGTAACAAAGGTTACAGAGGGGTGGGGTCAGAGGTCACATTGGGACCAACCCCCTCCAGCCTTCACCCTGATGGGGCAGTACGATGTATCAGGTAACTGACGTCCAAAGTCAAGCAGCAGTTCTTTGTAGCCAATGACAGGTTTGCAGAATACATGGTGAACATTACACAAAGCAATGAAAAGTTCATATTAAAGACATAGTTACCTCATAATAGCCACAGACAAGTGTGTGATATTCAGGAACAAATACCATAGCCTTAAAGACAGGGAATGACTTGCTCGTAAGAAATGTTTTTCTTGGTCTTTGAAGTTGACGCATTGATTTTGCATTTTGTACATATGTAATTTATTTGTACCTGTGTGTGAATGTGGTGGCATAACTGACGTTAGCCACACTAAACAACAACAAAGAAAAAAGCTCTTTGAATTTGTTCATGTGAGTGCTGTTGGTTAATTAAAATCAGAGAATATGGGAAGGCTGGAATGAGCCTGAATTGTGTTGTTATTAGTTAGTAATAACTTTAGCGTGTGTTATTGGTGATGCAGTGTACTTCTGTTGCACTTGTAAAATGAAGGGGAGGGGCTTCGAAGGGGGAGGGTTTCACCCCGTCAGCCCTTGCAGCTGTGACATCATCACATCGCTATGCTCTGACGGCAGCGGTGAGGTGGTTTCAGGGTGTGACAGCAGTTTGGTATGGTACAGACTTGGTGGTGTCGCTGTATTGTAACACTGTTTGTTCCCATGGTTACAGCAACTGCCTCTGTGAAGTTTAAAAAACCGCCAAGGATCACAGTTTTGTTAAATAACTACAATCTCTCTCAGAGACTGGGAAAACAGTTAACTGACAAACAAGGATCAAACTGGCTAAATGTAGAGCTAAGCGCCCTTTCTGCAATCTGCGCTGTCTGTCACTATTATTTGCTTTTGTGTCTAATTATTTTTGTACGTGAACAAATTCTGAAGGACATTGTTTGTGGTTTTGCGAAACATCAATGATGTAATGCTGCTTTAAACACAAAATACGGTGAAATTATATGACAGATAATCACCATTACAGGAGTCATTACTCTCTAACTGGACCTTTAGCTATTAACGCCCTGACATTAAACGTCAGAGACAGAGCACGCATTCATGGCTATCTAACATCTGCCTTCTGTGACCCCGTCTTAGTGACCGACAGGAATATCTCCACAGTGTTGTAGCCTACTTACGAAAATATGAGGATATTTCACCTTCACTATTTCAGATGGACTAGTATAATGAATCTGTTCTGTACAATATTTAATATATTTGGATGACCATATTTGAGCATATATGACTGTATTTTCCACCATAGCAGAATTTCTTTCCAGCATTTATACTCTAGGGTTCTACCTGTATGTTTGGTTATTTCTCACTTCCTCTGAGCTGCCGTGGTGGTTTAAACTATTGAAATACATTATATTTCTAATGCGTTTTGACACATCAGTTTAAAAGGCTTGCTGTGACATAAATGAGATTTTGTCTAATTGGTGATTACGTCATTGCTGAAAAAGTAATTTGATAATGCACAGAGTGAAACGGGAAATTTAATCAGGATTTTGAAAAGTTGCATTTTTTAAATTAATTAGACTGTTCTCAGCTACGGGACTGTGTTTTTGTGAGTGTCTGTATTTTGTTTCATACAAACGTGTAAATTGTGCATAGGTTGATAATTGTATTTTTTATTATGTTGCGATAAATTGTGGTTTGCAATAAATGGGACTTAAATGACTGTCAATTGTTTGTACAATAAGAAATGTATTTAATGAGGCAAAACAAAAAAATAATAAAACTATTGAAGTAGAATGTCTGGCTTTTTAAAGGCTAATTTAATATAGTGGATTATAAAGATCGTATATTTGTTTCATCATTTTTTTTTTACAAAGGTCAGTAGCACTACTCTGGGTCTTTGCCACAAGGGAGCAGTATATCACAGGAACTGCATATCTTTACTCAGGTACCATGAGCAACGTATGCTAATTCTGCATGTAAAAACATTGTTTGGGCATTGCTCCAAATAAACATCTTTGGCATATGAACAAAGCAACAATTAGACTTTGATTCTTACAGCAAGTCAAATGTTCATAAATATCTACAAAATATATAGGTTAGACATGAAATATTGTCACCGAAAACATGAGTCCAGAAGTAAAAGATGAGAGAGCTTTATTTTCATTGTTTAGGACAATGAAATTACAGAAATGAAGACCCTGTGGATGTAATCACATGGTCACTATCCCATCGCTAACCGTTTTAATGGCACTGGCTGCAACATCACTTCCTGTATTAACAGTACTGACTAAGATCACTAGGCAGCCCACCCTGTAAAAATAACAGGCTTATTCATAGTGAGGTGGATTCGGGACACAAAAGACAGAAAGGTTCTTCTAGGAATTGAACATTAAGAAAGGGGCATTAGAGGGTGCAAGTTCCCTGTGTCAGTTACCTGCAGTGTTTCTACCCTTCACTGAGGTCCCTGAGCACACGCACCTGCTCGTGGCTGTGTGCAAAAGACAGAAGGAAGTGAACATGACAGTTCATCACCTTTGGGAAAGGGGCATTAGAGGGTGAAAGTTCCCTTTCTCCTGTGTCAGTTACCTGTAGTGTTTCTACCCTTCTTACTGAGGACACACACCTGCTTGTGTCACCCTCTCATGGCTGTGCTCCTGTGTTCCGCCAGGTATCCTGTCTATGACGTCCACAGTGGGGGGAGGACTTTACCAGCCTGAAGGGTCAGAGGTGATCCCTGTTGTGGACTTAAGGTCATAGATATCGCTCCCATCCTGTTTGTGCTAAAACACTTTATAATCTGGAATTTATTTAAGTGAAACACAATTGAATAGCTGAGAGTCAGAAAGGACCACTGTGATGGTGCAGTCAGCAGGTCCTGGATCTGTGGCTGCAGTTCTGTTGGTACATGTGGCAGGTGATGGGTCAGTAGCCACAGCTCTGTTGGTACACACCGCAGGTCTCGAAGCAATGGCCAAGGTTCTGTTGGTACACACAGCAGGTCATGGATCAGTGGCCATAGCTCAGATCAGTGCCCACAGGTCTGCTGCAGAGGAGAATAAGGAGTGTGTGAATGTGACAGTAAAACCCACGTACCAACTGCACGTACCAACGTTTTATTGCCAGCTGAAGTCGGAGAGTGCTGTTACAAGCCAGCATATGCGGGGGGGTAAGGATACAGATCAATGCATTGTGGGCACAGTCACATAGTTGTGCAGGGAATAGCTACGCAATGACCCTCATCAAACAGCCTGCCAAAGCGTACCAACATACACAGGATTCACAACACTCCATTATGCAAATATGTATTGATCTTTATGTACTTCCTGTAAAATATCATCTTGTATTTGACTCGTTTTGTTTTTATTAAAATGGCTGCACAAAATTAGACAGATTATTCTAGTGTTGCCTGCAGATTTTGAATTCTGAATGAAAAGGCATATACTGCACTCCATTTATAAGAAATGTTAATATACAAGTAAACTGAATACAGTGGTCAAAAAAAATGGGACAGAATCATTGTTATAGTAACCGATGTGATTCTTACAAGCTGTATGCACAATATATCAGGCTGTTTCTAGCTTTTTTAAGTGAGATACCTCCAGGTTCATTATCTCTCCCTTGCCTCAGCTGTAAATGACTGAACTGTGGACTGCATCTGCTGCAGGTAAGATTCAGTTCGAGAAGCCATATTGCAGCCATTTTTGGCCGCAGCCAAGGACAAATTCCGTTACCTGCCGTAATAGACTGAACAGAACTGTGCATAAACTGTATATTTGGCTGCCACTGGGGACAGAGGGGCCACCACACCGTTTTAAGGTGGTTTGTTTTTTTCTTTTTCGTCCTTTCAAGAGCAAACCGTTATGATAGGCTACATGACATCTCCTCGTAACCGTTACGACATCCCTCTATTTTACATCAAGCATGGATGCATACATCTCATATATTGTATAATGATCTTTGTAGCTGCCAATCATTACTATCGCTTTAAGGTGTAGGCCTATCCGGTATAACTGGAATTGTTCATGTGGATAAGAGCGTCTGCTAAATGCATGTAATGTAATGAAAAACGCATGGGGAAAATAACGTAATTTTGATATAGAGGAGCCTATAAATTGACTGATTCTTACTATCGGTGGGTGTTCATTCTGACCTTTATTACGCATAATGTCTGCAAACACACGCAGATCACTGTTTTCTAAACTAGCTCCAGTTATATATTATCTGTTGTCGTCAGTCACCACAGCTATTACCAGTCATCCGCTGAGTATCCCATATCTCTTCCGCGCGTCCTTTACTGTGGAAATTGGTAGACAAATAAACTCTCTGTAGTTTCTGCCCAGCTTATTGATCCAGCTTGCAGATTTGCGATGCGACCGGGAAGGCAGGAGCAGTTTCCGCCAATCAGCGTCTTTGCTGCTGCACGATCGCGTCGCCTGTTCCGGTCACGATGCATTGTTTATCACACGCCCACTGTATCCTTCATCTCCCGAGCCGAAGGGTGAATGATGTTACCTTCGAGGTTTTCTTCTTTTTCTTTTCCTGCGTAGGATGGATGCTCGCTTTTATTTGCTTATTAAGATGATATACCGTTACGAAATGAGGCTTCGCTGACATCTGCCGAAGCTTGCCGATGCGGTGTGCTAGTACGGAAAGGACGTAAACAGATTTGTGACTCCTATGACAAAATGTAGCGTACTGCAACCTCCAGGAAAATATTGGGTTCTTGATGCGGTGTTTATCTGCGTGACTCAGCCACAGATCGGCGTATATGTTTTTGCTTTCATGTTAGCTCTTAAAAACGGTCAATTGTTACATTTTAAAACGACCAGTTTGATTTTTTTGCCTTCAGGGGATGTGGAAAATGAATTGAAAAAATGTCAGGTTTGGGTGTAAGTTTATGAAGCAGAACAACTTGACGACTTCACATTTTGGATCCAAGAGTTCATTCTTTTATTTTAAAGGTAAGAGCAATCAAACAACCGTCAGTTTCATACGTACATGCTCTCCCAGTGGTTAACAGTTAACTTTATTACATTAATAAGTCAGGAAACAGTTAATTTTGTTCCATTAATCTGTCGTCACTACAGCTGCACAACCGACAACTATCGCAGCTGAGAGATCATGGGTTCAGACACGTTTGTTACTTTAACTTGTAATTAAGGTTGCAATGTAAGCATAAAATGCAAACAATGCTTTAAAATGTTATACTACAAGATTGCAATATGCTCACTGCGCCTCTTCGTTCCTGGACCTCTCCACGTTTGACAACTGCAGCTGCATCGTTTCTCTGTGAAACAGTATTCATAAATATTTAATATGTACGGCGTTGTCATTTAGTGAATTCCTTATAGATTCAAAGTTTGACAGAATCAGCCTTGCCATATTAATTGCTGTCATTGGATTGACACTCAGCGTGAGGACACTATTTGGAGAAGACAGTATGATGCAGTAGCGGAACTTACTGTAGCGAATATTCGAAATCATCTATAAAAAGCTAGTCGGGGGAAGGGGGTCGGTTCTGTCTGGTTTCTTGCACTACGTCATCTATATCTAGGAGGTCGGCAGAATCAAGGGTTAAACTACACATAACGAGGCAGCTCATGAAATCTTGCCTTCAACCAATTAGAGTACTCTACTTTTGCGACTCTTGCTGCACGGGCTGTGGGCACCACATCCACTCCAGCGCAATGTCTCGCTGCGCTTTCTGTGACAGGAGTCAGTAGTTTTATCCTGAGGCGTTAACACCGTGCTGAGTCCACCGGAATACCCGAAGGTCAGATCTCTTTGGAGCTAATCACGCAGCTTCCTTGGCGTCGCAGGCCGTGTGCCTGACAGCTCCTCCTCACGCGCGGTTTAACTCGCGCCGCCCAATTGAGTCGGGTTCCGGTCAGTGATAGGTGACTCGACCGACGGCCCCTTTTAGAGTGGTCGCCTGAATCATCATAATTGGTTGATGGACCTCATACGTTTGCACTACCACGCGCTTGTGTTGTTCTTTTTACAATATGTTCAACACAGATTTACCATACTAAGTAAAGAATCCTAACTGAAATCTAAAACTAAATGAATGTACAGAGGCTAGCAAGTGAAATGGTGTGTGCAGTGAACCCAGAAGTATCACAGCGCATGTAACAACGCAACAGCCAGCATATTGAGGCCATCGCCCAAAATCTGTTTACACGCGCATTTAACTGCTGGTGAAGCGAGGATGTTATTGAGCCTGCTGGTCACGTGCTCTGTTTATTATTCAGAGTGACACAGAAACAAACTAAAAATCTATAGCTTCCATTGTCGCGAGCGCAACACACAGGATTCACAGTGTACAGATTAAGGCTGTGCACTGCGTCGCAATGTTAGCCCATGTGCCGAAATTTAAAAAGGCAGAGAATCCAGTTTCAATCGATTGCTACAAAGAGAATGAAATAGATTTTTTTTGCTTTGATATTACAGAAGACATCTGCTCTGTGGAAATATCTGCCTTAAACCAGTAATAAACCACAGCAGTATTTTCAGTGAACAAAACAACCAGAGTCAAGGAGTCAGTAAAGAGTATATTTCTAAATGTAACCACTGCATTATGTTCAGATGCACCTATGGCAGTGCCCCGGCTCACACCTGTATGCAGGTATACTTGTGGTGGTACCCAGTATGTACAGGTGTGTGTGTGGTGGCACTCAGGGGTCACACATGTCTTACAGCCTCCCGGGCAGGGCGGAGATAGCCATGGAGACGGGTCCCTTGGCGCGGCAAGTGGAGTGTGTGGAGCGGAACATGGCGTTCCTGCGGCAGGAGCACCTGTCCCTGCTGCGAGGCCTCCACCGGGAGATCCTGTCCCTGCAGAGACGCTGTGCTGGTCAGTGTTACATTACTTCCTGTCACATGATCCTGCACTGTGCAATACACACAAACACACACACACAGTTAGAGCGGGGCAGGGCAGTGAATCAGGGCAGCTATGTGTGAGGTAGGAGCCAGTGCAATTGAGTTTGCAGAGTCTCAGAGAGACACAGTGCTGCTGAAGCAGCTGGAGCAGCTTCCTGCTGCAGAGATCTGAAGCAGCTGGAGCAGCTTCCTGCTGCAGAGATCTGAAGCAGCTGGAGTAGCTTCCTGCTACAGACAGAGATCTGGCAAAGCAGATGACTGATAAAAATTCACAAGGTTCAGAGAGTCAGAGAGCGAAGGATTTACAGGGCATCTAATGAGGCATTGACTGAGGGTTTGCAAGTGCCCCGGCTTTCCGGCCTCTATCTGCATCTTTCTGTCTGGCTCCCAGTGTCTCTCTATCCCCACCTACTGCAATGGAGACACTTTGCTGAAACCCGTGGCGCAGGCAGGAGAGGGGCGACTGATCTTTATTCCGAGTGAAATGGAGACCACTGAGACAGCTCCGCGGGTCAATACCTTCCTGGCATCGCTGGAGTCCGATTCTCCCGCGGCGTAACTCAGTATTCTGATGGTTTAGTGCTCCCCGCTTCAGGGATGTGCTGAGCTGGCTGGGCAAAGAGAGAATCTGGCAGGGGGGGAGGCTGGATTTTTGCCATCCCTTTTGGGGGTGGAGGGTGCTGGATTAGCCTAGCCTGGTGCAGAGGGATCCCTTTAACCGCAGGGTGATCTCATGTGGAGCGGCAGGGAGTTAAAACCCATGAGTCAGTCCAGCGCAATTCGATTTCACATGTCATTACATCATGCTAATGATAAAGTGAGCCCTGCTGGCCTGCTGGCTGTCCTCAGAACAGTGGAACCGGCAGGGAAATTGTCCATTAGTTGCTTCTTAGAGGTTCGCCTTGTTAAAAGAAATTGTGATGATTATAATCGTAATGAAATACCTTTGAGTAAAGTCTTCATCCGCTTTCCTGTTGCCATCTGTTGGAGATTAGAGCTGCAGCTGGAGACATTTTCGTTTTTAAAGGGAGCAGTTTGGGTAAAGCAGTGACATGGAATACCAGCTTCATGACTGTGTCACAATCATGAATATATATTTTCTATATATTGACCAGATAGTCAGCTCTGAGAATTTTTAAAAGTTTTGTCTCTGCCA
This sequence comes from Megalops atlanticus, assembly GCA_019176425.1. Lineage (NCBI taxonomy): Eukaryota > Metazoa > Chordata > Actinopteri > Elopiformes > Megalopidae > Megalops > Megalops atlanticus. Next base: position 22,777,705 of record CM032877.1, on the reverse strand, counting down.
TTATTGAAGCTGTACATGTCCGGGTCTATTGGCTAATTATGACCATTTTTAAAAGAGTTGTGGTCTAAAACAGAGCATCCATGGTTTGTATAGGAATGCAGACAGCAACAGAGCCACCTGTAATCAACTGGAACCTGCTAGATGGAGGATGGATGGAAAACAGGAGCTGAATATCTGGTCATCATAATTACAGAGTACATATGATTTTGTGTTTGATCTACATGCTGTGTTCTGCATTTAATGCTTGGCCAGCCCCAGTACACACCCACCACGACATTATCCTAGTCATGAGTCAGGCCTGACAATACGCTCTGTGACAGCCATGCTCAGAATTGAGATGATGTATGCACAAAGGCTGAGCAATCAAATGTAGCCGCTGAATCACCTGCTCAATCAGCATCCACAAGGTGGTTCTCACCACGCAGGGGAAAAATGGTTGAAAATCAATGCTCCTCCCTCTACTCGGGGGCAGTCTGTGCATACTTATCTCAGTTAAGTACGTGGTTCTCCTCCTCTCGCAGTGATCTCAGTGAAGTATACAGTTCTCCTCCTCTTGCACTTATCTCATTAAGCACACAGTTTTTGCTCTTCTTGTACTTAGTTAAGTACACATTTCTTCTGTTGCAATTATCTCAGTTAAGCACACAGTTCTCCTTCTCTGTTACTTATCTCAGTTAAGCACACAGTTCTCCTTCTCTGTTACTTATCTTAGCTAAGCACACGGTTCTTTTCATCCGCTTTTCCACAGAACTGACCTGTGAGCTGAACCTGAAGCCCCCGGGAAGGACCCAGGCAGGTGAGGGGTGCACCTCTCCTAGCCCTTTCTGTGTACTGCCGTGGAGTTCCCCCCTGTCCTCTCCTCCATCTTTTCCTTCCTTTTTTCCTTTCATCCATCTATCCTCATCATATTCCCTCCATCCTCTCCTCCTTCTAGTCCTCCATCCTTTCCTCTCTTTCTCTTCACTTTGCCTCCATCCTTTCTTCTCCATACTCCCCTGGATCCTTCAGGATCTCCCTATCCTCCTTTCTCTATTCTCCTTTACCCTCTCACTCCATCCTAACCTCACTCCACCACCTCCTAGCTCTCTACCGCAGGAATCGCCCCACTTGGGGAGTGGTCTGGTGGGCTGGGAAGGTGTGGGTAAGCTTTTCTCTCTCCATATCTCTAACCATCAGCAGTGTGTGTGTGTGTGTGTGTGTGTGTGTGTGTGTGTGTGTGTGTGTGCAGTTGTGAATTGGTAGATGATGTTTTCCCTTGAAAATGTGCTCCCTTTGCAGGAGCCTGTGCTTGATCCACAGGGAATAAGGCTGCATTGACCGTATATTCAACTCCTCTCATTTAAGAGGGATGGAAATGGTGTTGCTCTGGGCCCTGCTCTCACATTTAAACAGATGATAGAGGAAAGATGGGTCATGTGACCCTCTGCTCTGTCCACTGCACCACTGCCCCTGCAGCTCCACCCACTGAATCTTGTTCACTTCCATCTACCTCCTCCTCCTCTCTTTCCTCCATCTGTTTGATCCCTGCTGATCATTAAAAGACACACAGAGGGGCTCAACTGCAGCAAACCTGCAGGTGTTGTTGTGAGAGAGAGCACAGAGGACAGGGGAAAGAGAAACAGAGAAAGAGAGAAATACAAGACAGAAGGAGGAAGAAGCAGAGGACAGAGGGAGAGAGGAAAACAAAAAGAGAAAAACAGGACAGGGGGAGAAAGAGAAACAGGACGGGGAGAGAGAGAAACGCAGAGAGGAAAATGGAAAAGATGAAAGGCAGACAGAGAGGGAGAAAGGTAAGATTGCAGTGCAGTTTCTGTTGGTGCAGTGGCAGAAAGGGCACAGGTGGGCTGTGGGGTGGCGACAATGTGAGATGGGGGTGAGCAGCAGGACTCTGCCCTCTTCAGCATGGACTGACTGAAGCCCTGTGTACCAGTGCAGAAACACAGGGTCCGAGGGTTCAATGCGGTCTAATCTCCACACCACTGACCGTGTCTGGTTTCCATGACGACAGACGGCATGCGGCAGGTGGCCGGCCGGCTGCAGTCGCCCCCTTGCCGAGTTGGAGGGAGAAGCATGTGGTTCCCCCAGCTGCACTCTCCTGCTTGCCCAGGTTCATGAGGTTTCAGGGGCACTGTCTCTATTTCACAGGGTGTTACAACGATAGCCAGGCTGCCTGGATCCACAGCAATTATGTGTATGAATGTGTGTGTATGTGTATATTAGGTGTGTGTGTGTATCTTTGTGTGCATATCATGTGTGTATGTGTGTGTGTGTGTGTGTGTGTGTGTGTGTGTGTGTGTATTTGTGTGTTTTTATATTTTGTTTGTGTGTGTCTGTATGTGTGTCTCAGAGGTGGAGGAGGAGGAGCAGCAGCTGGAGGCTCGTTGCCGGGAGGTGGAGGAGCGGCTGAGGGAGCAGCAGTGCACTCTTGGAGAGCTGCGGCGGGAGCTGAGCCACAAGGGGGCGCTGGCGGGTGCGCTGCGGGCCAGCCTGAAGGACAAGGAGCGCCGCTTCCTGGAGGAACTCAAGAGGCGCAGCCACAAGATCACAGCGCTGAACGGCGAGCTGCAGCGGCAGACAGACGCGGCGGCCCGCCTCTCCTTCCAGCTGTACGCCGCCCAGCAGAGCCTGCAGGAGCAGGAGGGGCGGGCTCGCCGGGGCTGCGAGAGACTGGCCACGCCCCCGCCGCCCCCGCCTCCCGCTGCAGCCGCCGCCAAACCCAAACACCGGCGCTCCCACAGGCCGGCGGCGCTGGTGCGGGCCGAGAGGGCGAGGGAGTGCGTGCCGCGCGAGAGGGTGAGCGGGCCGGAGGAGCCCGCCCCCATGCCTGACCCCGCCCTCTTCCTGTACCCACGCAGGCACAGGCCCCGCCCACGGTCTGCTCACGCGCACAGACCACACCGGGGCCCGGCGGCAGCGCGCTCTATTGGGGGGGAGGACACAGAGGAGGGGGAGAGCTCTCTGACTGACCACGCCCCCACCTCCACTACCACGGCAGCGGCAGAGGCAGAGTGATCTCATCACCGCCTTCTTCATCGTCATCATCATCATGATTATCATTATTATTGCTATTACTGTTAATATCATCCTAAGGCCACATATCTCGGCCCCTGCTCCTGATATTTATTGATAGTATTTATGCCACTGCTTTTGCCAGTAGTCACAACTTTTGTGTTTTTTTTTTTATTTTGTACTTCACTTATCAGTGACAACTACCATCACAGTAAGATTTGAAAATGGGCTGAATCATAGCAGGCCTGTAGTTAGTAGAAGTGTGAAGAGAGAGGATAGAGGTGTGAAGAGGTAATCTGTGTTTGAGGTCCCATGTGATTGGGGGGGGGCAACTGAACACTAAGGGGTGGGTCTCTGGTATGAGTGGCAGCTCTGTCAGTCCAGAGGGCTAAAGACTGTCCTTCAGACTTGCTGACTGTCCTGAGGCTGTACTCCATTGCTGTTACTCCATTTAAATGTGCATACACCATCAGCAGCTGGTGTGGACTCATTTTTTACTTAATTGCATCTGCACTTCCAACATCTGTGCTTTTCACTTGCAAATTTTCACTGGAGCAAAAAGATCAGTTTGAAGTTGAGGCTGATTTCCACTCTTGTCCCCACCTGGTGTCTTTAACATCGTGACTGAATGCGAGGTGAAAGCAGAGGTGACAGAGTAGATGCAGCGAAGTAAGGAGCCACTCAGCTGCTTGTTTTAATCATGCAAAACAAAACAGGTTTGGGACAGTTAGCAGTTCCAAGGGCTCGTTTTTAGCCTCCCCCGTTTCAAATTTGTGTGGCCCCCCGCAAGAACACACCCACTTCATGTGTTCTAGTGTGTTATCTCCCTATTTATTTATTGGCTGCGACAGGCGCTCTTGTCCAGAGCTACTTACTGTGACATCATGGCCATACACACAAAGTGCACATCACAAATGCAGTAATAACCAGGAGAAGGCATCTGGTTGAAAGACTGCTCAGTTATGAGTTTGGAAGCTAAGCTGCTGTAAGCTCAGACTCAGTGCTGAACGTTATCATGACGGAAGCAGGTCATGTGAGAGGGACGTGCCCCGTATGACTGCTGCTCTCGGCCCTCCACAGTGCAGGCTCTGGGCAGTGAGAGGGCAGGGCTTCAGATCAGGTCCCCTTTCAGGAGGGACCCAGGCTGCAGGAGGCTGTCACTCACAGATGCTCTGTGTGTTTAGTGGTGCCATGAACAGACAGACAGGCATTACTGCATGTCTTACAAGTACAGGTAGAGGACATAGTCTAATCATGAGGTATAAGGACATTAATAGACTAAATGCTTTGCCTGATGCAGTTTCTGCATGAACAGAAGTGTGTGTGTGTGTGTGTGTGTGCATGCCTGCGTGAATACCTGTACATGTGTACGCGTGCATGCTTGCATCTGTGTGTGTGTGTGTGTGTGTGTGTGCGTGCATGCCTGCGTGAATACCTCTACATGTATGCGCGTGCATGTCTGCGTGTGTGTGTGTGCGCGCATGCATGCTTGTGTGTGTGTGTGGGTGCGCATGCATGCCTGTGTGTGTGTGTGTGTGGGTGCGCATGCGTGCCTCTGTGTGTGTGTGTGCATGTCTGTGTATGTCTGTGGGTACCTGCACGTGTGTGTGAGTGTGTGTGTGCGTGTGTGTATGTGTGTGGTAGTATTGAGTTCTCAGGGTTATGGAAACGCAGTGAAACAGTACCCCTCGCACAGGAGAATCCACAGCTGCGTTCAAAGGCGGCCACATGCACATAACAGTGGGGTTTGTGTGGCAGATTACATGTACCTGCAGTGCTCCTGTCAGGGTCAGGCACTGAGAACGTGTGGGCTGGGAGCTCTGTGGACTCTGCTGCAGTGAGCACACTCTGTCTGCATCTGAACTGACTCCTTTGACCTACCATGCTGAGTGGCGCTTGCCTGCAAGAGCTCCCCCCAGTGGAGTGATGAGGGTAAAGAACATGATTAGGATAAAATGGGCAAATACTGTAGTCTATCAGCCATACTGATATAACTGTAGGTGTGTAAGTTAATGTGCAATGTGCAAAAGATGTCCTATTAGTATGTGCACTGTGTATCTTTAGTAGACAATATACTGCAAGGTATGTAAAAGGCAAATTTATGATAAGATAATACTATATCGAAATATATTCAGAAATTTTCTAGTGTTTTAAATTCATTGAATAATGCATTGTGATAAAACTGCATAATATTTAGAAGAGACAAAAAACTTGACTGTATTGTGTATATTTTTTGTTGAAATGAATGATGTTTTATTTATATGATAAAACTTGAATTTTCCTTGGAAAAGTGCAATCCTATGTTTGAATGACAATCCTTGATTTTCTTCAGACCTTGAAGGACAACCAAATCCCTATTATCCACCCAGTGGACAAACTGAGAACTACACCATGTTAGAGTCCTGATTGGATGCTGAAAATTGCAGTTGTTCCTCTATTTACAAAAGCCTGCATAATAAATTTTTTCTACCACAGTATTGATAAGTGGACAGCTTTCTTTATATGTACAATTTTCTTATTTTTCATTATGTAGGAATGTGGTACAACAAACCTTTAAGATATATGAAAGATTCAGCAAGTTTTTCTACATTGGCAACACTTTTGTAATCCTTTTGTAAATAGAGGAATCTCCTTTGCTCCCTTGGGAAACAGCTGTCTTGCACTGTAACAGACACATTATTGAAATAGTTAAATTTTACCCTCTGTGAGTCAGTACACCTGGAATGTCATGTTCAGTCAGCTGTTTGGGATCCTTGCAGTGTCATCTCATCAGAACGTCTGGTAACACTAGACTGTCATTGCAGCACTGGTCAATTCAAGACTTGTCACCTCAGCACTGCTCGTTTAAGCACTGTGCATTTGGGCACTGGTCATATCAGTACTGTTCGTTTCATCACTGGTCATTTCAATCCCATTTCAGCACTCATCATTTCAGCACTGATGATCTCAGCACTAGCCATTTCATCACTGGTCATGTCGGTAGTGGTCATTTCCTTACTGTTCACAGCACGGGTCCTTTCAGCACTATGGCCACAGTCTCCGCCTGCCACGCCTTTATCTCTATGGCAACACTGAAGGGTCCAGGGGAGGAAGCTGGATGTGGGCACTGCCGCAGATGCTGACAGCATGGGTTCCCATAATGGGCTGCTCCTGTTTTACTCAGAGAGACATTGGGAATGTATGGCTGTGCTTTGGTAAATAGGCCTGTGGGACTGCAGGGAGTTCTCTGCAGTGAAAGCCTGCTCTATGCCTTTTTAGTCAACGCCTGTTCCTCACTCTTTTTCAGGGCATTTTTTGTAATGTTTTGTTCAGTGTTTAACAGCTTGGGGAGCCCATCCCTCTCTCTCTCTCACACACAGTGCTTGTTTCTTCCTCTTCCCCTGCATGTGTTCGCAGAAGGGTTCCTTTGTTGAGCTGGCCGGCCCTGGGGGCTCGTTGTAAAACAACAGAAGGACTGCTCTAACCAGAGGAAAGCTGCACTCTCTAACGCAGCATACATATATTAGATAAATCCGTATATAACTTCCCTCATTAGAAGCCACCAATGCCCCTGGACTAACTGCTGTATTGTTTGGATGTATGCTGGTGCACACTGATGTTTGGCTCATACCCTGTTTGCGGGATAGACAGGGAGAGGAGCTTTCCTCTGGAGCAAGAGCTACACAAGAATCAGCTGCAGCCAGCCAATTCCAGGTTAAGAAGTCAGAGTACCTAACCATCCTGAAACTGCTTTTTTGTTTTGCAAGATTAACAAGCACCAGATTAAATGAGGATCAGCCATCTGCACCAGCAGCTTGATCTGCAGTGATGTGATAACCTGACCACTGTGCACTTTGCATGAAAGCATTTTAGTAATAATTAAAAATGAAAAATCTCCAATCTCTGATTTATAATCATAATTATTCAGCATAGCCCAGTCTCTTTTTACTGTCATTAAAATGATTTAATATTAAATGCATAAAGGAAATGCCACCACATTAGATGCAATAAAGTAAAGATGAGTCATGTTCCTGGGCAGTCTTTACTGAAACTAGCAAATTTGGTAATCCCAGAAAACAGTACAAAGCAGGTTCAGGACAATTAGCAGCTTACTCTGTGGGTCCTCTGGCTCCTTTGGGTCAAGCTCACAGGCTGCCACTGACAGAAGTGTGGAGTTCCTTCTCAGGTGATGAGTGGAACTGAAAATCATTTAGCATTTGTTGCACTGGCATTGTTCTGTCACACTGACCGCTGCTCAGAGAGAGGGGGGCAGCGGGTGGTGGCAAGGTGTATTGTTGGAAGTGCAGCTGGCTGCGTGTAACACTTAAATCCCTCCCGGCAGTAATGTCTCTTCCCGTTAACGTTTTTAAAAGTCCTTTTGTGTGATTTTCTTGGTCTGGTCCTGTACCCCTGAGGCAGTGACCCACCACAATGTCTAAAGCTTTCAGGAGGAAACATGACTGAGCACAAGGACAAAAGCAGCACAGCACCAACCAACACAAACCTGTAGTTCTCAATCAATCAAAATGAGGAAAATAAGCCCTCTAAAATGGTGGGAAAGCCCACTGTGATCAGCTATTCTGCCTCAAGTTATTACAGAGACCTGCCACATCATGCATAGTGACCCCCAAGCTGGCATGCACTTATTGGCCAGTTCAGTGGAGTGGAGCTCCATGCCCACAGAATGCAAACTCAGCCTTCCCACCTCTGTTACCTCTTTCCTCCTGTTGGCCTCTTGAGCAATAATAGATGGCACCTGTTTGTGCTCCCATGGTCTACAGTGATCGTTTCTGCTAGGCAGGGCATGTCCTCTAGAAAAGCTGCAATGCGATACTCGACTCAGAGCCTCCCTGATCATCACCTCACACCTACTGTGGCTGTACTGCGTTGAGCTTGTACCTGTGCTGTTATTTTAATAAAACTCAAAATTGATTAACAATCCTGTCTGGATCTCGATTGTTTGTCATCACTCTTTCACTAGAGCTTTCTGTGGTTCACAGCCCTGTGCTGACCTTTGACCCTGTTCTGAGAACCATGAGGAAGTTTCTCTTTTCAAATGGCAGTGTATTCACACCAGCTTCATCACACAAACATGGTGCAGCACACTATACTCTTTGTTAACGTCATGAAGATTAATCTCAGAATGTAAACACATTGACCAAGCTGGCATACAGGAGGAAAACTGCCACTGTAACTTTTAATTACTAGTAATTCCTTTTTACACTGAGCTTGCAGGTATGGTAGATAGCATGGCTGAATGTAGTTTCACTTAAAACCAGGCCAATGTTTTTTCAAATGAATGTACATCAAGGTACAATGTACCAGCAGAGAAGCACAAACAAATAAATGGCTGTATGAGTCTCTGAAAATGGTGGGAAAACTGAACATTGTGAGAGATCCACATTTTAACATTTTTTGTTGGAATGTTGCTGTCGGGTTGTTGTGTCCACAGATACACTGTGCTCTATGTTAATGGCAGCACACTGGCTTCCCTCATACAGAGAGGGCTACAATGCAAGAAGCCTGGTTCTCTAATGTTTCAGAGAGCTCCAGCATGAAGGCTTCCAGGGTACCACCTCACTCTTTAGAATTCTAATGCCAGCACAGTAGCTCTGCCATGGAAACCACTGCCATTCTGGTCCAAAGAAGCAGGCTGTTTGGTGAGGATAAAAAGAGAGGGGTTGTTTGGGCTCGTGTGTGCTTCATGGAAGAGGCGAGAAAGGGGGACAGTGCTGTTTATGAGCTCAGCTCTTCGCAGCAGCTGCTGTGTCCGGTTGGAGCCCTGGGGGAACAAACAGCACACCATCCTGCCTCTTACATCGCAGTTTTGGACAACACACGAGCAGACAAATCAGCTTGAAGAAAGCTCAGTGAGGTTTTTGGGGATGTGTTTCTGCTTTGGATGGTGGTGAGACAGGAACAAGGAATTAGCTGATGGGGTCATACCCCTCCCTCACAGAGGGAGTCAGAAGGCCACTGAGGAGCATAACCTTTATGGACATACAGACCCGGTTCAGACCTGGGCACTCAACCGAAACGGCACTCCTGGCGGTGACAGAGGCCCTCCAGACAGCCAGAGCCTCCAACCTGTCTTCGGTCCTCATCCTCCTCGACCTCTCCGCTGCGTTTGACACCGTCAATCACCAGCTGCTTATCGCCAAGCTCTCGGAGATTGGCATCTCTGGGACTGCCCTTTCTTGGTTCAGGTCCTACCTGACCGGTAGATCTTCCCAGGTCTATTGGAAAGGCTCCACCTCCACACCCACTCCCCTTACTACAGGTGTCCCCCGGCGCTCTGTATTGGGACCCCTCCTCCTCTCCATCTACACCAACTCTCTTGGTTCAGTCATTGACTCACATGGTTTCTCCCACCACTGCTATGCTGATGACACTTTTTTTCTTTGACCTCAATTTTTCTTTTCCCCCTCCACTCCCCAGGTCAACGAAAAGATCTCTGCATGCCTGGCTGACATCTCCAGATGGATGACCTCCAACCACCTCAAGCTTAACCTGGACAAGACTGATCTGCTGTTTATCTCCTCTTCAAGAGCTCTCGGTTACTGTTGACGGCACCACAGTAACTTCCTCCACTTCTGTGAAGAGCCTGGGCGTCACCCTCGACAACAGGCTGGACTTCACCGACTACATCTCCCAGACAGCACACTCCTGTCGATTCCTCCTCTTCAACATCAGGAGGATTCGCCCTCTTTTGACCACCTACTCCACCCAGCTGCTTGTCCAGGCCACCGTGCTCTCCCACTTGGACTACTGCAACGCCCTCCTCGCAGGCCTCCCAGCCTGCACCATTCAGCTGCTGCAGCTCATCCAAAACGCAGCTGCCAGGCTGATCTACAATCTCCCTAAGTTCTCCCGTGTCTCCCCCTTACTGAGATCCCTCCACTGGCTCCCAATTGCAGCCAGGATCCGCTTCAAAACCTTGACACCTTTTCTGCTGCAAGAAAGACTGCCCTGACCTACCTCCAGGACCTCATCCTACCCTACGCACCCGCTCGTCAACTTCACTCTGCTACATCCGGATGCCTTGCTCCACCCACAGAACGAAAGGCCCACGCTCCTCACAATGACGCTTTTCCATCATCACCCCCCAGTGGTGGAATGAACTCCCCACCCCCTGAGAACAACTCCTTCACTCCAACCCTTCAGACGTGCACTGAAGACACACCTCTTCAGACTCTACCTGGACTGATACCTCTGCCACTTTGACCTTGTAACTTTGACCTTGTAAATCTGACTCCTGTCATGTACTTGTAGCTCTCTTACCTAGGTACTATAGTGGTACTTTATTGAACCTGTATTGTATTTGATGTATTGTATTATGTAATCCTAGTTCAGATTAGTTGGCTCGTGATACTGACCTTGCGCTCAGCTTCAGCACTATCTGCATTGCATGACCTGTACACATCTTGCTCTTGTGCCTGTTGTTTGCCCACTATTTGTACTTTTGTACGTCGCATTGGATAAAAGTGTCTGCCAAATGAATAAATGTAAATGTAAATGTACGTAGACCTAGAAGAGGACTGGTGTGGCACTCTCCAGGGGCATTTTTAAAACTCATTCTGTTTTTGTCCATTTTAAGGACTTGTTCTTGGTCTCTTGAAGAGCTGTGCTGCTAACCCTGTACCTCCTAGGTGTGTGAGCACTTGGCACACATGCTCACAGGTGGGAGGGGTCCTGAGGAACTGCCCTGCTCCCTGTGGGTACAGAGTGAAGGGAAGCTGCTGTGAGGTGATGGACTCCACAAGAGCAACAGAGTGTAACCTTCTACAAACTCCACCGAGGAATAAAACGGATTAAGTAGCAGAGAGGATAGCACCATGCTCCCCCCCCCCTCCTGAGGTGTGTTCTGGTATGTGAGCATTTGTGGGAGGAGGGCTTTGTTCTGTGTGGGACTGTAGGCACGGGGCCTCCAGTCCAGTCAGGTGGATGGCCCCACATTTCTGAACTGAGCTGCTCCAAAAATAGCTGTCCATCTCAGATACCGCACTGCCCTGGATGGCAGCAGAGGAGGGGCTCTCACTTTCGAACATGGACTTGCAGAGCTGGGCCGTGTTCTGAAACGCAGCCGGAGTCTGACCCTGGGCTGGGGAAAGGGTGTGGTCCTCCATTAGCCCCTGCAGTGCTTTTGTTTCAAAAATGATCCCTCCCCTCCCTCCCAGCTCAAGCTCAAGGAAAGACTTGGAAACATTAGAGATCTGCATACCTCTGCTGCAGAGGAGAGGAGGTGATGGGAAAGGCAGTGAGCTGCTGCGGTTGGCTCTCCGACTGCCTGTGGGGGAGGGATAACTTGTGTGACGAGAGGGCTCCTCTACTGCGGGATAACATTGGCAACGGTGACAGCGCACCCCCTAACCGGGACATCAGCACAGACCTGGCAAAGACCCCTGTCTCGGGGTGGAGTCTCTCCCCATACCCAGACATTGTGCCAAGGAATGGCAGCACCGGCTGTCAAGGCTCAAGGGAGGGGGGGTCTCTGAGGGGGTCCTCAGTTGTTCCAACCCTAGAAGGGGAAGATGGTAATGAGGAGGAGGAGAAGGAGAAGGAGGAGGAAGAGGCAGACTTAGGGCTGCATCCATTATCCGTGCAGCAGGGAAACTCTTGCGAGGGGCACAGTCCTGTTTCCCCTTTCCTCTGCCCCACCAGTGGAGGGGGGAGAGGGAGGTGTGTGGGGGGTGGACCGTGTTTTGGGGACCCCTTTCCTGACCCCACACTTCAGTCCCCTGTCTCCCTCCTGCTTCCAGGGCAACAGGGCACAGTCAGTGAAGGCAAGCATCTGGACATGGCAGACAGCAGTGGTGCACAGGGAGGGTCCCAGCCACACTGGATGGCAATGGAGGCAAAACACAAAACAGCTGACTGTGTGTCTGGCAGGCTGCCCCCCCCGATTCACAGGTAAGACAGCAGACCTTCTGTTACCTCGCCCTGCAGGATATGTCTGTGACATATTTAATCTGGTATTATACAGTATGCATGTTTTGTTGTCTGTGTCACTTGCCACAAGTCCTCTCTCTCTGTCTCTCTCTCCCTCTCTCTGTCTGAAACATGAGAGGCAGAGATCACCCTTCTCTCTCCCTCTCTACAGGACTCCATGCTGACCCCACAGTGTTTAAGGATGACAGATCACACAATCACACTGTGGAGGTGGAGCTGGGGCGGGATGGGGTTGGGGACATAGATCAAGGGGAGGTCACTGGAGATCATGAGGGTATTATGCAGGAGCCATGTTTCATAGTAAAAAAACAAGGCTGCTGGCATTAAGCCTTTTTAGCTGCGAGTGTGTCTTTCCTTACATGCTGATGCAGCGGGAGCCTGAAGCCCTGACACCCTGATGGCAGGATCAGTTTTTGTTTCTTTGTCTAATACCATCTTCTCTCTCTGCCTTCTGGTTGTGTGGTTCTAGTGTCTGTTCTGCCTGTGACTGCCTTACCTGAGTAAAACCTGCCTGCAGTCACTGGTAGTCTCGTGGTGATGCGCTTGCTGTTTCTATGCACTTCTATAGGACTTGAAGCAGACAGAGGGTAAGGGACTGGAGAGGATAGGCTGCTCCCCTCCTCGGTACATCCTGCCAGGCAGCAGAGGGCATCCATTGGGCACCCTCCATACATACCCCCAGGGCTGGTCGGTACAGAGGACGGATGTTGCCTTGGGTACTGTGTGACGGCAGTGTGGTTCTCTGTGTTCTGGATCCCAGAGGATGATAAGTGTCTCTCTCTATTGAAAATCTCCTGCAGGGAATATGGGTAACAGTTCTGGGTCCTATGGGAAATGTGTCTGTGCTCTGGACACCCAGGGGATTATGGGTAATATGGGATTCTGGAATCTGGTTGGTGATTATGGATAATCTGTCTGCGTTCTGGGCTTCCAGAGGAATAGGGTTGATTTGTCTGTGTTTGGGGTGCCCCAGGGATTATGGGTAATGTTTCTGGATACTCTGATGTTCTGGATTATGAGTCATGCCTCTGTGTTCAGAGCCCCCAGGGCATTATGGGTAATATGTCTGTGCTCTGGGTGCCCTGGAGCAGCCCCTGCAGTACCTGAAGGTCCTGATGATGTGTGCATGGAACCCGGTACCTGGCAACAGGAAGATCCCTGGTGACCTGATGTACCTGGAAGTGGTGACACAGGATGGGTGTCATGTCTGCGTCACCAGCTACGCTTGCAGATTCTATCTCAGCTAGTGAGCGCGTGGGCCTGGCCTGGAACCAACCCAGTCAAAATGGCAGTGTGACAGTCCTCCACCACCCTTTTACCCGAATGGACATGAGGAATCAGTATTTATTCTGTGCAAACAGTTATATTGCTAAACAGTCTATATGTTTTTTTGCATTATGTTAAAGAACATGAAATGGTAATTTAGTTATTGAGTAAGGAATACTTATTTCTGGTGTTTGAAGCATGGTGGGAATTCATAAAGTAGACTCAGTGCTTGTTTCGAATGCATCAGAGTGATACTACACCTATAGCTACACCTATCTTGGACCAGATTTCTCATTTCTCCACCTCCCCTGCCCTCTGAGTGACCCCTCCTCCTATGACCCCCGTCTCTCTGGGTGCATAGCAACTTTGTGACAGCAGCTACACGTGGGGCAGTGGTGGTGATTGATGTGAACATGATGCAGATTGATGAGGAACAAAATCTTCTTCAGCCTTGGGTTCAACATGCATGACCACTGCCGTGAACTGGGCGGGAAGAGCACCGCCCACACAGTGCCCATTAACGACCTGACCGGCGTGCGGGCGTACAGCGAGGTGGACGTGGAGGGCCTGTACACGCTGGGCACCGTGGTGGTGTACTACTGCAGCTACCGCCCAGTCCATCATCCCCAGCATCATGGAGCGCGAGCAGGAGCAGAGCGTGGTCTACAGCTCCGGCCACTTTGGGAGGACGGTTGTGACGCACCCCTGGTCCCCGGAGCTGCTGGAGAAGACTGGCCAGCCACTGAGGGTGTGCCAACACACCGTGCTGAATGAGAAGGACGAGGCCCTGGAGTCCAGCCCTTGCACTGCTCATCCGTCGAGTGCAAGGGCATCGTGGGTAGCGATGGCCACCACTACATCCTGGACCTGCTGGGCACCTCCCCCCATCATCCCCCAACCCCCCTGACCTCAGCTTCCTGCCTGCGGAAGCAGAGGAGCTGTCCCCAGAAAGGGGTCTCCCTCAGCCACACCCCCACAGCCTGGCCCGCCTGCGTGGGACACAGGTGGAGAGGAAGCAGTGCATGGTGGTTTAAGGCCTTATAGAGTGTTTCTACCTTTATGTTTGAAAGGTGAGCTCCATGATGTATCATAATGCTTCTCAGTTATAGATGATACATATCATTAACAGTACATTTTAATTTTTTTGCCAGAAAATGAATGATGGTTGAGCTCTTCAGTACCATCTAGTGGTGCATGGTGGTATAGCAGTATCAGGGTCAGACAATGTCGAACCTCTTGTGATGGGTAATGCAGGGAATAATATCTGTATATATAAACATAACTTTATAATATGTATATATAAACATAACTTTAATGGTTGCTAAATACCCCACTAAAAACCCAGTTTCGCTGAGCATCCATAACATCTTCCCTGTGGTGAAGCATGCTCCCCTGAAGGTCTCCAATGCCCCCCGATGGCCTCCTATCCTTCCAGAGTGGCCAGACAAAGGCACAGCAAGGTGACACCCTGATAAATTCTCTTCGTGTATTCCAAACACTTGCAATTGATTTTACCAGGACTGCCCAGCTACAGTAACCAGCAGGGATCAGTCAGCTTTAATTAAACAAGTGAAGAACAGCAGCAGGAACCCTAAGTGTGGAAGGGCAGCCAGGGTTTAATAGGATAAACCAGGCTTCATCAGGATAGCTCATGGTTTATTAGGATAGACCAGGGTTTTACAAGATAGACAAATATTTAGTAGGACAGACCAGGATATAACAGGGTACACTGAGGTTTAGCAGGTTAGACCAGGGTTTAGCAGCCCTGATTCAGGGCAAGGCTGTAGGCTGTTATACCTTCCGATAGTTAGTTGACCTGAATCAAATCCCAAAATATATAGCTGTAAAAGTGGATAATAAGTAAAAATGACAGCTGTGGACGTTCTCCTGGATATGGGCATATGTGACACAAATACATGATGATAATGAAAATACTAATAATGAAGCTACTACTTCAACTAATAATATTGTGTATTTTCAGTGGCCTGGGTTCAGGCTTCCTGAGTGAGGCCTGTCGCATGCTCAGCGATGCCCTGCACCTCATCAGCAGTGTTTATGGAGCGCTGCACCTGTCTTATAGGAAGTGGTTCACAGCCCTGCCCCCCAGCTCTTACAGAAAGTAGTTACAGGAAGCCTGACAGGATGTAGTTCAAAGGCCTGTCCCCATTCTCTGTACCCTCTTGTTATACTTGCGTATGGCATTATACTGCTTCGTCAGTGGCCAGCAGCACACTGCCCCCAAGGCTTCTGTTCCACGCATGATACCTCATGCTGATGGTGTGTGGTGAAGACCACCCACAGATGGTGCTGTATGCCACCCACACAAGGGTGGTGTACAAGTGCGGATCACCTGTCTCACACCTGTATGATTCTCTGCCTGTCTCTTAGGTCACTCTACTTTCCCAGATCTCAACACACACATTTAGCCTCTCTCTCAAACTGCAACACGCAAATCCTGATAATCGCATACGCAAGACCAATGTACCTCTCAAAACTGGTGAAGTTAAGCCTTACAGTGCTTTCCAGAAAGCATAATTTATTTTCATGAAAGGCCCAAGTGACAAAGAAAATCTCTGAAAACATACATTTTTGTCAGTGTGTAACTTGTAACATTATTTACTGTATGATGCAAGGAACTGCAATTGACCTGTAACCTCTGGATGTAACCAGGGTCCATGAAGGGTTGTTCCCATCCTCTGTATAACTTTCTCACATTGTCACGTTTCTCTCCTTCCATATATCTCTTTCTCCCTCATTCTTTCTCCTCCCTCTCTCTGTCCAAACTCATTCTTTCCCTCTCTCTGCCCCTCTCTAGCTCTCTCCCTCTTCCTGCCCTCTCCTGCAGCCATCACCTGTTGGGCCCAGGTGTATGAGACCAAAGAGGAGCTCCATTTGGCCCTGCAACAGAAAAGGGAGAGCTACACCATCTACCAGAGCCAGGTGACTACCTGATACCCACCCCCTCACCTGCACCGCCCCCACCTGCACCTTCCATCAGGGAGGGGGTAAACTGAATGTACAGCTATTAATGGCAGCGCCTCTGATCGCTCACTGAGAAGCACCCCAAGCCTGGATTGCTCAGCACTGAGGTTTCTGTGCATTTCCAGACACAAAACACATTTTTCTCTCAGCTGTGCAGAGTAGGAAAGATCCAGGCTGTTCTGCACTTCTGATCTTATTTCCATGCTGTGTATCTTTTACTAATACCACAAGAAAGGAGAGGAAAAGCTACCACAGCAGTAAAGGAGTGAAAGAAAAGAAACCAGCACTACTATCAATGTGCAGGAGATAGGTTTGGGTGGAATTTTGACATACCTGTAGTTACTGAAAATAAAAAAGAAAGATTAAACAAAGATATTTATTTTGGGCATCATGGTCCTCTGCATTTTCATACAGACAGAATGCACAACTGGGGTGTATAAAAAATTGAGGTGCGTGGCGAAGGGGGTCGTTGGTTCTGTTAGGAGACAGTTCTGTCGAGCGGCACAGTATTCGCTCATTGTGTATTAGAACACAAACAGATGCCGCCTCATCCGACTGGCGTAGTATTTGATCAATGTATATTAGGACACAAAGGGATGCCGCTGCATCCGACCATAGCCAAAAAGTGCCAATTCACAATTACCGCTACTTCCAGTCCGGGGAAGGTGGGGTTCCCCATGACCATATATGGACTTCCTTTCCAGGGGGTTTCCTGGCCATCACATGTAAATGTACCTCCTGAAAACTGTATAAATGTGAACCATACATTGTCCCTGATGAACTTCTGCTCCATGCTGATGTTCCCACGGCCGGCTGTGCAAATAAACCTTTTGCTTTGAAAGACTTTGCTACGAACATCGGATCTGCTTCTTTATCGGAACGAAACACGTTTCGGTATTTGGGACATGTACAAACAGTTCCTCCTCTGCATTTTCACCCTGGGTGGATAGATTGTGTAGAACGTTTGGAATATTTCTGCTTTAATGTGCTTTGTATTTGTAAAGTTGGTGGAAGGTGTTGACTGTCCCAGGGGAGGTAGGGGAGGTGGACCAGAGGATGCGGGGGAGCTCAGCGTACCCGCAGCGCCTGACTGCACTGCTTGTGGTGCTACAGGAGACCAAGAACGAGATCTCTACCGCCATCGCTAGCATCACGCCTCTCAGAGTCAGCGCCCTCTTCTCATCCTATACTTTGTGTTATATCTGACAACTCCATTAAACACAATAAAACTGTGTTTCATACCTGCATTCAAGGACTTATGGTCACACAGCACAGAATATGATTATAACTATAAAAGGGGTGCATATTAAGGTGCTTACAGGTATTGCAGTGTCATTGGTCAGTTGAATATTACAGTTCAATGTATGGACCATCAATGTGACTGTACATGCAAAGTTCATTACATACATTTTAAACACTAGGTAAAGAGTTATCTTGCTGTAGTCTTGTCCTGCCTGATGGCTGAAGCTCCATACCTTCATGTTCAGTTCACAGCTCCCTGCATGTCCTGCACCCAGGAGCAGTTCAATGTCATCAATGGAATAATTCTCTTTCCTCTCAGGTGAGAGAACCACCTGCGGCAGGGGAGTATGTAACTTACTCTTGTAATTATATTTACATGCTTGTTGACAAGAGAAAAGAGGAATGTTGAGAGGATTTTTATGGTTGCAGTACACTTTTGGTAAGTGATCATTTCATGAAGGTCTACCACTTGTTTGTCAGAGTTCATATTTGATACATTATGGACCTTACATTTACTGCAGGGGCATTAACTACAATTTAGACTGCTAGATATTTCACTTAACTGAAGATAGGATTCCCTTTGTGAGCTGCCTTCGGATATTTATGTTAATATATAAATTTGTGTTCCTGTTGTTTTTGTTTCTAATGACTTCTCTCATGCTCTCTCTCTCTTTCTTTCTGTCTGTAGCCAAAACGATTTGAAGAACATGATTGTCCAGAGACAGCGCCAGGAATTGGGGAAGAGTGAAGAGCAGCCAGATGATGGACAGATTAAATTGAAGGCACAACGTCCTTTGGATGATTAATACCACACCTCCCTCTGACTGGGAGCCCATGGACCAGCCAGGAAAAGTGAAAAAAACAGCAAAGAAATAAGTCAAGATTTAAGACTGGGGGCCTTGCACTATAAGGTGTGAATCTAAGAGTCGTCTGCTCCTTAACCATGCCTATCAATGTGCTCTAGATGGTTCTACTGACTGGGCATACATCTGATGTGTTATGAATGGCTGACTATTCTGAGCAAATCGTGACAACTTTCTAGACACCAAACTCCTCTCATTAGCTCGAATGAGTCACAACGATTATTCCATACACTGCTCCATCCATTACGGGTAAAGTCTCATGAAGCCTCACTTCGCATTGTTACTTTGTAGCGTGTTCTTTTGTTTTGTAAGCCTCATTGTGCATTACCAATAGTAGCCACCGGGTGGTGCATTTTAGTTTTTCTGACGTGAACAACCTGCTTTTGGGCAGTAAGAAAAAATGCTGCTACAGGAAGTTGACATGTGTTCCTCGTGATGTATTATATTTCATCCAGCAGAGTTGTATTGCTCGAGTAAGAGAATTACGTGGGATTGCTCCGGCAGACAATAGGCTGTGGGAACAATTGTTATTTTTTCTTCCCCCACTTTTTTGTATTACACCATATAAGAATTTTACATATTCACATTCTTGCAAAAGTATTCAGACCCTTAACCAATTCTCACATCTTACTGAATTAGAAAAGATACATTAACATTTTGTTCTGTGTGATATTTTAAGCTGACATTGGTTTCTTGGTATTTCCTGACTTTGCTTGGAAACGTAAACTTTCGAAAACACGCAGTCACTCACACTGCATTTTAGAATGTTGCTGAAACTGACTTCGTAGTAAATTGGGCATGTGAAGTCTGGAATTTTCTCAGTCGTATTCCGAGAGGCTGTTTGGGATTTGAAGAATGTCCTAGCGTTCCTCAAAGAATTCGAACGCTTTGGAGGCCTACGTAATGAACAAAGGTCTATGGCATCAAGTTCTGTCAGTTTAGACTTGTAATTAATTGCGCGTCCCTCGTGTGCCACTTTAAAAACGACTTACAAAGGGTTGACTTTTGTCCAGACACGCACGAGAACGCATATTGCGCCCCTGCAGTAGTCTCTAATTAAATTGGAGAACGCATCACATTTTTCCATATGTGTCCTGCTCGCATGGCATACGCGTGCAGTGTTACAGCTATACGCGTTTTGGCACTCCGCTCCACTGTGTCTGGCAGCGATATAGCTTTTGTAAAAAGCTTTTGTCAAATTCCTTCATATTGTTCTAAAGGTTTTATATTGTTCTATATTCCCCTAAATTTCTCCTCAAATATATTAAATTCCTAAAACAAACACTGCGTATATGTTCTTATTTTCATAATTACATTGTTCACTGCTCAGCTCTTTTCTCCACAAGCTATTTGGTCTTTGATTATGCTTTTATATGGACGTTAATATAAAATTGCTAATAACCATTTGTTGTCAGTTGCAGTTGCAGATGATATAACAAATACATTAATCTATGTATTCATTTGCATTGCACATTTCTACACACCGTATAAGTTACTGCCGCGGCTGTAATTTTTTTGTGGGGGTCGCAGGTGTTGTTGCTTAACTATTATGAATCACAGTATTTTCATGTACAAAAATCACATAGTGGTTTCGTCATCAGCTTCTATATATTACTACACTATCGTCAGAAAACCAGCAAATTGCACACCCACCAACTAACTCTAATGAACTGCATCCTTCCATCAAAGAACTCTGCGCGGAAGGCATTCGGGTGTGAACAGGAGGGTGTGCGTGTGCCCGTGAATTGCATGAGCTGTTTTTTTAAACGGGGCTGGTACACTCGTCATTGAACAGGGCGTGCGCGCGCCCCTGTTTCAGCAAGCCCGCGCGCGTACCCGGCGTCCGAAGGCGAATGCGGTACTGAAAACAAGGATCGGAGGAGAAACAAGGAGGTAGACTTAGCCATTGAGATCACAAGTCCTTCACTTTACAACGAAAAATACATGTTATCTTGTTTTGTATACGTACCAGATCTACCCAAGAAGACACAATAGGGTAAGATTGTTTGGTTCTACTTCCGGTGGAGGTTTTGTATGTAAGAAAATGAGCTGGTAAAATTGACGATGTGGCTGTAATTTTGCGCCTCCTTTCTGTGTCTCAAAATGGCGGACAGGCCGTTGGAGCGGCGTATAAGGTTGAAAAATAGAAAATAGTCAAGGTGTCATTTATTTGTCTCTGCTGAACCAAGTCACTGGTTTGCAGTTAGATTACCTATGCCTTTGGTGTTTTAGCCCTCACCGAGTCAACTTTTTATGAAGGTATTTGCTTGTTTGTAGTATCCTTTTACACTTTGGTTTGCGGCTAACTTGCTAGCCATCTCACGTTAGCTAACAGTCAGCTCTGCTCGAGTTTTGTTGCCTCAATGTGAAAAGGTCGAAAGTTTAATTTGATGTGAACGTACTCTTCAAAGTTAGCTAGCCGGCTGGCTAGCAAAGTCGTGAGCGATCCACAACGTCGACCAGTTTTAACAAGCTGATGAGTTGGAGGGCGAACAACACGCCGGTGAATCAAACTTAGCTAAATGGCTAACGTTAGCAAGCTAAGCGAGAGGGATGAGAAAGGGCGTGTTGATATCGGGTGATTTTCTGCAACATTGCTGCTAGCCATCTAGATAGGTACTTCGCTGAGCAAGGTGCCAACCAGCTAGATAATTAACATTACGCCGTTAGGAGCTTGATAAATTGGTTAAGTGTTAACTTGCCAGGAAGCTAGCTAACGTTAGGTAATCTATCATTTCAGTGACGACACGTTGGAAGTCGGTGGAAATCGGGCTTAATGCGGCCAACTATTAATGTTGCGTTAGCTAACTTGCCAGCTGTTAAACTGTATGTGTGCAGTATTTTCGAAGACCTTCAACCCTCTCACCGTAAAATGATTTCAACATGGATGGTTGGATAGCTAATCAGTCATTTAACCTAGCGCTTTCCTTGGATAGCTAGCTACTATCTATTTAGCAATCACTTAGTTAAAATCTCTCACTGTCGGTCATAATTGGCTAACATGAGCCGGGTTAGCCGGTAGTGTAGGCAGATGAATGCATGTTGTGTCGTTGCAACTTAGCCAGCTGCTAGCTATGTCAAACTGGCAAAATGGTCACCCTGACCCCGTTCGCCGACCACCCATAAATTATTAGCTAGCAAGTTACCTAGAGGGGTTTTTATGGCGTATTACTCAGGTTATTTCTTTGAAACCTGTTGGCTAGGTTGCTACATTGCCTCTCACAAATGTGCCTGACGTTAACTGTGCTGGACTTGGAATGTTTCAGATTGGCGATTCTCCTCCGACCTTGAACGGGTTTCTTTTACTGTGGACATTTCTCAGAGAACTAGGGTTTATTTAATACTGTAAAATATTCACCGCCTGTCATGTGGCGTACGACACATAACTGATAGTTTTCTCTTGAAATATTCGGTATTCTTCCCCTCAAAAAAATGTATTAGGATGGAGAGTTCTCCCATCCGTTTTTCACCACGATGACGAAATATTGCTGGCGACTGTTTTAGTTAGCGAGCTTGACTACCTATCCAGTAATAAAACGAAACATCAGTGTAATGTGATCATTTTTTTAATGAAGCACCTTTGCTGTTTGTAGTATGGTGATGGGCTAGTATCTGATACCTAGATGTTTGCGAAAATGTAGGTAGCCAGCTAGCCTGTGTTTGCTATGAAAAAATAGGACAGGGCTGCGAACATTTTGAATACTTGTATGCGGTTACCTACGGCTAATACGACACAAAATTTGAATATCTAAATATTATTTACATTTTGGGTCAAATAGTTGTTTTTGCCGTGCGATTAAATAGGATTAGATATTTGGTTTGATATTCGGCATGTTAGCATTTTGGCCAGCTCCGTCGTATCTCAGGTTGAGCTGTCGCCGGCTATTAGCTAACGTTAGCAACAGCAGCTACCGCACACGAAACAGGGTGGAGCAGGCAGCACGCATTGGAAAAAACAAGCTGGATGCGGGCGATGAGGGTAAACGGTTGTTTATCTTCTGTCCACTCGCTATGTCTTGGATTGAAATCTGTATGATTTCATAAAGCAGTGCTCAGATCGCTGTTCTGGGTGGAGCAAGCAGTCGATTCCATTGCAAAGGGAGAAAGCGTACAAATGTGCCTGTTTTTACTGCAGGGCGGATTGCGACGATCGTCTCTGAAAGTGGCCAGTCACTGCTCTCTCGATCTTTCCGCTGGTTTCGACAACAGATTCGTTTTGGTAGCCAAGACCAGCTTTCATTTACTCCGATCATAACGGTCAGTTTTATTTTCACTATGCCCGAGGGTCGGCTATTCCGAGTATTGTTGGCATCCGGTACTAACGGTCGTTAATGCAGAAGCGAATGTACGATTGGAATAATGTGTCGTTTCCACATGTGGCGGCGGTTGTATACATTCTGTATGCAGGTGTATGCTTTTTGGCAGTATTGGAGCAGTGTGCGGGCAGCATTCACCTTTGTTAGTCTGTTCTGTACCTGTGTTGTTACATTAAATGCATATTACAGTAGTACCTTTCCATAATGGCTTTGTAAGTCGCAGTTGCCCGTCAAATAAGTAATAAATACTCCAAAGGCATGTGCTTATGCGAGGGCGTGACATTTATATTCCCTCTTATGAGCGGTTAGCACAATAATGTAATGGATGGTGGACAGGTTGAATGCAACGATGTGAAAATAGCACTGAACAAAGTCCATCGACGTCATGGCTCATTATATAAGCTAATATATCGATCGAGAATCTGCTTCCTGCTTGGACTAGTCATACTCCGGGCAGCACGTTTGATTGTAAAAGCCCGGATATCTGAAGGAACCCAATCCTGCAGTGAACAAAACGGCAACACTCGCTTTATTGAGGCCTGAGAAGTTTGTTCATTTGAATCGGTTAGGCGTTTTTAGACAGCGAAGTTCGTGTGTGTGTGTGTGTGTGCGCTGGTGGGTGGCTGCGACTGCAGTGGAAGGTTTGGGGCCAAGACGGCAGATTGAGTGAGGGCTGTCACTGAAGGCCTGGTGATCCAGGGATCTGGTGCGACAGATGAAGGCCTTTTCGGGGTTGTTCATGCATGCTTTGCCCACTTGTGTCTCTCTGTAGCCGTGAAGAGTCCCTCGCAGTATTTCTAAAACCTCACATCCTCTCTATTCTTGTGTCTTGGAAGACGCATTACAGGTCACATGGCAGATCATTTCAGCACTGATTCTTGTTGTGTTCCTGATCTGCAGCAGATATCCTGCCCACAAGACTGAAACCAGTACTAGCCTTTTTCATACAAACAAAAAGCAATCCTGTTAAACGGATTCTATTTTGCTTTGAATGTTTAATAACTCTGAATTGTTTGATTTGGACTTTGTGGCACTGTTCTTCCCTTTCTCTATTTTTCCTCCTAAATTGAAAGAACTTTAATGACAAAATGCATTATACTGTAAATATTGTTTTCTATTTCTCTGGAAGGACTTGCTAGGCTGCTAGAGCTGAGGGAGTGCAGCTTTATTATCCTATGTACATTTAAGGAATATAGCTGCCTAGGGCTGCATTTAAAGGCCTCTGCCCCAGATGATATCTAAGCCCCGTTGCCTTTATTTACAGTCAGGGAGGGAAGGTTTGACATGGGTACATAGGAAATGTGTTGTGCTGATTCCATATGAACAAGTTAAGTAGGATTAAACGGAAAGGCCTAAATACATGCTGTTGAAGCTCTGTTTCTGTAAAAACAGGCCCCCCTGCCCCTCTGAACAGAGACCTTGCTGTAATCCTTTGGGGATGGGGGTGTGGGTGTGTGTGTGGGGGGGGGGGTGCTGTGACCTGAGGACCTGGAGCTTTAAAAACAGCCCCAGCCCTTCGCCGCAGCCCTTTGTTATGAGTAAAAACACGTTTAACTTCCTCACATTTCTCTGAAACCTTTCAAATGTGTTAGTGCTTTCTTCTGTAACCTTTGTCAATATTTCCTTTTCCAGAGACAGTGATTTTTTAAAAATTAAGGTTGGCATGTGCTAAAGGTACCAGAAGGAACATAGGATCAATATACTGTTTTTGTTTCTTTTTTTTCCCCATCAGCTTGAATTGAGTCCCTTCCAGTGCAGAAATAATTCCTGGGAACAGATTGTTTGTTTGTTTTTTTGTGTGACTGCCATAGCAAGTTGATATACATGTAGCATCCCTGTTATGATCATTGTGTCATGTCTGCTTCAGCTGTTCCTCCTGTATGTGTGCTTCACCACTTTCCGTGAGAGACCATGGCACTACTTTAACTTTTTGGAGGGTCTGAAGACTTGCGCTTGGCTACAGGCAAAGATGGCTACTTGCCATTGTGCACCTTCAGATTCTCCCCCAGTTTGGATTTCCTTCCTTCTGCCTTGAAGCCTTTGATGTGAAGTGATCAGTCTCTCTGGATGCTTCAGCACAGGGCTGTCCTGATTATTTGCTGCTGTCTCAAAGCTCCTCACAGTTTTGTCCATTTAACAGCAGGCAGAAGGCAGGCTTGCCTCTGTGGTTCTTTTGTGCAAGGTGCATTACCTGGGTTTATCCTGTTAAGTGTGGGAATCCTTCAGATTTGATGTGAGATGGGTACTGTCAAACCTCTCTGTGAAGGCTTTCCCCAAACAGACCAGTCGAGGAGCAATCGTTATGATTGTATTGTTCTTTAGAAGAACAGAGCACAGCACGTTTTCTCCCCCTAGTGTCTGCGTCATGGTTAGAGTGAGTTTTGATTGGCACTGTGCTGTGATTGTGCGCTGTGATTGTGAACGATGGTTCGGCCAGGGGCAGATATTTCATACTGATGATTCAGGCTACTCCAAGGCATTGTGGGAATGTTCTCTCCTTATTCGTCACACTGTACCTATCAGCTCCCTTGGTGTGTGTGTGTTATTATGGGCTGGTTGTCACGGCAGTTCTGTAGGGAAGCTCTAGACGCCCGGCTGCTACTGCGCTTGCTTTCATCGGTCAGCTCGTCTCTCGGCTCGTGCTGCCTTGTGGGCCAGTGGTGAGAGAGCAGGAGCTGGCAGAGGGCATCTGAGGGGGGCTCTCACGCCATATCAGTAATTTGGACATTCGTTATTACGATTCCAGATTATTTCCTGTGGTGGTCAGTGTGAGACTTGCACAGTAAGCCCACTGCTAGACAAGCAGTAACATTCCTGTGGTTTTTTCATATCTCTCTGTAGAGAGTGTGAGTCTGCATGCAGGCTCTGTGGTTTGTGTTGGGTATAAATACACTCCGCTCAACAAGTTTGTTCTGGCTGGCTGACTGTTAGCCTCAACCAGCCTGATAGATATATTTAATTTTATTCCTACTGTGCTTGGGGGAAGAAACCTAACGCGTGAAGCGGTGCAGTTGGACCAGAGCAGCCAGATATGTGATACTAATCCATTATGCATCCATTGGAAAGCTGCTTAAATTATTTGTGCCAAAGCGCTCTGGCACAGCGAGCTCCACGGAATGGCGATGTGTAGCCAGCGTGGTGCTCTGGTGAAGCATAGGCTGTCTGCATGACCTGGAAGCGTGTTGGCTGAATGTGTGACTTCAGCAGCATTCTCTTCCTTGGAGTGTGATTGCAGCAGACCGGCCGTTTCTAATCACGTTAGCGCCCGTCCTGCGTGCAGACCCGGGGCCCGTCGCTCGCCTTTTGGCACCGCTGGGTGGGCTGCTGATTGGCAGAGGCTCTCCGCGGCTTTGCCGCACGCTAGCAGATGGCTGCTGAGAAAGCGCTCGCCGCCCCGGTCTGAAACGGCGCTGTGTTTGGGACTGTCTGCTGTGGAAAAAGTGCCAGTTCTGCAGCGTGCAGGGAGCTGAGAGACGGCTGATTTGGGGCGATTGTGACCCTTTGCTGTCGTCCATGTGGATGTGCAGCCGCGCCAGGCGATGAGCCTTAGTTTAGCCACAGGTATTCTATTCACTGGCTATAAATATAGCTGCCTGTTGTTTTGCTTGCGTGTTTTATTGTATAGGAGGTTCCTGTTGGTAATGGGAGGTTCCGGGTCTGTCCACAATACTCTCCTAGCCTGACATCAACATGCATAGTATGGCAACAAAGCAGAACGCTGTTAGCTTCAGTGATGATGTGTGGAGCCGGATATCAGCTCAGTGAATTGAATATCTGTGGTTTAACTCTGAAGTAAGACTTAGCTCGGAATGATAGTGTGAATCTGATTGTGCTGGAATGGCTTTCCTTTCTCCGCCATCTCCATCTGGGTCTTCTGGAGCCTTGCCTGGCAATCAAACCCACTGCCTTCAGGTTATGTGCCCTGTCCCACGGGGGAGAGGTCTAGGCCCGCTGGAACGCTGTGTTTTAGTTTTCATTAGAAGCCTCCCCACCCGCCACCCTCTGGGTAGCCTGAACTGAAACCACAATACCACGTTACCCAGCAACATCTCCCCTGACACATCCAAATTCTGTGCCTCTGTGCTAGGCACTGAGCAGGACCAACGTGTAAAAGGAGGTGTTTGTATGGTTCTGCTGAATGCCTGGCCTGTGACACTGTGCGCTGCAGTGCATTCTGGGAGCCCAGCGTGTGCAGGGCGTGGCTCTGCCAGCCCCTTGGCCCCAGGCCTCCTGCTGTTAAAGGTTGCTGCTGAGCTTTTATTGTAAGCGCAGTGGTATAAGCCAAAGTCTGTTTTCACTCTTGTGACCTTTGATCCCCGTCGTCTCTGCCATACCAGTGCCCTGAATGGAGAGCCTCGTGTCAGAACCGCACCAGTGATGATGTCACTGTTCAGAGGTTGCAGCGAGCTTTGTTCAGACATGCCAACCTGGGAAGTATCAAAGTCCAGTCCCAATAAGGACTAGAAGTATTCCTTGCAGACACTGTTTTCAGAGTGGGTTACACCTGTTTGTGAGAGCTGGTAGAAATGACACACTTGCATAGTGATAAGCAACAGGTGGTCCAAGAGCAGTAATGACAGTGGTGGCCCCTGTCCTCTCTGCTGTGGCCCTCTCGGGGGGCTTGGAGCTGATCTGTAACTCCAGGTAGGAAAAGCGGCTTACAGCAGCTGACCCCAAGTGCCACCAGATCCAAGGGTTTACTCTGCATTGTGTTTGTTCAGTGCTTCTGTTGCCCTTCACTAGCTTAAAGAAAAGGGTAGCCGCTCCACTCTGTAGCTGTGGGTCTTTCCTTGAGCGTGACGCACTGAGATTCTACATGGTGCTCTTCCTCCTGAAGCTTATGTTTCGAATTGGATGTGTCCTGGAGGCTCTCTCAATCATCTGTGTGCTGGGAATAGACTTTACTGGGTGCTTGTGTGTAGATGGTCCCTACATTTCTGAGTAATGTGAAATTTCAGGGGGAGTCTGGAACTATAGGGGATTTCTGAATTTCAGTTCAGATATTCTCTGGGGTTCCCCAAGGGTCCTAAGGCAGGATGGGTACAGGGTGGGGCATTGGGAGGCAGGTTGTGAGTTAAAGTACCTGATCAGATCTAAACTTGCATTCAAGGAGGCAGTGACATCATCAAAGGCTCTTTTGCTTGGACAGTAATTAATTTGATAAATTGCTCAAAGCTAGCTCTCAGCACTAAGATTCAGTTCTGACATTATCAGTCCATTGTCAGGCCTTTTTTCCCAGTGCTGTTTGAAGTTGCTTATGAACATGACTGAATTTGAATATGAGAGCACATGTCGCTTGTCGGCGTGTTAAAAGGTGCATTAAGGCCACAGTGCGGTGTTTGATCGCCCGGCTTGTGCACGGTCAGAGGAGCTTGCATCATCTTTCCCTCATTTCATCTCTGTCACAGTTTTTGTGGTGATGCTGAAGCTGACTGACTGTGTTGCTAGGTTATGTGTTGAAGCTGAAGCTGACCCTCTCTCTTCTCTCGCTGTGTGCTGATGCTGAAGCTGACTGTCTCTCTCCGCTCTCTCTGCAGATGAAAGGCAGAGCTGATTGAGTGTCTGCAGGCTGCCTCTGAGTTCTCGTTCCTGGAGTGGGATTTGGGTGAGAGTGTGATACCTGCAGCTAGCCACAGAGCGGCGCTCTTCCTGTGAACCCCGAGCCTGCGTTAGACCAGCGATCGCCTGCCTGGGAGACAGCAGCCGCTGCCCAGCCCTCGCCCTCGCCCCCCGCCGTCGCCCTCGCCTGCGGCCACCATGGTGCTGTCACAAAGACAAAGAGACGAACTGTGAGTCCAAAGTCCTCACACGAATGCACACAGTTTCAGCCAATCAGACACATGACCGTTAGCTCCGTTACCTGGTGTAAATTGTGCACACCAGCACTGATTCAAGATCCGTGTCCAACTTTTCCACACAATAGGACAGATAAGGAATTGGGTTTGAGACAAGGATTCTGAATCAGGTATTTGGGATAGGAAAAAAGTCTGTATGCTTCACAGCTCAGTGGTCACAGTGGTGACATCATAAATACATCATAGATACTGGATTGGTGGAAAGTTCCAGTTGATAAAACTGAGCTGTTTAAAATTGTCCTAATTGGACACATACACACGTACATTTCTGTAATGGCAACCTTATGTTTTAGTCTTTTGCCATTGATAAAGGATTGCATTTGAACTTGAATGAGAGTCTTATTGGGTCTGATGAATTACAGGCATTCAGGCATTCAGTCATGCTTTTTCTAAGAGCATTCTTCCCATTCTCTTTGAGTGTATGTACCAGCCTGCTCATACAACTTACCTTACAACAGTGGAAGAGTGACACACTGGACAGGGTGTGTTCTGTTAGTCTGCCATCAGGCTAGTCCGCTCAGAGATGTACCGTGTACCTCTGTTCCTGATGTTGCACACCTCATGTGAACAGTTTCCTCTTCTGGTTCTGTTGAATTTCCATCCAAACCTGTCACTGTGTTAGCAAACGGTCTTAAGATACAGTCAATGCTCCAGGGACCTCTTTGAAAGGAAAGAAACATCAGATGCTCTGTGCCGGCATTTCTCAGTAGTTCATTCATAATATGGTGTTCCTCACCTGCATGCGCACGGTCACAGAAGCAGTCCGCACACCACAGGAGCAAGGAATGCAAGCAGTGGATGCATGTCCCTGTATGCATGTCCCTCTGAATGAAAGTGTACGCTCAGTCATCGGTACTTCTTAATGTGTCACATGTATTTCACTCTAATCTCTCCGTTCTGCCACGCAAATTGAAAGCCAAAGTCTGTATACTCACCTGTCCTCTTGCTTCAATGGCTGTGGCAGGTGTGTGCTGGACTTACCTGTCGTTCTTGTCCCTCCATTCAGTTCACACATACCGTTCATGATTGCGTTATGTTTACATAGAAGTGTTGGATTATTTGCAAAATGTCTACTTCTATTTTACATTTGCATGGTGTGCTGTTACTTGGACATGCAAAGGTAGGTACTTGTGTTCAGGGACTATTTCGGGTAGTGAACCTCTGAGCATGAATAGGGTTTGGGGAGTCCGCACACGTATAAGGCTGCGCTTATCTGCCTCACACCTTGTGTCATGTGGCTTTCACTGCCTGAGATGTAGGTGTATAAGCTGCTGTACGTCACAAGCTGCCCTTTGGCCTTTGTATTCTGAGCGGTTTGCCCTGTGCTCAAGGGACATGTTTGCCAATTAGTTTGGTTTATACTCAGTGAAACTGCTGTCAGGACACCTTGTTCAGCATGTTGACCCAGTGTTTAAGCTGGAGGCCCTTGTGTAACGGGCACCGTGTTGCCCAAAGTAAGCATTGAACCAAAAACAACTGCAGTATTCCCAAGCAGTGCAGTTTAGTATCGCTATCTGCCATGGTGTTTGAATCCTCAGTAATTAAATTATTTGAAAACTAGCCGTATCACACCAAGCCAAACTAGTGAGGGTGCTACACAACTGCCCAGCTACATTTCACTTGCTTTCAGCTCAGAAAAGCTGCTAGACTGCTGTCTCACTAGCTAACATTAGTTATGCACAGTCCTATCTTATGTAGCCATCTAGCAAATCACAGAAGGTGTGAACTGGGTGACAATCACATGATTAACTTGCTCCTCTACTACATGCTGCAGTGCCATTTAGCCAGTAACAATAAACTTCAGAATGTCACCAGTGCTGAAGGCCTGCTCTACTAGTGTGGTCATCACTGTGGGACATTTGGTCAGATCTCATGTGGGGGAAATGGAGCTGTGACCTCATGGCCAGACAGTGACACTTGTGAGAGGAACCCCAGTAGGTGTGGTAAGCGTCAGCCACTGTGCGTCTGGCTGTTTTTTTTGGCAGTGTGTGCCACAGCCGCTGCTGAAGAGCGCCTTAACCAAACATTTTTCACACTTCTTAAGATGGCCAAAGCCGGGCTGTAGTGGCCCTCCTTTTGTTGATGCAGAAGAAACAATCAGCGCGCCTAGGAGGGGTCCCAGTCATCAGTATTGATTGTGCCCACTGGTGTCCTCTGTAATTGCCGCTGCACGTATTGATTACGTCTGCCTGGTATATCGATTAGGACTATTGGTGTCCTCTGACAGTGGCCGCTTTTTCCCCTCTCTCTCTCTCTCATGCACACATGCATCCATTTGAGCTGTGAATCATTTGTTACTGCCCCCCTCTGTACCCCTTCCCTCCAAGCATTCTGCTTTGCATTCCAGCCGTGTTGGCTGTGACCTTTGCCCTCTGAGCAGAGAGAACGAGGTGGTTTGGAAAACAGGGCGTGGACCTCTTGAAAGACTTGTGGAAACACCAAGGTGCTCCTTGGCCACATCGCCTGGAGGTGCCCCGCCTGTGGGTGCCTTCCGCAGGTCTGGAGCCAGGATTTAATCAGGCGTGCATCCAGCAGAAGGATCCATCTGCCTCTGCGCTCCCTGGGGCAGGGGCTGGGATTGGCCACCGATCCACATGTTTAACCTGGAATAAGTCTTTGAAGCCATAGGCATTAACCTGTGTATCCGTGAGAGCCTGTTTGGGAGCCTTTGGGCTGTCGACACATTGAAGTTACCGTGTAGACTCAGCAGTGTTCTGGGGTTTACAGAAAGACTTGTGGAAATGCTGAATATTTCACAGCACCTGCTAAATATTTCAGATTCACCCTTTATTCATTTTAATCAACTTCTGGATGTTTCTTTCAGTTGCTGTCAAGTGTGCCAAAGTGTATCATTGCAAAACTAAAGCACTTCCTGTTGTAATTAGGTCCAGTATCCAGGAGGACTGAAAGAACTGCAGATACAGTGCATGTGTTACTTGCCATATCATCAAAAAATTGGAACGCATAACAAGTAGGATGTCGATGAAATGTCTCTTGGTCCCACCAAATTTGAGAGAGCTGTGTGGACAGTCTGTGTGTTCAGAGTGATATGAATTGTCCCTGTATGACTGTTTGATTAGTCAGTTTTGGACACTGATTTGAGCCAGTCTTTATCTGTTTATCTCCCTGATTTCAGCCATTTACACTTGCTGGAAGGCAGCATCTGATTGGGCCAAGGGTGGAGCCCACTGTTCTAACCAATCAGAAAGAGCTTTGGTGTAAAACCGGCAGAAGGCTTCACAGATCCTCCTGTCAGTGCTTTCCCTAGAAAACACTCCTCGCAGGTGTGTGTCCCTCTCGATTGAGCTGGCTACTGTCTGGGGGAAATATGAGAAGATGGCTGGGTGACCAGCTGTCCATCCTGCTGATTAGCCATAACCTTTGCATGGGACTCTCTTTCACACAGTTATTTAACTGTTTTAACTATTCAGTCTCATCATGAGTAGGGCTGCAGATACAGCTCACTGTGTTTTAAGGGCTCTTGTTCCATAAAAAAAAAACTGATGAATACATGAATGTCTAATGTGTAAGCAGGAACTAAAGGGTAAGCAGGAACTAAAAAAGATGAAATATTTTAGAAGTCATTGTTAAAACACTTCATGTTGTGGAGTGGGATTTGGGTTATACTTGTGGTATTTTCAGTTTTGTTTTGAATTAATGTCTGTCATTTTTTTAACATTGATATTCTGACCAAAGTGCTGCTCTAGCAACTAGCATGGAAGTCTTGTCCATTTTTCACACTTTTAGTCAGCTCTTCAGCTGTTTCAAAGGGCCTTACTAAGCCACTAATTAGTACCAGTAATGTGTTCATTAAATGTTGACATAGTAAACAGCACATTTCCTGTGTTCCCTCCATGTGTAACTTGGGTAGTGCGTAATAAAAAGCACTGGTGGTCATGTGATCACCGCCAGTCGGTCCGATATGCAGGCTGAAGAGGCCCCTTCTCTGCACCTGCACTGAGCTCACTGCTGAGCTTGTTCAGGAAAAATGCTCCACTGGGATTAGAACACGCCTATGTGAGCAAGTGTCTCCATTCAGAACACTAGTGATGAATAATTAATTAATCAACCTTAAATTGCATGTGACAAGTTGCTGTGACGAGCTTTCGGGTTTTAAAACGTATTACCGGTAATTGTTTCCCCTGTGATGGCTCTCAACGTTAACCTTATGCAAATTAGCCATCCTGATTTTCCCACAATTCAACAGGAGTGCAGAATGTGTTGTGCAGTCCTTCCACTGCCTGTCTTGTGTGGTCTTGTGACTGCGTGCTGACATGACAATTTTTTTAGCTTGATTTTTCACTTGATTTTCTCCTAATTTAGTTTTGTTGGGGGGTTAAGGTCTGTTTTTGGGGCGTTGGGGTCCAGACACTCCTCCAGGAAACCTTTTAAAAGCCTTTGCAGTTGCTCACATTGCTTGGCCTTGCTTTTGCTTTAAGATTGCTTTCTATTTTTATTTGGTGTAAAGTTGTCATGTGCTAAGCTTCGATCTCCTGCTTACCCCTCCAAACAAGAACAGATTGTTTTTATGCTGGTTTTATTGTTTTTTTTTTTTTTCCAACTTGCAGAGGGTACATGATAATTCCTAGATAAATTGATTAAAAAAGCAATAGAGAACATTCAAATTAGCAAAAGGTCTTTCCACCCCACAGGCATCTTTCAGTATGACGCTGGGTCTGTCCTCAGTTGTTTAGATAAAAAAAAAAAATCATGTGATGCAAAGAACCTTTCTACCACAAAGAAACAGTGATTCTTAGTGTTCATCTCCCCACTGCTGAATAATACTGTCAATGAAGTGCGCTCTGTATTATTCATACTAAAAGTGTGTATGGAGACCGGGCCTGCAGGTCTGTGGGCTACAGGTATCCCTGTGTGTGCACCCCCCAGTGTAGCCATCTAAGGCTTCCGTACTTACTACCGTGTCTAAGCTGGCTTTTGAATACGGTAATCTAATGCTTCCTATGGGAGCTCTCTGTGTTGATCCCTTTTGGTTTTTCATGCAGTGGGTCGGCACGGTTTCCAGGGCGCCTTACTCTCACAGCCGACAGCAGAACAAAGCCCGGCCTCTCTCTGAGCAGCCCCCTCGCCCGGCTGGGCTTCTTAAGATGGGCGTGTCGGCGAGACAAAATCTCCTTAAGGTCACTGTCTCAGCGTCCGCATGGACAGCTGGCACAACAAACCTCACATGCTGTGCAAACATGCGTGTCCAGCGCCATGCGCCAAGAGAGGCATCGCTGTCAACACGGCTGCCACAGCGTGGTTAACACGTGTGCACAACGCGCAGGGGGGGAGGGGAAGGGGATGCCAGAGAAGGCTTAAACATGAGGAGGGGTCCTTTCCCATTTTTTGTTTCTTATTGTGACAGAGTGTGGGGGGAGCGGCTGCCTGAATTCTCCTGCTGTCAGAGATAAGTCCCACTCAGTTTCTCTCTAATCTGACCCTAAGTGGAAGAAGTCCATTTTGTTTAAAGTGATTGTCACCATCTCCTGGGAACATGGTGAGTGAGAGAGAGACCTGCTTTTGTCAGAAGGGATAGAGCGCGCTGTGATAGGATGGGTCCTCCTTAAGCCCGGGTTTCAGAAAGGGATCGAATGACGGTGCACCAAGCCGCCGTAACCGAGGGAGCCATGAATACAGAGTGAGAACAGAGCACGGTCGCAAACAGCATGCAGGAGAGTAGCAGCAGAGGTTCATTTAACATGACAGAGAGCAGCTCTTGGAGCATCTGCCTTATGTGTTTTATAAGACTACGTCAAATCTGTATCCACCTGTCATTAAATGCCGTTGATTTAAGAAGCAGAGTGCTTGCTTGTGTTTGACCCCTTGCTTCTCTTCTTTGCCTGACTGATCTGAGATCTGTCTACCTCTGCTTAAGCACTAGATCCCAGGGTGACTAGAAGGACGTGAGAGTGATCTGTGATCTGTCTGTCTGTTAGCTGTTCTGTCTCAGTTCTGTGTCAGAGTAATTAGGCAGGTGGGAGTGGATGAGGCCTGTTTGCAGTCGGTGTGTGGTGGGTGGCTTGTTCTGGACCCAGGCTGTGCCAGGTTGGACCCTCGTTTGACCTTGCCGTGCATTTCAGGAATAATTAATGTGACAGTGAGACGGGTCTGTCGCCCTGCCCTCAGGTCAGCGCTCAAGCGCCTGCTGGGATATAAGCCTCTGTAACCCAGACTAAGCTGATACTGTGACAGTCAGTGCGGTGTGGGATCTCCTGCTCTCGGTTGTCCCATACAGCCCAGACTCCACATGATCACTGACCCCAGGACAGCGCCTTGCATGCTGTGATGTCATAATGTGGTCAGGTGATGGGTTAGAATGTGGCCTGTCGAGTTTTGCCAGGACAGCGCTCAGTTAGCTGTTTGTTGAAAGCATAGGGTTCGTTTGCATTCTCAGTGCATTTCTTTGCAGTGTCATGAGAGCTTTCCCGTAAGCGAGATGGCAGGTTTGATCTTAGTCGCGCACATCGTCTCTGTTTCAGTTACGTTTTCCTTCATGCGGGGAAGAGAGGCCATTCCCTGCTCTGGAGCCGCGCTGGCTCTCCTCTCCTCTGAGGTTAGAATCGCTGGAGCCAAGGGGAAAAACTCGCACGTCACACACTAAATATAGACGGCAGCCAGCTCATAAAATATTCACTCTTTCAAGAGACAAACGGACTGAATCCACATCATATAGAGCACACATGAAGATGGCCACAGAAGCACTGAGATGTTCGATATGAAAGAGAGGAGATCAGAGTGTGTACATGTGTGTGCTCTGTGTTCATAAAGACTGAATGTGGAGCGTATTCATACAGGGGTGTGGGGGTTTGTGCAAAAGGTGTGTGTTTATAATGAATATAGAATGTGTTGATACAGTAGAGCATGCCTGTAGGGTGGTGGGTGAGTGTGTTTTTAATAATGAATGAAGAATGTGTGGGTACAGCACTCATACGTCTACAGGGTGGGGTGTGCTGTGTGTTAGTGATGCAGTGGTCTGTGGTGTGGGCTGTGCTGTACGTTAGTGAAACGGTGGCCTGTGTTTTGTAGCAGAGCCTAGAAGCTGATGAGTTGGAGGAATGGGGGAAGTGATGTAAGCAGTGATGCAGGCCGGCAGTGACATACACACACACACACACACACCCACGCTTGCACGCGCACGCACACAGAGCCGTGGCAGGCGGCGCGGGCCCGAGCAGTTGAGTGGCGCGGCCGTCTCCTTGGAGAGGGGTGATGTAATGCCTCTCTCTCGCAGTTGGCTGCCTACCGCTGACCCCGCCCTGTTCTCCGTTTATTGTTCTCGGTGCGGCGTCTGCAGCAAAGCCGGCCGCGCAGCAGCCCTAGAAACCGCCGCCGAGAGACGCAATTTCGCTTTTCCCGCCGCCCGCCCCAGAGGGGGCGGCTGCCGTTTCGGGAGACTCGTCCCAGCTTGCCAGCCTGTGACCTAGTTGCCTCAGTTGTGATTTTGGTTTGGTAATTAGTGTGGAGCTGGCACACAGAGATGAAGGTGTGTGCGTGTGCAGAAGCACAGGTTTGCTGAAGTACTGTGCCTCTGATGGAAGCGCAGACTCTTAGATGCTGTGTTTACTGCGCTCCATCTGGAGGGAGACACAGACTCTGGCTCGTCTGCCCACTCAGCCTCCTCAGAGAGCCGCTCCGCTCGTCTGGCTGTGGGCTGGTATCCATGGGAACCAGAATACAGCCAAGGCTCGCTCAGTTTCTGTGTGTGTGTGTGTGTGTGTGTGTGGTTGCATGTACTTCTGCAAAATAAGGCAGGGCAGCAGGAAGGTTCTGCAGTGCTGAATCTTCGGGGCAAGGTGTGTGTGTGTGTGTGTGTGTGTGTGTGTGTGTGTGTGTGTGTGTGTGTGTGTGCGCGCGTGCGTGTCCGCGCGTTCATTAATTGCCAGGTCTGCTTTCACTGTTGTGTGCTTGGTGAGATCAGGTTCACAGGGACACATAAAGAGACACTGCCTAGCTTGCCCCTAGAAAGCCCCTTCTGTCTGCTGCCTCAGAGATAACCTTCAGATAACCTTCACTGCAGTCTGCCCACTTCTCTTCTTTTGTTGGGGGAGAATGATGCTGATCAGGGGTTAGCTGGCAACTGTCTTTAAGTCTGGTTTTCCAGACTGGAATCTGGGGAGTGAGATGGCAGCAGTGTGTGGGGTAGCGGTTAGAGCTCTGCACCTGAGGGCAGCAGTGTGGAGTGGTGGTCAGAGCTGGCATTAGGAATGCAGGTTGCATAAAGGCATCTAGTAATGAAAAGGGGTGTGGCGGTGGTGATGATGATAACGATTCATGATTAATTGCTGGCAGAATGCTTTCTGTAAGTATTCTCATAGTGAAGCTGTGACCTTCTGACCTTGTCTGGTCAACAAAAGACCAGATTCTGTAAGCTGCCTCACTGTCGGTTTACATGGTAAACATATCCATGTTTCCCCCATATATTTATGTATGTGGTGTTTTTTTTTTTTGTGCTGAGATGCTAGGATCTCCAGGTGGTTTGTGGGCGTGGGTACTGTGACAGTGCTGGCGGCCCAGGCGTTTTCGGCACGATGCTCTTCCTGCCCTCCGTATGCTGTACGGAGACTCGGCTGTGAGGGAGGCCATTGTCCTCGCAGTCACAAGATGACATTCCTCTGTGGGCGCATCTGACTGCGCTCCGAGCTCATTAATAAACATCACAGTACGGAGACCGGGCCGCCCGGGGCTGCCGCCGCCGCTGTGCTAACTCCTGTTCTCCGCTACAGGATTGAAGCTTTTCTGCAGTTTCTCCTCATGCCACCTCCTTTACAGGTGTGCTCTGTTGCTGCTCACATGAGCTTAGTAGGGAGCAGGTTTGAGTGCGGTGTTGGCTAATGCAGAATACTGTTTATCCCGCTGCTTATATGAACCACCCTCTCTCACACACACACACACACACACACATACATGGGAACGGGTGATTATATGTGAGAAGTGATTTATCTGTGTGTGTGTCTGTCTGTATGTCTGTCTGTCTGCTTACCTGCCTAAACAGCATGTGATCCAAGTACAAAGCAATAGAGCTACTCCTAAACTTGACATGAACTCAAATGTAAGTGGTGCATAGACTCAGGTGTGTATGGTGTGAATGTGTGAACCTGAGAGATTAAACTGCTCTTTCATAGGCTCTCAGTGCTGTGGTTCCAGTAGGCATGCTGGACTCCAGCCTCTGGAGAGTATGAGCGCATTGATTTCTTAAATCCTGCTGGCTGGTAGAATTGGGAGTTAGAGTTGGACATGCTGGATGCGTGTGGATGTTCCTGTCCTCTTGCTCAGACAGTGTAATGGAAACACAGACATGGAATGCCATGTGAAGGAGGATTCCCACTTTATTTTCACAGGACCAGGAATTTCCTTTGTATTCTTTTGAGGACATTCATAGTACAGGGCAGAGAATGTTGGTGTGGTGTGCTGATACAGACTTAAAGCGGTGAGCCCCACCAGTGACAGTGTGCCAGTGAGAACCTCCTGCAGGTGTTTAAAAGCCTAAATCCAGCAGGCCTCTTTCACTTTCCTCCCTGTAAGGTGTGCCCGAGGTGCGCAAATCCTTCACTAATGCCTTCTTCCATCTCCACACAATCACACCTACAATCAGGCAGCGTATCCGGGGAACTAATTAGCCTGCCTTTTGTTTTCCAGAAATCGAGCAATAGCCGATTACCTACGCTCCAACGGCTATGAAGAGGCTTACTCCGTTTTCAAGAAGGAGGCAGAATTAGACATGGTAAGATCAGACTCCGTCTTCCTAATGCTCTCTCTTACAGGCTGCGTCTTCCGCTCTTACGCGGTTGTCTGTGCGACGTCGTGCGGGCCGCGCGTGGCTGAACGCAGACGGGCCCGATTAGCACCACGCACCACGCTAATTACCGCGTGCCTGTCAGTAGGTACATGCGGCTGGCCCGTGCGTTTGAAGACGAACCCGAATTAGCGGACGCCCGTCGCGGCGCAGACGAATCCTTATCAGCAATCTGGGTACTGACAGGCGCGTGGAGGCGGCGTCGGAACAAAGGGCCTTTCAGACGGCCTGAAGCCTCTGCAGCTGAAGCCAGCAGCTCGGGAGCCGGCCCCGCTCTGCTCCGAACCTTCATTTCCTCCGTAGCGGCAGCGCAATGAATTATAGATCAGACACGTAGATGGGGATGTGCTCTGACAGCCAGGCGTGAGCTCGCCGGAGGAGGCCCCTTTTAATGGCCCGGTTCAGAGCACACCTCTCTTTGTTCCCGCCTGAGTCAGTCTGCTGCTGCCCAAAAAAAAGTTTGTTTTGGAACTTTAAATGAAGCGTGTTTCTGTCCGTACTTGCTCCCCTCTCCGTTCCCTCCATGCCCGCCCTCCTTCTGCCCTCCTGGACACAGCCAGTCATTTCCTCTCAAACGCCCCTCACATTTCCTACACCTCCCACTCTGGGGAATTTGTAAGACTTCGGGTCACTGTAGGAGCCAGTCAGTTGGGACAGGAGAGCGAGGCTTCAGGATGCACTGTCTATCACTGGCTCATATGAGCCAGTCTCTGCTGAGTTCTCCCTTTGAGGAGGGGGAGGGGAGCGGCAGGTGCCAGTTCCACCCCTCACTGCTTTGGCACTGTGAGGGTCGGGGAGTTAAGAGCTGTGCCCCGTCGCCAGGCCGACTGCCACTCCATATGCCCCCAACCCCCCTAGCCAGGCCCTCTCACCCCCCAAAACTGTCCTTCACACAGTCTGGCTCCACACACAAATACAGTCACAGAGCACAGAGTCTGACACAGTCTGGCTCCACACGCAAATACAGTCACAGAGAGCACAGGGTTTGGTTCAGGCATATGGCCTTTATTCCTTTCGGTGTAGATTAATTGACCTGCGTATTAATGCTCTTCTTCAGTGTCAGTGAAGGGGGGATCTCATTAACCTGTCCTTGACATGGACTCTGATATTTGACAGGGTTGGCTGATTGATGTCTCAGCATTATCTCTATTGGGGAGAAACCGAAATGAAACTATAATGTTATAATTATATTTTTTGGTGGGGGTGGGGTTGGGTGTAATAGAAATGGAGACGGTAGTTCCCCTGTATGGTCAGTGCTGCCATGCAGGGCCCAGTAGGAAGGGTCAGAAAGCACAGTTAAGCCAGAGCTTCATTCCCAGCAGCCCCTGGGGCACAGGCCGCGGTGCTGGGGATTTTTCACAGCCCACCAGCTCTGAATCAGAGTGAGTGAACGCTGTTTGCCTGCGGGAGAAGGATTAGAGGCAGTGTTCATCTGCCACGGCTCCCACACCCCCTCACACCTCCCCACACCTCCCTACACCTCC
Source organism: Megalops atlanticus (assembly GCA_019176425.1). Lineage (NCBI taxonomy): Eukaryota > Metazoa > Chordata > Actinopteri > Elopiformes > Megalopidae > Megalops > Megalops atlanticus. Next base: position 22,737,967 of record CM032877.1, on the reverse strand, counting down.
TTACTCCTTGCTCCCAGCCTTCTGAGGGCTCTGCCTTCTGGACATTCTAGTTTCTCCTTTACATTAGTCTTTTATTTTTCTTGTCATGTCAGTGTTGAATATGTAAATGGTACCTTTTCCAAATTCTTTATTTAAACAAGTCTGTTAAGTAAGTGGCTTTTTAAAGTCAAGCCTTTATATCTCTCTTTCTTTATCTCTTCTGCTTTTCCTTTATATTGTGGGATTTTTTTGCCAGTGTGGAGTATAGAGTTTTGAGTTATGTCATGTTTTCAGTGAACAATGAACTGTCTTCTGTTAATGAATGCTATGTGATGTGATGTCCCAGCAGAGCGGGGTTTAAAAGCCAACTCTTGTGCAAATATGAACCACTTTTTTATTGTAGTTTTTCCATCTCCAAGTGGATTTATCATGCTGAGACAAAGGGACCATCAAAAGTGAGTATTCCCTCTCTCCCTCCCTCTCTGCAGAATGAAGAGTTAGATAAGAAGTATGCGGGTCTTTTGGAGAAGAAATGGACTTCGGTCATCAGATTACAAAAGAAGGTTTGTGGTTTCACATGGCCGTGTTTGTTTGTGTGTGTGTGTGTGTGTGTTTCTGTGTCTGTGTGTTTCTGTGTCTGTGTGTGTCTGTGCGTGTCTATGTCTGTGTGTCTGTGTGTGTGTATATATGTGTGTGAGTGACGCATTTAAACATGCTGGATAATGGTGTGGTTAATGGCCACAGAGCACGTCAGCTCTTCGGCTCTCTTCCTCGGCGGCCGCGGCTCTGCAGCTTTGAGCTGCAGCCAGTTAATTAACTAATGGATTTAATGGGGGCTGCAGGTGCAGGGCGCCCCCGCTCACACGCGGAGACTCCCGGCAGCTCAGTGTGGGTTTAGAGGTTATGTGAGGAAGCAGCTCTGCGGGTACAGACCCTTCCTGCACTTCAGTGCTGCCTAACACCAGGCTCGGGACACGAAGGGCTTCCTTCTGAAGCTTAAGGTGTCTTGGAGGTCTTGTGTTCCCATAAGCCCCCTCTCACTGGCCCCTTGGATTCAAAGGCAGCTCTGAGGTCGTTAAGTGCCAGATTAACAGTGCCCTACCAGTTGTCCTCCCTCTTGAACAGTTCCTCTAGAACAAGGGTGGTCTTCTTAACCCCCCCAGCTCAGAGTGCCTCCTGTTTAAGGGATAAAAACTAACTGTTGGCTTGTTGTAGTCAGACAGGGGAGTTTAGCTGTGTGCGGCAGCATGCCGAACATACCGTTACTGCTGGGTTTCTCCTTGTTGAGCGTGTGGACTGTGGCGCCTGTGATTGCCTGAACACAGTGAGCATGGCGAGCGTTTGCGGTCGGTTTGAACGCTCCCTTTTCCCCCCCTCTCAGGTGATGGAGCTGGAGTCGAAGCTGAACGAGGCGAAAGAGGAGATCACTTTGGGGGGACCCATCGGGCAGAAGCGTGACCCCAAAGAGTGGATCCCCGGCCCCCCGGAGAAGTACGCCCTGAGCGGCCACAGGAGCCCCGTCACCCGGGTCATCTTCCACCCCGTGTTCAGCGTCATGGTCTCCGCCTCCGAGGATGCCACAATAAAGGTGCGTTCATCGCCCATGGTGACCTGTTAGTCGACGTCCAGGGGTTCCCTGAACCCTGCAAATGACCATCCCACCTGTCCTGTCGTGCACACATGGATCATGGGTGGGTTGAGAAACTGATTCAATTTTAAAACCCTTAATGTCATTATCATCATGTTAGTGGTGGGGTCTGGGCGGGAGTGATATCAGTAGGAGCTCCGGTCCTGGCTGCCTCCAAGTGAAGGCGGAGTTTTTAGTTCCAGACAAGCACAAGAAGGCGTGTCTCAGGACAGCTTGCCAGCCCACTGCCCCGCCCTCTCAGTCAGCCCTTCATCAGCCTCTCTGCATGTGTGTCACGCTAGTGATGTCTCTGCTGTGAGACTTGCTGGGCCGTGTCTGCTCAGAACGCGTCTGCTCAGAAACACATTTAAACAGCTGCAGCAGCTCTGTGTCTGAGCTGCGCATTTCTGCTGAGTCACAGAGGGCCTCTGCAGAGTGATGGGGTACAGTGGCCTCAGGGGCCCGCTCCCGCTGCTTCCACAGGAGAAGGGCGTGTCCTTTCTGTGTCTTACAAGCCTGTCCTGCTCTGCCAGTGCCCCTGTTCATTGCTGTTAGTGATTTTTTTTCCTTCAATAATGGAATGAAAAAAGGCTATGTTCACTCATCTCCCCCCCCATGCGACGCTCACGCTGTGCTGCTGGCCTGTGGACAGGCCAGACGGGCGGGAATATGCGGTGTTCTACTTTCAGTTACACTGATACAGGCTGTGCTGCAGAACCCGCCCTCTCCTCCATTCCTCCTCCCCATCCCATTCTATCTTCTCCTCCCTCCCTACCCTCACATATTCTCCTTTCCTCCCTCCCTGCTTCCCTCCCTGCTCCTCTCCTCCTTCTCTTGTTCCCCTGCTTACTGCAGGAGGCTTTAGCTTTGTCTTCTTTTTTTGTCCAATTAAATCTGCTGCAGCCTCACACAGAGCAAACTGTCCGTGGTTCCTCTTAAAGTGCAATTTCTGTATCCTCTGTTTTCTCAACCGCTGCCATGCTTTGTTCAAACCACCTTTTTGAGAGCTCTGATTGGATCTGATCAGCTCGGTCATCTTGACCTGCGGTTGTGGTCAGAGTGCGGTTGGACAGCCCTATGGGACGGGGGCTTGAGGCAGTGATTATCTGTCTGGGCTCTCCTCTGTAGCTGGTGCCATTTGATATTGATCTGCTTTGAAATGAATCTCCTGGGCTGCGGAACCTTTTCAAGCTTTTAAGCTGTCAAGTCAGGCACCCTTCTATTGTAACGTCTTCAAACAGACCTTCCCTTTATTTCCAGTGTTTTATTTCTTCCTTCTTTTTATCTGGGTAGTCTTCTCGATCTTGTCCTGAAATCTGAAGGATTGCATGAAGAACAGAGGGTCTGCCTTTAAAAAAAACAACAAAAAAAAGACAACAAAGGGTTGAAATGCTTTCAGAGTCCCGCCTGGCATTGTCCTGGGGTTAGGGGTTTAAGCTGCTGCCAGCAGGACCTGGTCTCCAGCACTGTCACAGAATTAACCTTTCGGGAGCGGAATTTGTGTCTTCAAATGGAATTCCACATTTAAAAGAAAATCCAAAATCCTGCAGTTTGCATGGTCATGTAATTTAAAGCTCTGGCGCCGGTGCGATATGAGTTAAACAAGGATGCGATGCTCAGCCGTTTTTTACCAATAAAATAATGGGAGAGAAGGGGGGGCGTATTGATCGGTGCTTATCTACACTACGCAGGAAGGACAAATTAATTAGCTATAACTGGGGCGGGCAGTGCTGCACATGTGTGCCCCCCTCAGCTCAGCAAGTACTGATACAGCTGCTGTGTTGCTTCAGCAAGGAGTCAACCGCAGTGAGAAACTGCTGTGCAGACAGAAGAAAGGGCTGCTGCCGCCTCCTAAAACCCCTCCATCTGTATCTAGGTGACGGCAATTATCAATTCCTCAGTTACCATTAAATGTTCTGCGAGAGTAAATATTACACAAGTTATGGGAACAAAAACCCAATTGTCCCGATGCACTTATCTGATGCATTAGAGAAAGAGATTAAAAAAAACAAACCAAATGAAAGTGGGGAAAGCTGAAAGAAAAATGACCATTTAGAAATGCAGCTTCATTAGCACGTAGCGTTCGCTCTGTGAAGTTGCCGAGGTGCGGTCCTGTCTGAAGGGTACGACAGTGACTGGAGTCACAGCAGGGATTGGAGCCTGTAAACCCTGGCCCCAGAGCGCTTGCCATCACTCTCGGTGGGTTCCTCCTGGAACTGCACCATGGGAGTTGTGCTGAGAACAGTCCCAAAGGTGTGCCCTGTGTCTGGAGGGGTGCTCTGGCAGGTGGTGATGAAACGCTCCCCTTGACAGAGCGGCAGTGCGGGTTTCTTGTGTCGGGTTGGGCAGAGGGGCCTCGCCTCTCTCTGCTCTCCAATCTGCACCTGCCCTCTGTCCGCAAGCTGTCCCTCCTTGTGCCCGATTGGAAACCTGTGGAGCTGACAGACGGGCCTGTGGGGTGGGGCGGGCTCGGGAAGGGCGAGGTGTGACAGCAGCATCCCCCTCTCTCTCTCCCTCCAGGTGTGGGACTATGAGACGGGGGACTTCGAGCGCACGCTGAAGGGCCACACGGACTCGGTGCAGGACATCTCCTTTGACCAGACCGGCAAGCTGCTGGCCTCCTGCTCTGCCGACATGACCATCAAGCTCTGGGACTTCCAGGGGTTCGAGTGCATCCGGACCATGCATGGTGAGGAGTGGCCGGCGGCAACTGGCTTTCAGGGCTGATCTTGCTGTGGCTCATCAGGAGGCACCATAGGGGTTTAGGGTTGTGGGGTTGGAGGTGGGGTGCTGTAGGGTGGTCTGGAGCTGTAGTTTGGGTCTGATGTTTGGGTGCTGTAGGGTGGTCTGGAGCTGTAGTTTGGGTCTGATGTTTGGGTGCTGTAGGGTGGTCTGGAGCTGTAGTTTGGGTCTGATGTTTGGGTGCTGTGGGGTGGTCTGGAGCTGTAGTTAGGGTTGTGTGTGGTTGTGGTAGGGTTGGAGGTAAGGGGTTGTTGTGGGATTGTAGGGTTTTTTTTTTTTTTTTTTAAGGGTCTGACATTTGGGTGGTATTGGAATTAGGGGCTGTTTTGTGGGGTTGGTTTTTGCTTTTGGGGTGTACTGGTTTAGTTGGAGGGATGGTGTTTTAGGGGTGTTAATAGGGCTTTGTGTTTGTAGTGTAATTGGGAGCTGGGGTTTGGGGGTCGTCATTGGGTTGGTGTTTGGGTGCAATCAGGGCTCAGTGTATAACTAGGGGCTGGTGTTTGGGAGTGTTCTAGTATATTTGGGGGCTCTGGGTGTGGATGTGGGTTATTTCATTGTCTCTCTGGAGGTGATGCAGAAGCAGTTCGTGAATCCTGTTAGCCAGCCTGTGGGAAGGGTCGTCTCCCCCACCTGATCCAGATCATCAGCCCTCTGCCTTTGTCTTTTGCACCTTAACACATTACACCCCTCAAGGCATTTTGCTACATCCAGTCATGCGGGGAACGATTTGCATTTTTGGAACATTTCTGAGCTTGGGGGGTGAGTTTCCCATCAGCGCTGCGATGCTGTTTCGCAGATAGTCAGAAGCGTGAACCCGTTCTCAGTCCTCCGGCATCGCCCCTGCGGGGTCCGGCCTGGGTCAGATTGCTCCGCCTTATCTCCTCCCTCAGCCCTTCTGGGCCTGCAGGTCTGCGCTCTGAAAGTAAATAACGCAGCGAGCTAAAGCCGCGCGGAGCCCCACGCGCTCCGGAGCATGTGTGAAACGAGCACAGAGACGGGTGCGAGAAGCGCCTCCGTTACTGTGCAACAGAGTTCCAGCCTCTTTCCTTTGTGCTCCTTTCTGTTCCACACCCCATCAGCCTAACTGGAGGTGCAGACAGGCGCTGCGTGCAGGGGTGCTTAAGTGGACTTTGGGGGATTTTTCTGTTTGTTTTTTTTGGGGGTACCGCTGGATGAGTCTCCCACAGCACCCCTGTTCCCCAGGAGCATCCCCGTCTCCATGACGACGCTCCTCCAGGAGCCCTCCCACAGACACGCCCCACACAGCCGGCTTGTTTGGCGGAGGATTATGGGATTACGAGAGGAGATAACATTCTCTGTGTGGTTCTGCTCATATTTAAGCCTGCTTTTTCAGAGGCTACTTAGCGTTTTTATCATCTGTTTAGCTGCTTAGAGATGGCAACCCTGTGTAATTGGCTTCCCCCCCCTCCAGAACAAAGCAACCTGCAGCCAAATTTGGTCGTCTTCCTCCTTACTTGATAGCCTAATTTATTTAAACCCCGTTTTGTCATGTCTATTCTTAACCGCTCATTACCAAGTGGCAGAGCAGCTGAAAGGCCAGTGAGAATGTTATTAATTTCGTTATTAAGGCAGGGGTGTCTTTGGTTTCCAGTCATTAACCATTTCTTTGAGGGTGTAGAACAAAGGCTTATTGTCTTCTCCCAGCTCCTCTCATTGCTAGTTCTCTGATCAAGCCTTGTCACGTATATATATGCATGTTCTCTCTCCAGTGCCTTTGTGCACTGCCGAACATGTTTAATTCATGTGTTTGTTATGTGTTTTTTTTCTTTCTTTCTTTAGGACATGACCACAATGTTTCCTCTGTAGCCATCATGCCTAATGGAGATCACATAGTGTCTGCCTCCAGGGACAAAACCATCAAGATGTGGGAGGTAGCGACTGGGTGAGTCCTGAAATTTCGGATTCCGGGAAGGTGGGGATGTGATTTTCGGGGGCCCTCCTTGGGGCGGGGGTTCAGGGTTGGGCTTATCGCTGCCCAAGCAGGACCGCCACCTCCAGAACTCGGCCCGCCTCTCTGTTTGGCATCCCCCAGCAGGGCAGTAACAGTGGCCGTGGGGGACCAGGCCTCTCTGTGTCACGCTTATTTTAGTATGCTGCATTGGAAGGGCTGCCCTTAGATAAGAGCTTCACAATCAGCAGCCCTGCTATCCTCACAGGTACCTGCATTTTACTCTCCACACAGCTCTGATTTAGCCAGCCCCCCCCATGACCTGACTCAGTGCTCAGTGAATGCCACGCTCTGTCCCTGCACAGCACTCTGATCTCATCTTTAATGTGCAGCTGCCATACTGCCCGGCATCAAACCACTGGCCACGCCTGTGCCACCTCCCTTCCAGCGTGTACTGCTGTGGGCACAGTTTAGGGTGCTCTGCGTTAGACAGCTCTGTAAAGTGCGCAGCGCTCTCCTCCTCCTCCTCCTCCTCCTCCTGCAGGTGCTGTAATGTGTGTGCTGCTCTCCCCTGCAGGTACTGCGTGAAGACGTTCACGGGCCACAGAGAGTGGGTGCGCATGGTGCGGCCCAATCAGGACGGCTCCCTGATCGCCAGCAGCTCCAACGACCAGACGGTGCGGGTGTGGGTGGTGGCCTCCAAAGAGTGCAAGGCGGAGCTACGAGAGCACGAGCACGTGGTGGAGTGCATCTCCTGGGCCCCCGAGAGCTCCTACCCCACCATCCTGGAGGCCACAGGCTCGGAGGTCAGAGGTCACGCACTCTCCACATTACACGTTGCGTTTATTAAGCTGTGGCGTTCCCTCTTCTGCCACGCCCCATCATGGATATCTGTAATGAGATTGCAATTTTTAATTTGAGACTAGATCAGAATAATATTAACATGAGCAATGGCAGAGAGAGACTTTCCAGTATGTAAGCACACACAGAACACAGAATATCTGTTCAGCAAATGTAATGTCTTTGCTTACATTTAGACTGAAATGTCCACAAGCTTTTCATTTGGGACGTGGAAAAGGCATTGTTCCAGCAGTATAACAGTCCTCCCACATTTTGGAAGATAAATGTTTTAGTTGCAAAGGGGTGTGGTTGTCTGCTGTCCAAAGAAATTGCGTACGCATGCAGCTATGGGCATGTTGATGTGAAGGAACTGGGTCTCTCCCATTTTCAGGAGTTTGGCATGAAATATTAAACATCCCATGCCTGCTCCCATTTCTGTGGATCGAGAAACGTGAGGGAGAGACCGCCCAGTTGCTGGCCAGAATGCAGCAGTGCAGCTCCCTGTGGCTTGGACATGGCAGTCATGTTTCCTCTCTCTGTGCAGAACTGCCGTGTCTGCCCTCGCAGCCGTGACCGCGGAGGGACCTCTCCTTTCCGTCAGGGGTGGGGGGGGTGTTTATCACAGTAGAGGGATGTCCTGGTGTTTTTTCCCCCAAGAGCAGCACATACATTATATCGAGTGACAGCCTGCTGTTGCCGTGGAATTCCAGCATTGCTCTTTGGTTCGTTAAAGTTGCATGGCCCAGCCATGGTTCCAGGATGACCCCTGGAACCACATGGGCTAGGCCAGGGTTCAGCATGGCCCTCTCACATGCACATCATCTGATTTAAAGCAGAAGAGGGGGGAAAAAAATGTTTGCCTTTCCCAAAAAGCCCAGAATGCTTAGGTGTGTAGCTTTCACTTTTGCAGCATGCAGTGAGTGTGTGAGACTGGGTCAGTACATGCAAGCACATTCGTGCGCACACACACACATGCACATGCACAACTAAGAGACTGATGGAATGCCTCTTTGTTCAGTTTATCTGCTCTCAAACATTTAACCACCTGAGCATATAAGAGGCATGAAACCCTGGGTGTCACAAGGGTTAAACTCATGCTTCTAAAGTCATACCTGCTCAACTGGTTTGCATGCATGCAATAACAATTTTGTGTCCTTTTGCATCAAATGTCAAGAAAGATCCCTTTATGTTGCTGTAGGGCTGTCATTATGGCTGTGATATTTATATTGGTGTGCTTGAGTACTGAATGAGACAGAGCCTCTGTCTGCCTTTGCCCTGACTCTTCACATAGGTAATTACCTTGCAGTAAGTGGATGGTAGCGCATTTAACCTTTTGTTGTGGCATTATCTCTATCCACAATAGAATGGATTATTACTCTTGTCGCAGGCTTTTGTCTCTCAAGTAGCCGAGTAGAGTCCCTTATCTGTAGTGACTACAGATCCTTTGTGCTCTCTGTCACCCCTAAATATATCTGAATTTGGGTTTGATCACTTAAAGATAATACTTTTTAATGTTACATTTCTTCTCTGGGCTTTGAACACACAACTCTACAGTGTAGATTCCATTGCTTTGACCTGCTGCACTTCATGCAGGGAAAAACACTTGAGGTAGAGGGGGTGAAAATGACTTTCAGGGCCCTTGAGCATGACACTCATTGAGCATGCAGGTAGAGAGGTGCATTAAGGGAAAACTAGCTCTAAAAGCATGCGTAGTTTCCCCTTCACCAGCACAGGCTAAACCCTCTTTTTCTGCCATTTCTGAGAGGCCTTTATTTAGGATGTAATTACAGTCTTTACCGTAATGGAGCCAGTAGAAAGCCGGGGAGCGGCCTGATTGATGGGAGGCCTCCGTCTCTGTCCAAGGACCTCATTAGCTCAGTGGATTTCTCCCCCTGCATCGGGGCTCAGCTGCTGTGTGCTGTCGGGGTGTAGAACTATGGGTGTGCTGTGGGGTGGGGCTTATTGTTGGGGGTGGGGCCTCAGGGCTGTGGATATTTCTGAACAGCCGTAGTGAGCAGGGCCCTTCGGAGCAGGGTTGGCTGACCTCCATCCTTTCTGTCCTGCAGACCAAGAAGAGTGGGAAGCCTGGCCCCTTCCTGCTGTCGGGCTCCAGAGACAAAACCATCAAGATGTGGGACGTCAGCACTGGCATGTGCCTTATGACACTGGTGAGTGTGTGTGTGTGTGTGTGTGTGTGTGTGTGTGTGTGTGTGTGTGTGTGTGTGTGTGTGACCTGGCTATCTGATTGCAACTAAGTGACCGCATGTGTAAGAGTACAGAGCTGTGTGTTTGTGTTCGAGAGAGTGATTTTCTCATCTCCTTGAGTGAACTGTGTGTGTGAGAGAGACCTGACTCCTCCCTGACCCCACCCCTCCGGCAGGTTGGCCATGATAACTGGGTGCGGGGAGTGCTGGTTCACCCGGGAGGAAAGTTCATTGTGAGCTGTGCTGATGACAAGACCCTGCGCATCTGGGACTACAAGAACAAGCGCTGCATGAAGACCCTGAGTGCCCACGAGCACTTTGTCACCTCTCTGGGTGAGTCCCCACACCCCGCTGCTCAGACTCTTGCTCTGTGTTTAGGGTGAGCCGCAAACGGCGACTCCCCCTGGAGCTTTGCAGGGGGCTGAGGGGTAGAGAGCTGCTGCTGGATCTCTGCCTGCTCAGCTGCAGTCAGGATCAAGGCTGCTCACTTCTCCAGAGATGCTCTGCAGGCTCTTCAAACATCTCTCTCTCTCCCCCTCTCTCTGCACTCTTTCTCTCCCCCTCTCACTCTGATCATTCTTTCCCTCCTCCCCATCTCTCCCCCCCCGTCCTCCTCTCTCCATCTCTCCCTCTCTGTCCCACTCTTTCTTGCCCCCCTTTCTTGCTCTGATGTGTTTAAAGCAAGCTTCAGACAAAGGAAAGTGCTGTTCTGTCCATGACCACACTGAGACTTGTGTGCATTGTTCTCTTATATTATTGATCTGTCTTTCATGCATCAACGGGCATGTTGTGTGTAGCTGAAGATCTGTCGTTTCAAGCTCATATTTAAGTCCTAACAAATGACGTTTCTCAGTGAGCAGCAGGGTGTGGTGTATGAAACAGTGGCTTGCCCTACATATTGCACAGGGTGGAGTGGCAGATCTTTGACACCCCGCGCATGCGTAGAAAAGAACTGCTGATTGTTGCTTCCTGCAGGATCATCATCACTTACAGGGGCACTGCCCCTTCCGACAGGAAGTTGGAATCGCATACTAACGAAACCCATTCTGCTGTCTCTGTTCCACAGATTTCCACAAGACTGCTCCCTATGTCGTAACCGGGAGCGTAGATCAAACAGTAAAGGTGTGGGAGTGCCGTTGATTGTACCTGCAGGGCCACACCCCTCCCTGCCACGCCCCTCTACACCCCACCCCCGCCCTCCTTCTACATCTTCTCCTCTTGGATGCACTCAGTACCATGGTTATAACCCATCGAGCTCTGTTTAAATAACTATTGTCCTTTTATGTAAATTATTCTGGATGTAGATTGAGCTATTAAATGTTACACAAAAAAGTATTCTTGCATGGTGAATCCAAAATTGTATACTGTAAATTTACATAACATTGTCTAGAAGTACCATAGGTTTAAGACCACGGCTGGTATTTTGCTAGCCTAACCTACAACAGGCAGATGTTGACTGGGTAATTAAAGAATAGGGCACTAAACTGGTAATTTAATGACAGTGTCATTCTTATGTGTCAGATTATTTTGTCTGTCTATATTTTTTATTTAGTTATTTTTGTCTTTTTTTTTGGTTTTGCCTCCACTGTCGTAGTCTGTTGGTGCCTCGATCAGGGACCTCAGAGAGAGAGAGAGAAAAGGAAAAGAACAAAAGGAAATAGGAATGTTTAATCCCGTGCTATCCCCTGGTGGGGATTAGACTGTCTGCGGGGGCTCGTTTTTGGAATAATGTGTAGCTAAACGTTAACATGTGCTTGCCACTCTCATTGTGAAACTAGGTAATATATTACTGACTGCATCTGAAGAAGGCATTTCAGGCTGCTGTGGAGGGGGCGGGGGGGTTTGCTCCCTTGTCATGACGTGCATCTCTGAATCCCAGTGCTGCTCAGACAGGAATGTCCTCAGGTAGAGCTCTCCTCTGAGGAAATGTCACCTCGACACTCTAAAGGCCAGGATCGCAGCACATCCGCTGAGCTCTGTGCGTCCTCGCTTTGTGCGGCAGGTGTGGGGCTGCAGGTGTTTTGGGAGAGCTGTCGCAGACACACAGCCACTCCCTATTGTCTGTCCTCTCTGTAACTCCGCCTTGTGAGACAGTGGCCCCCCCCACTCCCAGGGTGGGCCTACATCTCCCCAGGGATGCAGGGGGGTCCAAACCCCCTCCTGAATCGCCAAATATGCAGCCACTTGAAATCCGCAGCATTTAAAGATGACCATTGGTCATGATCTTATTCGGGACAGGCTCACTTCTCAAGCCCACACCCTCACCCCCGCCAGTCCCCAGTTGGATGTCCCCAGATGTCTCCTTGTTAGCCTCTCAGCTCGGCCCGGCTCCACTTAGTTCTCCCTGAAACTGTAGTCATGTATCTGTGTGCGGGTGCAGCAGTGTACCTGTGTCTGCAGGGCAGAGGAGCCTGGGCTCCCAATGCTGAGGAGTTACAGTTTGGCCAAAGACGCACAGCATGACAAGGCTGGAAAGCCCCCCTCCCCCATGACAACATGGGCAAAGATCTCCCCTTGCAAGAAAAGGAAAATTGAGAATGTTAAAAATTGGAGGGTAACAAAAGAGAAAGCGGTTTATGTACAAAATAAAAATAAAGTGCACTTGTTCCTGAAGGAGTTATAGAGCAGATTTGTTTTGATCCACACCTCGTTGCTAAAAGGGGGGATTTGTTTTAAAAATGGAGAATGTCCTCTGGGGGTTGGGGAGGAGGGAGCCGCCGCTTGGCTGCCTCTCCGGGTGTCGCGCTGCAGGCCTGCCCCGCAGGTCTGCTACTGAGCGCGGTCACAACTGGCACTTTGTTTCCTTTTTGTCTCTTATGTTTGTTTTCCCCCTTTTTTTTCTTCACTCAGTGATCTGTCTCCATTAAAAAAGGAAACCCAAGAATAAAAGGCCCCACTGAGGAATGAATTGAATAAATCACAGCGGTGGAGGCTAAAGCAATTCTCCCCTTCTCTCTGAAAGTGTGGCGGGTAAAAATAAGTAAATTAAACCAATCAGCCCACACATCCCTGCCCATGTCATGCCCCCTGGCCCTGCCTCCACCCACCAACCCAAGATTAAAGGCATTGAAAATGGCTCATCGTAAATGCATACACAAGATATAATTTTAAACTAGCCTTTTTTTCCATGAAAATGCAATTATATAATAAAGAATTTCACTGCTTTAACCAACCCATTATCTTAGCTTCTTTGGCAGTTTCCTGTTGTGTGTACTGTATGCACCCGTTGCTGAGTAGTGACCTGTATGATATCTATACCTGATATCACATATGGTATCTGTACATGATGTCATATGACATGGTATCTATACATGTCGGCATGGTGCTGCTGTGTGTAACGTCACTGGATTGGGCTGTCTGGCAGGGCTCTTTGATCAGGGCAGCCAATGGAGCTGAAGCACTCCTCACCAGTCAAATTGTTCACAAATTGGACTAAATGTAATGTATATCCATGTATAAAATGGCGTGGTAAAAGTTGCTGGGTCCTTTGTAAAGATGCCCTCCCAGACAGAGCAGTCTGCTTGATCAGTGCAGCTCTACTGTATGTGGTCATTGGAAGGTCGTGCTTGTCCTGTGCGCTGAGTGAAGGAGGGGGACCTCAAGGGGAAACTGACTCCTGACTCTTCTGTCTTTCTGCAATGGGATTGTGGCAGACTGTGGGGTGTCCAGAGAGACGGGTCGCCCCAAAGCGAACACCACCGATGCCTCCCGTAGAACACCTTCCCCAGAACCCTCCCCAGATCCAGTCGAACCCAGGCTCCCCGTCTGTCTCCCGTTCTTTGAGTTGACGGGTTCGGTTTGCGTTGAGACTGCATGGTACATTGTGCAGCTGAGGATCTTGGGAAGGAAGTTAGGTTCTACACCAAAGAGGTGTATTTCACTTTTTGATTTTGTTTTCTTCGCTTAAGTGTTGTTCCTTGCAGAAGATGGCATTCTCTGCATACTAAGAGTTAGCTGAAGCCAAAAAAAGAAATTAAAAAAAAAAAAACAGGAGGTGGGCACGGTAATGATGGAAATTCCATTCCACGGTATCGCCCGGACTTTGCTTTCGTTTGTTTGTCCTGACTGGTGGTCTCGCTCTCACCCTGCTGCACCCTGGCAATCCACAGCCCTCTGGATTCAGAGAATCGGGGCCCCACTACCAAATTTCAGAACTGAAATGGAAACCTGAGGCTATTGAAAACATTTTTCCCCCTTTGTGCACAAGACAAGCCATTTTGGGGGATGGGGGGAGGAGGTTGGTGGGGAAGGGGGGGGGTTGGAGATTGTAGTTTTGCCATTTTGTTTTTTTTTTTTTTTTTTCTCCTCCCTGGATGTCGCCGAATGAATGAGTCATCGATGCGTGCTGAATCTGGAGGTTAAACACGTGCCCCTAAGAGGAAAAATTTCAAAAGCACCACCCATTTGCGGGTCCCAAGCAATCCCTGAGCTGCTCTTGCCAGGGGGGCAGGTGGACAGACGCAGAATGCAGAATGTCCGCCTGTCCTCCAGCCGGGACTCCATCCGTCTGCTATGCCTGCCGTGTGACTCTGGAGGGCTCCAGGCCTCACGGCACCGAAGGGGTTTCTGCTTCTGTGGTTCTCGCTGTTCACACACAGTAAATTGTTAACAATATATCTGGATGTCATTATTGTTTGCAACATAATAAAAAAAAAATCTGTAAATATCAAGTAGTGTTTGTTTGATCGTGTCTCGTTTCCTGTACGGTTCATTGGAAAAGTTTTCACTTGTCTGTGTCTTCTGTACTTTAGATAGAAGGGAAAAGACATTTTCAAACTCATGGAAAAGTACACCTATGGTGACACCACTTTTCTTTATATTTTAGCACTTGGGGGTTTCATGTTACATTTTTCTTCATACTTGGGTATAAAATGCCTTGCTGCTGAAATGAATCATTTTAATACATATAATTATGTCACAGTAATCTGTGGATTTGATTAACACCATTAGTATTAATCCTTATGACTGATTGCCTTGTGAGCTAATGATAAGAACATTGGATAGAGGGTTGCCCTTAAAATCCCAGCTAAAGGAAGACTGAAGTGAGGAATTATTAAATGTCACATCCACCTCCCAGTTACATTAAACCCCTTCATCTAACATCTCCATTTGGGCCTGGAATGGCCTGTTATATTGTTTCAAAATGAGATTCTTTTTCTCTGAATTACAGAAGATGACAGTATTGGTGCACAATATTAATGCAGCCGGCACGAGGGCTTGCATGCAGGTACCATCTGGTACTGCTGAGGTGGTGTTTTGAGATTAAAGTGCCATATTTCAACATTCAGTAAGTTTTATCTGTTGTGGCAAGTCTCCTCCTTTATAACCTTGAGAGTGACTAAATATCTGTGCTTATTCTATATAGTCTATATGCACACATTATACATGGGGTAGACATATTTTAAAATCCATTTATCTCAAACTTGACCTTAGCAGGATGGCGGTGACGATACTTTGAAAGGCTAGCGCACGAGCACATGTATTCGTAAATAAACTGCGAGGAAACCCGCTGGAAGTGTTAATTAGTTGAGTCAATAAATTATATACTATGCGCGACAGCTAGATAACTGCATTATTGGTTCCTAGTTATTTTCAGGGTTTCTGTTTTCTTGTTTTCTGTTTGTCAAATGGCAATAGCGCGAGTGTAATTAATGTTGCATTGCCAGGGAGTTGCACATAATCTGACAGCAAGACGCACCTTTGCAGTCTTTTAACCTGCCTTTGCTTTGTATTGACGTTTTTTGTAGTCCTCTGCCCGTGCAGTCATTTCTTTCGAAATGGATTTGAAACGAAAGACAAGCATTTGCACGAATTCTAGAATGGTTTCGAAGGATACCTGCTGTAGTTATGATAAGCAGGATTGCTGACCTACCCGACCTATTTATTACAGCACCGTTGTTCACGGCCCCTTGCCTTGCCGTACAGTGACGTCATCTTATGCGCGGGCGCCGAATTGTGACATGGTACGACTTCCGTACGCAGCCATGAGCTGAAGCGTTCATGCAACGTGAGGTGCCGTGGTTTGCTGTGTCTTGGAAACGAGGTACTTTCGGAAAACAGGGTTATGAATTTTCATATCATGTCTCAAGAAGTTTACCCTACACCTTTCCAACAGCAGGCAGGAACACTGTATCTGCGTAGTAAAAAGAGAACACTGTAAAATCAGTTTGTTAGTTAGCTAGCTAACTACAGTAGCTATCTACAGCACTAAAAAACACATTTTGAAGTTAGCTAATTTACCTGGGTAGGTAATCAAAGTTAGAGCTGAAGATCGATTCATTAGGTGGCTGCCTAGTCAGCTAGAGTGTTTGGTGGCTGGCCAGGAGTGTAATTGGACGTGGCTCGCTAACTGTCTAGTGATAGCCAACTAGCAGGATACAACTTGCTTGCTATTTAGATAGACATACACGATTGTAGCTAATGTAGTTTCACCGTCTTGTCTATCTGATGTAGCTAACAAGACCGCTAGCTAATCTTGGAATGATTTTTACTGGTTTGGACTACGAATTCTGTTCATTTGTAAGCTGGTAAAATATAGTAAAATGATATAAACTGAAGTTCACTCAGCATTTCTACTCATGCGTCTTTGACACACATGACCGGCAAACATCTGATTAACTAGCTAACGTAGCTAGCTGTTTGCTTTGGTGATCATTGGGTATGAACCAGGCATAGTTGGCCAAGCCTGTTCTCAGCAACCAAATATCATCACATCACAACACTTTGCTTGCCATGTGTTCTCAACTAGGTAGTTCACCGTAATGACTAGTTAACCGCGATGATGTATTCACCATAGTGGTCGGCTCATTGCAGGATGGCTTTGAACAAATCCATGCACCCCAGAAACCGATACAAAGACAAGCCTCCGGACTTCGCCTACTTGGCCTCCAAGTACCCGGAATTTCAACAGCACGTTCACACAAACCTCACCGGACGAGTAGGGTGAGTGCGGACGTCCGAATCCTTTTTTTCTGTTGTTGGCAGGGAACCACCCGAGATGCCCCTTACCTGGTTTGTGCAACGCTAGCAGAGACACTAGCAGTTGCCAGCGGTGGCCACACAAGTGAGCGGTATTCTCCATCTAAGAGTCTTTGCAGTTCTCAACAGAATTCGCCACCAATACCATTAACACCATATTGGAGTCACAAGGCAACCAGTTGATAAATTGAGAAAGATTTCCATAATTCTCACAACATACAGAGATTACACGGCCCACCCTGACCTGGCTAATGACCTCCCACGTTACTGCCAGTGGTAAAGCCAGATAAACAGGACAACGCTGGTTTCTGATGAGATGCTGTTGTTTTTGGCAGGTCCATATGCCTTATGCTAGTCATTTTTGTTGTATCACAGATTATTAAAGGGTATTGTTTCATTCTTTGTAGAGGAGACATATTCAAGCAGTGGTTACATAGTGATATTTCTAGTGTATCTTGTGGTGAAGCAGGATAAATGTTGACATAGCAGGGAGAATGGTTAGAACAGGGCAAACAGACATATCTGCCATGGGTATAGCAGGGAGAATGGATGTAGTTCTCCACAGCCTCTGGTCCCTGTAGCAGAGAGTAGAAGTGGTGAGACTTGGGTGAGAGAGAGAGAGAGCTCTTACTCAGGAATGATTTGGCTCTAGCATTAGTCCAGACTCTGCAGAGCCCATCACTCTGTGTGATGAAGTGAGTGTAGTGGTGATGGAGTAAGAGAATCACCTCACTGGTGTGCTGAACTGGGAGATCCTTTGGCACCTGACTGTTCTGACTCTCATCAAGAGAGCAGGGTTGTCCAATGGCAGTGTTACTCTCCTCTCCTCTCCTCTCCTCCACTCTTGTGCACTGTACGGTTTCTGTGGGGATTGAGGTCATGTGACAGGCCCGTGTGGAGTCTGGGCTCCGCTGTGCCAGAGGCTGTTTCCTGTGTTGGCCCCGCCTCCTTGGGCAGCAGGTGTGCGCTCGCGTCTCCGGTGAGCAGAGAGGCGCTTTGTGTTAATCCCATGATGCACCTGCGCTGGAGGGGTTTGGAAGGGGAGGGCTGTCTGTAAGCTCTGAGAGGGATCAGGGGGAGAAAAGACCAGCCCTTGGAGGGTGTGTGTGTATGTGCGTATTTGTGTGTGATTGAGCTACAATGTCAGGAGGACCCAGCGCTGCCTCTGGCTGATGGTCTGATGGTCTCATCTGGACTAGACAACGTCTCTCATTCCACTGGACCTAAGTGCATCTGACTGCCTCAGGGTCAGCCTACACACACAAACACACACAAACATGCACGTAAGCACATACTCACTCACACAGACATTATACACACATATGCATATGTACTCGTACAACACACACACACTCACATGGACACTCACTCACAGAAACAGACAGACACACACACACACACACACACACACACACACACACACACACACACACTTACTCTTTCCTGGAATGGGTTATTGTGTGTGGATGTATGTGTGGGTGTGTGTATGCATGCTGTGGGGGACTCTAGGGTAACATGCTTGTACTCAGCCAGCCTGGGACAGTAATTGGAGCTCAGGCATATGAAACACGACGTGTAGAGTGGCACTGGTCCCGTTTATGGGACAACCCCCCACCCCCCCCGGTGAGGCTGCCGTGACGGGGTCTGTGGGATGTGGGACATCTCTCTAATTACACTAATGTCGCTGTGTGCTGAGGCGTTACGTGCCTCCCTGGGGTTTGCAGAACAGTGTGTGTTTGAGTGGCGTCAGCGCTGTCTCTGTGGAGCATGCTGGGCTGCCAAGTCTTCCAGTGTGAGGACGGCTCCCTGGCAGTAGTAGAGTCGGGTGTGACAGTGTGTGTAGCAGACATGCGGGGAGGGTCCCTCTTCACCTACTGTGCCCTATTATAAACGAGTGAGTGGGGCTTTATGAACCCCTGTGGTTGGGTGGAGCTACCAGTTGCTGTCAATCACACGCTCTTTGAACCAGTCAAAAGATGTCTCTGTTCACTGCAAAACTCTATAACAAGGAGTAGCAGGTGCTGGCAGGTTCATGAAGCCTTTGCCTCCCATGTGCTGTCCTGCTCCCAGGGGACATGGCTGGGCTACCAACTACCCTGCGTCCCTGCCCTTTCCTCCTAAAGTGAAGGTGGCAGCGTGGTGGATGTGGTCCTGCTGTCCATACACACACACAGTCACACACAGTCACGTGCATGGTCTGCTCACTGCCAGCCAGTAAAGGAGCAGTGGGCTATCCTGCCAGCTCCATTGTTTGATCGTGTGGCTCCCCCTCTGACCTGGGGCTCGTGCACCTGCACCGGAGCGAGTCCCGGCACAGCGCTGGGGGCGGGTTTGGGGTGCGCTGGCCTGAGGGGAGGAAGGTATTGATGTTTTGGAGTCCGCCAGGCTTAACGAGCGCGGTGCTCTCCGCTCCCAGCAGCTCTGGCAGCTCTGGCTGTGCTGGCTTCTTTTGATGATGCAATTTGAAAGGGACGTCATGTTGTCCAGACTCTCTCCTGGATTCCTAATGATGGGGGGGGCTGAGGAAGGGACTGCAGCTCTCCCCCTAATTAAGAGTGATCCCTCCCCTACAAGCACACACACACACACACACACAGAGACATATACACTTGCTCATATACACACTGGCATTTACAGACTCAGTCATACATGTACAGACATATACTCTTAATTACACACACATACTTAATCACATGTACACATACATTCACTCCTTGCATTCAGTGCTGGGGTTATGACCTGAGTGGACTGTTTCCCTTTGGAGACTTTTTCTTTGTTTTTCACAGAAGGGGTCTTTGTTGAAAAGAAGAAAAAGGCTGAAGATGATGAATGGACATGAAGCATGACCGTCTGTGTTAAGACCATGTTTTACAAACTCCTGTGTGGACCATGTTAAATGCAGAGTCCTGTATTGACAGTTAGAATACAGAGCTGTGTCTGGAGCGTGTGACAGGCAGTGCAGTTTGGACCATGTGAAAAGCCGATGTGTTTGGCGTGCAATGCTGCCACGCGACCGTAGCCTGACCTGACACACAGGTGCAGTGAGTAGGGTAGATATTCATCAGCAGCACTGTGTCTCATCAGCACTTTCTCTGCTTCAGTCCGCCGTCATGGCTGACTGCAGCCGCGGCCTGCCTCCCATTCCCCATTTCCCCTGTCTCTCCCCTTCTCTCTCCTCTCCTTCCCTCCCTCTCTCTCACTCTCCTTCTCTCCTTTCCTCTCCCTCGCTCCTTCCTTCCCTCCCTCTCTCTCTCCCTCTCCTTCCTTCCCTCCCTCTCTTTGTCTTTGTTATCAGTGTGATTTCACTGTAATCACTGTGATCACACCCATGCTCTACTTTGTTCTGTGCGCCTGTATGCTCAATTCAATCGAAACAGAAAATTCACTTTTAAAGCGGACTTTGTTCTCTCTGTGTGTATTTATATACCGTGCCAGTACATATATGAGGTCATATAATTTTTTCGTGCAGCTGTATGGCACAGCTAACATATATACATATTTCATGTTACTGCTTTTGTGGACTCTTTGATGTTTTGCTGAAACTGTATCTTCCCTCTCCCATAATGCTCAGTGCTTTGAGATGCTCACTGTGCTGAGTGGTGCTGTATATCTTTAGACTTATTTTTATTGTTATTGTTATTGTTGTTATTGCCCTCTTGTCCTGTGGTTTCCTAGCAACAGGGTCAGTCTTGCCCCTGTGTGACACTGCTGTCCCCCCCACACACCTCCCCCCACCCCCGCCGCTCGGTAGCGGATGTGGGGGACGGTTTCCATGGACACTGGAACCCGGCGCTGCGGCTCTGCCGAGAGACTGATGGCAATCTAAATATAGAGGGCCGGCCGGCACAGAGGGGCGTCGCTCACGACAACCGGTGTCATAACGGAGCAGGAGGGAGCCAGGAGGCGGGGCTAAGAATCTGGCAGATTTGTCTGATTTGTGATGTGCAGCCTTTGAGTTGTAGGTTTGGGGTGTGGCGGGGTATCTGCACAGAGATGTTCAGCCTAAAGTGCGTTCTCTCTCACACACCCTGAGACACTGCATAAGAAGATTTATGAGGAGAGGAATGAAAGGAGCCTGGGAGATGATCACAGAATCAGCACAGTCGCACAGGGCTTGACACCATTTATTACAAGAGCAGGAGCAGGGACTGATGAAGACTGATTGCGCTTTGTTAGCACCTTCCTCCATCTAGTGGTGAAGTGAAGGTACTGTAACTGTCCTGGGGGAGCCTTTCAGTGTCAGACTGAGTGATTGATTGACATTAGGACCATTTATGTTCTCAGTTAAAAGAAACATACTGAGCAGACAGTGATAAAATTCTGATTTCCCCTTTTTTGGTCTCAGTCAGTCAAATCTGTCAGAGAACTACCAGTGCGGAGACTTGCTGGGGTTCTGGTAGAATAGTCGGGTGTGTAGTGTATGGAGTGGGGATGTGTGGTGTTGAGAGTAGTGTGTAGTATCCTCGTTCAAGAGGCGCACCTGCAGCAAAAGCCGTTGCTCCACGTTCTCTCGCCCTTTGCACGGCGTGGTGATTACCGCCAAACCAGAGACCCGCCTGCATGAGCTTTGCACCTGGCAGGAGCCGTCATGCGCCAGCCCAGACAGACAAGCCCGAGAGGTGCCAGACAGAACCATCATCACCACCCGTTTAATGACATCTGCGGAGGTGTGAACGCTCACACACACACAGACACACACGCGTGCGTTAATCACTCACATCTACACGTTTTAATCAAACACGCACACACCTCTCTGGGCTTCCCTCTTTTATATGCAAACAGGACTAGCAGGGTGTTAGAAGCACTTTGAGATACAGAAGTTTAGCGTGGTGGGGGACGGGGAGGGGTGGAAGTGTGAAAATTACGGTGGCTTTTCCATTAACGCGGAGCAGTCAGGAGGCGGATAACGTTCACAGCTCCACCTCCACCCCCCCCCAGCCGCACCGAGATGGGCTGCGGCTTGATAAGCTCTGATGAGATGGATAACATCCAGGAACCGCACAGCTGCGGCTGCTCACACCAGAGCCTCCGGAAACGAGCCGCCAGAGGCTGGCAAAGACCCTGTGATGGCCTTAGGGTCCCAAACCTCAAAGGTTTACATAAAGAGGAGCCCTGTGCGCTGATCCTGGATCAGTTTACGATTTTTCACTTGAAATGTGAGGCCTTATGGTTAGGGTTGGATTAGCTGATATTGTGCACGTTTGATCTTTGAGCAACATGATTTAGGATTTGATTTGATGGCCTTTTTTGGTTTTGGGTTTTGGTTGGTGCTGGTCCTGGATAAGTCTCATTAATCACTAAATTGGCATTTTTGTTCCCTTTTTTGGTGGTCTTGCATAGCGTTGCAATGATTCTGGATCAGTGTCTGCTTTTCACGCTGACTGGTTGGAGTAGGGGTACAGGTTGTGTTAGCTGGTCCTGAATCAGCGTGTGTGTGTTTCTCGCTCCCCAGGCTGAACTTTAAGGACCCGGAGGCGGTGCGGGCCCTGACCTGCACCCTGCTGAAGGAGGATTTTGGGCTGACCATCGAGATCCCCCTGGAGCGCCTCATTCCCACCGTCCCGCTGCGGCTCAACTACATCCACTGGGTGGAGGACCTGATCGGGGGGGCGGGAGACGGAGCCCCACGCCGGGGCATTGATATAGGTACACCACGCCCCCACACCACCACCTACACCATGTTGCGTGAGAGAGCGTGTGTGTCTCTTGTGAGAGGGTGTACTTTTTATTGTGTGCTTTTTATGTGGATTTGCATGTGAATGTGTGCATGTATGTGCAAGTGTGTGCTTGTCAAGAGCCACTATTGGGGAGTGAGAGAGGCCCAAACAGCAGCAGGTGGCGTGGGGTAACTGATTGGTGGCCCATTGCTTGCTCGGACAGTGATTGATAGCTGTGGGATTGTCAGGGTCACAGCAGCATGTAAACTGTGACCTACCAGCTAAACTCACCCTTCCTGCAGAACCCTAATCTCCCAGGAGACACTAATGGGACACCCTTTTTCTGCCCTGCAGACACTAATGTGACACTCCACTAATGTGGACCCTGCTCTGTGGAAATAGTGTGTTGACCGTGTGTGTGTGTGTGTGTGTTGATTGTGTGTGTACCTTACAGGTACTGGAGCATCCTGTATTTACCCCCTGCTGGGTGCTACCATGAACGGCTGGTTCTTCCTGGCCACAGAGGTGGATGATATCTGCTTTAACTACGCCAAGAAGAACGTGGAGCAGAACGGCCTGTCTGACCTCATCAAAGGTGAGCCGCTCGGCCAGCACTGCTCAGCAGCTCGTGTGCTTCTGCTGGTGCTGAGGGCTTCACACGTGTGTGTCCTCCTGCGCAGTGGTGAAGGTTCCTCAGAAGACCCTGCTCATGGACGCGCTGAAAGAGGAGTCGGCCATGGTGTATGACTTCTGCATGTGCAACCCGCCCTTCTTCGCTAACCAGCTGGAAGCAAAGGTATACACACACACATGCAAACACACACAGCGTGTGATGATTCTGCCAAATGAATTTGGGAAATCTAAATATCTAAGACAAGCGCACACGTTCGCACACACACACACACACACACACATTCTTAGGCCAGCTGTGTGCTCTCCACATTTTTGTTATATTTTGTCACAGGTGTGTCATGGGTTATTTGCTGATTGTGGAATGAATAGAGAGGGTTGTGGCATCTTTAGGTAACTGCCAGTGTTGAAACATGGGCGGGAAGAGCAGAATGTGTCCTGTGGGCAGTAACAATAGATCCAGGATTTACAGGTTAACAGGATGACAGCTGGGACATTATGGGTGCTCTTATGAGGAAATGACTGAGACCCTGAGGTGATCAATCAGTCAAAGAATCCATCAATCTTCCAATTGATCTAATGTATTTACAATGACCTTTTAGTGTCAGGATCAGCACAGGAAAGCACTGCTCAGTTTCTACAACATGAAGATAATGTGCTGGATGAAGACTAGCATGTATAGCATTATATAAGACACAGTAATATATAACAGAAATAAAAGCATAGGTATTATTGGGATGTAGAACTCTTGAGGGTGGTGCTGTAATTGTGGCGACACAGGACTGCAGTGGACATGTTCACTGCTGCCTCCAGATACCTGTCTTCAGGTACAGGCACCTCTCCGTGCGTTTCTGCCACGCCCGATCCCTGGGGGGAGAGGTGTGAGTGTGTGCTGTGTGGAATCTTTCTTTCAAATCTTATTTTTGCTCTTCCTCTCTCTCTTTTTGTCTCTCGCTCTTTCTCTCTCGCGCTCTCCCCCTGTCCCTCTGCAGGGGGTGAACTCGAGGAACGCGCACCGCCCTCCCCCCAGCTCTGTGAACACGGGGGGTGTGACCGAGATCATGGCGGAAGGGGGGGAGCTGGAGTTTGTGAAGAGGATCATTCACGACAGCCTGCAGCTGAAGAAGCGGCTGAGGTGAGGCCCGCGCCGCCAGCCCGAACCGCTGCGGTCGGAGCGCAGAGCCGCACGAGCACAGGCGAGGGGGCCGTGTGCCGCGGTGATTATGGGATGCTGCAGCTATTTCTGAGAAAATGAAGAGTAAGCAGCACCAGCACCAGGAGGTCTGTAAGAAGGAGAGGAAGACTGGGGAGGGTGGGGGGTTGGAGGGTGACAGGAAGGCATATGGTGGCAGAGATGGATCTGTCATACAGAGTTTATTTAATTAATCGCCAGACGAGGTGAACAGCCTCCTCAATTACCCATGTCTAAATCTTAACTCTCTGCCCCCCCGCCTGCAGTGGGGCCTGCTGTGCAAAGGTGCAATTACCCCCCCTCCCGCATCCCCCCCAGCACTGGGAGCTGTCAGGCTGGCAGAGTGAGATGGGGGTTGATTTGAGCCCCCACACCTGGGCTCCCACAAGGCAGCTACGGGGGGCGGGAGACAGGTGGCTGCATCTGGGGGAGAGGCGGGGGGGGTCCTCGTCTCCTGTCTCCTGTCGTCTGTTTCCCTGGCCGCGTTTCCAGTTTCTCACCGTAGCTGTTTGACAGCAGTCCCAGGCTAACAGAATGCTTTTCTTGAATAAACCTGTGACACTTCCGCATTTGACATTTTGCAAAGTTGTCAGATGCTGAGTATTGTACAATAACAAACCAAAAACCACGGATCTGGTGACGGGTGATCTGTAATACGTAATTTCATGCATGATTTAATGCGTTCAGACGGGAGGTGTCATTAGGTGCATTGTTCTGCGGAGGCTGAAATGTTCCGCACGTGCCTGTTTCCTGGAAAGCACAGCGCCATCTCTCTGGGGTCTGCTCGCACAGACTCAAGCGTGGAAACGTACACGCTTGGCCCACGAGGTCCCGTGTGTAATAACACAAGAGTTGTAGGCTGTTATAGGCAGCACCGGGAACGTTTAGCTGTCAGGCAGCGCGGAGAGCCTCCGCTCTGGATGGACGTCTCGTGTGGCTTTGCCCGCCGCGCCTGGAGACGCATGAATGGCGTTTATCCGTGCCCTGCGTGACAAATCGGGAGCCATCTGTGGATATTAGGGCTGTTTAATATTTGATGTCACGCCGTGAAGCCGACCCCCCTCCCACCCCACGCACCCACCTCTCTCCCTCACAGGCACTGTTCCTAGCATGCACCACTCTGATGTGCATACCAACGCTGACAATTGCCCTACAGAAAAAATATATTAATGTTATATATTAACCTTTGTCTGACTATGAAGGTTGGCCGAGAACTCGCTGTCTCCTTTACAGCGCAGACCTGGGGAAGAGCCAGTCCCTCGAAGGGGTGTTATTACTGTAGGTGGCCAGATATACTGAGCCCGTTTGGGAATTAGTCCCAGGGCTCCTTGCACTTGTCCAGACTTGGGTTTTTAATGAATAAAATGGAACACAGATACACAGATCACCTGAATAAATTATTATTAATGACACCCTTTTCAGTGTGCTGTCCTTTTCGTGGAGTTTTATGTGTTTTACTTTCATACAGCTGCATATTTTTCAAAGCCACTCAGGTTCAGCACCTCATTCTGAGGTACCACAAAGGAAGCCCAGGAGGGATTCAAACCTGCAGTTCCCTAGCTGCTGTGCCTCTGTGGCCCTCGCTAGGCCTGTAGTTTTATTTCTGTTTTTGCTTTCCCTTGTTTGGTCACTGCCACTGGTTGACATCTACATCTCCATGCTCACAGCACTTCCTGTTTGCAGGTGGTACAGCTGCATGCTGGGAAAGAAGTGCAGCCTGACACCTTTGAAGGAGGAGCTGAGAAAACAAGGGGTGAGCTGAGCACGACACACACCTGCGCAGCTAAGCACGACACACACCTGCACAGCTAAGCACGACACATACCTGCGCAGCTAAGCACAATACACACCTGCGCAGCTGAGTACGACACACACCTGCACAGCTGAGTACAGCGCACACCCACACAGCTAAGCACAATACACACCCGCGCAGCTGAGTACGACACACATCTGCGCAGCTGAGTATGACACACACCTGCGCAGCTAAGCACAATATACACCCGCGCAGCTGAGTACAACACACCTGTGCAGCTAAGCACAATTCACACCCGCGCAGCTGAGGAGGAAATGGGAATGAAAGTTTGGGATCACTGTCTGTCTGCCTGTGTGTCTGATAATGCCAGTGGTAGGCAGATTGTCTAGATCAGTGTTTCTCAACCCTGCTCCTCGTGGCCTCCTGTCCTGCATAGTTTCTATCTATCCTTGCTGCTTGATTAAATCAGGTGTGCTCAGCTAATAAAATGTGCCACTGCTGAGTTCAGTCAGGTAGGTAGAGCAAGGATAGATAGAAGATATGCAGGACAGGGTTCCGTGAGGAGCAGGGTTGAGAAACACTGGTTTAGTTCACGGTCAGCTGACACGGTCATCTTTAGTCTTGATCAGCTTTAACACTCAAGGTGTTCAGTGTATCTAATCATCTGGACACCAGGGGCACATCTGTGAGATTCAGCCCTGTGGCCGCGGGTCCTCTCTGGACCTAGCAGTACTTCCTCCCAGCTGATTGGCTGTGCTAGACCCCAGGCCCCAGACCTGGGCTGGGCTCCAGGATGTGGATCAGTGTGAAAGATTGCCATTTGCACCGCTCACCAATCGTTAGCCTCCCATCAATCAGCCGTCCTCCCTGAAGCCAGACACATCTCCCAGAATTCCCTTCTCTTTCAGATTCTGTCACTGCTCATCAGTGTGGCAGGGGAATGAGCTCTGCCTCCTTTCACATTAAAATGATAATGATGCCCCCTCTCACTCACTCTGTCTCCCGGTCTCTCCCTCTCTCCCTCTCTGGCCAGCCCTGGGGGGTGTGGGCATCTTCTACCACAGGTGGTACACATGCTTTTCAGGAAAATGATAGGGAGCAGAGACTGAGAGAATAATGACGTGTGTGTGTGTGTGTGTGTGTGTGTGTGTGTGTGTGTGTGTGTGTGTGTGTGCATGTGTGCGCCTGACGGGATTCTCAGACAGCAGTGTCTCCCTGCCCTCGCATGCATGCTTATGATGCTTCTGTGTATGCATGTGTATGTTCTCCTGGGTGGTTTGGGCAGATGGTAAGCATGCCTGGTTCTGTCGGCAGGTGCCCAAGGTGACCCACACGGAGTTCTGCCAGGGCCGCACCATGCGCTGGGCACTGGCGTGGAGCTTCTACGATGACGTGACCGTGCCGGTGAGTTTGGGGAGCCGTGTGTGTGTGTGTGTGTGTGTGTGTGTGTGTGTGTGTGAGAGAGTGAGTGAGTGTGTGTGCATGTGTGCGCCTGACGGGATTCTCAGACAGCAGTGTCTCCCTGCCCTCGCTGAATAATACATCCCAGTCCATTCCATTAGAGGCACTTAACCCGCTTCCAGCAGGAGCTGTGAGTCTTTCCTAATTTGCCGTATCCTGGCAACAGTTGCCGGGGCTGCGTGTGCATGTGTGTGCGCCATGAGCCATGGTCTCTTGTTGCCGAGAATCTGAGCGAGGGCTGGAGGGAGGGAGAGCGCGAGAAAGAGAGATGACTTTGGAGAGAGAGAGAGAGCGAGAGGGAGGGAGAAAGAGAGAGGGCTTTGGAGTAGGTAAGGGGGAGGAATGAAGAATCACCCTGCTGTTTGGGGAGCGCTCCCTTGTCGTTGTTCCCCACAGAGGCACTTGAGCAGAAAGATTGGCCTACATTCTGCGCCCCCACCCCCAAATCCCCCAAAGACTGCTGGAGACCAGACTGAGATGGACTGGAGTGCGAGTGTGTGCAAATGGTTCTCTCTCTCTCCCTCCATCTCTCCCTTCCTCTCTCATTTTACTCCCACTCTGGCTATTGCTCTCTCTCCTTCCACACCTGCCTATTTAACCCTCTCATCACCAGGGCAGCTGCTATAGACAAGAGGTGTTCTTTTCTCTTATAGAGAAACCATTAGGTCACTTTGTCCTTTGCGTAATGAATTTATCTAAATATTTCCTTCTTCAAGTATTGTCATACTATATTTTTCATTTATTCATTCATTTATTACTCAGTGTGTCTGTGTATGTGTTAGCTTGTATGTAAAGGGAAAAAACTGCTACTCCGTTTAGAACAGAGCACTGAAAGTGTTTTTTTATTATTAGACACATTGAAAATGACTTTTTCCCATGTTTCTTTCTCCATGCCTGGTACCCTTTGTTGAGGAAGCACCTTGTCTTTTGGTCCCTATGATCTCATCATAATTCTCCATTATCAAGACATCTAACTTTTCATTGTCTCAACATACCAATTTTCCATTGTTCAACTATTCTAACTTCACATTCTCTAAATAATGGAACTCATTATGTACATCTTATACTGTATCAGATGAGTGTTTTGATCTTCAGGTAGTGTCTCTCTTCTGTGAAAAGGGTTTGAAGTTGTCAGCAGTTTCAGGTGACATCATAGTGATGTGGGCTGTCTCCTGTTCTGTGGTGGAACTCTGCAGCACAGTCTTTAGGGTTCTGGTTAGAGGGTCTTTGTGTTGTGTGAACTTCTGCCTGTGGAGGGTAATTCACGAACACCTCTACGTCATGTGACCTTCTGACTGTGGATGGTAATTCACGAACACCTCTACGTCATGTGACCTTCTGACTGTGGAGGGTAATTCATGTACACCTCTGTGTCATGTGACCTATTGGTTTGGGATGAATGGGTGCTATGAACTGCAAATGGAAATGTAGCTTTGCAGTTACAATTCTACTTGTGAAGCTGTTTCTGATGTCATCTCCAGGGTGCGTGCATCTGTGACATTTCTGCCTGGTTGCCTGTGCGCTGACATCACTGATGATTCATGAAGGGTGTGGCCTGTTCTGAGAGAAGAAATGAGGCCGGGGGGGCAGGCGGGGGGGGCAAATGCCGGAGGATGGGCTTTGAGGTCAGGAGGTGCACAGGGTTTAAGGGATTGGATTGGGGGGCTGGGTAGTGGGTCAGGAGGTGGGGGAGGTTTTAGGCATTGAAAAGCAAGGGGCACAGTGCACCATAGATACAGAATTAGAGGGTCAGATACCGCACTACTGAGAGCAGCAGTGAGACATGTGAGCCATTCAGCCATGCTGGTTCCTCTAAAACCCACAGCAGAAGTTCCTTTGACTGGACTCGGGGACCTTGGGGTCTCTGTGTGTGTCTGCTCAGGCAGCCGTGTTGGTGTGGGGGTGAGAAACATACAGTGTCTCTGTCGGTTTGACCTGGGAGGCAGTGGAGTGAGAGTGTGTGGTGCTGAACAGGAGCTGGAGCTGGTTACACAGGAAGCAGACACACCTGCAGCCACCTGTATCATAAGGCCTTCATTGGCCTGAATGAGAGAGAGGCAGACGGAATTCTGAAATGAGTGTGTGTGTATGAGAGTCTGTCTGCCTTGTCTTGTACATGTACGCATATTAGTGTGTGTGTACGTCCATGCATGAGAGTTTGTCTTTGTGTATGCATGTATGGGTGATTGCATGTGTGAGCATGTGTGTGTGTGTGTGTGTGTTTGTGTTTGTGTGCTGTCTCATTCTGTAGAGTTGGCGCGTGTGTGTGTGTGTTGTTGTCTCTCTCTGTAGGGTTGTGTTTGTGTGTGTGTTGTCTCTCGCTCTGTAGGGTTTGTGTGTGTGTGTTGTTTCTCTCTCTCTGTAGGGGCATGCTGGCGTGTGTCTGGCTCTGCGCTCTCTCTCTCTGTCTGCATTGTGTGGAGGAAGTGTTCAGCATGCAGGGTGACTGCCTTGATGGATTCTATCGATTTTTCCTCCTCTGAGCGGCAGCTTTATCGGGCGTCAGGAGCAGGAGAAACAAAGACGCGCTCACACGAGGGTGGGGGAGAGCGGATCACTGCGCCGCTAGCACCCCTCTCCTTACAGCAGGCCCCTCGAGCTCTGCTCAGGGGAGCAGCACACAGGTGGCAGGGAACACTCATTATTCTGTGTGGAAGTTGTGCAGTTGGGTTCATTTCATCTGTGAGTAACACATCTTAAAGGACCATTCTACACAAAGCTCATTCAGCTCAAAGCTATTGGGATATTCCTATCAGACTGCCACTAGCTGGATTTTAATGGTTAACAGCTGGCAAATCTCTAAGGATTTTCGCATTAACACATTGTAAGTGTGTAGTTAAAGACAGGCCTCATGTAGAGATTGTTGTGTGGAAAAACGCCAGTGAATAGATATGATAAAATTTGATTTTAAAAAATAGCTGTGTCTGTATTGCTAGCTTCTCCAGTATCTTTAATTTTTACAAAATTGACAAAATTTTACCTTGCTTCCCTGTACTGTGCTCTGTGACAGTTCCTGTGTCCAGATTGCAATATGCTGCCAAGAGTGATTGGTCAATTGATTAGTCAGTTGGTTGATTGGTTAATTGACTGGTTGATTGATTTGCTGTTATCCCCACTTCTCCTTGGTAACAGCTGTGTGTGTGCATGTCAGGCATGGGGTGGAGGGGTTTGGGTGTCTGGCCACTCCTAATAGAACCTGTATAGGATCAACACTTTGTGTCAATGCAGGGAGCAAGCAGAAATGCCATGCCAGGGATCCCCCATGTGGCCATCTGTGGCATTACAGCACTTATTTTATTGCAAGTCATTCCTTGACAGTTGATAACAATGGATGATGATTTTCCCTTTAAAGGGATATTATTTGAAAAAGATTTTCCCCTGAGTTCAAAATATCATGTTTAGGCAGCCCTTCTTTTAAGAACATCATTTCTCACCCTTAGTCTCTCTCTCCCTTTCCCTCTTCCTCCCTTTCTCTCCCTCTCTGTTAAATGCTGAATGGCAAGTCTTCCTCTTTCTCTCTCTGTTTGCCCTCCTCTCTCTTTCTCTTTTCTCCTTTTTTCAGTCTGTCTCACTCTGTCATTTTCCCATACTCCACACTGGTTGCCATGGAGACCAGGACAGGGGACCATCTCGACCTACCTCATGTAATGAGCCTTTAGTGTGTCTGTGTGTTTGTGTGTGTGTCAGAGAGAGAGAAACTCTGCTGTGTTGGTCTGTGCACCTGCTTTGTTTGTGTAAGTATGTCAGTAGCGTGTGGTAATGAGCAGTGCGTGTGTGCGTGCGAGTGTCTATGTGTGTGTCTGTGGTGTATGTGAGAGAGGCTCTGCCCTTCAGCAGGAGAGAGGGCATCCGCTCAAGGGTGCGATAATACGCAGGCCTCCCACGTGACCAGCTACTATGACTTTGTGCATATGTGAGCAGGGGTGGAATTTACATGCATTTATCCTGCTCTGCACACAGTGCTGAACAGACTGATGCACACACACATGCATTTATGGGCAGAGACACAGCGAGGCTGTGCACAGGAGTACAGCTGGGCTTGGGCATCCGCTACCAGAGACTAAATCTACAGTCCGTTAACCACTACTACAAATTAAATCTAAAATACATTATCCACTACCATAGACAAAATCTGCAATCCATTATCCACTACCAGAAATTAGATCTAAAATCCATCATCCATTACCACAGTCTAATGTTCAATCCATTATCCACTACCACGGACTAAATCTACAAAACGTCCTCTACCAGAGACTAAATTTACAATTCACTTCCCAGTACCAGTGACTAAATTAGGTGTCTGCTTTCCCCTACCAGACACAATCCACATTCCACAACCACACTAAATTCATAATCAGCTGTCTATTACCAGTCTAAATCTGCAATACAATATCAGAGACTAAACCTGGAATCCACTATCTACTACCAGAGAGTATGTCTGTGGTTACTTGTCAGCACCACAGGACTTTGTGTTTGTGTGCGAGTGTGTGCATGTGTGCTCAAAAACACTGACACACACACACGCACACAGCGGACTCTGATCCATGAGTGACTCTGACCTTATTTGTGAGCCAGGGCTTTTCCGCCCCATTGTAAATGGCTGCTGGCTGTGAGGGAAATCGACCTTTGGTGTGTGGAAGCGACTGACGCTGCGGAACGGTGCGTACGTCACCTCATTGCCCTCTGGAGGACCAGTGTCAGATCATGTGTCATTTTCCCTGTCACTTCTCTTCACCTGGCAAAATGGAGCAGAGTCATTTGCTAAAACAAAAAAAAAAACAGAACAGAATACATCCTCCCGGACAGCCCTGCTGCCCGGTTGGGTGCTGCAGACCACAGGGAATGTATATTCCTCGCTTCCGTTGACCTGTTTTGGCTGAATAAGGGGTAAATTGAAAAGCAGCAACATCCCAGCCACTCTGCTCAAGGTGAGGTGGCTGGGCACTGCCGCCCTCTGCTGGTGGTCCTGTCACCTGCATGAAGCTGACTGAGAGCACGCTTTTGCATCTCTCTCTGTCTCTCTGTCTCTCTCTGGTCCAGTCCCCGCCCTCTAAAAAGCGGAAGCTGGAGAAGGTGCGTAAGCCGCTGTCCTTCATGGTGCTGCAGCCCACGCTGAAGCTGCTGCAGGCCAAGGTGTCTGAGACCTCCAGCCCCGCCCACAGCAGCGTCGAACTCATCACCACCTGGATGGAGAAGACGCTCACAGAACTGCGGGTAAAACACACATGCGTTCATAAACACACTCAGACATACATATACACACAGACACATTACCCACACACTGGGCATTTATGTCTAAGGTGTTGCGTGAAAGGTGTAATTAAATGTGTTGCTGCAGGTGTTGGGTGCAAGGTATAATTTAGCATGAATGTTTGGGGTGTGGGTACAGCTGTGTAGGGTGTAATGTAATGTGTGTAAGGTGGTGTGTGTAGGATGTAATTAATTGTGTGTAAGGTGTGTACAGTGTAATTTAGTGTGTGGTATGTGTGCAAGGTGTAGAGTGTAATTGAGTGTGTGCAAGGTGTTGTGAGTAGAGTGTAATGTAGTGGTGTGTGTAGGGTGTAATTTAGTGTGTGGTGTGTGTGTGTGCAAGGTGTAGAGTGTAATGTAGTATGTGTAAGGTGATGTGTGTAGGGTGTAATGTATTGGTGTGTGTAAGGTATTGTGTGTAGGATGTAATTTAGTGTGTGTGTAAGGTGTGTGTAGGATGTAATTTAGCGTGTGGTGTGTGGGTGCAGGTGTTGCACAAGCGCGTGCCGAGCGGGACGGCAGAGCTCAGCCTTTTCCTGACGGCCGTGGAGAATTCCTGGATCCACATCCGACAGCGGCGGCGTGACCACGGGCGACAGCTGCGAGAGCTCCCCAGAGCGCCCCCCGATGGAGGCAGCGCTGCACTGCAGCCGGCGGAGACAGCCCAGCCCGCACAGGACGCGGACACACATGCAGCAGCGCAGGGGTCAGAGGTCACGGAGTCAGGGGAAGGCGCCGCGGAATCCCAGGGGAGCGAGGGGAAGGAAGGAGACAGCATCCCGGGACAGGAGCACGAGAGCGGGGTGGCCGTCTCCAGCACAGCCCCTGCAACGCAGGAAGCAGCCCCCGCCGCCGCCCGCCCCTCCAGCCCCGGCGCCGCCCAGCACTTCCTGTTCAAGTGTCTGGTGAAGACACAGGAGAGCGAGGGCGATGTAAGCGTAGAGATGCACTGGGTGGAGGGGCAGAACAGGGACCTGATGAACCAGCTCTGCACCTACCTAAAGAACACCCTCCACCGGCAGGCCTCCAGCCCCCCATAAGCCCCCCCATGAACACCCCCCTACCCCACATGACCTGATGACCTGGTTACCTTTGACCTTTCAATCTGTTGGTTTGCCTCCCCCTGTTTCAGACACTGAGAGCTATGTTTATATCGGGGGTTACAGAGGTTTCCTACTTGCGTCTTTGTTTTGTTTTAATAAATTCATGTTTTAATAGCCTGTAGCCGAGTCATGTGTTTCAGCACTGGGAGGGGAATCTCAGTGTGTGTGTGTTTATCAGACAACAGTCAGACCAGTATTTCAGCTTAGTGGATGTTACCCTTCCCTTCTCAGTAGTTTTGTGGTTTAATATCTGTTCAGTCCATGACCTTCAAGAGTTTGCTTGACAGTACAAGTACTTTGTATCAGCTGTCCTTCAAATGCTGCAGAACCTGTTGAAAATGAATGAGGGTCTCACTGCTGGTCCCACAAAACACCAGCAGGTGGAGCTCTTCAGCTACTCTGGATATAGAGAGCATTCACAGAATTTGTATTTAATAGATGCAGGTAATTAGACTCCTCTGAAGACGAACTATATATTTCAGGGTGTCCTCTCACATCTATTAATATCATAAACTCAAGGTTTGAAAACAGACTGAAACCAGATAGCAGCAAATTAAAAAAAGCTGTCTGGTATTTCACTCAGTGTACAGCTGGTATCTTTAGTTCCACCAGCGTACAAACACATACACCCATGCTGTTGTGAGGACAAGAAGGCAGCAAGGGTGGTTGTACTTGAGTCGCCTCCTGTGGCCTGACCCACCCCTGTCGCAGGAAGTGGAGCCGATGCACACTTCCTGCCAGGAAACAGGAAGTCTGGAAGACTGGTCAGCGCAAGGGTGGTGGGGAGGGGGACCGCACTCGTGGGACAGCTGCTGTTGCATGACGCTGTTTGTAAGGCCAGGGATCCACTTCCAGCTCCTTAGGGCTGCTCTGCTGTAGGCCCCAGCTCAATTCTGATCCCAGATCAGTGCCTATCTATGACAAAAGTGGTAGGGATATGGATTTGGACTAGGTGCACTGACCCTGGGTGAGGGGCCGCTCTACCCATGCCACAACAGCATAGCGTTACAAACCTTTCCTGTCCTGCTCATTCCCCTCTTGTCACTGATCCTGGATCAGTAATGAAGAGCGTGGGATTGTGTACAATTTGCTGAGCAGTGACCGTAGAACAGCGGGGAGCAAAGGGGGATAATTTGGTTGGCAGCATTACATCTGACAGCACGGGTTTGGGGCATAAGCAGGACATCGACCAGCTCCTGTGCTAATGTTTGGGGCATGCCCCCAGGGACTTGCAAAACTCCCTCTGTTCAGCGCCCTGAGATCAGGTTACTTGCAGCCCGATGTGTAACTTGTAAACCCAACAGCTTTTCTGTTAGTAGAAGTTGATGGTGGTCCAGGGTCAGAGCCCAGAAGGTGGGTGGCTGGGGGTCTTTACATCACAGTAGGAGGCGGAGCCTGCAGACTCAAACCCATGTTAACCTTTCGCATTCCATGGGTGCCCTGCTGAGTCAGGTGACCGTTTGGGCTGGGCTCATTAATCCTGGAATGGTCAGGCCAAAGTTCCTTTGGAGGGACATGGGTGCAAAAGAGCTGCCTGACACACCTCCCAAAAATGAATGGAGGGAGCATACTTGCAAAAAACAGTCAATTTATTTTTAAAAAATCAAACATAAACTAGCCTGATAACAAGCACAGCCAAGTGTTGAAAAAAGTGAGCTTCTGCTCTCCAGCCCCACAATGAGCTTAATTAGGGAAGGGGAGGCTTGTCAACATGAATCATCCAGACAAAGACAACTACACTACACAGTATAACATTTAACAATTAATACAATTAACAACCAAACAATCAGCAAACCGTTTTGTGGGGGACAGGTGAAGACTCTCCTTCACACAGTGGTAAATCCCACTGGTCAGACGGCCATTCCACTCATACAGCCAGACTGACCTGACAGGAAATGGCGCTCACCACAGAGAAGGCCTGAAACTGTACAGCTGACTCACACGGTCGCTTCTGCTTGGGATTTCAAACTGGACGGTCGCCTGACCCCCGCCGTGACCCCTGCCGTGACCGTGTAATGTATGGCAGCAGGGTGTGTTTTATCGGTGAGGTGACACGGCGTGCCCCAGCCGTTTGGGCAGCTGTCACCGCAAGGCGAAACCGTTCAGCCCGTATCACATCCCGAGCGCGCAGTTCGCCCGCTGGCGGACTCACAGCATGTGACAGGGCCCATCTTTTTCCCTCCGCTCTCAGACAGAGACAAATGAGCAGCTGTATTCACCACACACACACACACACACATCCCGTCAGAGTGAGCTGAGATCACACAGAGGCCACAGTCAGCTCAGGACCGACGGCAACTGATACGAGGATGAGTTTTGGAAAGATTAGTATCGGGATGTGTGTGTGTGTGCGTGCAATATGTGTATACAGTGTGTGTATAGTGTATGTTATTAAACATGTGTGCTCTTGACTGTTTGCCCTCATCAGTCAGCTCCACTCAGTGACACCCCCCAAAAAAAATACATGTTCAGTGTAACATATAGATATAAAGAGGCTAGATTTGCTGCGACATTCTCTCGCGTGTGTGCCTTGACTGTCAAACTCACTTACTGGGCATCTTAATGCAGGATGGTTGTTTCTGCTATGGAGAACTTAATTTGCTCAGTTATTAAATCAGTATGAGATGAGCATTTATCACATTTCTGCAAATGGAAAAACAACAACAACAGGTAAGATGTGGCTCAGAAGATGTAATGGCCCATTTTTTTATGCCATTTTAAACTGCACAGATATAATTATACATAACAGTTTTTTGTTCATTTGTACTTTGGCAAGGCGCTTGCTCTGGGTGGAGGCTGAGCCTTACGGCCCGGGTTCGAAACCGGCTGTGTCATCGGCGGAAAAGGACAGGGATCCCTCCGCAGCAGAACAAAGTGGCTCCGCTCACCAGGGAGAGGGGTGGGTGGTTCGGCCAGGGTTCCCTTGTCACATTGCTCTACACACCCTATGACTTGCCAGGTGCCAGTGAATTGTTCAGGTGATGTCAGTGGAAGCGTGAAAAACAAACTGCTATCCAGAAGGATAACAACTCCAGAATGTGTGTATAGTTTAATCTTCTGTAATGTATGTGAGGTTATCCCAGTGTGCGCCCTGAGGACAGGATGCCACTTTACTGCAGAGCCCTTATCCATGATGCGTTTCTTTTAATGCTGTGTGCCGGGTGAAGGGGGAGCGGGTACCATTTTTAAAATGATCTGGTATGACTCTACTGTGAAGTGAGCCCTCCACCTTCTGGGGGTCAGGGTGGATAACGTAACCCACAAGGCTTTCAATCATAATACCAATCACACAAAGCTGTATAGAAGACACCGAGTGGCAAACTCTTCAGAGTTATGGTCTGATTCGTAATGATGAAGCAATATGACTAGTTTCTGACAGCTACAAAGAGAGAAGACCAGAAGAAACGTTTGGGTGGAGCATTTGGCACGTGATTTTCACTAAAATCCAGATTGCACCTCTGGAAGGCTACGACTGATGCTGGGGATTTTAGTGTCCTTCTACTCTCTCACACTATACACACAGAATCCCCCCCCCCCTTTGTGGCTTTGTGATCAGTGAAGCCAGAAGCTGCCATGGGGAACAGCTTTAGGGGCCTGGGGTCCTGTTTGTCTGGACCCCCAGACTTTATCAGTCACAACCCACTGCTGCTGAAACAGGCGTGCATGTGTATGTGTGTGTGTGTATGTATGCTATAAGAGTCACATCTTGACCTATACTCTGTGAAGGGTAAAAATGAAACTGAAATAAATATTCATTCAGACACACCCCCACACACACACACACACGCCTGCACACACACATTAAACATTAATGTTTATATTTAGAGGTGTAAAGGCTGCTTGTGTGAGCAGCGTTTCTGAGACAGACAGGGATTGGGACAACAGAGGGTATTCCTCGGCTTCCGGCCTATCAGAGCTTGTTGCTAGGCAGGCGCGTATGCGTGCGTGTGTGTGTGCCGTCAGTGGGGGAATGCTCTCTTTCTCACACACACACACCCGCGCGCTCACACTCAGCCCCCTTCCCTGCTGCCCTGTGGAACACACCGACTAGACTCGCCAGGGTTGCCATGGAGACTGCCACGTGATTCACCTATAAATACGGCCAGCAGCCCGGCTGGAGTTTCCTGCGAGCCTGTCGGATTCTGTGGTGCAGAGAGCGGCTCCTCTCGTAGCTGGCTGGAGACCCACGGAGCGGCACGTCTCTCTGCAATGAATGACATCACCCTCTCTGTTAAACTCGGCGGTACTGGGGCAGTCTTACTGGCGAGGTTGATTCATGCACATGCAGTCTTCTTGGAAACTATATTTAATTGGTTCACACATTCACAATTAAACATTGCCTGGCAAATGATTCAGTGTTATTGTCGTCATTGTCGCGTATGCAGGTCGTTTCCCACAGAGACGCAGTCTGAAACTGTCGGACGCAGCCGCTGAAGTAAACGGGTTGCCTGTGTGACGAGAGCCTAAACTCTTGTTCCGAAGAGAGAGGAGAGAACGAATAAGCCTGACTGGCTTTCTGGGGCTTGGCTGAGTCAGATCCAAGCGCCTCCCTGCTCGCTCCCTGGAGGAGTGTGGAAATATCGACCAGCACGCGGTGCAATTTAAGTTAAGACTGACCTTAAGGGCCTCATAAACACTTACATCACCTCCTTCCTTTCAATGAATGCCCTCCTGTGGAAATTACTGCTGCACAAATTAGCAGCACTATTACGTGTTACGCATATTAAGTAGGCTATTATTACTACTTCTACTATTTACAGTAACATAAATTGGAGTATCCTATATTCCTATCTCTGTATTAAGTCACCTGTTATTTGGTGTCAAAGGAACAGCGAGCACTTGCATCTCTCGGAGTACCGAACAGTGAAAAAATAAAAGCTTGAAATTCTCCTCCTTCGCCTTTAAGTGCGGTCTTGCAATGTCCCCGTAGCTCCGCCCATCCCACGCTGTTTCGGATTTATTGTAGAAGCAGTAAAATGATCCCGCCTGCGCGCCTCCCGCGCGCCGCACCCAACTTCGCGCTGAGGCGACCGACTACGCTTCAAACGGGAAAACTCCTCGAGCGCCTCAACGTCGCAATGAAAAACAATGATTAATAAAATTCGGTAATAGCAAATTTCCTACTCCGTCATTCAGATATACCCCCCAAATACAGTTATGTGCAGTTTCAAAATCCGCAGTGATTTTTAGGTGATTGGCGGTTATTTGCTGAATGAAGGGGGTTGGCGTGACATACCGAAATGTTAAAGGTTGAAAAAAGTCAAATAAAACTGGAAGTGAAGATTAAAGAACTGATTTGTTAAGGGACTTCCTTATCTAGCGGCAAAATACTGCAGAGCTGGAAACGGATCCGAAATACGCAGCTACTCTTGTAATCGCGGTGCGAGGGGTGTGGCTACAAACTTGCCTTGCGTGATTGACAGTCACTGAGACAGTGGGTCGGTCCTATGCTTTAAATGCAAATGAGCCGCGCACAGGGCGAGCTGCTGCCCATGTGGATAGACACCATGCCTTGTTGATCTCCACGCCGATTGGTTGCCAGGCATCGACATGTTGTAATCGAATGCAAATACACTGCAGGGCTGAGCTGTCAGTAAGACGCGGAGCAGAGTTCCACTTTACGCTGTTTCCCCCCATTTCGCAAACTGAACTGCATAGCCGTTGACAGTTTACGAAAATTTCTGCATCTACATTTTATAGCATTGTTTTTGTATGTGGTAGTACGACTCAATTATTACAATCCTTATTTTGATCGGAAATCATTGCTGACTATTTTTAGACTTGAGTATGTACAGCATTTTCACACACTCAGTTATAAGTTTATTAATACGATTTAACATCGGGTTGCAAAAACCCCTGACACGGAGCCAGCTTGCTGCTTCAAACAAAACTTATCTTTTACCTCACCAAGTGGCCGAGAATATGTAAATAAATTTTGAAACGATAGGCTATGTGTTTTGAATTCACATATTTAATAGGCTCTGAACAGAAACTGCAGTTAATGTTGCACTGTGCAGGAGAATGAAAAGACACTAACGTTTGTTACATTCCAGTTCCTTCGTTCATTAAGGACACGGTAGCCTGTTCCGTGTTTTGTGTTATAGTAGCCTGTCTGGGAGGGGTTGTAATGTGGTGGGCGGGCCGAAGCGGTGTGCTTTTCGCCCTGTTGTGTTTTTGGTTACTCGCATCGCCATCTTGTTGCAATCCCTCTACGTGTGTAGAAGGCTCCTCGCGAAAGGGGATCCGGGTACTTTTTTCCTACCTTTCTGGACACCGGAAAAAGGGGATTCTCCGATAACTAGTAAAGCAGACGTCCCCTCCTGCATATCATCATTATTAACTTGCGACCGACGTCTATTCGGGAAACAGGATGAGCATCGACACGCTTTTGGAAGCAGCCAGGTTTTTGGAATGGCAGACCCAACAACAGATAACACGTGGTAAGGTGGGGGCACGGGGGCGAGGGGGGTGTGAAGGGGTGTTTGAAGAGAGTGCCGAAATTAAGTCTCATGTAAAAACCAGTTTTTCCAACACTGCTGGTGTGTTGTAAAATGCACACGTGAATACCTGGTACCTTGTACCGGTAAATGCATAAATATAGGCTGATTGTGCAGATGGAGTTTAACATGATTCCCTATCCGTTTTAAACAATGGCTAGTCAGTTAGTTTTTGATCAGCCGATTAGGCTATCATTGTGCGCGTCTTTTGGGGGTGTTCGAATGGGAATCAGTGTCTCTCCTTTGCAGCAATGGTCATCTTTGCATCGCAGCATTTGTGTTTAAAGTGTGAACTGCTGTCGCCGTGTATGGGTTAAATTGTGCTGTAACTATAATTAGCTTGCTACTATGCGGGTTCGGTACTGCTGCGGTGCGTATAAGACAGTGGGTGGTTACATACTTGCTTTGACAGAAGAATCACATATTGTCTGCCTCGTGCTGTGCCCTGTAGTGCTCGTTTCTGGTTACAATCGCGCTTGATGTGACGACGTGCAACTATGACAAGTGATTAAGCATTTTGCGGCCGTTCGCCGCATAAAGTCGTAACTTAAGAATTTGCATTTACATTGTTCCCCCTGTCTGTCCCGCTTTAAAAAATATTTTAATATGAATAAAATCTATTGTCTTGGTAAAACTTAGTTCTTTGGTCGCAGCTTTACTGGCTTTAAATTCATTTTTGTATAAAGGGCGGTGGCAAAACACGAGTGGTGTGCCTTTTTTTTACATAATGACCTTACATAGCCGGGTGGTTAGCTATCATATGACGCACGGTTTCAGCCTACTTCCCGTTCTTGGTAGTAACGGCTCAGCTACGATTGCCATGCTTTCAGAAAACCTACGTCTGTTATCTTGGTGAATTATTTCGCACAGTAGAATGAAACATGGTTTCACAACGTGGATTTTTACGTTTTTTCCATGTTTTTTTTACCCTCTTTTCCCGAATCCGTAATGTCGAGGGCACGCGCTAATCACCTCAACTGGGAACGGCTTTTTGTTTGTCTGCTGGTGACGTGTCAGCTTGTCCACGCCTCCCAGCTAATACCGCGTGTCTAAAGCCCGCCCCTTGCAACCACGTGCGGGCCAGGCACTCCTGCCAGACTCGCGGCGTCCCCCCCTCCCCTCTCCAAACCGCTCACTGACTGGCGCGGGTCAGTGTTGGAAGGAAAGTAGGGCACTATTCCCCCCCCGCTCTCGCGCGGTGTAAGCAGGAGTTACATAATGTACATTTGCGTGCATCTTAAAACTGGAGCTTTGCTAAACGACGTTGACGTTTCTCTCTAAATCATTGCTGAATAGAGAATATTCGAAAGTAACTGAATATATTAACTCTTTATGGTACGATAAATATGTAGTGGCCAAAGCAGAACGTTACCTCCAAGCAAATCCATTGGCAAACACATAATGTAAAAATATGTGATTTAAATAGGACGGGGAGGCGCTTCTTTGCAAGGTAGTCAGACGCGGCAAGGCAAACGACGGAATTCGAAGTAACTGGGGTTCGTGCGCTGCAGAGAGACGTGAAGTCTGCGGTGTCTTTGATCGTGACACTGCCCAAACGAAGCTTTCTATCGCTAAACATTAAATGTAGTGGATGAGGCGCAGAGCCGCAGACGTGCTCCAGAGGTTCTTACATTGTCACCTTTCCAGTAAATCGTGGTCACAAGGATCTAAATGCTGATCAGCTAAACGCTAAAGTGTTTCTGGGCGGTGTAGTGAACTTTGCCCACTGTTTCGCTGAAGAATTCTGCTAATGCTCACATATCTTCAGCCAGGGAAGCAAAAGTAATCACAAATAATAGTTTATTAAACTTGTTGCTATTAAAATGTTGCTTCTCTGCCCTCTATTCACAAAATGACCAAAGGATGCAAGTATGTACACCTGTTTCTAATGAGTTTCTAATGTTTAAGTTAACAGTTTTGAAGGGCTTCTAAACCCAGCTCAAACCACAGGACTGAAGAGTATTTATTGTTTAAATACATATTTATACATAACCAGTATATTAGGGGTCTCCAGCCACTTGCAATTATTTTGTATTTTCTGGAGCTTTCAGTCACTGGCCTCAGATCTCCCTCTATTAAGTGATTTTTCCCTTTTTACTATTTGCCCAGCTAATCAGATGCCAGGCATCGAAAACATCAACCAATCAGCAGAGATCTAGGCCCATGTACTGCGTGAGAGTGAATGTGTCTGTGTGTGGGAGGGACAGTGTGAGTGTGTTTGGGTAAGTGTAATTCAGTGGTGTTGGGTGTGTTGCACTCCCCTGTCCCTGCCCCCTGTCCAGGCTGGTATTGGAGTGCGGGTCGGCCAGCTGGCAGGCTGGCACGTGGTGATCTCAGCTTGGCCGGGTCTCAGTGCCGCGCGGCGGGCGCTGTCGCCACCAGTGAGGTAACGGTGAAGGTTGTGCTCACTTACGGATGGACTTTGGCTTCGCCAGCAGCAGCTCCTTGCCCCGTTTCACTCTCATGGGGACAGGCTGTTTCAGGGTTCAGGTCCCGGCTTTTCTCACATGGGTTTTGTGGCCTTTTCAGTGAGTGTCAGCCCTGTCTCTCCCCCCCCCTCCCAGCCAAAGACTTTAATAACTGGTGCCTACGGTTCCTCAGCCTGGCACTCTCCATTACAGAGGTGGAACAGGGCTAATGGCCTTGCAGTAGACCGCGGCTGGTACACTTGCAGGCGCAGACATTGGGATAAGCTCCACCCCTGTGAGTCACAGCCGCCCCCGGCCCCCCAAATACATCCTGACTTTGTTCTGGGTCTAGATAATATTTAAACTAAATACATAGTGCCATTAAATGCATAACGTGTTGCTTCTGTGGCCCCTCTCTGTGCTGTTTAGCCATGCAGCCATCACAGCAGGGGTTTGGAGGTGATGTCACAGTTTGAGAAGGGGAGAGGCGGAAGGCTGGTAGGAGACAGTCACAGTGACTGTGGTATCAGTCTGTGATGCACGTAGTTAACGATTGGCAAAGGATTGCGTAGTTGCTTTGGCAGGTTGCTCTGAGTGATGTGTTTGTGTTATGGTCAGATGAGATGAATGGCGCGTGGATCGGCTGATAGAGTCTGTCCAGGAGGATGATGGACAGATGAGGGAAAAAGAGAAGAGTTAAAGGAGCGACATGTGTGAGGACACACTGGCAGATGTGTTGCTGTCTCAGTGTCCTTTATCAGCCTGAGAAACGGGGGTGTGTGTCTGAATGTTCCAACAGGTGACATG
This sequence comes from Megalops atlanticus, assembly GCA_019176425.1. Taxonomy (NCBI): domain Eukaryota; kingdom Metazoa; phylum Chordata; class Actinopteri; order Elopiformes; family Megalopidae; genus Megalops; species Megalops atlanticus. The sequence continues at coordinate 22,694,930 of CM032877.1, read as the reverse complement.
TGAGGTGACAGTGAGGTTTTGTCCTGAGAGGAAGCTGTCACCTCCGTATGTACACATACATGCACACACACCCACACTTGCGCGTGCACACACACATAACTGTGTAATTTCTAGTTCACAAATGTATGTGTGCAGATACATACATTCGCTTCTCTTGCATTGGTAGATGACATGAGAGCAGAGGGGAGTGCTGATTGGATGTAGGTCTGCCTGCAGAGGTTTGGATTGGTGGGAATGCTGTTGCTGTGTGTCATTGCTGTCTTCAGTTGAGTGTGGACAGGGATGCGATTCTTGCGTTGTGGGGTGCTGTATGTCATGGTGTAAGAGCTAATGTCCTGACATAGGTCCTACTTGCAGGGTGCATAATGCTCTCATCATGTGCAGTACTGCTCTGTGTGGATGTGTGGGTGTGTGTGGATGTGTGAGTGTGTCTGTGTGAGAGCGAGTGTGTTTTCCCCATGCTGGAGTCGTGCTGTTGTGGCGTGTGCAGGGAGTCGTGCCATAGCCGGCTGCTGTAATCTCCACACTCCATCTTCACCGAGGCAGTTCCCCGGTGTCTGCTGGTTCTGACGTTGTTGCTTCCATGGCAACAGGACACCCCCCACTCAGGAAGCTCTCACTGCTTGGCTGGTGCTGTGATGGTGTGTGTGGGGGGGTTGCTGTGATGTGATTGGCTGACGGGAGCTCCCCCTCCCCTCCCCTCCCTGAGAACACCTCTCTTTGTCCTGACTGGGTTCCAGCTCGTCGCAGTGCACGTCTTCCCTCCTGAGCAGCGCGACGGACGGCTCATCGCTCCGCCGTGCGTCCCCCCCCGTGATCCCCGCGAGCATCGCTCCGCACAACGGGGCTCTGATGCGGTGCCGGGGTGCCGGCGCGGGGGAAGCCCGCGTGGCCCCAGAAAGCGGCGGGACGGTGGCGGGCAGCCACCGCGTTCGGCGCCTCCGAGGCGGCCGCCTCCCCGAGCGTGGTATGCGCAGCTCTCGCTGTTGGACAGCACTTAAGAGCAGCCAGCGCGGTGTGTGTGTAAAGAATGTGTCTGATGCCATTAGTTAGTGCGTACGTGCTGTAAAGATCAGTGCAGCGTCTACTGCAGACTGATGCCAGGTCTGCACAGCACGTGGTGCAAAAAGACCCCCTTTGTCTTCACGAGGAAGGGCGTGTGTGTATGCATTTGCGTGTACATACGTGTGTGCGTGCCTGTGTGTGTGTGTGTGTGTGTGTGTGTGTGTGTGTGTGTGTGTGTGCGTGTGCAGCACAGGTTGTCACAGTGCCAGCCATGCAGTGCTAATGACACAGCTGTGAGAATTGATTAGCGTTGCTCCAGATTCAACCCCCACCCCCACCCCCTTCTAAAAAGGTCCAATCACAGCACTTGGCTCCTCAGAGAGTCTCAGGTTCTCTGTGAGCAGACTGCTGGCTCCGTCTCTGCGCTGGACTCCGGGATCCCCTCTCCGTGGCGGGTGAAAGGCGCTCTTCCGTGAGTCCCTAGGCACGGCTCCACAATACCCACGACAAGAAGTGGGCAGTTTCACCCGTGCAAATCTGTCACGGGGGGTTTGCTCCCAGGGCGGATTCTTTGTTCTGCCCACAGAAAGGCTGTCTGTGAGTGGGGTGGGCCAAGAGTGGGGTTTTGGTTCTATAGGCACAATTCATTGGAAGAGCAGTGTGGAGAGGGTGTGGGCGGAGCTGCTGTCAGTCATGAGTGCAGGTCTGAGAGGTCCAGGTGAAACACAGGTGCGCTCTCTGAGACACCCCCCAAAGAGCCAGAGTATTAGCCCAGCACATTCGTGTTTCCTGTCACTCCTTTTCACCACAGTAACAGTGCCTTGTGCTAACAGGAGTGACTGGGCTCGATTTGCTCTGGTGATGAATCGTGTTTGTTTAATTAAAGCCCTCGCTTGAGCCGTGTTGCACCAAACCCCCTGTTTTGACCTTTCGTTTTCAGTGTGAAACCGTTGCCGAGCCCACTGGTTTCATTTTCTTTCAGTTTCGTTTATGCAGATTTTGAAGGCTGCTGGTTAGATTTGACTCACTGCGGGCGGACTCATCTTGAAGTCAGCTTAGCTTGTGTCGGAATCCCATTTTAAACACGGAGTTTACCCACATTTCTCTTTGTCCTGACGAATCATCTATCAGATTTATTTTTTATTTTTTACACAAAGGTACAAAGACGTGTGCTTGGAATAAAAAGTGTATAACCTTTAAAATTGATTTCAATGTCATCACGCTTCACCATGGTGAATCACAGCAGGGGTCAAAGGCCAGGGAAGCAGTCCTTTGTGAGAGTCACGAGTGTCGTTCCTAACACATGACTGTCATCCTGAGATTGTCCTGGTTCCACTGCTGATCTCTGACTTACCGCAGCGCTCTCCCTCTCTCTCCCCCTCCCTCCCTCTCTCTCTCTCTCTCTCTCTCTCTCTCTCTCTCTCTCAAGTGACCTTTCTGGAGGAAGGGACCGTGAATGAATGATAGGAACACCTCTAAACGCAGGGAACAGCTCTTGCTGTTTCATCAGCTTCCTGTATATCCCCATGCTACAATCAGGAAGCAGAACTGCTTATACTGCCAGTACGGATAGAGGAACAGAAACGAGTCTGAGAGCAGAGTCCGGTTAGGGGACTCTTCAGCTGGTGGGGGTGGAAGGGATTATGGGTAACTTTGTTAACTTCCTGTAACCCCCTGACTCCTTCTCCCTACAGAGGAGAGCGAACTGAGGGAGAAGATACTCCACGACCGGGAGGCGGAGCAGAGGCGCACAGAAGTGGCCCCATTGGTACAGCCTGTGCGGGTGAACCATGTGACCTGGGGGGAGGAGTCGCGCCTGGAGCACCAGCTCACCCCGGTCCCGCCACCGCCCCTCCCCCTCCCGTGCCCATCGCCGTCATACCCATCCCCGTGGTGCCGGCCAGCCCCGCCTCCCTGCCCCTGCCCACAGCGCTGTCTCCGCCCACCGCGGCCCGCCTCAGCCCCGCCGGGAAGGACGGCCACTCCCCGCCACAGCACCAGCGCCCCCTGCTGGCGCAGGTGAAGGTTGAGCCCGGCTCCCCGCCCCACGCCGGCAGCCCCAGCCTGCAGCCGCCCCAGCCCCTGCAGCCGTACCCCGGCTCCATCGTCTCTGCCCCCCAGCACACCCTGCCGGCCCAGCCTGGCCTCCTGCAGGGACCCCCTGCCCCAGCCGCCCGCCCCGGAGCTCTGGAGGACACCCGCCACCTGGATGGCAAGAGGAGGCCTGGCGGGTGAGTGGCACTGCAGCCTCCGCTCCAGCAGGGCGCGATGCTGGTGGATCTGGGTATAATTCCGTCACATGATGCTTAGTGTTGTACAGTTACTCCATTTAGGAACACAGGAAGCAAATGGGGGTAGATCAGTCGTACACCTCGTTTCAATAAATAGACGCAGACCCACCTGTTAAACTGTCATCCCTAACATTCTTAAGAGCAGGAGCAGCTATGATAAACACTGCTGAATTACATCAAATTTACGAGACTGTTAAAAACTTTGGCTTGAAAGGGCTGGTATCCCTCCTTTGTCACCTGGAGATCTGCTGTTACATAGCTAGCTTAATGCAGTAAAAAGCACAGCAAGCTGATAAATAGGTGTCGACTGTAGAATTCTTAATTTAATCTTTTGAAAGCCACTTGCTGGCTCGTTAATTGATTTTAATTTTTAGCTGACAGCTTGCCAGTAAGTTGAATATTGCACCAGAGAATGGAAGAGTCTAAATTAATGTAATTCCAATATACACTAAACTGTGTATGTCGGGTTTTTATTGGCTTTCTTTTGTATTATAAAAGCATAAACACCTCAATGGACTCAGAATGAGGAGTTTGAGCTGTTTCTGATTTACAGCTGAAGCAGCTCTGTGGTGCGTCAGTGAGGGAAGGTTTTACTCTGCTGCGTTTGTTGAGTGCAGAAAGTCCTAACTGGAGTAAGAGCTCCATTCAGCTAAATCAGCCAAACTCCATTAAGTGAAGCCTGGCTGTCATTGAATATGTTTATAACTATGCTGACTGAGTGGGAATGTGCTCTAAAACGTGTCCATATCAATCGTAAACAGCCTGGAGTTAAAAGCAGGAGGCTGTTTTAGTCGCTTAGGATCAGCACATTCACCCAGATCTTAGGGGGGGAAAGTCTGAAACTGGCCCAGGATCGGTGCTTAGGAGGTGTTTTCTGCATTTACTGTGAGAGGCTGGGTCAGAGGGCAGCCAGCTCAGCTGAAAGAGGGAAGGTGTCTGTGTCATGTGGAGTGGTTTTTGGGTGGTCCCCAGGTGCTTGGGGTGTGGTTTTGTGGGTCTCCTCCTCATGCCTGTGGTTATCTCTACTTGCAGGGCGGGAACTCGAGAAGTCCACAACAAGCTAGAGAAAAACAGGTGGGTCAACCTCTGAGCCCTTTGCTAGCACAGGGAAGGGGGCATCAGATGGGTGCTCTGATTGGGGTAGGGGAAGATGGAACTTGGTGTTTGTGATAAGGAGTGGGGAGAGGAGAGTAGGGGAGGCTAGCAGATGGTTAGACGGACCATATCTGGACCAGATGAGGGTCACCAGGTCAACAAGGCTTTGAGGTTCAAATATGAGCTACAGCATGTTCATCTACAATGATCATGTCCTCTGGAGTGTTGGGAATTGAGGCTGAATGAGCTCCAGTGCTGAGGTGCATGATGGGACATCCCAGCGGAGAGTCCACCGTAGATGCAGGAACCCTTTCCTAGCACAGCGCGGGCGGTGTACGCTCTTACCCTCCCCTCTCCCTCCTCTCAGACGGGCACACCTGAAGGAGTGCTTTGAGACGCTGAAGAGAAACATCCCCAATGTGGACGAGAAGAAGACCTCTAACCTGAGTGTTCTGCGGAGTGCCCTGCGCTACATCCAGGTGAGAACCGTGCCCCACTCAGGAGTGTAGAGCTGTGTGTTGAAGAGGCCAGCAGCTGGGTGTTTGGGGCTGATTTGGGCTAAATTAGATTAGATTAGATTAGATTCAACTTTATTGTCATTGTGCAGAGTACAGGTACAAAGCCAATGAAATGCAGTTATCATCTAACCAGAAGTGCTAAAACTAGTATTTACAGAAAGTGCGGTTAAGAGTAATTACTCCAGTATAGGAAATGTTATATTTTACAGTATGTACAGTGTTAACGGATAATAAATATGTGTAATATATTACTGTGTTATACATAGGGGGGGTGAAGTGGACAGGGTTGGAAAGGGGAGGGTATATATAAGGGTTGTATGTACAGTATTGACAGATATGTACAGATGATTGTATGTACAAATTACGAGGGTGCTGCAGTTGCCACTCTGTATCTGTGAATTGTGTTTTATTGCTCAGAGGAAAGTGATGAACTAAGGGTCTGAAATTTTAAGTTGTTCAGGGCCTCTCTGTATGTGATCAGTGCTTTTCCTGACACAAGTGCCATTGCAAGCATTTGGTATTTAAATGGGGAATGGGTCAGTGCTAGACCCGGGGAGTCCTCCTGGCTCTGCAGCAACAAGTGAGCAGTAGCTGAGCAGTAGCTGAGCTCATACACGCAACCGAGGCAGGTCAGAGTAAACAAGGCCTCTGTCACAAAAATCAGTCTGCATTCAGTCCCCACTCTGATAGTCTCAGTCAGAAGGGCCTCACAGACTTGCAGCTAGACATGTCCCATCTGGTCATGGTCAGTAATAAGCCCTAGATAAGAAAGAGGTAGCTCAGCTCTGGGGCTGCGTGCTGTGGTGAGTGATGGGGGCGGGGCTCGGAGCAGTCCTGGTTTGTGCGTGGGGGGGATTATCCTGGGAGAGGTGAAGCCTCTGTGGAAAATGGGGCAGTGTGCAGCAGGCTTAGACAACACTGTGCCACTGTGCCACGCCCCCCTGCCAGACTGACCCAGCACCACCCTCCCCCAGTCACAGATCACAGGGCTGTCCCTCTCTCTGTCTCTCTCAGTCTTCCCTCTGTATATCTCTTGATCTCCTTTCTCTCTATCTCTCGATCTCCCCCCTCTGTCTCTCTCGATCTCCCTTTCTCTCTCACTCTTTTCATTCTCATGCTTTCTATTTCCATCTCTCTCATTCCCTTTATGCTTCTCTCTCTCTCTCTCTCTCTCTCTCTCTCTTTCTCCTTGTTTTTCCTTCCCCCTGTGTTTTTGTTCTTCCCATATGTAATATCTCCATAAAACAACTGTGTGTGACCGCTGTCAGTGCTTTCAGGCGCGTGCTCATGGAATCTGCCCTGGAATGCTCTATTGATACAACAGGGTTTTTACGTCTTTCTCTCTCCCTCTCTTTCTCTCTCTCTGTCTCTCTTCATCTCTCGCTCTCCCTCTCTCTCTCTCTCTCTCTCTTACTGTATTGTCATCTATGCTCCTTTTGTATCAAAAGAATACAATAACTACTGCTGGTAACTTAAAATAGAAATTATTTCATGAATGGTAAAATACTACAATATATAATTGAACCCAATATGATATAGAGTAAGGCAGTTTTATAATGAGAGACCTAAAGAAGTGTTTGAGGTGTGAGTCTGGTGTGTTTGTGTTGCCAGTGGTGCACATTTTGTGGGTACATTTGTGTCTTGTGTGTGGGTAGGTGTGTGTGTGTGTGTGTGTGTGTGTGTGTGTGTGTGTGTGTGTGTGTGCGCTGTGTTGTGAAGTGCAGCTCTGCCTTGACCTCCTGTAGACTGCAGTCTGAGCACAGCCTGTCCCCTCATCTGCAGGTCTCTGTGGACTGACTATGCTCTCTGAATCTGCACTTTCTCAGTACGTCTTTTCTTTCTTTCCCTATAGACTGATAATGTGTCTCAGGGTACCATCTTTTTAGGACCAAGCAGAGCTTAATTGCCCTCTTTCTCCCTTTGTCTCAATCCCGCCCTCTGTTTTGTCTTGCTTTATAGGCTTTATTACACTAGGATTGTGTAGCTGAAGCACTCGAGGGCAGTGCATGCTATGTTAGATATAGGTACTGTGTAGCAAAGGGCGAGAGCAGTCACCCCACCCGGCCTTGAACCTGGGTCTACGGGGTACAGTTATATATCCATTGTCCCTCCCTCTGTCTTTTGTCTCTCCCTTGCCGTGACACAGGCTGGAGTTAGGGCTGCTCCTAATTGGTGTTGTTGTACAGCGAGGACAGAGGGGTTGGGAGGGGTGGGGGGTGTTTGGGAAGTAAAGCACAGTGTGTTCCTCCACATGGCAGATGAAAGCACGTGCCTCCTCACTGCGTGCTCCCTCTCCCTCTCTCTCTCCCTTCCTCTCTCTCTCTCTGCTTCCCTCTCCCTCTCTCCTCTCTCTCTCTCTCTGCTTCCCTCTCCTCTCTCTCTCTCTCTCCCTTCTCTCTCTCTCTCCTCTCCCTCTCTCTCTCTCTCTCCCTTCCTCTCTCTCTCTCTGCTTCCCTCTCCCTCTCCCTCTCTCTCTCCCCTTCCTCTCTCTCTCTCTGCTTCCTCTCTCTCTCTCTCTCTCTCCTTCCCTTCTCTCTCTCCTCTCTCTCTCTCTGCTTCCCTCTCCCTCTCTCTCTCCCTTCCTCTCTCTCTCTCTGCTTCCTCTCTCTCTCTCTCTCCTCTCCTCTCTCTCTCTCTCTCTCTCTCCCTTCCTCTCTCTCTCTCTGCTTCCCTCTCTCTCTCTCTCTCTCCTTCCTCTCTCTCTCTCTCAGCCTCTCTCTCCCTCCCTCTCTCTCTCTCTCTCCCCCTCTCTCTCTGTGCAGCAGGGTCGCGGCAAGAGAGCAGGACCCAAACGGAAGGGATTAGGGAAGATTTGCTTTTCATTTTGTTTCTCTGGGTGATGGGCCGCTCTGGCCGGGAGGCTGCGGAGGGTTGTGTGCTCACTCGGCCTGCTCTATCAGCGGGGTCAGTGAGACGTGCAGACTGTGCTTTCAGCTTCTCCATGGTGACCAACAAACCCCTTCCTGCTTCCTGCATTCTCCGAGGCTTTAAACTGTCAACTACTGTTTTGGAAAGAATTATGGCGTTCATTCATGCTTTGTCGCGCATATTTACGTAAATGCTAATGGGTACGGCTAACTAGCTACATTAGAGAGAAGTATTACTATTATATATTGTTTATTTTTCGTAATTACTAGAGCTGAAAAGAGAGGGTAAACTTGTTTTTTTATCCTCATGTATTCGACACATTATTAAATTAGTGTGTTGTATTTCCACAGCCGTGTTCAGATATTTCCAGGTTAGCCTGGGCTACATGTGGAAATATACTTGCTCATAATGCATTGAGATTTTCCTGTGCGAGCGGGGCGCAGCGGATCAGATTTGGCAACGCTGCTGCTGTAAGGAGAGCCGACCCCCCCTCCCCCTCTCTGTCTGCCTCTCTCGGGTCTCAATCCACGTGAGCACGGAGCACATGGCTAGCGTGAGCTGTGTGACGTCACCGCCCCCCTCTCCCCCCCCCTCCCCCTGCGGCCCAGGCCCCGCCCCCGTCTGAGCATGTGAGCGCGGGCTCCCTGCTGGAGCACTGCGGAGAGAGAGAGAGAGATGGGGCGAGAGACGGCCCTTTCGCTGGTTTTCAGGAAACTCGAGTTAATACGCAACTAGCGTTTCTGTATTAACCAAAAAAAAAAAAAAGATGGCTGGTGTCAAAACGGCTCTGTCTTTAATCAGCACACATATGCCCATTTTACGTTAATTTCATTAATTTATCATTATGAGTCAGAGTTAATTTTTTAACCAGTAATTTTGGTATCAGCACCTGTAAGATTGTGTTTGTTTCTTTGATCCGGCTTGATCCCTGTTAATCAGATTATTGGTGTCCTCTGAGGCCGCGAGCGTTATGTTTGACGCCTTCAGTTCTGCGGTCAGCATTCTCTCTGACAGACCCCAGTGCAGTGAGCAGGAGAATCGCCGGCATGTTCCTCCCTCTCTGCGCCTGCATCAGGAAATGCTCCCAAAATGAGGGGAGAGACAGGAGGCCTCTGAGCACCTCACGCTGTGTAGGTGTGACCTGGGCTTTCTTCCAGAGAGATCCTCCATTGAACTCCCAGGTGCACAGCAGTGCAGCCCTCAGCTGGTAATCGAAAGTAGGCTGAAATCATTTGTGGGGAAAAAATGTCAGTTTTTGTGAGGGGGGGCTTTCTTTCTGCTTTGTCAGAAAGTGGTGCAGGTTTAGGGCAGGTGAAGGCTGTCATTATTTTAGCCTGTGGGGACACAGCAGACCTTTCAGTTAGACATGGTCAATTTTTATGGTCCCTTTTTTTCATAAAGTTGTTATTGTCAATGTTTAATGTTTCTGTAACGTATGCTGTTAGTCCTTGGGACTTGTGTTTGTTCCCGAGTTCCTGAAAAACCCTGTTTTCATAGCAATGAACTGAATGTGGAACAGTCAGAGCAGGAAGTCCAGCATGGGGTTCAGCTAGATTCAGCCAGTCGCTGCATATCTGAGCTCTCTCTTTTTCTCCTTCCTTGTTCCCTGTACCTACGTGAATTCCAGGGCTGTTCAGGCCTCCCCGAAGGTACTCGCCTGGCAAGGTCCCCACTGCGGTCACAGGCCGGGAGGGCGTGGCTATATCACAGAGTGTGACTTTGCGGGAAGTTTACTTCATTACTTAATGGTTTTATTATTATCGTTACATTACATTACATGCATTTAGCAGACGCTCTTATCCAGAGGGACTCACATCACAATAGAACATAAGCATCCATTCAGTTTAGATGAGCAACAGTGTCAGACTTTATCATTGTTATTATTATTTGCTTTTCTTATTCTCTTCATATCCAGAGCAACTTAGACAGTTCGTTATTAGTTAGTTGTAGCTATTATTATAGGTATGTTCCATTTCTGCCGCTGGGTTTTTTTCTGAAAGGGCGACAGGGTGAAAGGGCAGTGGAGCGTTTGCCACAGCTCTTCAGGGCCTGGGCGCCACTTTGGGAGAGGAGGCTCCTGCATTAAATGGTTTAGTGTGAGGAATTAGCCCTTAGCAGCAGGAGCTGGAGCTGACTAACACTGGTGAGGGAAGGCTTGGAAAAGCTGGCTTGATCTGGTCTAATATGTTTACGAAAAACAGACGGGAAAATGAAGTTGCCTTTTTTTTTTTTTGAGGGGGGGGGGGGTGGTGCTTTTCCAGCCTCTTTGCAGAATCCTATGATAAGATCTGTTTGAGTACTTTTTGAAGTGCTCTTATGAGCTCCAACAGAGCTACAACTTTTTCTTTCTTTCTTTTTCTTTCTTTCTCTCTTTCTTTCTCTCTTTCTCTCTTTCCTTTTTAAGTTTCGTGAAAGGGACTGGCAGCCAGTAAGGTCAGATTGCTGGTGGAAGCTGTGCCTTTCCGCCCAACGGTTCTTCTCCATACCAGCATACTCTTGAACAGTACAACAGGTCTCTCCAGCCTGACTCTCTCTCTCTCTCTCTGTCTCTGAGATGGGAACCCTGGCTCTTGTGTTGAGCTCGTGTTATTGTGGCTGTGTGGCCTGTCATCTCTGTGTGACCAGGGTCGCGGTGTGAGTTTGTCTGCCGCTATGGCCGGTCAGGTTGGGGCACGTCCTGCGACCATGCAAGTTCAGATCCTGTCTGTCCAAGGTGCTCACTAAGCCACGACGGACTGGAAGAAATGACCCCGACAAAGCAAATAAGCCTTGTAATGAACTGCACTCTCCCTCTTTTTGTCTTCTCTATGCAGACTGAGGTGAAAAGAGTGCATCCAAGAGGAGGAGACAGGAGAGTGTGTCTGTTCCTGTTTTTGGCAGTAATGAAAAGAGCACACCTGTGCTAGCTGTGTTTGGCAGTGAGCAGAGTGTGTTTGGGGTAGTGTGGCAGTGAGCACAGCATGGGTGTGTTACTGTGTCAGTGAGCAGAGTGTGGGTGTGTTAGAGCATTGAGTGGCGCAGTAACACAGTGACTGAGCTGGGAGTCGGTGCGTCAGTGAGCCCCTCCCTGCTGCCCCGCTCAGGCCATGTGCTCCGGGCTCACATTGCGTGTGACGCACCTGCACCCTGTTTACCTTCACCACAGCGCTCCTGCCCAATCAGAAAGCAGAGGGGTGGGGCCTACCCAGAGAGAAGGAAACAGGTGGGGGAGGGCTGGTTTGGGAGAGTGTGAGACAGAGAGAGGGAGAGAACTCGGTCGTGGTTTAGATGCACTTTCTCCACCTGGGAGAGATTGGTAAGCAGCAGGCAAGGGAGCAGGCGGATTCCTGGAGGTGATGTGTGGGACCAGGCTCACAGAAACCTTGCCTTTGCCCTCCTGGGCTTTCACTGCTCAGTGCCCAGAGTGCACTGCTTCTCCTTGCGGGGGCTGCAATTGAAGACTGCATCCCAAAAATGCTAAATTATGTCCTCTCCTTGATCCCTATGCCCTCATATCCTCTGTGATCCAGACATCGATAACTGGTCACTGGCTCCAGTTCTATAGGAGATATATGAAGGCAACGAGACATGTCCTCTTTTGTCTTTTTTGGCGGAGGATGCATGGATGTATTTTCGTGCAGAGGAGTTTAAGAATCTGAAGTAAACCGCCACATTAAGTGCATCATGTCACATGAAATGCATTGTTGAGATAACATAGGCGGTCACTACAGAAATATGAAATATGAACAACATGTACAAGCAGCCAGTGCACTTTTGGATTTTTTCAATCTGAATATTTCATAAAGAGGCAAAGTGAATTTTTAAAGCTACATTAAAACTCTATGGATGCCATTTCCTAGAGAAATAGTCAGAATAACCATACATTACATATTGGGGAGGGACATCTGCCCCGAAGAGAGAAGAGATTCCTGCATAATGCCATATGAATTAGCCAAAGTTCAGTTGCACAGGGACGTTCCATTTCTCTCACAGCATTAGGTGCCTTTTATTCTCCTTGCATCTCTTCCTTGTCTCCTCAGTCACCGAGGAATTGAGGAAGAGACGCAATGTAGAGACCTGAGGACACCTCTCTAAAGTATTGGAATGCAGCCGTGACTTTATTGGCCGTCCTCTATGAGCCACACCCCTCTGTGGGGGGGTGTGTTTGTGGGAGCGAGCCAAGGACCCTGCTGTCAGGTTGCATGCGTTTCCTCTCCCGCATGACGGCAAGTCGGGAAACCACAAAACCAGTATGGGTTTGACGTGGCTGGTGACAGCGCAGCCTGGCTGCTCTCTCCTGTGCAGTGCTGCGCAGTGTCGCGGTGTGCACTCAGAATCACCTGCCTGGCTCCAAAGCTCACTGAACTTACACAGGTATTCCTGACCCTAGGGCTTCTCCAGGGGTGTCACGGGTCGCCTGTCCTCTCTGCTGCATAGCAGCGGTCAGCGGCGCCCGGCAGCAGGGTGCGTGTGAAACGCGAGCCTTTCTGAGCGCAGGCCTGCTGCTGCTTTCTGCGCAGAGACGCATGCAGATTCTCTCAGGTTCCAGTTCAGGGGACAACAGTGACTGGATGTGTAATCAGCATTCAAAGGCAGTTGCAGGAAAATAACTTCATCTGAGGTGCGGTAAAAAATGTTGAGGAGATGAATCTTGAGGGTTTTATGGTTAGTAATTGGCTACATTAATGCTTCAATGAATGAGGTCTCCCTGACCTCGTTAGGGTGCACACCACCTGTTGTCTGCCTGCAGACCGTGCCTTAGCGCTTCTGTGTGAGGGCAGGCAGGAGGAAAATGAGGAGCTGTCACGCATTTGGGGGAGGGGCAGTGTGAAGATAGATGAAATGGCTATTGTCAGTTCAGTGTGCCCTCCCCGTTCTCGTCGTGATGCAGAGCCCTCTCCTCTGCTCTCCTGGGGAGCGGATGGTAGGCCATTTGTGAGCTGAACCTGCCCTGTTCCTCAGTCCGCAGTGTCGTGATGAGCCCGCTGGTGCTTAGCCCGCCTCGTGCCAAGATGGCTTCCGTTTGGGGGGGTACGATGAGAACGACGGCGTGGGCGGGTGAGCTGCCGTGAACACACCTGGACCCCCCAACTCCCTCCCCTGTGCACCTGGGGGATAGTGGGGAGCTACACTCTGGTTACCAGTACTAGGGACCATGGTGAGACACGAGGGAGGTAGAGTGAGGTGATCATTTCTTTGTTAGTTTGGGGGGAGGAGGGGTGGTGGATATGGAATAAGGACCTGTAGCCCAGCATAATGAAAGCGGAGCTGGCTTTGTATTCCCACACACCCTCTCCCACCGGTGCAACCTGCTCGTCATGAATCTGGTTGCCTAGGAAACCACAACGGGTTCCAGCTGTTGCCTTGACGATAGCTGGAGGGTGGGTGGTACCTCGGCGACTCATTTGCTGAGACAAAGATTCCACTGACCCAGTCATGCATCTGGGTGTGCCCAGTGTCGATCAGACCCAGGACCTCATATGGGGTCACAAGCTTAACACCCCCAACACTGCTGTCTGTGGCCCTGTTAGACCTGTCACTCTAGCACATTCACATCGTACCTCATATGTGTACGTGTATCTTAGCTTACAAGTCTTTATGTAGTTACGGACTGATCACTTATAGATATCACTTATTTGCATATTTATAGAGCCTTTTTTAATGAGATGTTGAACACTGTCGTGCTGGGTCCTCAGAAGGGCTTCCAGACGTGGGAGAGAGGGGCGTACATGAAGATGAAAGAAAAAGGTGCAATACAGTGCCCTTTTTCCATTGGAGGAGCAGGACATGCCCCACCCCCACCACAAATCTTAACCCTTTAACAAGAGGAGTCTATTTGGGAGCGTTTGTGAAAGGCCCTCCCTCTCTAAATCTGGAGTTCACGTGAGGACAGTCCTTGTGTTAGGGCATCTGTAAATGCTGTTCTGTCAGTATGGAAAGAAGGCTGCTATTTCAACTCATAGCGTGAGGGGAACAGTCCAGGGGAGCACTAGAGAGAGTGTGTGTGTGTGTGTGTGTGTGTGTGTGTGTGTGTGTGTGTGTGTGTGTGTGTGTGTCTCTGTCTCTCTGTCTCTGTGTCTCTGTGTCTCTGTGTGTCTGTGTGTGTGCATCGCTGCTGGTCTTCAGCAGCTGTCCATGGGGCTTAAGTGCAGACAGGGGTCTAATCGTCTAATCCTGGATCAGCTGATACAACAGACAGGTCCAGCCTCAAGAGAGAGATATATATGTATGAGTGTGTATGTGTGTGCGTGTGTGCGTGTCCTCACTGAAGCGCACGTGCTGTTGGAAACTGCCTCTCACAAGAGCCACTATGGCTGCCGCCCCCGCACCTGAATGACAGGGTGCAGCTGTCCGAGCCTGCCTCCAGTGTGTACCGTTTCCTCTCCAGCTTTGTTCACTCCGCTATCGTATTTTCAGAGGCCTGTTCAAACCATGTGAACAAGCATGTTTTTACCCTTTCTGTAAGGCACAGCCCTCACTCCCCAACCCCCTCCAAGTCCAGCTTTTGTCTCTCTCTCTCTCTCTCCATGTACAGACAGGGTAATCTTTATCCCTCCTCTCCAAACCTCTAAACCACTTAGTCGGCCTGTCCTGTTTCCTGTTGCCTGTTTGGCATGCTCATGTCAGCTGACAGAAGAGGAAAAATTAGGTCAGCGAACCATTTGCCGGTAGGGCCAGTGCCTCCTCCCCTGCTCCTCCTCCTCCCCCCCCCCCTCGACGCACTCGCTCGCCCTGTAGCGCCCGTGTCGTTGTTTGTCTTGTTGCCAGTGAGGAGGTGGGCGTTGCCGGCGTGTACTGGAAGCTGTGCATTGCGTGAGGTCCTGCGTAGCCCCCCGCCTCACACTGACCCCTCGGCCCCTGGCGGCTCCCTTACACCCCCCACCCCTGCTCTTGCCTCAGCTCAGGAAAGGGCAGCTGGAGCCTCCTCCGAGAACAAGAATCAGAAGTTTGCCATGCAGTCTTAGTCATGTATGTCTTTCAGGTAGAAGTCAGGAAATACCTGTTGCTGACCTCCAGGGAAGGTGGTCACTTGAACACTGTATCGTCCTGATACGACTGACTGGGAAATCATGAGTTTTAATTTCTCTCTCTCTCTCTCTCTCTCTCTCTCTCTCTCTCTCTCTCGCGCACACACACACACACACACACACACACACACACACACACACACACACGCACACATGCGCGGAGCAGGAATGCAGAAGATTCCTGCAGGGGCACAGGGTGGGGTCAGGCAGGTAAAACTACTTGTAGGAATGCTTGTTTAGCAGAGGTGGTCCAGCAGGTCTTTGGCAGGAGCAAAGCTGTGTTGTGTTTACCTCCCTCAAACACACACACACACACACACACAGGCACTGACACTCATAAACTGATATATACACACATAGACAAACAACCCCCCACTGTGTACTGCCTGGCTCCTGCAACAACCAGGGCTTCCCAGAAATGGGTGGGGCCATAGTAGGGAACACGTGTGAGCGAGGGAGGGAGGGAGGGAGGGAGGGAGAGAGTGAGCAGCACACACAGAGGTGTGGTCTTTGTAGGGGCCCATGTAAGGGAGTAGGAAACTACTCTATCCACACACGTTCGTCTCTCTCTCTCTCTCTCTCTCTCTCTCACACACACACACACACACACACACACACACACACACACACACACAGTCCCCACAAGCTTGTGCTAGACGAGGTCAGTAATGCGTGGCTGCTGTCCAAGCCTCAGCTGCTCTAGTGACGGAGCCCCCCAGAGGTGCGGCCGCTTCGGGCTTTGACACAGGGGCTGCTGTGAAGGCCCTCACGGCCACCCTTGAGTAGCGTCCCCCCGGGGGGCTGTGCCGGGGGAGCCGGGGGAATCGGCCGTTCTGGGGGGACTCACCTCCCGCCCTCTCGCCCCGACAGACGCTGAAGCGGAAGGAGAAGGAGTACGAGCATGAGATGGAGCGGCTGGCGCGGGAGAAGATCGCCACGCAGCAGCGCCTCGCCGAGCTCAAGAACGAGCTGAGCCAGTGGATGGACGTCATGGAGATCGACCGCGTCCTGAGGCAGACCGTGCAGCCGGAGGACGACCAGGCCTCCACCTCCACCGCCTCCGGTACGAGCCACGCTGTGGGGGGGGGTGCAGGGTGGAGCTGGAGCTCCTGCTCTGTGTGTAACTGATGTATGATTGCAATCACGTCATTATGACCAGATCAGCACACATAACCCTGATCCTGAGCCGAGAGCCAATGATGTTGTTATGGTCTTTTAGACAATTTCATCTCTGGTCAAAATATTACCGTATGTAACACATCTGGTGACAAGACCCTTCCTAGCAGCAGTGGTGAGAGAGGTATCCCTTATGTATATGCCATTGTCATTTAGCAGACACTCTTATCCAGAGCAACTTACAGAGGTTACAGTTTTACATATTATCTATTCGCACAGCTGGATATTTACTGAGGCAATTTTGGGTTCAGTACCTTGCCCAAGGGTACAACGGCAGTGCCCCATACAGGGAGAGTAAATTGAAGCTGAGAAACTCTGAGGATGGAGGTGTGATGGCCTGTGCTTCCTTCATTCCACAAGGGGGGCTTTTATTTTACAAAGACTTGGACAGTGGAAGAATGTTACTAAAACCCAAACCCTAACTAACCTGCTGCATGGGTTTCTTCCCACCCTTCACCTCATCCGGATCGATGAGAGAGCTCAGACTCCAACCTGCAGCCAGAGTCACTCCAGGCTGAACAGCTGGGTGCAACTGCTGTGTGTGGTGACGCTGTTTCCGCCTGTGTTTGCCTGTGTGTGGGGCCCTGTGCTAACCTGAGGTTTCTCTCTGCTCGTCCAGAGGGTGAAGACAACTTTGACCAGGACGTGGAGGAGGACATGTTGCCCACGGCGCCCAGCTCCGTCCCCAAAGTGCCTCAAGCCCTGCAGCCCGAGATTCGGCAGGCCCCGGCCGCCCCAGCGATCCTGCCCTCGCACGTCCCCCTCCAGCACAAGCCTCTGTCAGCCTCTGTCCCGGCGCCGGCGGCCCCGGCCCCGGCCGCCGTCGCCGCAGCGACGCCCCTCCCCGCCGTGATCCCGGCGCACTCGCACGTGGTGACGGCCCCCGGCATCCAGCCCACGGTGATCGCCCACGCCTCGGCGGCCCACGTCTCCGTCTCCGCCTCGCACGCCTCCGTCATCCAGGCGGTCAACCACGTCATCCAGGCGGGCCCCAAGCACATCGCCCACATCGCCCCCTCCTCCTCCAACGGGCCGCAGCCCATCGGCCACATCACCGTGCACCCTGCGTCGCCCACCTGCCCGCCCTCTACCCGCAGCCCGTGGCCGTCACCCAGCCCGCCGTGGTCAGCCACATCGCGCACACGCTCTCGCACGCCCAGGTGCACGGCCCCGCCCCCAGCCAGCAGGCCGCCGCCATGGTGGGCAAGCCCGCCGCCGTCGGGGCCCAGGTGGTCACTCACCACCCCCAGCTGGTGGGCCAGACCGTCCTCAACCCCGTCACCATGGTCACCATGCCCTCCTTCCCTGTCAGCACCCTGAAGCTGGCCTGAGGGGGGCGGAGACTGGGGGGGGGGGGAGTGCAATGCCCAGTGACATCACCACCAGGCAGAGGAACACACATGCACATGCACACACACACACACACACACACACACACACACACACACACACAAAAAACACACCTGCTGAAGTGAGAAAGTCCAAAACTTCAAGATCCAAACTTCAAGATACAGAATAATGATGAAAATCACAAACCACATTATAAAAAGAAGCATTATAACTGTAAAGAGTAACTCAGTACATTCCGAAAATGAAATGATTTTATTTTATTTTTTATTATATGATAGATATACAAATATATATATATGAATATATAAAAGTAAAAAAAAAAGTGGGTATCCACACTTGGATATGGTCATGCTTTGAGTGAGCGTTCAGTCCTGGGTGGGGGTGGGGTGGGGTTGGGACTGGCTTGTTTGGGTTGTACAGAGTGTGTGGGGGAGTTCTATAGAGAGGACTAATGTGCTTGCTGCTCCGCCATGCAATTCCAGAGGAAAGAAAATAATGGGGGAGGGGGGGGATTAGCAGAACAAATCAGCCTGAACTACCTTGGAATATTTGCAAAGCGTTTGTGAAATGTTTGCCATGTGCTCTTTGCATGCCTGTCCATGAGGGCGGTGGTTGTCTTCGCTCTGTTGGACTGTGAGACTTCCTCCAGTGTCCACCGTGTCTTCAGGAACAACGTCATGGATTCAGGCCTTTCTCTGGCTACTCTGACTCTGATGAATGATGTTTTCAGAACTCTGTGTCTTGGCCTCAGCAATGCCACGTTGCCACAACATTGTGGTAACGTTTTAGAAAACGTGCTGGTACTTCCTGGGTACTGTATCAAAGCACTTCCCTCCTAGATCTGACACGTGATTGGAGATTTCATAGCAGGTGGCAAGATTGTATCATTTGATTGGTCCCTACTTTCAGGTGGTCAGATGTAGTCATTTTATCTATTAATGGAGGCAAGTTCTGTCCTTGAACAGAATGCAGGGTGGGTGTCAAGTCATACCCTTTTCACACTAAAGAGCTGGAACCAGACTGGCTCTTTTAAACCCCTTTTACACTGCACAGCTGGAGCCAGGCTGCCGCAACTACCCCTTTTCTTAGCTGGAAACCCTGGGCTCAGCCAGCTTAGGTTCCAGTGTATACCAGCCAGGTTCATGCTGTACTGGGATCAGCCAACATAGTCTCTGTCTGTCTGTGCTCTCCTCTGATTGGAGTGTGTCTGGATGGGATTCCCGCTGCTCTCCTGTGAATGCCTCCCCTGCTTCCGTGGCACTGCAACATAGCAAGACGCTGTGCGTGAGCTCCCCCTGCTGTCCAGAGTGCACTACTGTGCTCAGCCCCGGTATGTCCCCGGAGTGGTGCTGTATCACAAGGTCCCGGGGTGGTGTGCGTCTCAGTGCGAATAGGACAGGGTGGCCTGAGAGAGAGGCCTGAGAAGGGTATTTTCAGGGGGTATGAGAGAGCAGAGGTAATGGGGTGACTGGCCATTCTTATCCAATGAAAAGATAAAGACTGAAATGTATGAAACAATAGATGGATAAAATAAATCAAACTCAGACTTGGGCCCTTGGAGGTGGGCATCCAGCATCCATTAGCACAAACTCCTGCTCTGCGAAACGGCTGCATGTGTGTGTATGTATGTGTGCGTGTGTGTATGTTTACAGGTAGTTTTGTTCTCCCCCCATCCCCACCCCCCCTTCGCCGGTCCACAGGCAATGAGAAATGAGCATGAGGTAATGCTGTTCCAGACAGTGGGAGGGGCTACAGGAATGTGAATGGAATGAGGTCATTGGCTTGGCTCCACCCCTTTCTGTATCTGTCATTACCACAGAGCCGCAGTATGACACAGGAGCTGGGGGGGGCGGGGGGTTGTAGTGTCTTCATTTCCACTGTGTACTGTACCATTGTACCATTGTAAAAACCTGTATGTGCAAGAGATTCACCTTAAACAAAACAACACTGTGATGAGCCAATCGGTTTACAGCTGTGTGTGACTCGCATTAAAAGCTGGTGAGAGAGCTGTTTCTTCTGTGGTGTGTATGTGTGTGTGTGTGCGCGCGTGTGTCTGTGAGAGAGTGTGTCTGTGGGGGAGGGAACAGGGGGCAGTTTTCTTTTCAAACTTTGTGCTCTGTATTTTTTTTTTTAAGAAATGCATAATGTCTGAGATTCAGTTGTCATTTTTATATATGTATGTGTATATATACGTGTAAGTATATGTACGCATTCACATATAAATATAAAAATATGTATTTTAAGATTTTACTGTTGCCTGTTTTTGCATGTAGATTGCTGATTTTTCTGTTTCAATGTTGATTTTTTTAAGTTTCTTTTCTGGGACCATGTACAATATTGAATACCATGGGGCAACTCTAGACCTCCCTCCACATTGATATTATATATATAAAATTGTGTGTTTTCCCTATGGAGAAAGTTTAAGTTATATATTGCCTGTAAATTTTGGGCTGCATCTAGATCTAATTGTCCAATATGTTTAAAAAAATAATAGGAAAAAGAAAAGTGAATAAATCCTGAAGATTCTTAATAAATCTTATTACCTTTACAACAAGGTTTGGCTTGGAGTCTTTTTTTCTGCTCTCACATGTCAGTAAGTAGAGAATATGTCTATTTTAACTGCCTACCATTTTAAAGCGTGGCTGGGACACAGATATGCGCAAATGCAGAATGATAGCATGATAGCGTGATGGGTGAGGGAAGCTTTGTGAATCAGATAAGGGGTGGAGCTACCCTGTGCTGTCAGTCCCTGAGTTTTAACCAGTCAAATGGTTTTGCTCTGCAGTATCATTGTTTTCAAACATTGGCTCAAATGATGCAATAGCTCCATCTAATGTGGAGTTTATAAAGCCTCACTCATCACTATTGTCTGTTGTCTTAAAGGGCATGGTAGCACTGATGAAAATTATTATATTGATGCTCAGATGTATATTTAAAAACCTTTTATTACATTAAGGTTAAAAGAAATGCGTCCACAGAAAAAAGATGCACTCTAGTGAACATTTACATCTCAGTCAAATCAATAAAAAAATCTCTAGGAACAATGAAAAATGCATGTGACACTAGTGCACATTCTTCAAAATATCAGGAAGACTGGTCAGATGAAGCATGATGTTCATGAATGTACACATAATAGAGTCAGATTAATTACAGACAAATAGAAGGAGTGTTAGATGGTGACAAACTTTCACCAATAAAAAACTGGCCTTGTCAGACACATAAAAATACAGCCAAATAAAGCTTTCTTCCACATAGATATTGTTTGCAGTAGAGAGGAGGACTAAATCATTATTGATGTCCTTGTTGATTGATCCCTATGCTGATTGATTGATATCCTAGAAAATGAAATGCTTTGCATCCCTGAGCAGCCAAGCTCACAAAGACTTTAAATGTATGTTCTTATAATTATGATACTTTCAGCTGAATGAAATTTTCTAGTAGATCCTTACTGATGCTGTCTCTAGATTGTTAGTCTTATTGGCTGGCAGTATGTGTTGCCTGGTCAAGTTGGCTAACTACTCAAAATGTACCAATATGTTACTTGTGCTTTCATTACATGTGTTTGGGTTTGGATGTTTGATGTATCATTTCAAAATGCATTTCGAGTTGGTACTGCTGTCAAACTGACTTTCGAATTTCTATTTGAACCAAGCTTTATTGAGTGCTCACTATTGCAGCACTGGCCTTTCCCTGGTGTAGTACCATGGTCCAATCAGCAGGTGGCAGAAGTGGTGTTTTGACACAAGAGATGCTTACTCCCATTTAAGCTGTTTTTAATTCCTCTCTCTTTCTGTGGTCCAGTGCATCCAGTGGTATATTTCATTGAAGTGATTAATCACAAGATAAATTTCATAAATGCCGTGACAGTTTAAAGCAGGCAGCTCAGCAGCGTATGTACTTGAAATGAAAATGTGCAGAACGTTGGTTTGGGTGTGGGGTTCCCTGGAGGCCATCTGGGCAATTGCAGCAAGTCCGCATATTTGGATATTTGTTTCAGTCACATCTATCATTTTACAGTTTACTGTGTACTGTGTAAAATGTGTTGTATAAAAACATATCATCAAAGAAAGGAAATCCCTAGCTTAGCACACACTGTCATTCCTCTTATAAATACTCACATATCACCTTCACATGGTCTGGGTTTGCCTTGGCAGAAACTTTGAGGAAAACATCAATCCACAGAGTAGTTGTTCAGGGGCTCTATGTTCTTTCTTATACTCTAATGGGCGGCATTCAACCGACAAAGCATCACAGAATGTTCTGCAAAGAGGCTGATGGGAAGAGGGCCAGATCAATGGCACTCCAATTTCTCAAGATCTAGACTTAATTTCCCATCATGCTCCCTGTGAAATGTTTTGTTGTTCTCTGCCTATTGAAAACACAGAGGTGGTGCAGTGATGGGAACGCAAGGCTTCAGGAGCCCCACAGTGGGTGGAGCAATCAAAAGACTTCACTCTGACTGGTTCAAATCCAGGTAATTAAAAAAAGACACAAGGGCTGCACCCATTTTGGGGTTCATGAAACAACACTCTCACATCACTGTACAACGCTCCGGATACAGACAGGAATCTCCTTTAGCACAGCTTTAATTTAGAGACGAGAGTCACTCACATGCCATCCCCAATGACAGAGTCATCAGGGGAAAAAAAACCCTTCATTGAGTTAAAGAGATTACAGCTAGGGTCACATGACCCCCCCAGTCTACCCCAAACACTCTGATCCGGCATGCTCCACCCCCCTAGAGGCCTGTGCTATCCAACAAAAATACCTTGCATGCATAAGCTTGATCCCAACACTGTCATCAGCCGATTGTGACCACAGCCCACAGTGGTGGAACAGGCTGGCTGCGTTCTGCCAGGGATAGGGGTGTGTGTGTGTGTTGGCAGGGGTTTGCTCAACTTCTCCACTCTCAGGCTCCCTGTGATTGATTACACACCTGCTTGTCATCAGAGCAGCGTGCGTCCTCCAATGAGCTGCCACTCCTCTGTAGTGTGCTATGGGATTTGCAGTACGAAAAAAAAAAAAAAAAGATGCGGATGGCATTAATCTCAGTTCAATTACCGTGTGAGTGCAGACTGTGTGTGTATGAGAGAGAGATTAAGCGCAGTTTCAGGTGCACTTAATTTCAGGTCTCTGTTAAACAAACTTTCTCACAGTGCACAGTAATTCAATTCATTTGGGTCAATAAAAAAAGACAAAACACTTTTCCATGTACTTTATGTCTAGGACAAGCAGCTTCTCAAAATGTGGTACAGTAATACAAACACAAACAAACACAAACTGATCTGCAGTCTTACTGTAAGAAAAAAACATTCAAACATAAAACATCACAATTAAGAAAAATACTTAAATCCTGCCCTTGCATTGGTCTGTGGGCCACATATGAATAAATAAAAAAAGTTCTGGAATAACCCAGAGAAACACCTTTTCTCTGAGAAGCGCAGCCTTAGCAAGGAGGGCAGACTGCATTAATCCACAAATCTCATTTTGTCTTTACCTTTCCATGATAAATTATACAGCAGTGTTTTTTATGTACATAATATCTGTCATTCATTTCAGACATGACAGACTCAGCCTTGTGCTGGCACTGTTATTCATACCATTCTGTCCAAGATTGAGGGAGATCCTGAACCTGTGCTGATCAATCTGCATACGGCAGAGGAGTAATTCATAAAGCTAACACCCCCCCGCAGCCTGTCAGGGAAAAAAACTAAAAAAAAAAAAATACTGCCTCCTCAGAACCAAAAACATGCCCTGTCTAACCGACTACTCTCTTAGAGACACATCCACATCTTTTGGCTCAAGGAAACAAGGTCTAAATGTGATCTGAGGGCGACAGCCCCCTTGTTCAGTGAGTAAAAACAAAAAAACAGGATGGCTTCTTGTCACACATTCACCATGGTAACAATGATCAGCACCTTTCTCACAGTTCTACACCTCACAGACATGCCCTTTAACACTCTGACAGGTGAGAAGACAGGGGTGGATACCCTGCCCCAGGTAGTGATGTCACACCTTCATCTCCCAGACTGAGTGCGAGTGAAGGCAAGAGCAACCATGGAGGTTTCGCCCCCCCCAATGTTCATTTCTCTGATTGGTTGTTTTTCTTCCCTTTTCCCCATGCATGGAAATGATGCAGCGGGTTAATGAGGGGTTAGTTGTTGGGGTTAGCAGTGGATGCAGAGAGAGACAGACAGACAGAGTGAGCTCCTGTAGGGAGTAGGGGGAGGGAGAGGGGTTAACACCCCTCCTTCTGCCTTTGCATCTCCTCCTGGATCTTCTGCAGCATCTCCTGCATCTTGCGCAGCTGCAGAGCACAGGAGATAGCCATCAGCCAGGTATACCAATACAATCTAGCAAGGACATCTTTTCATACAACTCCCAAAATGCACCCGGGCATTCAGATCCCCATTACACTTGAAGTTTTAATATATAGCATAAAGCCCCCCATAATGAACCTGATGTGCCTGACGTGTTTTTGCAACTCCTGTGAATCACGCAGAGGAGATATTTAGCTAAATCACACAATGCACTTTGGATATGTCTGTGTGTAGCTCAGAGTGTAATTCTGTGTGTGTTTTGCACCTGAGCTCTAGGTGCAACTCTAGGTGCGGCATTGGGTATGTCTCTGCACGTGGCTTTGGGTATATCTCTGGATATGGTTCTGTGTGTGGCTCTGGCCGTGTTTCTGGGAGCCGCACCTCTTCGTCCTTCTCCCAGATGAGTCTCTCCGTTTCGCTGTCTGTGGTCCCTGGCACCAGCGGGATGGGGAAATCCGTCCCACTCTCCCGCGTCAGGCGACTGCGGAGACAGACAGCAGCACAGCGTCACACACCTATAGCATCACATAACTACAGCGTCACACACCTAGAGTCACACATTTACAGAGTAACAAACTGACCATTGTAGGTGATGCTGTAGGAACATGTTTATGCAAGTGTGCATGTATATTTGCGTGTGTATGTGTCTGTGTGTACATCTGTGTGAGTATATACATATTTTCATGTTTACGCATATGTGCATCTAATGCAGCCGGCCCTCACTTGCGCTTCCTCTCCTTGGCCACCATGCGGGTCATGCTCTGGATGCAGTTAGAGCGGAAGTTCTCGTAGTGCGTCTCCCGGGTCATGTCCTTCAGGTCCTGCATGTGTGTGCGCACCAGCATGTTCCTCAGCTTCAGGAAGTCCGAGTGGACCGGGTTCTCCACTGCCAGGGCAACAGCCAACACTGGGCTCAACACCACCTACAGGCTCCACGAACTGCCGACATTTGAGCTAGGACATCACTCAGCACTACAGAAATGAATACTCTGTGGTTCACCTGATCATCTGACGTTTATTTAATAACCATGTTAGCATGCTGGAATGAAGATCACCGTACAGGGTTCAAGGATACTGAGGAAAAGCATAGTGCTAACACGCAGAGCCAGGTGCATGATTTATTTATTTATTGAAGGGTACAGCAGTGGCAATCAAAACCACAACCAGCTGAAGAATGTGCATCTGCTCACTGTACCTTCCACAATGCCCCAGGGATACAAACGCCCTCGAACCCGCCTCCCCTTGCTCTCCACCACGACGTTGCTGCCAATCACGGCAAAGGGGATGCTGTCCTGGAGGGAGGAGTAACACCCACGACAATAAATTATGCAATAAAGAGTAAACAAAGACAAGGACAATACTACACTGCTGTGCTGAGGCGAAGCAGTACAGAGCTCTGCAGTGCAGGTCTCTCTCTATTACACTCTTTCTCTCCCCCTATTTCCTTCTCTCTCTAATTCCCTCCCCCACTGACTCTCAATCCTTCCCTCTCTCTTCTTCCCTCACTCCCCCTCAGTCTCTCTCTCTCATCTGTAATTAACAATTGTCTTTGACACCAGGACTAATCTTCTCTTCAATGTGAGACCATTTTTTCATTGTTTCTAAGACTGTTGCAGACAAAAACCCGTCTTTGATTGTCTGGTGACTTTGCTGTTAGAAAATTCTGTTTATCGGTTTTAACCTTGACAGCAACAAAACAAAATGGCAACTGATGATGAATTTTCTGATGGTGATCTTTACAAGCAGGAATACTAAGACTGAGCACAGACAAGCGCTGAAGGAGCACTGGACCTTTCGAACACTCGTCAGATAAAGGGTAAAGACTGATTACAGCTATTACAGATTAAGGACAGACCTGCTAAGGTCTGAAGAAATTTGGTGCATTGGTGATGCAACCTCTTCCCTGTGGAAAAACAGCTTTAAATACATTATGTAATTCTTTTGTTTTTTCAATTCCGCTGTACAATGTGTGGCTCTTTTACGACTGCCCCATTAAAATACCAAATATAGTTTCAAACTCAGATCTCCCTCACTCCCCCCAGTTCTGCTCTTCCCTCACTCTCCCTCTCTGTCTCTCTTCCTGCCACCACCCAACCTCCCTCCAACCCCGTCCTATTCCCCATCCTATTGCGGGAATCGGAGAGGAAATGAGGAAAAGCACAGAACAGCTCCCTGTCCTCCGTTGCCAGCAACAGCAGCAGCACGGCTTCAGGCCACACCTTCAGCTCCTGGTCCTGCCTCTTGAAGTCCTCGTCCTCATCCGAATCGCACTCTGGGAACTGGTAGATCTTGATGTCAAACTGCTCTATCTCCTCCAGAATCTGCGGGACAGGAGCAGGGTGAGCGGTAGAGGTTGTGGGGTGCACCAGCGCTGGGGAATGACGGAGACGCACGCGGGTCTTACCTTGGTTTTCTTTTTCTGGATCTCTGATGGGGTGAGGCTGTCCGCTTTGGCCAGCAAAGGCACTATGTTGACCTTCTCGTGCAGGGCCCTCATGAACTCCACATCCACTGGTCTGAGACTGAGGGAGAGACACAACACAGCACCACCTGGTGAGTCGTACCATTAGGATCCACTAATTTCACTGGGGGCTGATTATGCAGCTGAATGAGTCAAAACTGAACACTATCTATGTGTGAATAGAAGAGAGAAATACTCAAGTTACTGGCATAAGTGTTTGGATTCAAGCACAAATACAACATGTTCATTCACCAGAAAATACCTGCAAGTACAACAGAACACAAGATGTTCAAATGTGAAGATGAAAGATGCATGGGCATAAAGCATAATAATGTGGGGTAAAGTATTCTGAGTAATAAAAGGTAAAATGAGAGGTGACCTTCCAACATATTTTTAGTCAATATGTCACAATGTTGAACAGAAGGCACTGGCCATTACTATATATGCCTTCTAGTCGGAATGCTGTGATTGGCTCTCGTACCCGTGCCCAAACGGAGAGATGAAGTAGAGGCAGCAGTGCACACGGTTGTCCTGAATGTTCTTGCGGTTCAGCCCGCTCTCATCCCTGAAGTACTGCTCAAACTGCTGGTCAATGTAGTCCTCCACAGCCTTCCAGCTGCACAGAAACACACCAACACAGACTAGCACCAGGGAAACTGAGGGAATGACACACAGGTGCGCACACACGCATGCACGCACTCACACAAAAAAAAGCACCCAAATTTAACTCTCACAAACAACTGATGACATTGCCATTCGTATGTGTGTGTGTGTGTGTGTGTGTGTGTGTATATGTATGTATATATAAAATGCCTTGAAAACATAATCAGCCCCCAAAACCATTGTTTCAGATTCCAAACTGAAAATACATTGAAGTAAGATTTTCTTCTAGCTGGTCTACACAATATTGTACATCATGACAAATCAAAAGAAACATCCAAAACCTTTCAAAAATTCAGAAAAAATCTAAAACTTTGAGATTTAAAAAGTATTCACATCCTACGTAATTATACTGCTAACCTTGCTCAGGTGCAAGACATTGTCTTATAAACTCATCCAATTTGTTGATGGTCTCTGTGTAGGAAATGAGTGGATCACCTGTTTTGAATTACTTCATCAGCATAAATACCTTCCCTCTCTCTAAGGTCAAACAGTGTGGTTGGGTTTTCCATGGAACAAACCAAAATGAAGAGAAAAGAACATTAAAAACAAGTGAGGGGTATAATTGTGGAGAAGCACAAATCTGGGGAGGGATACAAGAACATTTCAAAGGCACTGAACATACCTCAGAGTTCAGTGCAGTCCATCATACAGAAGTGGAAGAAATATGGAACTACAGCCATACTGCCTTGGGCAGGCCACCCCCCAAAAAGACTGATGGCTGTAATATCTGTGAAAGGTGGTTCTAAAGTACTAAAGAAGGGGGATGAATACTTATTAACTGTTGACATTTCAGTTCTTGATTTTTTTCTTTAATGGTTTATAATTGTATTTCTTTTTTAGGCTGCACTGTTGCAGAGTTAAGTGATTCACATATAAAAAAATATCTCTAATTTGTCAAAATCTCCGGTTGTGGAAATCATTTGTGTGAAAACAGGGTTGGGAGCTGAATACTTTTTCAAGGCACTGTGCATATTTTCATTATGAAAAGTCAATTTTAAATTCGGAGGTCCCTGCATACCACTCTGTGTTGTTGACCGCGTCCCCGAACCCAGGTGTGTCCACGATGGTGAGTTTTAGCTTGATGCCCTTCTCCTCGATGTCCACTGTGTGCTTGATGATCTCTACAGTCTGAGTGATCCTTTCTGCACACATGATATCCACACAATCAAGAGACATTCATCACAAATGTATCCATGCCATTTCAGTTACATGAACCTAGACAGCAATGTACAGTTGACATACTGGCTGTGGTATTTCCTGCCTGTCTACATGCCGTCATGAGAGTTTCTGCTGGTCTTGGTGTATTGTATAATTTCTTGTATGTGCTGGTGGAGATTGGTGCTTATAGAAAAACAAACAAAATATATATGAAGGTAGTCATGTATGAATACACACACACACATATGTGTGTGTGTGTGTGTGTGTGTGTGTGTGTGTATGTGTGTGTGTGTGTGTGTGTGTGTGCGCGTGTGCGTGTGTGCGTGTGTTCAGTTAAAACAAAATCAATAAAAACATCCTTTTAAAAAGCATCTTTAATCTAATGTAATCTTTGACTAATTAGAAAGTACTGGCAGTCAGGCGTGGCACTGACCCTCTTAACATAATGACTTCTGTCAATACAGCTTGTTCCAGTGCTGTGTGTGACCATTCAGCCTCCATAATGCACTGACTCAGCACCACAGTGTTTACTAAAAACACTAATTCATCTTCACTTTCTCCTCTGTTCTTCTGAGGGAACTAATTAAGTAGCGCAAAGGCAACACAACAATCAATAAACCGCCGGCAAAGGACTGTACACTCCTCCTAAAGCTCATTGTACCTTCCGCATTAAGCAGCTTCCTGTCCTTGTAGAGGTCTGTGAGGAAGAGGCTGTTCACTAGAGTGGATTTCCCCAGGCCAGATTCCCCTGGAAACACAGACGTTTGTGAGAGGTTGAGATTGAGATTAGAGATTGATCTCTGCACTGGGGATTCAGTCATGAAATCAACGAGGACATTAATAAGCAGCTAGAGCTCTGAGTCCTGGGTAAAGTTTAGCTACAAGCCTGAGATCAGTCATCACAGCAAGTGCATCAATATGATCTACCTCATGGGGAGAGCTTTGCCACAGGCCTGAGATCAGCCGCCACAGCCATGTTCGGGCTCACCTGCAACCATCAGTGTGAAGTCAAAGCCC
The DNA here is from genome assembly GCA_019176425.1 of Megalops atlanticus. Classification (NCBI taxonomy): domain Eukaryota; kingdom Metazoa; phylum Chordata; class Actinopteri; order Elopiformes; family Megalopidae; genus Megalops; species Megalops atlanticus. Next base: position 22,666,001 of record CM032877.1, on the reverse strand, counting down.
CTTTTCACTGATTTCCGATGAACCTGGTTTGGCAGCGTTGCAAAGCCCACATACTCCTTATCTTGGTCCTATAAAAGGAGATGTAGAGAGAAGAGAGGCATTGTCTTTCTGATGTAAGACCTCAAGAGTTCACCTGTGTCACCAGTAAAATTACAAAACTGCAGATGCCCTATTCAGGGGAAACAGGAAAGAAGTTCACCCAGTTTATCCTGATAAGAGGAAAAGCACAGTACCACTGACTTTTCTTGAAGGTGCCTGTGATATTACCAAAATGATCACAACAATACGCATGGGTACTCCACTGTAGATTATGAATTTGTACACCCACACTACACAAGTATGTTCTTAAATTTTGTCAGAAACATCTCTGCTCAGGGTTTCAAAATGCATATTTAATTAATGTCTCAAGACAACTGTGAGGTGAGGCCTGTTTTCCAGAGCTGGGTATTGAGTGCCCTCAGTGCTTCATTAGCCAGTGTGTCTTAATTACACTGCTAAAAGACTCACTGCTAGTGACAGGGCTCTAATGAAGCTGTTTACAAAGTGCTAAAAAAGGATTCTTTAATTCTCTTTGATTAGAGGCAAAACTTTGACTTCAAACAGAATCTGTAACTCTAATCCATAAGCACATATGCACACACCACAAAGTTCAAAAGCCTCTTCAGCAGGAAGTCTCAAACTTACTTCAGCCACAGATTAAATGCTGTCACATGGGTCTTCCTGTCATTAAAGTCAGATGGATCACCTTTTACACTCCCTCCAAGTAAACAAGAGCTCTCTGACCTCGAAATACACTGCTATTTTAACATCCCATTAGGAACCTTAATTTCAGGGGCATTTTTAAAAATGCCTAAATGACTCTACGACCCTTTCTGGTCGATCAGAAGACTGGTATTTTTTTATTCTTTAAATGTTTGCGTAAAATGAGAAATGAGAAATGAGAAAATGCCTACTTTTAGACATTTCAGTCAGGTAATGGATAGGCAGCTGAAGGTTCTGACAGAGTAGTCATCATCTCTGCAATATCTAGTGAAATTCAGCATACCACGGTAGTTCAGTACAAACACACTGATGAGAACAGACCTCTAGGTGGAGAGTTGTGGTGGGTGTACTGAATTTAGCACAGACAGAACCTTGAGTAACACTACCTTTGACCTTCACAGCAGTAGAGTCTAGAGGGCTCAACCCTGGTCTGGTAGAGATGGTGTTTCTAAAGCTACTAATTCCTGGTCCTGGAGGGCCACAGTATCTGAAGGACTACTTAACCAGTGTTCCTGAAGGGTGGATGCTGGAAGGCCTCGATGAAAGCGCTCTTCCCATCACAAGAACTTAATCCCACTCTAGACCCTTTGCAATAGCTCACTTAACCCTGTAGTCTCCCTGTTAGCAGAGCCTTATAGAGACTGTCCATTAGCCCGCCTTACCTCTGCAGAGTCATAGGGGTCGAAGCGTCCCCATGGGCTTTTGGGTCGTGAGGGGCTGAGTGGGGAGTCCAGCGAGCTCATCTGAAACCGGCGAAGAGGCTCCGGCTCCGCAGCCTGCGACCCCAAGGACCTGCCCGCCGGCATGGGGCGCAGGAAGGCAGGAGTGCCGGGGGCATAGGGGCGACTCGTTCCCTCAGGCTGGCGCTCCCCCAGGGTGTCCCGGCTGGCGAAAGGGTTGGTCACGTTGGGGGAGAGGTCCTTTATAATGTGGTGGTCCAGCTCAGAGTACTCCGAGTCCTCTATGGAGGACAACTAGCAGTGGGTGGGGTCAAGCAATCGGAGGGGCCAGATAGAGAGTGTGGTCAGGTAGTAGAGGAGGAGTCAGGCAGCAGGGAGAGAGGAGGGGTCAAGAAGTGGGAGGGGCCATGTGACAGACAGTGGGAGAGGTGGTAACAGGGAGGTGGGAGGTGATTACAGAACAGACAGCAGTGAAGATGAGAGGAAACAAAAGAGAAAAAAGAAAACTTGTCAGATTTTCGAACAAAGCCTACGGTAAAAGCACATCATATGACACCAGAGTGTGGTGATGTTTACAGATAAAAAAACATTCAGAATGAGGAGAGAGATGATTCTGACTAGGCTTACATCCTCAGGTACATTTAGTTCATCCAAGAGGTTGATGGGGAGAGGTTAAAACAACAGGAGAGAGCGTGTGGGTGCCCTGCAGCCAGCTAAAGATGACTCAGATTTTTAATTAGGCAGATTTAATGACACTGATATCGGTAATTGGTTGTACTTTCACATCCAGTGCAAATGCAAAAGAGGTTTCACACACACAGGAAATCGCATCATTGACACACTGCTGAGGGTGTACATGGACATGCAGGTAATGAGCACATACTTGAAGCCATTAAAAAAGGAACCGGATCAAAGCCACCACTGAACAGCCACTCTGCTCTGCACACAATACACCAAGACCCTGATTCCATCACTAGCAGGTGCTAGACTATGCTGCCTCTGACATATTCCACTCATTGCCCCAGTATATATGCATTACTGTTGCTATGGCAAAAAAATACTTTTCTGATGCAAAAACTACAGCATTACTTTCTGATATTCCATGAAGATCACACACACACACACACACACACACACACACACACACACACACACACACACACACACATATATATTATATATATGTATATTTGTACAGTATTCAAAAATATGAAAAACACTACAGTTCCCTACCAGCAAGTAAAAAAAATACAGCCACCAATAAGGATTATGATAAGTAAATTGTGGTCATGGCAAGACAAGGCAATAGGCATTTTTTTATGGAGACGGGACTCTACAATGTCAAGTTAATCTATCAGTAATTAGAGAAGTCTTCTTGGCATGCTAGCTTTATGCAGGAATTCTGTCTGTGAGGGAGTCTTTTTCTAGGTACCACTAAACTTTGGGTACAGTCTGTGGAAAAAAAAAAACAAGTTAATGAGTTCAGCACAACTCTGAACAGGTGAAGCGTTACAGTCCGCTGCACAAAATCTTATTGCTTCCATTCACTACCATCCGCAGAGCAGTAAAGCTCACCCAAGAGTCCGGATTTGGACACAATGCTGTTCTTTCTTTGCAGCAGAAAATCTGCCCGAGTTGGAGCTCCACAGGCCGGGAAGTGTGGGATTATCTGCGGCATTAAGCCCTTAGAAGAACGCAGTCTGAACTGAAATGGATTTAAGTCAAAGATCAAGGAACTGCACTGCAGAAATGTAGCACCCCTGCCACCCGTGCGATCATGTGCTTGCAGAAAAACACTCCTCACAATCTCCAAGAAGAACAGTACAGGAGAGGACAGGGTGAGACTTTGAGAAATGGCCTAACATCACATATGGTGAAGGGAGACCAAAACAGGAACTCCCACATATGGTGGAAAGAGACCAAAACAGGAACTCCCACATATGGTAGCAAGAGACCAAAACAGAGAATCCCACACATGGTAGAGAGAGACCAAAGCAGGAAATCCCACATCTGGCAGAGAAAGAGAGAACAAAATCCTAAAATGTGGAAATACCAAATGTGATTAAAAAACTGAAGGACGAAAACAGGGAATCTTGTGTGACAAACAGAGACCAAAGTCATTGCATCATCTACAAAGTGTGCTCAAATCAGGTAAACACAGCAATTGCTGCATTCCATTCCATTATTATTCCCCTGCCAAGCAGACGTCTTCATTCAAGGAAACTTACTTCCACCACATTACACATTACCTATACAGTGCAATACCATAGTGTAGTGTTTACACTGCATGCTGGATGACATGAAGTCACCCGTGTTAAGTAACTTTCTGCAAGGGTACGATGGCAACTCCCCACCTGAGACTGATGCCTGTATGCTCTTCTTTACAGGAACTGCTTCCGAACCCCTAAGGCGCACCACCGCGCCTCTGTTGACCCACTCATGATTACTGCAGGCACTCAAAATCTTCTGTTGTCTCATCTGCCCAATTAATCAATTAAATGCTAGAGACCTATCTGGCACGCATGCAGATACACATATTTTCTTCAAATACTTAGGGCTAGAACCATCGATGCATCAGTCAACACCACCTTTGCTGAGACTGAAAATCTCAATGCCAGGCACCTGCAGAAAAAAAAGAGAAGCCCTCAAGTTTTCTTTTGCTATTTTGCACTTGTGTCTCCTAGTGATCCATGTGTCACTCTGGATCAGAGTATCTGTCAAATAAATTAAAATAATTATGATAACAAAAAGAATAATAATGAGGACTACGACAGGTAATGACAGCAATGACACCAACAGCAATGAAAACAGTCCTGACAGCGTGGCTGGCCTCTGGCTGCCGGCCCGGGTCACACTGGACTAACAGGCTGACAGTGTGTAATCAAAGCCAGTGTTAAAGTGCAGGGCAGCAGAGGAGAAGGTGACTCTTTCATTAATGAGCTGTGCATCTTGTACATTAGGCTCTCTAAAGCAGAGGAGAGCGCATACTGAGACTGAACCCAGGTCAGATACCCATCAGTACAAGGCTACTAGCTGCAAACAGCTCCCTGAAACAGCACTGCAAGAACTGAGGTGCAATACTGCAAATAGCAGGACAACATCACTGCAAGAACTCCACAAAAGCACTGAAATCACTCTACAACACTGCAAACAACATGTCAGAGAGCTGGTGTTTGCAGCATTGCGGCAAAGTATCCAAGTGCAGTATATACTGTATTTCTTCTCTGATTCCATTATGTCATTAGTGGGAGCAGTGGGTCAGCTAAGCTTACCTCAAGCTAAATTGGGTCCAGACTGCTCAAAATGTTCCAGATAGGGGACATACAGGTGAGAAGAAGGGGAGACAACTCTCCCCACAACACACACTCCATTTGTGGTATGGAGATGCTGATATAAAAGAGTTAGTAATTAGGCTGTGATTGCAGTAGGTGGGGTGGAGGTGGGGTGGTAACTGAGGTTTCTCTCTTTCTCTCACACACATGCACACACACGCACACACAGCCTCTGAGCCCTGCAGTATTACGTATGATACCCCTGACTGTGGACAGGGTGGGGGTGGGGTGGGTGTATTTAGACACATCACTGTGTTAATGGCCTCTTAGCGGGCTGTAGCAGATGGGGCTCTTAGCACGTTAGCAGGCATTTCCAGGCTATGCCATCGCAGCTCCTTAGGACAGTAGTGAAAACGATCTGCAGCCTCTAACCGCGGAGCCTGCGGTCTCTAACCACGGGGGCAAGAGTCAAGGTGTAGCAACCACAGAAAGCTGGTGACTGTGCAGTAATTCAATTCATTCTGTCTCTATGTAATGAGTGTGCAGAACATCCAGCAATCCTATATCTACGCACTGACAGTGCAGTAATTCTAGAAGTTGTACTACTGTGCAGTACTTTTATTTCAGCCAATAAGCATATGTGTGGGCAGGGCCAGTGCTCCTAGCACCAGTTTAGTCCTGTGACCTAACAAACTGCTCCACACTCACGGTGTCAACCCCAAGAGCCAGACATCTTGGTCATTATTTAAAAAAACATCAGCCAGTGCTTCTCTGGTCATCGCTCTCGGAGGTGGACCAACAGCCTCTGGTGGGAGGTCTTAAACCCTCCCCGGCATGAGCAACATGCAGCCGAGTCATTACTGTCACCTCTGATTACCCACAACCCCCTGCAGTAGGCTTAACGCTCCAGGCTAATGCTCTGATCTCCCACATAGGGGCCACGAGCTGCAGCTCCTGATTATCTGCAAGGTGTGTGTGTGGGGGGAGGGGCTGCCCCGGCCCTCCGAGATACCTCAACACAGAGCACAGGCGAGGAGGAGGAGGAGAAGAAGGACAGGGGGTTCATACGCAGTCATATTTAGACCTTGCAGACAGTCTAGCACACACATACAACCACAGCAGATATGGCGATGCCCCTACAAAGGCCCAAACTCACATAGACACACAATTTAGGTGCACACAGACTCAGCTTCCAAAGTAAGGAGCCTATACAAAGCCATGCACTATCTTCCAGGGTCTCAATACTCAGCTGCCACTCTCCAACCCAGGGAGGCCTGACTGATCAGTTCAAATACAAATAACCATAGATGACTGGCTATCAAATGACTCTCAACCCCACTCTCAGGAGAATGATTGGAGCAAGACATACATAACTGGCCATTATATATACACAGAGAGAGTGCATACCAGTCTCTCATGTAGAGGAGAGGTTGGCATGCAATCTAATGGGTTTCTTAAGGAACATCTGTTATAGTAAACAACCAAATTGTCTGTACTCACAATTAAATTATGTGAGAGATCAACATAGTCTCACTACCAGGCAGGCTATTAGGGGTTATCTAGTGAAACCAAAACCCAGAACAGATGCAGTGTGCAGATCTGTAATGTATAGGGCCATTACAATGTGGAACAAGTTACCAATTATGATTATTGAAGCACCCAGCAAGGCAAGTTTTAAAGAACTACTTAAAGAACACATTAACAATAACCCTAATATTAACTGACAGACCTGAACAACCACAAATGGAATGCAATTTTATGTGTTGTGATGTTTAGTTTTTAACTGATTTTTCCTTGTTTTGAATGTTTTTTTATGAGAGTTGTTCAATTTGTTATATGTCTTGTTATATGTGTTATGTTTTGTTGTGTGTGGACCTCAGGAAGAGCAGCGGCTACCTTAGTGGCAGCTAATGGGGATCCGAATAAAGAACAAAGAATAAAGAATATTATTGTACCCTGCCAGTGGAGGGTGCTGGGGAGACCCCTAGAGTGTTCCAGGTCATTTACTGAGAAAGCTACATGTCAGTCATAATGGTGGCAACACTGTTCTAGCCTACAATGACCTATAGAGTTCTACAGGTAAATGCATTGACCCCCAGCAAGACAAGAACCACAGCTCATGATACAGAGTTAGCTTCACTAGTGTCTCTTCTTGCACCTACACTCAAAGGTTGTTTCTTTTGCTTTGTTGCCACAGACAATCATTTGTGGAACATTTGTGAATCTATGCGGGAAACACTACCTGTGTTTTGGCTTGAGTAAACTGGGTGAATGGTCATGCTGCTGACAGTATTACATTCTCACACCAGGATGGGCATGAGAGGCAGGTGCAGGAGGGTAGTGTTTTAGGGGAGGATCTTTGGATGCCAGCAGCAGGAAACTGCATCACACTGTAGCCGGTGCCTATGGTGTATGTGCATCCTGCTACTGCTAGTGAAGCAGTGCTGCGCAGGTCACACCATCCCATGATGCAGTGAGAAGGGTGTGCAACCGACTGACTGCTTTGCACAAAGCTGTAAGTCTAATTTCATAGCTAAGGGGTGTTGTCACCTCTACACCATGCTTTAGCATTGGGATGAGTTGTTTTTGTTTTGATCTGGTTTGTTGTGAGCACAAAAATGTTACATGTCAACCAGAAGATTCTGAGTCTTCATCTCAGGGCTGGCCTGATTCCTCTCCAAAGGCAAAGTGACCAATGGGATGAAAGCCTCACATGTTAAACCAACCAGCACATCACCCTCGTGGAAGGCAGACCACGTGCTCTCAAAGAGACTGAACGAGATCAAACCCAGCAAGTGCTGAGGAAAAGACTGGGCCTCTTTGCTGACTGGAGGACAGACCAAAGAGCAGATCCAGGGGGGCGACGAACAGCAGCCTACCTCATCATCTGGAGGGGAGTGACGGAGCAGCATCCAGGGGTCCAGCGGCACCACGGTCAATCACAGATGGCACGAGGGGAAACAAAAACATCATTCAAACATAGCATAAGGGGGAAACAGAAGACATTTTACAAACACAGGGTCGAGATGGAATCAAAACTTTAACCCGCCTGCTAACGAGTAGCTGTAGTTCCTGTAGAAAGTGCCAGCTGTTTTTCCATATGTTCCATCCCCAGGAAACAAACCACACCACTGGCACTGTGCACGAACCACAGAGTAATGAACTCTGAGAGGGGGCTATGTCAAGGCTTCCATAAACATGTACAATGATAAAATATACCACAACACAGACTATATATGGCATTACACAGATGCATATGTTCCTTGTAGCACCACAAGGCACTTCATAAGCAAGTCAGTGTTCAACCTTGAAGTGGAAGATGGCTTTACTGCAGAGGCAGAGGGAGTGTGGTATGTCATTCAGGCGCCACTCCTCTGAATTATGCTGCTCCTATGGTTATTGATTAGCCACTTTCTATGCCATAAGATAAGCAAAGGCTAAGCTTTATTATAATTTTAAGAACCATGTGTCCACTTGTATGATCTGTTTGACGTTAGCATATGGTTATCTCAGGGCTATTTTCTAGTTTGATGCTTTATCACTGGTCTTCTTCTTATTCAGTACATATGTCCTTGTTCTTGGAGCCCTTATATGCACTAATGTTAGGTATCTTACCACAATGGCCTTGTGAGTTACTCTGGACCAGAGTGTCCTCCAAATGAATAAATAACAATAACAAAGATAATAACATGGGCTAGCTAATGCACTGTGGATCTCATAAGGGGACCCACACCATTTATCTGGTTATTAAACTAATGGGAGGCCACTTCCAATCCTGAATAATTCATGTGCTTTATCTGCCTTAAAACAGATGCTTATCCTGTGTTTAGATTCAGAGGTACACTGCATCTCAAACAAAATAAACACATTTCCATACTGCACTGTCCATCAATCCCCAGAGCTGATTTCCAACATTACTCTCGCTTCTCTGTCTGTGCACTACAGAGCCTTCATAAGAGTATGTTCTTCTAATTGAGCAAACCACAGCATTTCGACTGATCCATCAAACATCAGAACATCAGGTATTTGTGGGTGCTTAAGACTCGATCCACACGCAGTTATATTTCAACCTGGATAAGTGGCACTCAATCAGGTGGGAGAATATACCTGGACAGCAGCAGAAGAGATAGGGACACAGCCTAGCGAGAGTACAGGTAAACGTGTCAATGCTACTTCATATATGACGCAGAGATCTCTTCATCGATACACAATGATGTAAATACCGTGATAATAAGCAGGTGCCACAGTTGTGAACCACCCTTACGAACGGTTGCCTGACTCCCGGCTCGTGAACATTTTAAATCTGCTGTTACTCATGCAGCTGAATTCCGTCGCATGTTTGGTCCGCTATGACATTTTCGAAAGTAACGGGACAGCCAAAACAAAATAGCCATGCACCTGATCGAAACAGTCGTACAGCCAATGCAAACTGCAAACTGCTGATTCAACAAGGTTACGGAGATCACGTGCTAACTTAATTCCTATTGAAGAAATTCACATTGACAAATAAGCAGTTCCGCCTAATTTTGAAGTAGTCTGTGACCTTGTCAGACAAATCAGTCATGCACGTATAGGTTACGCAAGGACGAAGTTTTCGTCAAAGAAATTGGTGATGTAAATGTCTGTCGTTGGGTTCACTGGCTGAATCGATGATATGCACTCAAAAGTAAAATACCAATGAAGGAAATTTAAAAGTCCCTGATATTTTTGTTAAACCCAGGAAGTCTGCATGCAAAAAACAAAACAGCCGCCGCAAAATGCATAGATTAACTTAAAAGGAGTGCACAACACATCGACAGACGATAAGTTATCAAACATATGCTTTTGTTCATTTCATTGGCGCAGGATATACCTTACGTATACATCTCTGCCAGTGGAAGGCCCGTTATTACAAAAGAAATGTTTTACCAGAAAACTCCGTGGTTTGGACTCACCGTAATTAAATTTTGAATTCCTGAACCTAGTATTGGCCGCGGAGTTTTCCATTCCTGATTCTCTATGAAATGTTGGATAGAATCCCGTTGTTTTGCAGCTTGTTTATTTTTTGCTCGCTGTAATTCCTCCGTGTTTGCAGCTGAAGCCGAACGCGCCAGATGGAGATTAGGCTACTTGAAGGCAGCAAGGACTCCGACTCCCTGTTTGGCCCTGCAACTACATACCGCCGCGGCTCGCTTCAGTAGCGACTCACTGTAAGGCGCAGCTCTGACAGGCTGTGCAGAGTACTACAGAGGTACTGCCATCTCACGCGACGTCATGCAACTCAGTCCGCGAGTCCGGTGGAAGGAAAACATCAGCGCGTAGGTGCACAGCGGGGGGTTCAGTGCGTTTCAGGATTCAGTTGTCCGTTTCAGTGACAACTTGTTTTTGGTTGTTTAACCGTTTCGGTCGTATAGTTGATCTGCCACGTTTAATAAAACAATGCACAGCATCCCCAGACTGTTTTCCTGTCTTACGCTGGTACATTTTACTGCGGGGTAATATATGAACGAACCAGTGTAGGCCTAAACCCAGTACTTGGCTAAATACAAAACCAGTTAACACACCTGCCATCCAGGAATCGAGCTTTGCATTTCGAGGTCCAGTCGAGTTCCAACTGTGTCCCGTGGCCGATTGTTATCAGTACCTTATTGCACCACTTATAACAGATAGGCTATAGGAGAAATATTTCTCAAATGATATTGTTTAAATTGTTTACATACATGCTTACATACATTTAACGGTAAATTTACAAATGTAAAACAGTACAGTGATAATTGTGCGTCATTGCCTTTTGCTTAGCAGATTGTCATACCCAGAGCAACGTTGACAGTTTACAGTAGCTTACAGTATTTACATGTTATCCATTAATTAAACTGGCTATTTACTGAGGCAACTCTGGTTATATATCTTAGGCATGGCGGCTCACCTGGTAATTAAACCAACAGCCTATGGGTTACAAGCCCTGTGCCTTACCACTACACCACACTGCTGCCTGTAGCCTCAGAGAATCCTCCGACTCCACACATAATTAGACATCATTTGACAACTCTGTTAAAATGAGTAACAAATACTCCTGCGTTTCCCAGATTGTTAGTGTTTAGCAGTTGCACTAATTGGCAAATCTGCAGATATCAAAACATTCAGAAAAAAAGACAGCAAGATCCTCCACAATCTCGATGTTGTACCTAAATTTCAGCAGAATCATGGGTCTAGACTCTAGAGCCTTTGGAAATTTCAACTAGAGACCAAGTATTAAATGTAATCTGACATCAAATCCTCAATAACATCAGTTCAACTAACCAACCTGTCAGAAATGATCTTAGAAACTATAGGACAGCAGTGTCTTTGGGGTTTCAGAAGAAGTGGTTATCTCTTTTTAACCAAAAACTTTGGTTCAAATAGTTTCTTGGTGTCCCTCAAAGCTTAATTTTCAACACATACAGCTTTACAGATGTCCTCACATCTAGTACATCGCCCTGAATAACAGCATCTGCTAAGCAACACACTGTAATGTGATGAAATGTGATAGCTGTAGATATAGAATGGATAAGTACATCAGGGACACAATGTTCTAGAAGTCCTAAAATGATCCAGTGCAGGTTCTGATTCACTGCTGGAATGTCAGTCTAATCCAGTCTGGTTACATTCATTCTGCTGCCTTCAATGGGCTTGTCCAGCACAGTAGCATTACATGCATAATTTACACGGAGATGTCTCTCTCGTGAGCATTTGGAGGGCCTCTCTACATTATAATACGTTTTTAATAACTAATAACTATCAACATTATGAAAGCTCCATTAGAGGCTGCCATGCAGTGAATCAGACATGTTCTTCCCCATTTTTGGACAGACGTCAATAGTTACAATTAAACCATCATCTGAACACAACAGTTTTTTGAAGTCAGTTTTTTTACCTAATGTTTTTGAAGACAAAACAAATGTTTGCCATTTAGAAACTTCAATTACCACCCCACCTCCACTTCATCTACTGCAATCACAGCCTAATTACTAACTCTTTTATATCAGCAAAGAAAAGATGCTGTTCCTCTGTTTGTGTGTGTATGTGGGTCTATGAGTGTGTTTATGATTTTATATGCCTGCCTGCATGCATGTGTAGGTGTGTGTGTGTTTCTGTGTTTGTGCATGTATCTGTGAGTAATGTTGTTCTCCTCAGCCTTCACAGAGGGGTAGAAAAAGCCTACCATTTTGAGAAATCCTGGATATTGTCATTATATTTGTCCCAGTGAAGCTTCACTGAGGCACAGCTCAGTCTGAAGGGACAGGGCAATAACAGTCCGGATGTCTGCCGTTGCCGTCGGCGACACAGCTGTGTTTTTGCACGCTGAAATGCGCTGACACTGAGAGTTCAGTGGGAGGGTACAGTATGTGTCTGCTCTGTGTAGACTCCACCGTGCCCCAGGGATTCAGGTGAGCTGGAACACACTCTACCCTGGTCTCCACCTCTGCTCTGCTGTCAATCAAACTGAGAGGGATGCTGCTCTGGAGGAGGAGGGGAAACATCCGCAAGAGATACCAAAGAAATAAAGAGCAAGCAATGACATAAATACTACTGCCACTGCTGATAATCATCATAAAAGAAACTTCAGAGCTGAGCTGAAACAGTCTTGCTTATATTCTCTTTCTCTCTGTCCTCAAGAATCTGGATAAATAAAAATATGATTAGGCTGCAGACCAGATGCTGATGATGAGGGAAATCTTCTTTTGACAGGAAATATGGATTTCTTTACTTATTTTGAGTTTTTTTCTTTTCTTTTTTTCTCCCTTTTAAACCATTCTCCTAGGTTTCACAATTGTTACAGTGTACAGTATTACAGCGCGAAACATGGTACAATAATAGTAAAGGCAACAGTAAACTAACATACATAAGGAAAGGAGGTGGGTTTAAACTCAAAGCACTGAGCTACACACTCCCTCCTCACACTGCTCTCTGTGCACAGCGTGTAAGCTGTGCGTCAGGACATCTTACTGTGATATCAATTTACTCACACCAGAAATGGTGCCTCAAGGCTGCATGTAAAGCACGCTCATGAATGAACTGCTATGGCTGCTAAGACATCATTCATAGATCCAGGGTCATGCTTAGTCTTAAGTGGTGTCATTTTTCTGTATCATTGATGGTAAATAGTAGGACTACAGGAGAGACTAGAAGATGGAAGATGTAAATGTTAGATACTGTATGAGTTCAGAAAACTCATGTTACTCTCTGATCATTCCGGGAGGTATTCAAAAACATTTCATTTATGAGTTATCTGAGATAGAACTGACTAATCTCATTAACAGGAGTAGAAAATAGGTGATTTGATTTAGCAATTTGTAATGCTCAAAGACACACACACACACGTACACACACACACACACACACACACAGTGTGCATTAGTGTGTAGGATTGTGTCAAAGCAATCCAAGGTCTGTGTCTGAGAAATGTAATGCCTATGTCAACGTATGCAAGGTCTATGTCAGAGCAGTTCTATGTCAAAGCAATGCAGTGTCAATGTGAAAGCAAAGCAAGGTATATCTCTGAGCAATACAAGATCTGTGTCTGAGCAATGTAAGGTGATCAAAATTGATGGATCCATTACTGTAGTTGCAGGCTACAGAGCTCTGATTAAAAACATAATGACTCCTGGTTTGGCGCAGCACAGCAGAAGCCTAGCCAGTGTGTCCGTATCAGTGAGTCAGAGACGAAAATCGTGAGGCAGGACAAAACAGAAGTCTTGGGTTTTGGCATTAAATTGTGTGGTTACCTGGCAACCAAATGAACCCCCTCCCACAGCCATCTACCACTCACCCACCCCCAGTACAGGTAAAGGTGGGGGCTGCTGGGATGAATGGGGGCTCCTGAGCAACTCAGTCAGAAAGGACTCTATAGCGCAGACTAGCGGTGGTGCAGAGGGGGTGAGATCCTAGGGGCCCTACAGCAGTTCAGACACCCATTACTATGGGCTCTAAACATGAGCTAGGACAGGTCTAAGCTCAAGGTTAGACAGGTAGACATAAGCTAAAGAAGGCCTAACCCATACCTATAAACTCAGCCTTACCTGTCCACAGAATAACCGTGCCTGTGATTATTATACTACATGAAATGCAACAAAATTATGTTTGCGGTATAACATACTACTTGATAATATGGTTACACACACAACTGTGGGTCCCTCTAGTGGCAGATTCTCAGTATTGCACATTTTTCTTTCATTCATTCACAGATAAATGTCATGGTTTCAAACCTCCAGCTGCCCCGCCCCTACCCTCAGGTGGCCGGTAGTCAGACATGCTAGGTATCCCCCCAGCTACAACCCTCAGGAATGGAGTAAAAAAACAAGGATAAATGTTACAGCGTTTCCATATGTCTTGTATCAAATTACATTGTTTTTTTTTTTTTTTTTTACACATTTTTCACAATGTATTTGTATAACTTGTATTTTTAAAAACTGATTTCCACATCTATTGTGTCCTTATTTTTTCAGACTATTGACATTATTACATGTGTTTGTAATGATTTTAGATGCTTATGGATGAGTAGCTACAAGCAAAATAAGTCAAAAAAGTCATTCAAGACAAGGTTGTTTTTTTGAAGGAGTGGCAATTTTATTCCAGCTACAATGAAAGAGTGGTCTCTTCAGACCCACATCATTTGCCTCACGGACTAAAGTGCAGAGGTTTCTTTCACAGCTTGTGTGAGAAAAAAAATCCCAAAATGTAAAAAAAAAACATGGGAGATATAGAATATAAACATGATGTGAAACAATGGAATATACCATGAAAGAGAGCATCAGGGATGATATCAAAAACTATACAGGCTTACAATTATAATACAAACACGCAGCAAGTCATCGGCAAGGCTAGCTTTAAACAAAGGCACAGCTACGTTCGGAGGTAAAGATCCTTTGCGCATAATCCCCATGGCAACGTCCTCACAGACATGCCGAAATGAAAGGATCCTCTACCCAGGATCGGCACTCTCCTGCGTACCCTGTTACCAGGCTACGCATTTCTCTACTTCACCAAGACCTCAACAAGAGCGAGTTTGATTTGGGGGTGGATGGGTTATTTGAGTTTTGCCAGAGGCTCACAAGCTCACAGGTACAAAGGGAGAGAGCTGCTTGCTGCTGAGGAGACTGACCAACACTGCATTGCTGGACACAGGGTAGATCTGGTACATTTTCTCAATCAGAGCTTTGGTTTCTCTGGTAGTGAGTGCCAGGTTAAGTGAATGCCACAGCACTGAAAGATGTGGGCATTACAAAGCCTGACATATTTTATAAAGGATCTTACCAGACCTTTCTGTAGGCAACTCCACCCTACCCCATAATAAACTCAAACAGAATCAAGTTAATGTTTTAGCATTTTTAATTCATAAAATTACTCACGAGTATTAAAAGTGACCAAAAATAGAAATTAACAAGCAAGTTTACATTTTTAGGAGGATTCCTCACATTTAATGTTTTTGTCAAGCTTAAAAGAAATGTTTTTGAAGACTTTAGGTTCCGTCTAGGCTGAATTGTCTAAAATTACAGCTGGAAGTGGCTCTCTCAGGGAGACCACATTATGGACACAAGCATGAGCACAGGATGATGTCATCTCATATCTGTGAGTGACTCACTCACTGTCCTTGTTTGTAGCTATGGATATAGAATAGATAACTATTGAACACAATGATCTAGAATCTCAAGAATGGATCAAAATGTATCCTGCTGTTAGAATTCTAGACCAATGTGATTGGACATACATTCTACCATTACTTTAAACAGTCCTGTCCAGTATAGTTGCTCTACATCTATTGCTTGTTTGGTATAAAACCTTGTTTTCTTAGGAACAAAATTCAGTATGAAGGGACCTACCAGGACCCCATCTAGATTTGAATTCTTAAAGTGATAATGTCCCCATGGCTTTCTGAAAATATAGTGCAAATTGAAAAATTTTAAAATCCATACAAAAGATTAGTGGTTCAGTTAAAAAGAGAGGTGCTGTAATGTTTTCTTTCACATTAACCAAATGTTGTAGTTGTTGTAAATCAACTAAATATTCATCATATATTTTATTTCATATTTTGAACATGAAAGACTTTTTATAAAGGGTTTTCTCCTGTTTTTTTTTTTAAATTCTATTGTGATTTTAAAGATTTGTGTAATCTTTAAAAGAACAGCACATTTTTAAGAGAAGTGCTATGACCTTGCCAACGATCCATGCAGCCCTTTCCAGACAGAGAGAGAGAGAGAGAGAGAGAGAGAGAGAGAGAGAGAGAGAGAGAGAGAGAGAGAGAGAGAGAGAGAGAGAGAGAGAGAGAGAGAGAGAGAGAGAGAGAGAGAGAGAGAGAGAGAGATGAGTATGTACACAGACATTTACAGATGCATTTTACCCCGGATGGGCAAAGTAAGGATTGATGACCAGAACACAGAATGCCAACTCAGAGTCTTAAACCCCTTGCCATGCCCATTCAAATGATTTGCAATTTTGTTGTTATCAATCAGATGAAGACAGCAACAACTGACGGGTGATTAATACTTAGAAGAACTTATTTTGAGTGGGAAAAATTGTTTACAAAATAAATAAAAAGGATATTAATTAATATTTCAGACTGCTCACACCTGATATGCTGACTGCTGAAGTGCCACACCCCTTACTCTGGCCCTGCTCTGATCTGATTGTATTCCATGAGACAGCAAAAAAGCAACATTTTTAACATCACAGGTTCTGCACCACTTTACAGACTCCAAAGAGAGAAAACAGCCTGTTGTGTGGACACACATGTTGGAAGGGCTTCCTCCTCTGCCCCCTACTGGCAGAATGTACACACAGGAAATTGGATGGTACCACTAACCCTGCCACATAGTTGCCATGCATTCACAAGAACTTTGGAGCACTAGGAAGAGTTAACTGATTCCTGTGCATTATTTTTTTAAATCCAGATTTGACAATTCATTTCTTAATAAAGCATGACAATATTGCATATTTATATGAAATAATTATGTACATGTTACATTAACATTTAACATTAACATTTACAGTACATAATAAGCCTTAATTTGCTATATACAGTATGGGTTCGGCTCAGCAGGGAAGAAGGAAGGCTCTTCGCAACTGAAATGATTTGGATTGCCAAACGATCAATCGGCTGCAAGCTGTAAGAGTCAGAAAAGGAGGTACGGGAGGAAATTCCCTAGGGATACCAAGTTGAAAGCACAGATACAGAACTATTAGGTGGGTCCAGCGTTTCTACACAGGACTTCCAGTCCCTGTACTGGTCAGGCACTTGGAGCAGATGCACACGCAGGCAGCCAAACATTCCGGAATGTTAGTTTAAATCAAACCAGAATCTGCCAGATGTTTAAGAGAGTCTGAAGTAGCCTCAGAGTTTGCATGCTCTTGGCCTTTGCTTTCTATAGCTGTGCCCGATCTAATATCTGTTCTGTATCTGTGGTGGAACACATGCATACTGACCTCAGGGAATAAAGGGCTTGTGATTGGCTTGTGTCCCCCACCAATGATATTCGGGACCACCTGTAGCTGAACCTGATAATTACCTCATCTCTGCAATCTGAGGGTAACACACAAACAAGGGTCTTTGGGAGCTCTGATGCTTCAAACTCAGCTAAATAATAAACAGCATTCAAATGACGGTGGGACACATCTGTACAGCACTAGCTCACAGGATGACCCTTGTACAGAAGAAGAAAAAAATCCCTTGTTTCACTGCAAAACTTGCATCTTTTGAGGACTGTGTTACCCAGCCATACACTCTGATAAATAAGTTATGAATAAGAGGAGCAGGCAGCAGGTCTTTTGTTCCAGACTTGCCTGATTCCTAAGCTCAGGGTGGGGTAAGACATGCGAGCGACACAGACACCAGACATTAAAAATGCTGAAGCTGTTCTGTCCACGAGCTGACCTTTCCAGCCCTGACAGCAGAAGGAGAGTGCTTTTTTTTTCTTGAGTGGGTTTAGCAGAACGTCGGCAGAACGTTCCCTCTGCATTCTGGATTCTCCCCCAGAGTCCATGCGGCCACGACCGCCACAGCCCCGCCCCCTGAGGCCCTCCCGCCACCGTGAGCAGCCCCTGTGACAGCTGCCTACCAGTCTGGGGAAGGGGGTGGAGCCTCCATAATAACCCACGCCCCTCACCCACTGTCCACAGGGTCATCAGAGGTCCAGTTTGGTCCGGTCTGGTCCGGTCTGTTCCGGAACCTCTCTAGGCTACTCAGGCTGCTCCAGGTGGGTGTGGAGCCCGTTCTCCGATCGGGCATGGTTCTGCCAGAAGGACTGGTGTATCTGGTCCAGCTCGGAGGTCAGGGGTAACCGGATGTCCAGGTGCATCTTCAGGTTCTCCAGCCACTCCTCCAACTGGGCAAAGGGAGGGCTGACAAAGGGAGGGAGAGAGTCATTCACCTGCTGGGCTATCTGCATATATACACACACGCGCGCACACAAACTACACACTTTGCCCGAGATTTGAATTTGCAATCCTTTAAAGAGTTTCCTTACAAACAGTGCTAAAGGGTCACCAAAGTTCTGGTGATGAACCTCTCACTAAAGCCTGCCCACAGAGGACACCACCTAGCCACCATGTTGGGGCTGAGGGTTACCGATAGCTTTATCTGTTACTGTGACGTCAGGGCTAAAGCGGAGAGGTCAAAGGTCAGTGCTGCCTCACCGTTTGTCCACATCCAGGTCGCAGCAGCGGGCGGCGATGGGGAAGAAAGAGGGCGGGCAGTCTGGCGGACAGTAGCGGTCCAAGAACCCCTTCACATTCAGGCCGAAATCCATGGTCCGAGGCAAGTAGTCTGGGTCAGCGTTCACCCTGCCAATAATCTAGAGGCCAGAGGGCAGGACCACAGTCAGACAGGGAACACACACTCCAACAACCTCCAACATTTCACCCATAATTCCTGCACCGCAACATGTCCTTGCTTGCCAGATATGCCCTGAAATGAGCCAATTAAATTTTACACACTGTCTGTCTGTAAAGCTAGACGTCTTTTGAGGCAGTTTGGGTCTCTGATTTGGTGCATTGATAAGTCTGGTTGCAGAGGCATCTGCCCCCACCAGCTTGGCTCCTGCACTCTTACCTCACACAGCATGATCCCAAAGGAGAAAATGTCCACTCTCTCATCGTAGCTCTTCCCTGAAAGCCACAGGCATGCAGAAATGCATTAGAGGAGCTCCCTCAGATTAGCTCATTGATTTAATTTGCTTTGGGTTATTCACACAGCCTATATATTTACAGATGAACACAGATGCAGTAACAGCAAGCTGATGAACACATTGAAGAAAAGTAGATTAGGGGCCCAGCATTGCATGTAAACCTATATCCTTCTACCCGTGGGCCTGGTTCCCATACACACTGCACCCTCATGTTCCTTTTGGAGAATTACATTTTCACTTTACAGTGTGTAACATGTGTGCAGCATACAAGATATCATCATTATGCCTTTCTCAGATCAGAAATGAGCAGTCATGAAAACGTCCAGGATCGGAACGCGCCCTCATCACTCAGTGTGAAATCAGTGCGACCTCGACGTGACTCCCTCTAGCCCCGCCCACTCACCGTGGATCATCTCCGGGGCCATCCAGTAGGGGTTCCCCACCACCGTGTACCTCTTCCTGCGGTCCGGCTTCTTCAAGCCCGGCAGCTTCTCGGCGGACACCCCGTCCTGGGCGCGGTCCTCCACCATCAGCCGAGCCAGACCGAAGTCAGCCACCACCACGCTCTTATTCTGCACGGAACGCAGGGAGGCCCGGGTCAGGCACACGAGAGTGACGACCACAGACCATGATGATAACAGCTATAAAACCCGATAAATATACTCCACAACAATAGCCATAAACAGTATAACTATAAACCATAGAGATGACATTCTACTATAAACCAAAATGAAAACAGTAACTACAAACCATTCCAGTAAACATAAACCACAATGATCATAATGATAACAATAAGTATACTAATATCATATTACTATAAGCCATGACAACAACTATAAACCTTAACCATCACAACTATAAAACATGGTACAGAAACCAACATCTGTAACCATAAATCACAACTCTTATTCCCACTGCCGTATTTACCATAATGCTAATGCTGACAACAATTATAAAAAGGAACAATAATCATAACAAGAAGCTACCATTATCATCTACCATATCATCATTATTATCACTTTTCATTTATTTTTTACAATGACCAGCCCCATTAATTTGGATAATAACTCATAATACTGGACAAACCCCTACATGTTCCTGGCCCCTCTTGCTCACCTCTCTGACCAGGCAGTTATGAGAGTTCAGGTCCCTGTGAATGATGTTCATGGAGTGCAGATAGGTCTGGAGGAGGAGGAGAGAGAGAGAAAAAGAGAGAGTTAGGAATTTGGAAACCGCAGCGCTCAGAATTTCTCCAAAGAAGAGTGCATCGATGGCCCTGCTGTTTCCTGAAGTGCACTCTGTTGAGTATTTACCCACCCGCGTATGAACTGAATTCACCACTGTGTCAGTGCTGGGATTGAACTCAGCCGAATCCCACAAGAATCTCTTACATAACCTAATTTATCTGGGACACTTGGAGAGCTTGTGACATTCAGTCAGCTGTTTCTGTGTAAGTGCACGTGCATGGCCACAAGGGGGCAGTGGTGATACAGGAAAAACGGTGTGGCGCAGCTTGTGGTCTCAGAGCATACAGTCGCTCCCTCACCATCCCAGCAGCAATGTCCTTGGCGAAGCTCACTCTCTGTTTCCACGGATATTTGCTGTCCTGTTCGGAGACAAAGAAGTGACTCAACCTTTCTTTCAGGCTTATAACCTTTCTTACACAAGGAGACCTCATCTTTTCGCTCTAATAGGGCTCTCCTTCTCTCATTCGTCTCACAGTCACAGTAGAAAACACACACATTAGGTAAATAAACCATGTAAATTAAACTCATGATGATTCATTCCAAATTTTGAATATGAACGATAAGGAATATACATTTAAATACACATTTAAATATACAAAAACATAGTGTACCTCATAAATGAATACATTGTATGCTTTCCAAATTATACTTACATACAGCATGTTTCTTTACAAAACATGCAACAGAAATATTATGGTGGAGTGCACAAACACACACACACAAACACACACACACACACACACACACACACACACACACACACACACACACCATTTTCTTGATGATTTCTCTGAGTGTCCCTCCTTTGATGTACTCTGAGATGAAGTTGAGCCTCTTGTCCTTGTAGAGAACCCCAATGAATTTCAGGACATTGGGATGGTCCAGACATCGCATCACCTTCACCTGTAGGGGAGCAGGGGAAGGGGGGGTTAAAACCTGTCCCTGTGAACAGCTGGCTCTAATCAAAAGATACTCCTACTAACCCCAAAAACTGAGCCCCCCTCCTCTGTGCTCTGGAACATTCGGCTTTAGAGATTACAAAGTAATCGCATTGTCCCAGCACCTCAACTCTGTCATTCATCCACACCCTAACAGCAACTTCAACTACAGGGCCTAAAATCAATATCCTCCTAACATCTACATGTTAAAAACTCAAAACCTTAAGATATATACACCAGAAAAAGAAAAGAAAACTTTGGGATATAATGTATGCAATTGTCTGGGACCAGTAATTCTAACTCTAACTGAGCTACATTTGCTTGATGGACAGGTATTACTTAGGGCTACATACAGCAGCTGGTATTTTAACATGTTATTCATTTCTGTGGCATCCCTGCTTCAGCCTCTCATTCAAAGACACACCACCATCCCACCTGGGAACTGAACCTCAGTCCTTTGGTCTATACGCCCATCTTCTTAACCACTACAACAAACATTGACATGCTGTCTAGTTCTCCACACTAGTGCTCCAGGTCTCTTTTTGTGAACCAAGATGCACTGGGACTCAGACTGTGACAGGTCAGGAATCAGAGCTCTCGAACCCAGACACAGTGACTGTCTGCTGGAAGGGATGCACGGCCCCTGCTGGAGATGCTGGATCTCTGCAAGCTTGGACTCATCCTGTACCTCCTTCAGGAAGGTCCTCTGCGTCTCCTCATCGAACCGAAGCAGCTCCTTCATCACCATCACCTCCCCTGTCTCCCGGTGCGTCACCTGGCAACACAGAGAAGTGACATCATCAGCGTACTCTACAGGATTCACCCCAGAAGGAGCAGTTATCCACCACAGCTCCAGAATCTCCGGATCAGACACAACACTTAATCCAGCGTGGCTGGGCTGCCTGCACACTGTTTCTTCCAAAGGGCGTGTCTGATCTAGTGCTTCTATCTTTTCCCCCTCACCTCATTTCACCCTCTCTGTTCACACATGGGAAGTAGTCATCCACATGAGGAGAACCCCGGCGCAAAAAATTAGTTCCACATTAACCCTCCCCCCACAACCGTGGAAACACACTCTCAGCGTGACTGAACCTGACATGCTAATGAAAAGGCTTCTGTCAGCCTCTGAGTGCCAAGACACACAGGAGACACACAGGAGATGCACATGAGACACGCAGGAGACACAGACGAGAAGCACGTGAGAGGCATGTGATATTTTGGGCCTGCTGGTATCGTAGGATGAAGCTTAAATTATTTTATTATCTTTTGGAACTAAATACCTTTTGGGGCATAGAAGAAGAGCAAATGGCCTGAGTCGTGTCTCACATGCGGTAGGTGTAATTTCAGTTTCACCGCTGTCACTGGTGCACTCTGGGGACAGAGCAGCAGGTGCAGCCATACCTTTATCGCCTGTCCAAAACAGCCTTTTCCCAGAACCTCCCCATGGATGAGGTCTGAGGGCCGGAAGATGCGGTGTGTCCTGTCGTTGGAGACCACGCGCAGGGACTCAGAGCGTCCGATGTCCTTCTTCTGAGAAAGAGGCGAGGCTGCGCTGCTGGAGCATGGAGACTTATCTATACTGCAGCTACGCCTGGAGAAACAGAGAGACACAGACTGATCTATACTGGAGCTACGGCTGGAGAAACAGAGAGACACAGAGACTTATCTATACTGCAGCTACGCCTGCAGAAACAGACACACACAGACTTACTTAAACTGTAGCTCTGCTGGTAAATAGTGTGTCATATGCGTCAGTATGTGAGATGTGTGTTTATGTGTGTATATGTGTATGTGTGAGTGTGTGTGTCGCTGCTGCGTCTCTTACGTGATGACTCGGGAGCGCAGGTTGGTGACGTCCAGGTTGGATGGGGGTGAGGGAACTGGCCTGACCTGGTTGGACTCCTCTGATGGTGGGCTGGCCCCTTCCACCTGCTCCCCTGTTCGCCCCCGATCATGGGGGTCATGCTCTATGGTCAGCTGTAAGAGCCGGCCAGTCTCCTGGATCAGCAAGTCAATCTGAGCCAGACAGAGGGAGAGAAAGAAAGGGAGTGGAAGAGGGAGAAGGAGAGAGAGGGAGGGAGAGTGGGAGAGAGGGAAAGGGAGAGGAAGAGAGAGAGCAGAGTCAGTCAGGGTCCGGGAGGAGGAGGGGTACAGACACTGTCTCCAGCGGTGGTGGAGGGCTGTTACCTCATCCAGCGGAACATTCCGGATAGGGGTGCCATTTATTTCTAGGATCCGGTCCCCGACGTGTACTGAACTCTTCACATCTGGGCTGATACAGTCCGAGTCCAGTCTGAGGAGGAGACATAGAGAGTGGTCACAAACACACACAACACACACACACACACGCGCGCACACACACACTCACAAACACACACAACACACACACACACGCACACACACATACACACACACACACACGCACACAAACATATACACACACACACTCACACACACACACACGCATGCACGCACACACAGACAACCTCGCTCACACACACACACACACAATGAAATTTGCCAGCTCTCCCAGCATCCCCCACTCACTCTGAAACCCTGACAGTGGGGTTGGCCTCAGGCCCACAGACTCCAGGATTGCAGCCCCTGTCAATGGACACAGAGAAGCCCCGCTTTCCATCAGTGGAGGCTGGGATAGACACCAGCGTCACTGTGTGTGGAATCCTGGAGCACGAAGAGTCTGGAAGCGTCACTGGGGTAACGATGTTCTGGTAGTAACAGTGCCCACTGCAGGTGAGGAAGAATTATGGCATGGTCACAATGAGCTCATCGATGCTTTATGTCAGCTTCCCTATGGAAACTACTCAAATGACATGTTCGTGAAAGAGCGAATCACACTGTTATGTGAACATACACACTGTACCATAGCAGGGTCATGAGAGTGAGTGCAGATCAGCTATCTCAGATTACACTCACCAGTAGAGTTTGGAGCGCTCCACCAGCGCGTACGTATCTCCATCCCCAATGAAGGAGCCACAGCCCAGACAAGAGAAACACTCCGGGTGATACTTCTGATCCCCAGCCACCTAACATGGCCAAAAAGGAGGGAGAGAAAGAGAGAGGGAAGGGGAGAAAGAAGGAGAGAAAGGGTTAGGGAGAGGAGGGAGGGAAGGAAGGAAAGGTGGGTGATGAGTAAGGGCCATTTAACCATCAAAGCAGGTTTTCCTTCATATCGAGCTCCTTCAGAACAGTGTGTGCGTGTGTGTGTGTGTCAGTATGTTTCTATGTCAGTGTGTGAGTGGGCGGGAGGGAGAAAGAATTTCGATAATGAAACTATGTGACAGATGGATGTATATTAATGAAATGCATTCAACACCAGAATAAATCTCCTTTAGGTAATGAACACCATGTACAGCCCTACAGAACACACACACACACAGACATTATACACAAACATATACATTATACACAAACACGCATACACACACATACACATACACACAGACACAGACACACACACACACACACACACAGGTTTTGTTAAAGTGTAGAAGGCATCTTTGTCTACCCAGAATTCCTTCAAGACTTCATACAGGGGTTCCTGGTGGGGCTGGGAGGGGGCACTGTGGTGACAGTGACACTCACACATTCCATCCCTGCCATTTGTCCACCACTCCCACCCCCACCCTGCAAACACTCCACTCTACAGCCACATGTTCACCAACTGACAGCTGCTTCCTGTCGCCCACCGAGAGAGACATTCACTTCAAAGAGCCACAGGCAGCGCAGAGAGGAGACTGAAGACACTAAAGACTTGTGTTCATGCAAGAGAGAGTGAGATTTCTCTCACTGTTACCTCCAAGTAATTTTACAAAAAAAAAAAACTGAATTTAAAGCTGTTCTTCAGGTTAATGTTGTCCTTGTTTACAGTGATGCACCGCAGGGACAGGGTACTGGCAGAGTGGTTTTGGGGAGGGCGTCCTGTTCTAGTTCTTAGTCCCTTCTGTCCCGATGTTTCTGTACAGTGGAGTCATGTGGTTATCAGGCCTAAATCGGGACCAAATGTTTCTCAGGAGGAGACCGCGCGCGAGAGAGAACTGGAGAAGCTGTGTGGGGGTGGTTTTATTGCGAACCGGAGGCCTTTGTGTCTCTTTGACCCAATAACACCTACCACCAGCGGCCAAATCCACTAAATCCTAAACAGAGGGTATCTGTTCTGTTTAACCATTCACATAACACTGACGGCTGACTGCATAAGACTTCAGAAACAAACTGGTGCTGGATTATGACGAACAAAATCTCTGTAATGCAGAACTACAGTAAAGTGGTGATTCCTACTGTAAACCATGATGAGTTATTCTCTTTACAGGGGAACATCACATAGGAAAAGGAGATACAGTGCATTGTAACATATTGAAACACACTGCAAGACTATAATTGCAAATACATTTAAAATATAATATTACAAAGCAAAAGTATATTGCAATATACCAAAATGGCAATAACTGACATTTTCAACATGTAAACTTGTTTTCAACACTGAAACTTGTTGACTGATCAAAAAAATATATTCTCTACAGTATACTCTCAATATATTATTTTATTTGTATGAGATGGTTGGCCAAATTACAACTACAATCTCAAAATGAGGGCACTTGGTGGATATTATTGTAAAACTGAAACTGAACACAGAGTAGGGCCACCTTTGTGACACAAAAGAAAAACCACGTTCTTACTGTAATGCCAAATGCGAGCACACACATGTCTTCAAAGATACACTATAATAACCAAGATGTCAGATTCTCCATACATGACACTGAAGGTTCTGTCCCTGCCATTACTGAACTGGAAATTCCACATGCAGAACTCGGTTCTATTAGGGAAATAAGAGACCCACACTCCTAAACTGCGCCCATATAAAACTAACTAACTGTGAAAGGTCCAACCAGAAGGGTGTAAACAATTCAACCTAACAAAATAACTATCATAACACTGACATTTTGCTTGTAACATTTTGCAACATACACTGAAGTAGAATCATTGGCAAAGACTTCTATTCATAGATGAATACATACCAAGCACATACATTATGCAACCACTGAGAAAGACTGTGTCTTGAAACACAGGGCTATCGGTAAACCATTTTTACACAGGTCATCAGGTAATTGCACTGTTACACCACCTTTTCCTACTTCCTGTTAAACCCATTTTAATCTTCCTACTTTATTAATTTCCTATCAGACTTGGCGCTAGACCCAGCAAGTAAATATGAGTTTCTGTTCTGTTTTTATTGGAGAGATGTAGAGTCCAGGTTGCCTCTGGCCATAAGCAGCCTTTATCATTTTGTAACGATGCAGTCTGCTTGTTTACAGAATACTGTAAAGACAATCAGTGATGATGGCTCCCTGGCAGATTTACAGTCCTCAACACAGGCAGTCAACACAGTGACTAAATACAAGAGGAAAGTAGAGACACTCAACATGGTGGTTCAGTACAGGAGCTCAAAACAGGATGGCAAGACACAGGCTCAATACAAGGACTCTATACAGGAGCTCAACACAAAAGCTAAGAGTATGGGAGATCAATACAGGAGCATTCAAGTGTACTTAAGAGTAAAATCCCATGCTCCTCTACTTCAAAGCCTGCCTGTATGGGACCCCACTGCTGTAAACAGACACGATGTTGACTTACACTGCAGCAAAGCACATGACTGCAAATACAGTCCCACACAAACACTCCAAAGCAAAGGTCACATTCTGCCAGCCTTGACAAACCATATCACCGTGCACCCTCTCTGAAGCGTCTCCCAGCATCTGAGCACGCACATCACACATCACACATCACACAGCCAGCATTTTTAAAAAACGCTGCAGTTACAAAAAAATCAAATCTCCATAAAAAAGGGAAAAATCACTATTAGCATCCAGTGGCTAGCATCCCTGAGAAGCATGTCAGGTCCTTTACAATCCTGCGCAGGAAGCTGCTGCTCTGGCAGTGTGGTGCTGCGCATCGCGGCTGGAGGATAGCGAGAATGTTCCGGCACAATGCGCTGCAGGCGTTGCCCGCGTGACGGCCGGCCCGGCACGCCCCGGACAGCAGCCCTGCCGTCGCCGGAGCAACAGCGGAAAGGGGTGGGGGTAGTGCAGAGCCAGCCCTCGCTCCTACCTTCTTGTCCCTTTTCCAGAGCCTGATACAGCAGAAGCCCCAGAGGAAGAGGTCCCCCACCATGGCTCCCGGTGCGCGACAGCCCCAGCGCAGCGCGGCACTCCGGTCCATTCAGCCGCGGCGCTCCGCTCTCTCTCTCCCCCTCGCCGCTGTCAAAACAACACGCCTTCCCTCCGCGCTGCCCCTCCCCCCCCTCCAACGATGAGCTCATCTGTGTCACGGTGTCACAGAAGCCCCCTCCCACTCCCCCCCCACCCTCCAGCCCAACCCACCCCCCACGCCTGCAAGCTGCCACCCCTCCACCCCCTTACTGCTGATGGCAGTATAATCTAATCCTAAATTAGACGATAAATAACACCTCCCTCAAAGTAAGGAGGGTTTTTCATTAGATAGTGCATGTGTCTTTTATCACTACCCTGTGTCTAATGTGTCTTTTTTTAAGGTGAGGTAATCGCGGCTGAAAGATTTCAGCATTTTAAAATCCACTGGAGCTGAAGTAGCTACTCACGGCACATTCTCAACAGTTGCTACAATTAGTAAAATGTGACAAAAATTCAAATTCTAACCATAATTGTAGTCAGTCTCAGAAACTGATACAGAGATTCCAGTTCCGCCCATCTAGATTCTTGAGCATATGAATGTAATACAGAGGGCAGACAGCACGGCACGGCAGCTTTTATTGTTTTTTTATGCTCAGACGCTAATCAATATTCCAATATCCTGGGAGGATCTGTTTATGCGTGCGGTCTGAGGCAGCCCCAGCACTGTCAGAGCAGACATGTTTTGATCACTGGTTTCCTCTTGGCTGGCGAGGCCTGCCGCTCGCACGCCGGGTAACAGCAGCTGCGGCTGCCAGGAGCGCTATGACTCTGCAGATATTAATAGAGGTAGGCAGGGCGTCTGCAGCAGTGCCTGCTGGGCCTTCACACAGACGTGCGTTGAGCCAGAGAGCGGCTGAGCGAGAGGGACAGGGGAAATTGGTCCTCTTGAAGGCACTGTCACGATGCCGAATCTGCGGCTGTGTGAGAGCACAGGGGGTCAGACTCACGCAGGGACGGCCAATTTGATCCAAAGAAGGAGCTGGAATCTACCAGCATCAGTGTCAATGGTCCACTGACAAAATACTTTCAAAATTGTGGCACCTGATTCGTTGATTATACTAAGAACTGGATAATGTTTTTCGATAGGGAAGTGATGGAATGGCTATTTTGTCACATGTATGCAACAGTTCTAAGGGTTTATGCTTATAGTGCAAAGACAGTAACAGTAATATTCTTTGTAATTATGACTTTTCAGGAGCCACACCTGGAGCTCTCGATACTGTAAGATGGTCATCCCTGGACTAGATAATCACCATAGAATAACTAGCTAGACTTCTCTCTCCACTCCTGACCTGCTCCCCTCAATGAGCAGAATTGTTCTGGGAGCTCTGTTTCTACAGTTAGACCATTGAACACATACAGTAGCACCTCATTTCCTCTGTACTGTAATATCACAAGCAATCAGCAGGAATAACTGACTACATCTGTAATAGAGACTAATAATGGGAGACTGACAGACAGCATATAACAAGGCAGGGAAAATATGATCTCCAGAATAACAATACCACAACAGGAAGTCTTTCAGAGCTCAAAGCACATAACTGCTAAATTTATATATATATATATATCCCTTTCAATGCGCTTCAGCTCCAAATGAAGATGAAGTCGTGTTCTTGACAGAGATTTTACCGTGCTTTACTGTGGGAGAGGAGGCGTATGTGGAGTGATTGTGCACAGAGAGCCTTTCTTATCAAGGAGGTCAGGTGAAGGCAGACACTCTGCAGACTGTAGCCTTTCAACACTGGCTGTTTCTGCAACACGGCTACGCGTCACACTTGTTTTGAGCATGTAAAGGGGAAATTTGGGTGTGCGGATTAGGAAAGATGGGTTTTACGCGTAGGGAAGCTGGCTCTGCGATAAAGGGAAGTGGGGTTGTGAAAACTGAGCATTCCTGCGACGGGCGGGAGGGAGGTGGGACGGCTCTACAGTGGAGCTCAAATCCAGCACCCTGCACACGGGCATCGCAGACACGCACAGCAGCCAGAGATATGCTGCTGACGTTACCGCACAATCACTGCATTATTTTCTCGTCATAATTTGTAATCCTAACCTGATACAGATTAATGAATTCACATATCTTATTTAGGGCAAAAAAAGTGTGATTGATTGTTTCTTTTTTGGTTAAACGCAGAGGTGGTTTGACTGTTTACACTAAGCATGTTGTCAATTCCAAAGTAAGGCATGTCACATGATTACCAGATCAACAAAGCCGACCACAGATTACGTGACAGCGAGGATGCCGGCTGACATTTTAGATAAATCACCTGACCGCATGCTTGGAATCCTAGCACTCCTCACAATCCGCAGAGGAAAATAATTATTCTTAGTCAGGGTGATCATGTGGGAAAGCCTTTCACCACACTCCAAGGAACTGCAGCTGATACATGCGTAGCTAAAGTAGATGTGACTGGTGATTGTGCTATAGAGGGAAGCACTGTCTGTTAATTCCTGTTTGGGGGGGTGGGGTGTTACCAAACTGTTGCCACATGGCTGTCACCTTGCCTGCCTCCCTACTGACACTTCCTGTTTGTCTGTGTGTGTGAGTTCCGTGGGTGGGGGACATGTGGCTCTCTCACCGTCCATGGAAACAGACAAAACACGGTGTCACAATCACCATGGGCCTGAATCTGCCAATGAATCAGGGAGATCCCTCCTGACCCCGCCCACATAACAAAGATCAGGAGAGGGATGTAAACAATGACCAGGCAAGCAACATCTCCCTGGGAACAGTGATATCACTAAGGAAGAGAATTTCATCATGCTGTCTATCTGGCTCCCTGAGCCAGGACCACTATCAACACCTCAGTGTTCCCCGACACCTTCCTATAGAGCTGAACATTAACCAAAGCTAAAGGGTACAACAGCAGCACACCTGTAATTCACCTGTAATGCCATTAAGGGGAAGTGCGTCCTGTAATTGCAGTATGCGTGCACAGGAACAAAAATGTTCACTTCTGTAATCTCCGTGAGCCTTTACACTTGCACATTGCTGTGGTGCACAGATTTGCCTTTTTGTGATACTGCAGTTTACTGACTGTTTCTTTTTTGCGCCAAGTAGGGGCGGGGGAGTTGGGATGGGGATTGCAGGTGGTCGTAGAATCACTAAGACCACCACAGCCTAAAACATTATGGTTTCATGTTAAATTTACTGACCACTGTTGTGCACTTCACTTCACCGGTCCCCTCGGCCACAGGCAATGAGCTGTCACTGCATTTCCAGCAGTGAGCACGACTTGTATCTCATGAAAGCTGTGACTCGCTGACATCACCCCGAATCCGCGGGACAGAGAGGAGTGGAGGTGACC
The DNA here is from genome assembly GCA_019176425.1 of Megalops atlanticus. Classification (NCBI taxonomy): domain Eukaryota; kingdom Metazoa; phylum Chordata; class Actinopteri; order Elopiformes; family Megalopidae; genus Megalops; species Megalops atlanticus. The sequence goes on along the minus strand of CM032877.1, from coordinate 22,635,435 downwards.
CAAGAGTCACAGCTTGACCACGAGTGCACCCACAGACAACGCCCCTCCCCGCTCCCCACCTTGCCCCCGCCAAAAGGCCACATCCACTGAGGTCATCATCACGAGACACTAACACACGCCAGAAGGCTCTGAGAGTGGGCTGCCAGCGTCAGAGCTGAGGATGGGAAACACACAGTGAGCCTTTTTCCTTTCTTTCCCATCTACTGCAGTAGACCCCGGGGCGAGGCTGTTGGAGGGCTGTGCTACGGGCTGCATGCTGCAGACCCTGGTGAGGATGACACTAGACTAAAGCAGGGTTATGCCCACATCATAGCGCATAAACTGAATGGATCAAATTCATGGAGTAACAACAGCTAATCAGACCCAGGGCAGTCTGGCTCTGATCCGGTACTTCACGGTCTACTCATTAAAAATGAGGGAATAATCCTTTGATGATGCAGTGTCAACACATCTGAGGATGGAGACGGTTCAGCAAACTTTGGCAGGGAAGTCTCTTGGCCCGAGTGCATTCTGAGGGAGAGGCAGCCAACAATGTTCCTGTTTGGCTCTTGGAAAATCAAAAGGAGCCAAATCACTATCACCTCCACTGAGCGATTTCTCTGATGATAACGTAATGCTGCTTCAGCTCAGCAACTGAGTTGAGCAAAGGCGTTAAGTATTAAGTGATAGTGTTGATCGAAAGTGTTAGGTGTTACATGATAACTGCTGAGTGAAAGTGGTAATTGATAATGTTAGTTGAAAGTGATATTGCTAAGAGAAGACCTGAAGCAATACAGTAGATTTAAGTGACAGCATTAGCTGACCATGTTAACAGAAAGCATTAAGCATTTAATGCAACTGTTTAAAGCAGTGTTAACTGAGCATGCTCAGCAGGAATGATCGGAGTGAGGGAAATAACACATCTCAAAGTGGAGCGTGAGTGGGTGAACGCCCTCCCCGCTGGGTGACCACTGTGTGACCACAGGGGGACGCTGCCCAAATCCAGTGACGCTGTTTACAGTGACCTCAGCCCAGGGGGCCTGTTTATAGATCTCAAATCGAGCTTTTACTCGCTCTCCTCATGCTGGGGGACAGAAGCAGATCGCAGTTTAGGCGTTGCCTTGCCTCCTTACAGTCCTGTCACTCTGCCTGCCTGGAGAGGCCACCCTCTGCATCACCGTACACCAGTAACACAAGCTGTCACATATACCTGAGCCCTGAGAAACACAGAGGTGTGTGTGTGTGTGTGTGTGTGTGTGTGTGTGTGTGTGTGTGTGTGTGTGTGTGTGTGTGTGTGTGTTACCATAATGAGGCCAGTAGTGATGGCCTCGGAGCACCCATGGCACAGTTCACCAAAGCGGGCCCAGTAGTCCTTCTTGCAGAAGAGCTGGCCGTCCTTCTCATAGTACCAGTGGGACAGGGGGACATGACACTCACAGCACCTGAAAGCAGAGACAGAGGTGGACAATGTAAAAGAATGCTGTGAAAACACTGACTAGGCACCATGTTAAAGAACCCACCTGTATGTGGTTTGTGCCTAGTGCTGATTTCATTGATTAGGAATGGAGTGAAAAGTAAGGCTTCCTCTTTCAGCAGGTCATCCTCCATTGAAAGCATCTGGGAGTGTCACCTTTGGCATGGTTTTAGTTTTGATTTGGCTCCACCCGTCTATCGTTTCGCTCAATTTCTGAACAATTCAGAACATTGTCATGCTCAAACCCCACAGCGATACACTCACACGTCATCAAACATCAGAGATTCATTCTCAACTGGAGTCATCCACTAAGACCTATCTGCCACACACGCCACCCCCACAGCTGCCTGAGGCCTTTAAAACCATGACCCAGCGTTTAACCCAGGGACTTATGGCGTGCCTGAGGGATTAGACACCCTCTCTGTACAAAAACAGCGAGAACAGTAAACACCCATAAGGAGAATTGTACTGTATTTGTGATAAAGTTCTGTACAGGTTATGCTTGTAGATAAACAAAGACACTCAGCAAATGTACAAAGCACAGGCAGCACCCAATAACTGTGAAACATTCAAGATGTCATTGACAGGGAGGCGATGATTACAATTTGGTCCTCTACTTAGACATAACTTCATACATTCAAAGGACTATGTGTCGCTCACAGTACTGCAATGCTGGTGTGCACAGCCCTCATTTGCATACACTGCTGCTTCATCTGGTATGGTTTAGTGAACGCACTCAGAGCAATCACTCTTTAAGCCTGTGAGCATGAAGCCAAAATACCAATGGAACAGCATGCAGTGACCTCAAAACTGATATTGTCTTAAAAAAACACCAGCCTAGTGGTCTTTTCTATAGCTCAATACCGCAGTAACTCACTGCAGTATGTGGACATCAATGAGCTTTAGTGGTGGGTGACACATGCCAGCAGAGAACCTGACAGTCTTTCACCTCCAGACAGAGCATGAGTCATTCCAGATGGCTATAGCAACCACTTCGAGCTGAAAGCTGAAAATGTCCAACAAAAAAACACATCAATGCCACAGTGGCTGTTGCTCACAATCACATTCCTCAGAATCACATTCTTTATTATTCACATGTCACAATCACACACACCTAAACATACACAGACACACATGGCACAACCACACACACACACACACACACACACACACACACACACACACACACACACACACACGTGTCACATGCACACACACACTTCTCCCCAGCTGGTGATGGTCTGATGGGCGTCAGAATCTTAATCCAGGGTCAGGGGCAGGGTTATTCTGTTGCTGTGGCGATACGCTCTCACTCTGCTGCCAATCACATACAGCAGCTGACAGGATAGCTGGGAAATCTTAGGAGAGTGTAGTTCTGGGGTCAGAGGTCACCCAGGCTGATGTTGGCAAGGATGCCTTTAAGCAGATGCAGCTCACATGTAAAGGTGGTGCATATATTGAAGGGGAAGACCAGAAGAGAAAAGGAAATGTGATATTTCATTGCCTGCTGCTTCTTGCTGTTCCATGACAGCTGGCTAGGCTGCTCTAAAAAAAGCCATCTTAAAATTCCACATCTCAGTGGCACTTGCAATTTTTATTTCCTCTGGAGAAACACACCTAGTATCGTTCCACTGACACCCACATAGGCCCAGAAATCAATTTCACATGCCTAAAACACCTGGCTAGGTGGGACTCCTGAGAACGCAAACCGCACTCGGTTTTTAATGGTTAGGGGCGGCCGCAGCTTGTAACACGGACAGCAGCAGGGAGAGTGGCCTCTGTTTGCAAACGCCTCACTATCAGCCCGCAAGGAAACACGATCCACCCGGCCGGTGGCTCACAGAGCTGAGGCGTGTGCATTTCACTATGACAGACAAGACAGGAAGCTCCTCTTTCAATCACTTCCTGCCACAGCAGCACACTGACACACTAACGATGAGAAATGAGAGCAGAGTTTCCTCTAGGAAGCTGCGCTGGGCCTGGGTGGAGTAAAGCAAGACGTGGAAGCTGGGAATGAAGTTACAGGGAGGGGATGGGGAGGGGGGCCCAAACATGATCACAATAGAGGCTGCGGATTAGACCGACTTGAGAATTTCAAAGTGAAGGCGCACTGCATGGTCACGGTGGGGGTTGCCATAGCAACGGCGGATCTACACAGTTGATATGGAAACACAGGAAAGGGGAAAGTGGGGAGGCTGAGGGGGTTGGGGGGGTTGTGGTGGAGGGATTCCCTAAATCCTTTCGGAAAACAACAAAACCCCGGAACAAAAGGAATGTTCTAGCTGGCGGGGCAGACGGGGGCCAGGAGGACCAATGTCAGGGCACAGGGTCCGCAGACCTGCTGCTATTGGCTGCCAGGATAGCTGTCCGACTCAAAGCCAAGCCGTCGGGCCAATCCAGCCAGACATGTCAAGCCATGATGTCACCATCCAGGGAAATTACACTGCTAATCACTCACACCTCCCAAGTACTTATTTTCGGCTTAGGACACAACAGAAAACAACAGCTCTCTAAAAATGAACATTCACTCGGATGCACAAACCTGAACATATTTAGCAATAAGGATGTAAAAAAGGCAACAGAAGGTGACTTCTCCCAGCCAAATCTGTCCTGGGGAAAAATAGATGAACCCATGCCAGAACACCAACTGGCTTTGAGTCCCACCATCACCATTCCGCCAGTGGGAGAATGATGTCACCCGTCTGTGGAAAGACATTACCTCATGCTTTTGCTGGCCCCTCCCAATGGGTGTGTTCACAGTGCTGCCAGGAAATCTGAGGACCAATCAGAGGTCCAGAACGTAACAGTAGCAAGCTCAGCACAATCCACACGCACGAGGCACAAGTTAACCCCTAAAGCGCCGCACCGGCACCTGCTCCGTCTGCAGTTTTCCAAAGCATGAACAAAGCAGACAATGAGCAGCAATAAAAATAAGCGAGACAACAGATTTTTTTTTTTTTTTGTTTTCAAACAGGGCTGAATCAAGCCTTTTGAGCGGGGTAAATATTTTGTTCCAGAACTCAGGGGGCCCATTGAGGAGAGCGGAGCCGGTACCTGTGATGCGCTGGAGCTCTATAGCCGTTCTAAACCTTTCCAGGCTGCCAGGCTCTTTGTGAGCGCTAATCCCTCTCTGGCCATCAACTGGGCCGCGTGTTTCACCCACAGGGGGAGAGGAATGGGTGCGTCTGCTCTCGCATGGCCCCCCACCGCAGCCCAGCGACTCGTGCAACACCGCGCTGCAGCCACGCAGCCTGCACCAGCGGCTGCACCACCCCGCTGACCTTTACACACACACACACGCTCCTCACCCTGCACCGCACACTGCCCCAGACCACACCACAACAGCAGCACCTTTGTTCCAGTCACTGAATGCTGTAAGCTTCTTTTGTTTAGAAATTAGTTACACAAAAGCTGTTTTTTTTTTTTATCTATAAGGGCCTATGGACAGGAAGGGGAGGGGCCATCTAAAATAAACTCAGAGAGAACACCCAGTTTCCCCTTTTCTACTGTAAATGCCATCTCCCCTAACAAAAGGGGGCTGTGTCTTTGGAGGGATGTTGTACAAGCTCTCCCGGAAACAAAGGGAAGCGTGACCTTTGTGGGTTTGTCCTCACTATGGGTGTATGAAAACTACACACCCATCCACCCGCTGAACGCACCACACACCTCTTAAGATAACCGCGGTGTAATGTTTCCCGTGAGGCAAGCAAGTCTCCATATTCCTGCTGGAACTTCCACAGTCTATAATCCACATCACTAACCGACTGCCTCATCCTGCTTGTGCATCAGTGTAATGATTCCATAATAATACAACATGGTAAATATATACAGTCATATTCAGATAATAAGATAATGTGTTATATATATATTTACTTTTGCTATATTGTATTTTTGTTTCAGTATATAAAGTACAATATAATATTACATAACAGTTTAATAATATATGTTTGTGCAATGATGATATAATAATCCCATATAATGATTATGTAATACTGTATGACTATACAATGTTATATAATAACAGAGTAAGTTTGCGCGCAGTTGGAGGGCTGTAGCAGGAGGCAGGCTTTGCGCTGGCCTGTTCAGTACTCTGGCAGCATTAGCAAAGCACAGTACATCAGGTCTCCTTCAGCATCACTGGCTGTGACAGCAGCACAGGCAGGACCCCGTCCAGGCGCTCCGCATCTGCTTCTCCACTTTGGAGAACATCTGTGCCAACAAATCTCCCGGATCCTTCCGGAACTGGGTTTCATTTGAGCAACACCCCCCCCCGAACCCCCAGCCCTTGGTTCAATGTTCAATGCTATTTATAGAGTCAGTATTCTACACTGCCAAGTAAAGAGGGAAAATGGAAAGGCAATAATCCCACTGTGCTGAGATCAGCTGTCATGTGTTCCTCCATCAGTGCTGTTCCGAGCCTCTCTGACCCGCCAGTCAGCTCTCAGCACCGCATAAAGTCTCCCTGGTCAGCCAATCAGTTCTAAGCAATGCACCCCAGCCTCTCTGACCATCCAATTGGCTATCAGAGTTGCACGCAGCCACTCTGTCCAACCTGTCACCCCTAACACTGCTCATTTTAGCTTTTGCAGAGACAAAGTGTGATGCAATAAGGGCTTAAATCAGATACCAGGGATCAACCAGGACAGACCCCTGGGAAGCAGCAGGAGCACCTGAAACAAGGGGTTGTTCTGCCCTGGAGCTGCCAGGTACAACAGCAGAGACAGGGATGGCTGTCACCTAAGGACCTGAATCCTCCAGCACAGAATATGTGCCCGTTACCTTAATAAAAACATATATGTAATACTTTATATGTAGATATGGTTCTTTCTATTTGCTTCTGCTTGTGTATGAAGAGAGAAATGGATTGATCTCTATATTTTAGTGTCCTTGCTGCAAGAGTACAGCTCCTCTTCTTTCTGATATTTGAAAAGCCGTTGAGGCCCACATCCATTCTTGCATGACATCACATACAGAAGTTCTCCACACACCACCCCTTTAAGGGGAAGTTCAGAATCATTAAATCCATCAATCATCAGCCATACACACTCACCAATAATCGACAATTAATTTTCAGCTGATCAATGGACAAGCTCATAGGTTATGGAAGGTCATCCCCTCTTGATCCAAAGTGTGACAGCCCCTCCTCCTCAGCATTCGCTGTGCCCCTGTATAGTATGAGAATCTCTGGAGTCGAAGACTCAAAGCACGTTTTATTCCATGGCAGACGCTCTTATCCAGAGGGAATTTACAAATCTATCTCGACGGCTGGATGGTTACTGAGGCGATTTGGAGTAAGTACCTTTCCCAGGGGTACAACGTCAGCATCCCACCTGGTAATTGAACCAGCACCGGGCTCCTCAGCACCACACTGCACTGTTGCCCCAGACCATTAGAGAATGCCACGCTCATGGCATCTCCTGCAGAAGGTATGTGTCCTCTGGCTCTGCTCCAGCCCAACCCCCAGCATGAACTGACCACTGCGCTCGAGCACCCCTCCCTGGCCTGGAGCCCACAGGGCAGATGCCAATGCAACCCTGGGCAGAGACTCTGTCCACACACTCACACACAGACATACTCAAACACACACACACACAAAACACTCTCTCACACACAGATACACATGCTGGCATACTCAAAAATGGATGTCATTCTGAAAAATCGACCTGATAATTACATTACATTACATTATTACATCTCTCCCATTGTTGAAGCTACACATGTTCGGATTTGCAGACTTGTTATGAACATGGCTGAAGGGCCATGGTTTAAAACACAGCACAGGAATGCCAGCAGCACCTGAGCATCCAAGACGAAGGAGACAAAGACCACTGGAGCTGAATATCTGGCAATAATAGAGTATCTGTGCTGCTACCTACACAAGCCTTTACCACACACCCTGGGCACACACACACACACACACACACTCATAGCAAATACACAGAGATGCACACACAGCCATGCACACAGACACACAAACAGATTCAAATGCAGGCACACTCAAAGACAGACACAGACACACACATACACGTACACGCACACACACATACACATACACCCACTTACTCTCTTCAAAACTATTGTATTTGCCCAGGTAATCAGTCAAGCTCAAAAGAGGAATACGTTAAGAGAAGTAAGAAGCTACATCAGCTTCCTGTGCGCTCAGTGCTGTGGTCTGCTGGGACAGCGGCTAAACATGCTGAACAGACCCGTGCTCATTAGGCACATCAGAAAATACACACGCTAAAACAGCACACGCGTGTCCTAAAACTCCCCAGGCTCTGTGCTGTTCTTAGAGCATGCAGCACCACAAACACGGACACACAGCTCCGTCTCTCACACACAGCCCAGGACAGACACACACTTCTCCATTCCGTGAGATCGCTCTGACCGCAGAGCCCGGCCTCGCTGGTGCCAGGATTATCTCCAGGCTGCACACTTACGTTCCCCTGCTCCACTTCCTGTAACGCTGGTCCCGACGCGACATGCTTCCTCGCACAGAGTAGAGGGGACGGTCTGCCGAGGGGAGCGCGCTAACCCGCAGCGGCGGCGGCGGTGCAGTGCTTCGGCCCCTGCACCTCTCTCACTCTGCACCGCGCAGAGCTCTGAGGACACACACGCTTTTTTTCAGCTGTTTCCTGTCCCATTCGCTTACTCACGGCTTCCTCGGAATAAGTCATGACCCCGTGACATCAAAAACCCTCCCCTAGTCACTCTCCCCACCCGCTCGCCTGCTCCCTTCATCACCCATGATGCTCAACAGCAGATAGAATGTCACATCTCATCTCCATGCTAATGCTGTTCCTTCTCACAGCGCTCAAAGAGAGCAGAGAGCCCTGTAACACACAGCCCTAATACAGCAGAGAACCCTGTACCACACAGCCCTAATACAGCAGAGAACCCTGTATCACACAGCCCTAATACAGCAGAGAACCCTGTACCACACAGCCCTAATACAGCAGAGAACCCTGTGTCACACTGCTGAAGGACAGCAGGGAACCCTTCATCACAGCACTCAAAGAAAGCACAGAACCTTGCATCACAGTGCTCAAACACAGCAGTTATTCCTACAAACAAAGAGGGGACTTTTCAGAAGACTTTCATGGCCATATTGAGGTCAAAGGTCAGTACAAGCAGCTCTCTGCTCTCGCTTCTCTAACAGATCCCAGGGGAAGGTTCCAAGTGCAGCACCCCGTTTTATTCCCTATAGTCTCAGTCCTGAGGATTGGAGGGATAACTCTGGGCCCATGTCTCTGAAAGAACACACATGTGTCTGCTTTCTCATAAGTGCCTCCATGGACAAAACAAACAGGAAAAGGACATTTCCTCTGGGGTGCTCGCCATACACGTCTGAAATTGAAGATGCTAAAAAATGTGTCGATAGCACCATGCTTTATGTACCATTTAGGAAAAGCTCACTGTCAGTCGTGTCTCCCGCAAACCAACCCAAACCTGCAGTGTCTGCAAGTTATTTATGAGGGAAACACAATTTCAGTTCTCATACAATAAGACAAATCACCAGAGCATTTACACAGTTGGAATTCACTAGCCAATTAGAATGCTGCAATGTCTTAGAAGCAAGCAACTCCTGTTTCCAGCAAGAGAAATCCTGGTAAGACTGTGGTAAGACTGTAGCGAGACTCTGCTGACACTCATCTGAGCTTTAGATATTCTCTATGAGCCGCCAGCACTCATAGCCTACATATGTTTCAGTAACTTGCATCCGCAGGCTGCTTTCATTAGGACTGTAACTACTGTTACCCATCCCTGCCGAGGGCCGTGAATAAGGCATGAGACAGCAGGCGTGAGTGGTGTGGCCGTTCACCTGAGAGGCCTGGATCTGTTTCACCATCTCCGCAGACACAATGGGGATTCTGGGTAACTGACCCTTTTAAAGGAGGCCACCATACACCAGGAAAGATACGGCGAACTAGACAGCACCTGCCCGTCCCGACATAAAAAAACATTCCTAACACAGTATGAGATGATAATGATTCTGTTATGATATAAGTCATATGTGTACATTTCTGATGCCTCTGGCTGTGTGCTTACAGTATACCGCATATATTTTTAGCCTAACACTGTATCACTATTTTGTATCTACAGTTAGACGATTTAGTTACTCAAGGGTATCTGTCAGGCAAGAGATTAATAACAGTGAAGAAATAGCACTGTTTTATTTGGCTAGATCTGGTAAATGTGTATGTAAAAAGAAAGAGCCCACGCCCCACAGTCCCCTGTCAGACTCTTCGCATTTTCCCTGAGTGAGATCACACAAAAGCGGAGGCGAGGGTGCGGACACGGTGTATCTGCATGGTGCAGGTCAAACTTTTTGGCCACGTCAGCCAGACATAGGTCAATGTGAAGACCCGGTACCCCTGAACTCTGACCTCTGGGTCCTGTAATCCTCTCAGCCAATTTATCAGGGGTGCCACGGGAGCCCTCCGCAGCCTTCAGAGTAACCTCTCCTCGCGGCTTTATCAGGACGAGTGCATGTGTGCGCGCATGTGTGTGGGTGCACAGCACATCAGCATCTTAGTTACTATACACTGAAGACTGATAAAGCCCTCTCCACCACAAAATCAACCCGTGTCAGATGTATGTTTAGCAGATGTTTTTATTCAGTGTGACTTACACAGCTTCCATTTAACACATTATCCTGCTGGACGTTTTTATTGAAGTAGCTCAGACTGACAGCCATGCTTAAGGGAGCAACAGCAGTGCCTCCAATAGGGTTTGAACCTGCAACTCAAGTTCCCTAAGCCCGACTGCACACGGTCGTGTTTTGCCTCACCACTGTTCCTGTGCTGCGGCAGATCGCTCCCACTGGTTTCTCACGTTTGGCCTGGTGAATGGAGCTGTGCCGAAAGCCGCCTGTTAGTTTCCCATGATGCCCGGTGCTGTGGCCGTTCTCGGCAGAGCGCTGTTGTGTTTTTCCACTCTTGGGAAAGCCGCGCTCCTCCGCCCCCAGCCCCAGCACTGGGCCTGTGCTGCTATTTTGGGAACTCCAGAGAGAATAGGCACAGCTCTGGGACCCTTTCTCCCGTGCACAGAATGGCCCCTTTCTTACGCACTCTGTAAATAATCTCATGCCTGTTTCCCTCTCTTTCTCAGGGCTGGTCCCTTTAAATCAGTATATGTCAGCCCACGCTGTGACACCAAAACAAGCATCGCGCATGTCCTGCTAAACAGACATGCAGTAAAACACATAAACAAGCCTGGCATTTGTGATATGATACAGATTTGAGACATTAGAGTATACTATCCTTTAATATTGTATCTTGTATTCTCCTGTTGTTTTGGTCTGGGTGTGGTGGATTCCTCTGTGGTGGGACCCACAGCTTACAACCCCCATGTTGTCATGTGTTAATCCCCTCCCACGCTTTTTCCACTGCTTTTAAAGGCTTGATCTGAAAGGTAAATACAGGTGAGGGCCCTGGGCCTTCTGAGAGCAGGTCAGTCGAGACCGTGTGACTCATGAGCTGCTCAAAGGATAAAAGAACCGTGCCTAAAAAAGGTCATCAGCCAATCAGAGGTTCACGTATTTGTCATCCCCACCCCTCTGTATGTGTTCTGATACATGTGAATGCAACACCCCTCAGATCACTCTCACAATTGTGAGAGTAGAACCCCAAATTGCAGGTTCTGTGATGGAAATGAGCAGACAGCTGGGCTTATCTGTGCATTCCGGTGAGACAGGAAATGGGGAGTCTGCCTGCACTCCTCCTGGCCCAGATGGAGAGTTAAAATACAATCCAAACATCCTTCACTCCTTGTGGAGAAATCTCTCCCCTGTGATTCGAGGATGACTCATCTTTGCGGGTTGACTGTCAGGCACTCGACCACGAGGGTGGGCCACCAGCCGGGTGTTATCACCCGCAGGAGGGTAATGATGAAACATGTTCCAGTGCCTGCAGGGGGCAGTGTGGACCACGCAGGGGGTTTAGACATATCTCGCTCAGAGCTAGTCAGTGAGAGACAGGTGGTGCTAAGTGTTTTTTTATTCTAATGAACTAATACAATGCCAAGCTCTCCTAAGATAAATCTTAGTAATACTGCCTGCATACACATAAACACATACTCAGTAACAGATAAATGAGGCAAGATGATCATTGTTATTATTATCATTGTTGTTATTATCGTCACCAGTAATATTCTAAAATTAAAACCAAACAAAATCAATTAAATAAAAAACATAAGATTTAATCATAGATATAAAATTTAAAAAAATGATAAATGAATACTGAATTCATCTAGTTCGCACTAAAACAAAATATAAATTGTATTTAAATAAACATATAGGCCTACGTATGTTTAAATATATTTGTCATGCTCAAAAAGTGAGGCACACAGTGCTGACACTTTCTGCAACTGATCTTGGATCAGAATTGTAACATTACACTAAATGGTGTGGATCTTAGATTCTTAAGAAAGGACTGAATGATGGCAGGGAGCAAAGACATGAGCACAGAAATAGCCTTACAAGATCAGACATAACCCAAAAGTTCTGCTGTGCATTTCCACAGCCTACCAGATATACTTTGTCCTGAAAGAACAAGTGTAGATGACCTGCTATTCTGTGATCCCTAAACAAAATCAGCTTCATCAGCTAGAAGTGGATCAGCGGATTAAATACAAAGTACTGCTTCTCACCTTCAAAGCCCTCCATAACCTTGCTCCTCCCTACATCCGTGACCTCTTGACCCCCTACTCTCCATCCCGCTTTCTTAGATCCTTTGACCAAAATCTCTTAGCTGTCCCCCGCACCAGACTCTCCACCCTGGGTGGCAGGTCCTTCAGTGCCATGGCCCCCAAACTCTGGAACTCTCTCCCTCAATCCCTTCGTGACTGCCCTTCTCTTCCGTTCTTTAAAGCACATCTCAAGACCTTTCTTTTCAATGATCATTTCTCCTCCACTGCCACTGCATAGGTCTACCCTTCGTTTTTTTTTTTTTTTTTTGATTACCATGTAAAGCGACCTTGGGTATTGTGAAAAGCGCTATATAAATGTGACTTATTATTATTATTATTATAAGTGCTGGAGACCAGACCTACCTAACATGGCTAAGCAGTGGCCATGATACCCCTGCAGTCAGTAGAGTGTCCGATCTAGTAATTCTATATCTGTAATGCAGGCATAGTGAGTGCTTTGACTTTGGTAGGGAGACAGTGTCGTATTCAATCCCCCAGAGACCAGAGTGGAGACTGGGGGGGCGGCCAGCCTGTGTTTGCCCGTGAAGCGTGTGGAGGAGGCAGGGTTGTCCTTGCTGGAGTGACAGCACTGTCAGGGCAGGAGGATGACCCCTGACCCCTTCTGTTGGGCCTGTCTCCAGGGGCCACAAGGGAGGTGATCAATAAACTAAGTGTGTTAACTGTACCGTGTTAAATGCCTGGCCTGTAATATGCATGAGCCACACACTGGCACTTACGCACACACACACACACACACACACACACACACGCACACACACATATAAACACACACACACACACACATATAAACACACACACACACACAGCACAACAACATGCACACACAAACACACACATATAAATGGCACAAAACACGCACAGACACACAGACACAGACACACATACACACACACACTCACACACACACACACACACACACACACACACACACATAGCACAATCATAAGAACACTCTGACACACACACACACACTCACTCACTGCCTCAAGCACACAGAGCTGAATACACTGTGTGCTGCATACTGGAGAGCTATGCAGCAGTGACTCATTCTTACACCACAGCCCTGCCTGCCAACTTTGCACGAATCGCACACACTTAATCCGCCATGTGTCGCTTCATTAGATGCTTTTCATTTAGTGGTGTTCTGCAGCCCAGCTGACCTAGCAGCAGCTCTGACATCAGATCAGGCCTCTCCCTCATGGAGGGGGGAGATTCCCACTGTCTGTACTCACTGACTGGCCTTTTAAACCGCACAGACACTGAGCTCCATTCTCTTCAGCTCATGTGAAAACAGGAGCTCTAGGGCAGACACAAGCCTTTCAGCAGCCGCTGAAAACAGCTGACCAAACATGAGTGTAATGAGGTAACCGGAAAGGGCCTCACACCAGATATCAGACTATTACCACAAATTAACACACAAAGACCCTGCTGTGCCAATGCTTTGGAGTCAGTGATCTGTTCTCAGAGAAGGAAGCAGCAACAGGAAGAGCGAGCAAACCGCTCCCTCTGCAGACAATGGCAGTAGCAGCACTTGACCACTAGATGGCAAAAAGCAATGCTGTTATAAAATATTTTTTATTCAATATATATAATATGATGCTCATGACAAGTCTTGTCTGGGTGTATATGTTGGTACCGCAGTGATGATTCAGAGAGAGTGAAGATCCAAAAACTCACCGGAAGCAGACGGCGTGCCAGTCTGCGTTGAGCGCCTGCAGGTACTGATCATCATAGATCCTGAGTCTGCATCCTGAGCACACAGGCAAGTTCCCACCAGCTGCAATACACCCACACACAGGCAGGGGGTGTTAGACACACAGTCAAGTTCACACCACCTGCAGTACACCAAGCAGCACTGACAGAGGCAGTCAGCACTGATTCGCGTGCACGCACACACACACACACACACACACACACACACACACACACAAATATGTACTAAGCTGATACAAACAAATAAACTGGGATAGCAACAGCACTGAAACAAACACAGGTATGGGTGGAGGTAAGTAGTAACACACATATATGGAGACATTGCTGACACACAAAGACACAGCACTTACACATGTATGGATTGGGGACAGCAGTGACAAACACATACGGACAGATGTTGTCATGTAGTCATAGTGTCCTACAGGAAACGGCCTGTCATTGAGCCCAGCGAGCGCAAACGGGGACTGCACGTCAGTGTCTGTGTGACAATTAAGGGACAGGATACGAGACAAATTGCATTTGTTCCTTTACATCAAGAGGAATTGCCTATTCTGACAAGCGAGGTTTTACTCCTCTGGCTCTTCCCCAAACGCCATCGATTGCTTGTGGGTTCAGGGGAAGTCACTGGCAGAACACATTGATTGAATACAGGCACGTGATTCAGGTATGTGGCTGTGTCAGCGACCTTGCATTTGCCAAAACATGGCAAGGTCACAGGAGTTACATTCTTCTACCAGGAAAGAATCAGTCATGAAACGGCTTTCCAATCAGTCCTCGCCCTTTTCAGACAAAAGCCCAAGAGAGGATCAGATAACATTACTTAAAGTATAACTTGTGTCGAGCACCCGCTTACTATCTCCGTAAAGAGAAAAGCCGTATCGATCCTCCTCTTTCGGAGCCAAACAGGCAGCCAGCCAATTAGTGAGAGTGCTAAGTAATACGTCGAGGACTCATTCCACTCCACATCGCGCTTCCACAGTGCTGCAGGAATGTTCAGAACCTTCTATACGACACAAAACAAAAAACATCCGACAGTCCGCATGCTCCGTAAAATACTTAAGAGATGAAGTGCACAAACGGTTTCAATACATCGCTTTAGAACTGCAGACTCGGGACTACGTTCCCACTATGCTCGTACATAAGTGCAAGCAACAAAATAGATAGTAAATCTACATTAGAGTATATATGTTTAATCATCTCTTTACAATAACTATTCTACTTCAAAAACGCCGATAAGACAGTAAATCTCAGTGGAAACTGACTTAAGTCATTTCCTATACTTGGCAAGTTATATCTTTTGTGTTTGTCTTGTACATGTTGACAAAATTTTACCGATGCTTTGCACACAACACTAACACATTAACGAACTCGCTTTCAACTTTGTGTTTTAACAGACTATTTAATAACAAAAGCGAATACTGATTTATCACTGTGAATAAACCGTTGGTATGTCTCGTTAGACTTCAACTGGCTATTGCAGCAAAATCCCGCACCCAGCAAGGCACGGTCTTTTGTATGACCAAGAATTAACTGCACATTTAAAGTTCCGACTAACACTAGATTGCTCCGTCGCGCAGTCATCTCTGCTTCGCATTGTGCGCATCCCCACCATAGCGCTATTATTATTTCAGCGACTGTATGCGACGTCGTCTTCCACTGCAACGTGCGTTATTAGGAGAAGACGCTGACACCCTACCTCCTCACAATCAACCACACCTCCGGCGTTAAACACAGCACCTGCCTCACCTTCCTCCTCTCCCATGCGTTCGTCCTTCCACGTGCAGCAGAACAGCATCAACCTCATTCACCCACCGACCGGGAGCTCCGCGAGAGCTTGTTTCAGTAACAGGAACTCTGGAGAATCCGCTCTCCTAGCGCAGCCCGCTGCTGTATCCGCACTGAGCACACGAACGCTTAAGGAGGAAGGGATGGGGCAGCTTTTCAGGGACGGAGGATGGGCCAGAGAAAACAGAGCGCGCAGGCTGCCGCGGGAGGGAAGCTTGCGGTTGGCCAACTGAGATGGATCCCTGGAAACTGAATGGAAATTTGTCTGCGCAAAGAAGGAGGCGGGCGCGTGGGTGAAGTATGCTGCGCGACACATTATCTGTCATATTTTACTGTGGAGTCATGTGCTTGCATTTACAGTATTACAAAGCTCGTCTCTGCTCGCGCGATTGAAAGGGAAGCACGCAAAGCTGTCGTCTCTTACTAATATTTTAGTATGAAAACGTGTTGAAGAGAGACGCATTATGATAATTGTATATCACTAAATGTGAAATTACTTCTGGGAATAACTATTTAATGTAAGTCATTACCCTCCACGACCAAGATTTCACAGAACACTTTCGGTGTACCGAGCAAAATGTATTATGTAGGCCATACTACAAGATAATGTAACTACACAAACTAAAAAAGACAAACAGCTCTAAAAAGACACCACACAGGTTTCACAAGAAATATTCTGTTTTATTCATCTATGTACTGAAGAGGTTACAATGCCAGGATTTCCCCAGCTAATTGAAAAAAAAAAAGTATAGGCAAAAGTGCATCACCCTATGCCCACCCCCCTCCATCCCAGTCATTTTAACAAATATAAAATCCCATGTAAGACAAAAGACTCTTCAAATACACCAATGAGCAAAATAACAACAAACAAGAAAATACAATAGCTTTTATTTGTGGTAAACAGATTTTATACATGTCCCAAATGGGCATTTGTGGCGGACTTACAGTGCGCACTTAAGAGCTGTCATCTTCGTTCTTCAAGAGCACTTACTGAAAGAAGACTCAAGACAGCCAGTAGACCAAAAGAAAAGCACACATCCACATCAGCAGAATAAATATCGCTGAGGGAAAAATGCACCAGAAAGCAAACAAAAAAATTGGTTTAATACACATACACTTGTACACAGTGACTGAAATGCACGAGCAACACCAAAAAAAAAAAAAAAAAAAAATCAGTTGATTTCATTTCATAAATTACAACTTTTTGTCCAAGTATAAAAAGAAAAGCACAAAGCTGTGAGTAACAATAATAAAAATATTAAATCTGCAAATTCAGAATCTAAATGGATTTGACTGCAGCTGCTTCACGACCTAACAATGTGTACGCTGATATATGACAATCCTAAAGCAAAGAAACAAGCCAAGACAGGCATTCTGAAACAGAATCCTCTTATGAGGAAATGATGTCACAAAATAATATGTCTACAATATGTTTTATAGATATGTTTATGTTTTGACCATTTTAATTGTCAAAATTTTTCATTTCAAACATACATTCACCAGAATGACTGAAAAAAGCACAATTTCATCAGCCACAGCAACTAGGGACCTGGCCCACATGGTCCCTGTCCCTGGACAACAGTTTCCTGAATCAGTTTAATGTTTACCTGTTTGCACTGCAGGTCATGGCTCTCACAGCAGAAGGCTTTTTCTATACTTTTACAAGACAGAGTAGAAATGTCTAAAAAGCAGGAGTCACACTAACGTGTCACCTACACTTGAGTAACTGGTTTATATAGGCTGCTGGTGAGATCACCATCCCACAGTGTTGCTGCTGTTTTTCACAGTTCTCATAAATAGCAGCTAAGCAACTTGTGTCTGGACATGCCCAGAGGTCTATCAGCTCTCCAAAAGGCCCAGAAGGAGTTCTACCTGACCACAAACTGAGGGGTAAATTTGACCCAGAAGAGCCCCGAGACATATACAGGTCATATGTGTGCTATACTGTACTTACGTTCTCCTCAAGAATGCAGTGCATCCACTTAGAAAACATGGAGGGCTGATAACCGATGGGAATTTAACAAACTCAGTGGGGACAGTAAGCATTAGTCCTAAAAAATGAAGTGTGCTAGAGGCAGAATGAATGCATTTATAAAAATAAATGTGTGTTACAGTGCATACACATCATCAGCTAGAGTTATAACATCATTTTGTCACATTTTACATTGTTTTTCTTTATCATTTCAATTTTCAGATTACTAAGCTCAGTAACTCACTTGTTTTAAAAAAGCTTAAAAATGCTCATTGAAAGATATACAGTACAAAAATGTTAGATGTCTGTGCAGGGAAGGGGCCTGCTTTGCAAATAGGAAATGTACATTCTAGATCATGCAGTAGCACCATTGATTCTTGAGGTCACTTCTTTTGTAGGATTGCTTATTTTCTCCTTCTCCCACAGTATTTGCCTTGACATCCAGCTCCCCCTAGAGGACAAGCAGAGCAGCACCATTATCATCGATGGTAGCCCATGATAAGTCTGGACCGTTGCCAGGAAACGTGTTCATGCAATAGTGACATATCTTTCAGGTAAAAGTCACCTACGGGATTAAAGAATGACATCACATGACACAGACTGATTTAAACCCTCACTAAGCCACCTTCATGAAAGGGCAGTTGGGATTAGTTAAAGGGAAATTTCACACTGGCGCTGAGAAGATTTTTTTTCACACAGAGAGTTATAAATGCATGGAACCCCTTACCAGAACACCAAGACCAAGTCTAACCCAGTTCTAAATACACTCTGCACTTGCTGGACTGAAGAGCCTCAGCATTAAAGTGTTAATGTTCATAATAGATTGCTAATGTTTGTGCTTTCAGTTTGGTATCTATATGTAAATGTCATCCAGTGTCACAAGGCACTGTATTTAATCTTAATCATGCTGGTAGGATCCGTGTGTCATGGTGACTTGTTTTGGGTAATTTCCCTGTCATTGGTGAATGAAAGGAGTGTGTGTGTGTGTGTGTGTGTTTGTGGGGTGGGAGTGTTCTTCTGGAAATGTAGGTAATAAATGCAATGCGAAGGGAAACACAAGACATGCTCCTCTCTGCCTCTGTGAGGATAAATTCCAGACACTCTTCCATTGACTCACAGATTGCAGACCTACCCTTGCTACATCCGAAATTAAGTGGGACAATCTTTCATACTTTACACCGTCTCATGTCAGTTCAGTGTCTGACAGAAACCAGGGATGGAATGAAAGGATGTTGAAGAGATGAGACCGAAGACTCAGAGTCTTGTGGTTTCCTCTGCAGAATCACCCTGGACAGTTCCGCTTTCCTGTTTTAGCCTCTTAACAAGTCATGTTTTATATCCCGTCTGCTCTATCACTGTGTACGTACTACAGGAAATGGAGGGTTTCATTCACATCCAATAGACAATGGGAAACTTGGGTTGTTTGGACATGTGACATCATGTAATTTAGTCACATGACAGGTCAGTTAGTCATATCACTATGGGTCATTTGGTCATATGATGGCAGCTGTATCTTGAGCACTGCAAATATAGCTAATTTTCTGTAAAAATGGTCCCGTGATGTAAGATAATCACATTGTGATTTTCATATTTTATGCCCATATCGGAGCCACCAGGAGCAAAGTCATGGCAGGTCCTGAAGTGATGATGGACACTAACACTCTTTGGCTATAACTTGCCAACAGTGCATCAGGAATCAGATAGATGAATGGTGACAGAGGGGGAGGTCATGTTCGTGCGTGTTCATTCCTGCTACCTGCTGACAGTCTGGCCACTGTTTAAAGGCTTTTCATCTATCACTCACAAACAGGTCAGCCTCAGATATGTCTAGTGAACAACAGGTATGGTGATTCTATACATATCTAACAGCCAGAGTCAAGATCCTCATGTGGTGGTCTCACTGCCAGGTGAATGTTCATGAGCACCCACCCACATAGGAACTCAGGTCAGGAACACAGGATGAAAACTGAGAGGCAGACATCTCAGCACTGAGTAAGCAGTCTCTTACCTCTGAAGCCCCCTACACCGAGGAAGCCCTGCAGCGCCGCGTATTTGGCTGCTTTGGCTGAAAATAGAATGAGAGAGACAGAGGGAAAATGAGAGCAAAAGAGAGACGGAGCAGGAAAATTACAGTCCCTCCTAATCAGGACTTCAAGGAGCCCTATTGGCTAATAAAGGCCATGAGCTCTGGACAATGGTGTCTGCAGTAAATGAATGCAGTTGCATTAATAAATGATCCCCTCCGCTGTGGTCACTAAGGAACAGAACAAATGGACGGCACAGGGGAACACAGTTCAAGGTCATTCTGCAACAACTCACAAGGAGGTGAAGCCAAGGAGCCTATTTAGCTGAATGCTATGTAAGAGTGCATGGGAATATACCCCTTCTGCCTTTTAATTCAGCATTCACATGATGGAGTTCATTAAACTGAACACATTTAGCCCAGTGAGCAGAAATAGCAACGGAGGAGAAACAACACTGGTTCCAATTAGGCTAAGCACATGCTGCCCCCATTTCCCTGTAGCCCCCCAGAAATAAAGTCTTATTTTTACTTCCTGTCCCACTGACTGGTCTCTGGAACAACATCTGCTCATTATTGTATATGTACAGCGAAGTTGCAGTAATAATAAAAATAATTTTAGCTGTTAGTGGCCATACTGGCATTTCTGTGAGAACATACTAAAAATACATGTCCATACTGCTGGTTCGTGCATCATTTATCATATTTATAGCAGTTTCAGCTTATGACAAAGCCTGCATGTTAAAAGCTTAGAACTCTGGTCATTCTGCTACAACCTGGAGCTATTTATCTGAAGCTGCGCCTGTTTGTTTGGTGTAGGTGCAGTGAGCCTTGTGGTCTGTAACCGTGGTGACTAGTGCATTACAGACAGGGGAGCCAATTTACTTTTCAGCTCATAATGAACCTGAGCGTATTTTTAATTATCATGGATGATAATAACCATTAGAGTTGTAAAAATTGATGATCCATTAGCATCTGATTCCTTATTTTACTCAATTGTGAGCAATATTGTAACTCCGTGCTGGTGTACTTAAAAATTAAGTCATTTTGGGTTGAAGATCGAAAACAAAACAATTATGTTAAAATATAAAAAGGATCTCTTGGCACTTTGCTACAATGAATTAATGTAACCCACATTTTAAGATGTACAGTAATTAACATGATTTAAATGAACTGAAAGAGAGGTGCACAAAGGTGATGCTTCCACATTGTTCGATATTTAACACTTCACTATTCACAACAGACCAAGAACTCAGATCCTGATGGACAATCCTTTGTAATACTGAGAAGCTTGCTTGTCAATCAAATCATTTCAGGGTCATTATAAGTTTAAAAGTCAATTCTTTTTCTCCCCTTTTTATACCACACTGGCAGCCACTGATCTCAGGCAAACTCAGTCAGAGAGTCCACCTCAGTGATAATCCCACCTCAGCGATAATCCCCCACCTCGTTGATAATTCCACCTCAGTGATAATCCCGGAGAAAAACAGATTATCAGCAGCATTACATGCCACAGAGTCATAACAGTTTCTGTTTAATCACAGGCTGTAATCTGACCCAAATCCCTCCCTCATCTTCTATCGCCTCTGTCCTAAACAATTGTAGCTCACAGAAGGATCTGCGTGCTGGACTCTGAATGGTAAGAAATGTAACAGTTTTTGTGTTACGTGAGTTATAATAAGTTAAGCGTATCAGATTTCTAGAAGAAACAGGCCAGACAACTAAGATTAATATCCATGAGGAAGAGGTGTTTTTTCTCACACTGTATACAGAATGATCCACAGTGCTAGTGAAATGGAGTGTTAGTAAATGGAGGCACAGCGAGGAGGAGAGATGCATAGAGACTGGCACAGAGACAGTGAGAAGGAGACCGTAGGCCGTGTGGAGAAAGCGAGAGGAAACAGAATGGTTTAAGCCCAAAGTGCCTGAAGAGAGTCAGGAAGGTATTTTTGAGCTGGTATCTTCTGATAAGGAATCTGATATAGCAATCTTCTACAAATAAACTGTAACAGGGCAGACATGGTGGTGGCATTGATATGGAAATCAACTACTATTTAGAGACTGGAATGAAACTTCCTGAAAGAGCTTTCTGAAATGCTCTGAAACAAATGTGCACACATATACAAATATATGCAAACACACACATTCAAAGGATACAAACACACACATTAGCATAGACACACATGCACGCACACTAAACTACTGAATGGTTCAAACTTCAAACATTACTCAAAACTGAATTATAATTATCTGCCTCTTCATTACAGATATGAATATTTCCATAGATGGTTATTAGTCAGTATCTGCACAATCAGTAGGCTCAGTGCATTTTCCTTTGTTCTGGGTTTTGCTGGTCATGCACCCTGCCTTGCACAGATGGAAGGAAATTAATGGCGTTACTGTACCTGCGTAGGACTTTGGGTAACCACCAAAGCCCAGGACACTGCCCCCTGCAGGAGAAAACAAACTTATTTTCACATATGCTAACTTCTACAGAGCATTTAGAGAATGATCACATTGTATGAAATCTCAGTAAATGTAATCAAGTATGAACTGTACAGTTTAACTTAGGCTTTACAACAAACTAAAACAGAGAGACATCCATTGTTGGACATGTCTGTTGTGACTAGGGCTAGATGGGAGACCCCACACAATAGCCATCCCTAACTGTCTCTGGCTTTACACGTGGTTGATGGATATTTTATATTCACTGTACCAGTGTTACTGTTCCACAGCTTGTTTTATTTTCTACTGTTTTCCAGCGGTTTCTTGACTGCCTTTTCCCAGGGTCAGGGAATAGACTTCCAGTTTTCCCCCCATTTGGCCCTGGGCTTTCTGTTCTTTTGGTGGAAAGTGCACTCTGTCCAGAGCTTTGAGACAATCGCACTGTAACTAACGGGTTTTGAGGCTGATGGTGAAACAGTGCCTGGCAATGTGCTGGCCTAAATCAGGGCGCTGCTGCTCTGGAAGAGGCGTAGCCCCCGTCGACACGCATCCATCGAGGCCACGCCTTTGGCACATTTTCAGTAATTGGAATTGGGTCTTAAAACCGCAGAGCTGGCAGCTGCCATCCAAGACTGACACATTCCTCCGGGAGGGGAGGTCTGTGCGCCAGGCATCATGCGCCACATTTTCAAAGTGCGCTGCCATCCCAGAATTCCACAGCCTTGTCTGAATTTTCACTTTCCTGGAGAGACCTACACATAGGTCTTCTTCCTGTAAAAAGAGGTGCAGTGCATTCCCTCTGATCATTTCGATAAAATGAGCCAGATTAATGGTCTCAGAGTGTGTGCATGCGTTTGTGAGAATGTCTATGTGTGTGTGTGTGTGTGTGTGTGTGTGTGTGTGTGTGTGTGTGTGTGTGTGTGTGTGTGTGCTGCTCGGGGGGTGATAAGCCTGCTGTCTGCTGTCACTGGGATTTAACATGACGTACTGAAGTCTCCCAGAGCAAAGTATCACAGCTTATTTTCTCACTCTTTCTTTTTATGTGTATGTGAATGTGTGTGTGTTTTTGTGTTCTGTGTGTGTGTGTGTGTGTGTGTGTGTGTGTGTGTGTGTGTGATTTGGACACACCCCGCCTTTGAAAAGACCTGGTTGATATCCTGCACTCAGAGAACCATAGCCTGGTGGGGGTTGGGGGGGAGATAAACTATAAGCTGGTAATAACAAGTAATAATTAGTAGATTTAAATGTACAGGAGAGGAGAGACTGGTTACAGTCATACTATACCTGGTTTAGGAGGCTTTCCTGCTGGATACCTTAGACCTGAAAAATATCAATGTTCTCCATGTCAGACTTATACAGACAGTAAAATCATCTAAAGACCTACAACAGATCCATAATGACACCTGATAATTTTACCTTGCTTTATATTTTATATGCCACGTCACTCACGCAACTCCTGTAAGACTTATGTGTCGTCCAGGAAGATTGTTATCATTTAATTATTCACATTTAGATCTTGTATGAAAAATGCCAATGATGCATGAAGTGAAGCTGACTCAATGACAGCTCTCAAAAACAGCAAATCAGAGTTCTCTACCCCTCTATCACATCATAAGGTGGAGTCACACCCCACAGGCCTTAGCAGCTGAAAGACATCCTAGCTAATGAATTTGTCCCTTACTTTCCATGACTAGGAGCTGCAATGAAAAAACGAGGCCGTTATTCACAGGAAAACCATTATAAAGATGAAAGAATGGTACTATACCTCCACCAGGCACGCCTCCAGCACCAGGTACAAGGCCGGCTCCACCTACTCCTCCAGGCCCAACTCCAGCCACTCCACCAGGCCAAACTCCAGCCACTCCTCCTGGTCCAACTCCAGCCACTCCTCCTGGTCCAATCCCGCCCACTCCTCCTGGTCCAACTCCAGCCACTCCTCCTGGTCCAACTCCAGCCACTCCTCCAAACCCTACTCCTGGTCTAACCCCACCTACTCCTCCAATTCCTCCCACTCCTCCAGCACCTAAAACACACAGGAAAACCACAAAGTAAAACCATTGCAAACAGCACTGTAAAAAGATTAACTGTACAGTGTATATTATTAAAATGTCTACACAAATATGGTATGTGAATACATCACACATTTGTGTGTTTTTAGTGAGTATATTGAAGAATATAATACCACTGTTTGACAAAAATTTCAGATTCTATAATTGTAATGTAACATTTAATATATGAGAACATTTTTCTTTTGTTCCCTCTGATAAAGTTAATTTCTTTTTTTGGAGATTAAAAGATAGAGTGAGTGGTCAGAGAGAAACTTCAGAGGATGTAATAATTTAGCTTCTTATCACTGATCTGAGAACAGGGAATAGCTCTTTCCAGATTCTTTGAAGTCCCCTTCACTGCCTCACTGGCAAATCATACTGAAGAAAACACTTCAAATATGTGCATGGCAACAGTCTAATACTTTTTCTTGGTTTACATTAATCTTAATTATTATCATTATAACTCCTCTGAAATAAAATGTGTCTGAAATTGCACTTACTATCACAGATTGATCTCCCAGTAATATTGTAATAAGCAGTAAATCCTCAGATAAAATGATGCTAAAATGCTGTCAGTGTGTATAGAGGAGAGGCCGGGTACATTCATACTGTACCTAGTTTAGGAGGCTTTCCTGCTGGATACCTTAGACCTGAAAAACATCAGTATTCTCAGCATCAGACTCATACAGACAGTATGGGGAGGACAGGAACAGCTCTGTAACACCCTCCTTATTGTTATTATTTGTAATTACATCATTATTTATGTATCTATATTGCTTTCCTTATGATTTCTTCTCCTATTTCTTCCTCTTACTTATTTGGTTGATGCTCTTATCCCAAATGAATTACAGAGCGAAGGTCAAGGTATTAGAGTGCAAGAGAAGTAAGGACAGGGCATATCTGTGCAGAGCAGCAGGTTAACATAGTGATAATGTTTTCAGCAGTGATATGCATGATAGAGTATTGCTTTCTGGGTAACCACTCCCTGGTCACTATAGGAAGGCGGCATGGTCAAAGTCACATGGCTCAGAAGGCTGGAGTTTATTCTGATTTCTGTGGTGACTGATTTACTCACAGCTAGACTGCACACACTGTGAGTAATGTCCGGGCTTTTACTTGCAGGTTTTTCAGTGAGGAACTGAAATCAGAAGTTGAGCACTTATTCACAGGGAACATGATATAAAGTTGCAGGGGTAATGCTGTACCTCCACCAGGCACGCCTCCAGCACCAGGTACAAGGCCGGCTCCACCTACTCCTCCAGGCCAAACTCCAGCCACTCCTCCTGGTCCAACTCCAGCCACTCCTCCTGGTCCAATCCCGCCTACTCCTCCAGGCCCAACTCCAGCCACTCCTCCTGGTCCAACTCCAGCCACCTGTCCTGGTCTGAACCCGGCAATGCCTCCTGGCCCAACTCCACCCACTCCTCCTACTCCACCTACTCCTCCAGCACCTGATGTATGCAGGACAGGCACAGACTTATTATTGAATGCATGTCATTATTTGATTAAAAAGAAGATACAGTAAGAGTGACATGCTATTTACTGGTTTATTGAAATAATCTAAATCACAATTAAATATCTGTTGTCAGCAGCACTTGCTATTTATACAGATTAATGTCACTGTAATGTGATGAGTTGTAAATCCTCAGATGAAGTGATGCTAATATACTGGCAGTGTGTGGAGAGGAGAGGCTGGGTACATTCATACTGTACCTGGTTTAGGAGGCTTTCCTGCTCCCAAACCCACACCAGCTGGATACCTTAGACCTGAAAAGCATCAATATTATGATGATTAACTACCACATAGATGGTGTATTTTACATGTATTTATCTTCATTGTGAAAAAGAGCTGAAATCTGTTATGGAGCAGTTATTTACAGTGAATGCAGTATAAAGATAGAGGACTCATATTATACCTCCACCAGGAACACCTCCAACACCAGGTATAAGACCGGCTCCACCTACTCCTCCTGGTCCAATTCCTCCCACTCCTCCTGGTCCAACTCCACCTACTCCTCCCGGTCCAACTCCAGCCACTCCTCCTGGTCCAACTCCACCCACTCCACCCATTCCTCCATAACCTTAAATATACATGACCAGATGCATACATGCATACTAAATAACCCTGGTTATTTACACAGACTGTAATATTGTCTCTCTTTTATTTTAATCAAATAACATGATAAAGTTAAAGTATGGTAAACTTAATATACTGACAGTATATATAGGGGAGAGGCTGGGTACAGTCATACTGTACCTGGTTTAGGAGGCTTTCCTGCTGGATACCTTAGACCTGATATCAAGAACAAACATGAACAAAACAAGACATCAAGAATTTAACTGTTCTGATGCCAATGATTGGAAAAGGTCCCACTGCCAAATATGGTTTATGTATTTTACTCCTTACTCCTATTTTCTTATTATACCACACACACATTATACTGTGGCATCTCTACTATGTGCATTATACCAAAACACATACACTACACACACCTACTCTACAGCACCTATAAAATACATTCATTCTCTGGCACCTTCACCGCACACACTCTTAATGTAGCATTCATACTACACGTCCTTACACTATAGCAGCTACATCTCACACACAGCTACTGAATTGTATCTACATTAGACATTTCTGTGCTACACATTGCTAAATTATACACACTATGCAACCATTTTAAACCTTTCATTCACATTAAGGAGCTAAAATTGGAAAAATGAGCCGTGATTCACAGGGAACACCTTACAAAGATAGAGGGATGATACTCTACCTACACCAACACCAGGTATAAGGCCAGCTCCACCCACTCCACCTGGTCCAATTCCACCTACTCCCGCAACTCCTCCTGGTCCAAGTCCGCCTACTCCTGCAACTCCTCCTGGTCCAAGTCCGCCTACTCCTGCAACTCCTCCTGGTCCAACTCCGCCCACTCCACCAACTCCACCCAGTCCTCCGACTCCGCCCACTCCTCCGGCACCTGAAGTATACACAGATTGATGTCATGGTGAAATTGTAGGAAGTTACCACTTTATTATCTGAGTAACATTTTCCAGATTCTCACTTTAGTTCTAGCGTTACTGATGTTTTCTTGATTGATGTTTATTGAACGATTTCTTTCTTTACAGTATTGTACTATTGTCATTGTAGCACCGTAATTTTGTCTAAATGTGGTACTAGTATTGTGTGTAGCTGTACTGTTGTCTGTGTAGTCTTTTTGCATGCAGTACTGTATCTTACTTTGAAAGTTAGTCTGGATAAGAGCACATGATATTTAATGAATGTAAATGTTCAGGTAAGTCGAGAGTCTTTATATGAAGTGACGGTAATATGCTGACAGTATGTATAGAAGAGGGGCTGGGTACAGTCATACTGTACCTGGTTTAGGAGGCTTTCTTGCTCCCAGACCTACACCAGCTGGATACCTTAGACCTGCAAAACGTCAATATTTTCATTATTGTATTTCCATTTATTAGAAATGTTTTGACAGTGAAATAGAGGGTGCACTTTATGCATACTGATTGTTATAATGAATGAGCACTGAAATCTGATATTGAGCAGGTATTTGCAGTGAATAGATTATAAAGATGAAGGACTCATACTATACCTCCACCAGGAACACCTCCAACACCAGGTACAAGGCCAACCCCACCTACTCCTCCTGGTCCAATTCCGCCTACTCCTCCTGGTCCAACTCCACCCACACCGCCAACCCCTCCGACTCCTCCAGGTCCAACTCCACCAACTCCTCCAACTCCACCTGGTCGAACTCCACCCACTCCTCCTGGTCCAACTCCACCCACACCACCAATTCCGCCCACTCCTCCATAACCTGAAATATACATGACAAGAAAACATGCATTCTAAAGAAACCTTGTTATTTACACCAATTTTAATGTGTGATCTTATTATGCTGGCAGTGTAGTGTTGAGAGAAAAGGCTGGGTGCAGCCATAATGTCCATCACTCCCAGTCTTCTTCCATTCATCACCAGTCTGATAAACCTGCCACTCTCCACGGGCAGTGTGTCAGCAGCCTTCAAGCAGGCACGAGTCACACCCCTGCTGAAGAAAAGGACTCTAGACCCATCTGATGCTCAGAACTGTCGGCTGGTCTCTCTCCGTCCCTTTCTATCTAAAACGCTTGAACAAGCTGTGGCTAACCAGCTAGTCTCCTTTCTCTCCCGGAACAACCTTCTCGACCCTTTTCAGTCTGGCTTCAGTGCTGGTCATTCCACAGAGACTGCCCTATTCTCTATTACTGAGGCTCTTAAATCAGCCAGAGCTTCCTCCCACTCCTCAGTCTTGATTCTTCTAGACCTCTCTGCAGCCTTTGACACAGTGAACCACACTCTACTTCTTTCTACCCTGGCTATGTTGGGGATCACTGACACCGCTCTCCCTTGGGTTGAATCCTACCTCTCTGGACGCTCTTTCAGGGTGTCCTGGAACAGTGGGTTGTCTAGATCCCACAGCCTGTCTATGGGTGTCCCTCATGGCCCCTTCCTTTTCTCTCTTTACATGCAATCTCTTGGCTCTGTCATCTCCCCCCATGATTTTTCAAATCATTTCTATGCAACTCTTCATGCTGTTTCCGCCATCTGACACACACATTTCTGCATGTATCTCAATAGCACTGTCAAAAGCCTTAGTGTCATGCTTAATAGCCAACTGTCCTTCTCCTCTCAGATGGTAGCAGTGAGTCAGGCGTGCCAAATCTTCTTGTACAATATCTGAAGGATCTGCCCCTATCTCACTACATATTTGACACAGCTCCTAGTTCAGACCCTGGTCCTCTCACTCCTGGACTACTGTAATTCCCTCCTTGCTTGCCTATCTGCCTGTGCAATCAAACCTCTACAGCTAATCCAAAATGCAGCTGATTGTCTACAATCTCCCTACGTAGTCAAGTTACTCTCCTCCTCACCTCACTCCACTGACTTCGTGTTATTGCTCGCATTAAGTTCAAAAGCTTGGTGCTGGCATACAGGACAGTGAATGGGACAGCCCCCTCATAACTACAACCACTCTTCAAACCCAGTGCTCCGTCAAGATCACTGCACTCTGAAAATCCACCTCTTCAGACTGCATCTCGGTCCCACTTCAATCCCCACCCACTAACACCTGCTACTTCTAGTATTTGATGTTTATTTTACATGTAGTATTATTATGTATTTTTCATTCTGTGTTTTAGGGACTGTTGTATTGTAATATACTTGGCTTCTGTCAGATTGCACAAGGTAACTTGTGGTAGGGCTTGAATACTGTTATTTTCACACTCACTGGTCTGGGAGTGTTGTTAGCCTAGTCTGACACTGTTGCTCATTTAAATAGAATGGATACACTTATGTTCTATTGTGCTGGAGGTTGCGCTGGATAAGAGCATCTGCTAAATGCATATATTGTAATGTAATATACCTGTTTTAGAAGGCTTTTCTGCTCCCAGATCAGTATATTAAATGCATATGTGATTCTGTAATACATTCAGAAATATATTCATAATATTCAATAACGTGTATATGGAGAGGCTGGTTACAGTAATACTATACCTGGTTTAGGAGGCTTTCCTGCTGGATACCTTAGACCTGAAACATATCAACATTCTCCACATCAGACTCAAATCTTCACTTGCTATTATCAAAGAAAATGGCTGTGTCCTAAATCACACACTAGCGTACTGCATACTAGCATGCTGTGTAGTACCTACTCTCCACTAAATCTTGTATTACATATTGATAAGTACACAAACCCACTGTATGTATCAATTGTGAGTGTGCTAATGCACTCCTGTGTCTTAATTCTATGCAGAGGATCTTTGACCTTAGCTACACTAGCCAGGCCAGCTAGCTACCTATTGTGTTTTGCTCTAAAAATATATATTACAGCTAGCAAGTTATATGACTGTACATCGAATGATCTACGACAGCATAAAACCAAAAAACAAATCTAATAGTTGATAAATACTTTTGCTTTGGATAATATTAGAACAGCTCTCCAAAGCACAGAATGATCTTTGTGTTATAAGGATGGAGGGGTGGTTCTATACACACCTCCAGCACCAGGTATCAGGCCGGGTCCACCCACTCCTCCTGGTCCAACTCCAGCCACTCCTCCAACTCCTCCCACTCCTCCAGGTCCAACTCCAGCCACTCCTCCAACTCCTCCCACTCCCCCAGGTCCAACTCCAGCCACTCCTCCAACTCCTCCCACTCCTCCTGGTCCAACTCCACCAACTCCTCCAGGTCCAACTCCACCAACTCCTCCAACTCCACCCACTCCTCCTGGTCCAACTCCACCAACTCCCCCATAACCTGAAGCATACATGACCAGAGAACATGCTTTATAATAAACCCTTGTTATTTACGCAGATTTTAATATTGTCTCTGTTAAATTTCATGAGTTAAAGTGATCATGTGATAAAGTTAAAGTTGTGATAATATGCTGTCAGTGTGTATAGAGGAGAGGCTGGATACATTCATACTGTACCTGGTTTAGGAGGCTTTCCTGCTCCCAGACCCACACCAGCAGGATACCTTAGACCTGAAAAACATCAATATTCTCATCAGACTCCTACAGACAAAATGGAGGTAGCAGGTTTACAGTTATATGTCTGTCCTGCTATTATTATTATTATTATTATTATTATTATTATTATTATTATTATAGCTCTAGCTCTAGTCACCCTTTCTCTGTACACTGCCCTCTCCCTGTCAGTGGATCAGGAGTCAGTAACGAGGGGCGATCCAGTCCATGATTTCCCTCTGGCTCAGATATGAGTGATATCATTGGGTGGATAGTCAAAAACCCTGTGGTTCTATGGGAATGTGTCCCAAAGTTACCCCTTAAGCCTTTGAGACCTCATGTTGGTCAGAAAAGGCACAGGCAACATATTAAGGGCTGTTCCAAGCTGTAGTCACTTGGGTGAGGTGGCTCAAAGTAAGCCCTGAAATAACCCCTCAGCAAAGCGGAAGCCACTGGTCACTTCAAGTGAACATTGAAACGGAATCCTACAGACCACCTCAAACACCCTAAACATTTCTAAACACGATCTGATCATGTTTAGAAATGTTTTAACTACCAAATAGATTGATTATTTTCAATCTCTCTGGAGATAGATTGAAACCTAAAAGGATAATCTAAAAGGAGATGAAATCTGATAATAAGCAGTTATTTACAGTGTATACATTATAAAGATGGAGGACTTATTCACAGGGAACATGATATAAAGTTGCAGGGGTAATGCTGTACCTCCACCAGGAACACCTCCAGCACCAGGTACAAGGCCGGCTCCACCTACTCCTCCAGGCCCAACTCCAGCCACTCCACCAGGCCCAACTCCAGCCACTCCTCCTGGTCCAACTCCAGCCACTCCTCCAACTCCTCCCACTCCTCCAGGTCCAAGTCCACCCACACCACCAACTCCGCCCACTCCTCCTGGTCCGACTCCTCCCACTCCACCAACTCCACCCACTGCTCCAATGCCTCAAGGAAGACAGAAGGATACACATGGAGTTTAAGATGAATGAAATAAAATACTTTTAACTTCTATACATGCAGCATACAGCATATTAAATGCATATGTGATTTTGTAATATATTCAAACATATATTCATAACATTACATATATGTGTTATGTATACTAAAGTTATTGGAATTTATCAGCAAATACACATAACCTGTATATGGAGAGGCTGGTTACAGTAATACTGTACCTGGTTTAGGAGGCTTTCCTGCTGGATACCTTAGACCTGAAAAATATCAATGTTCACCATGTCAGACTTATACAGACAGTAAAATCATCTAAAGACCTACAACAGATCCATAATGACACCTGATAATTTTGCCTTGCTTTATATTTTATATGCCACGTCACTCACGCAACTCCTGTAAGACTTATGTGTCGTCCAGGAAGATTGTTATCATTTAATTATTCACATTTAGATCCTGTATGAAAAATGCCAATGATGCATGAAGTGAAGCTGACTCAATGACAGCTCTCAAAAACAGCAAATCAGAGTTCTCTACCCCTCTATCACATCATAAGGTGGAGTCACACTCCACGGACCTCAGCAGCTGAAAGACATCCTAGCTAATGAATTTGTCCCTTACTTTCCATGACTAGGAGCTGCAATGAAAAACGAGGCCGTTATTCACAGGAAAACCATTATAAAGATAAAAGAATGGTACTATACCTCCACCAGGCACGCCTCCAGCACCAGGTACAAGGCCGGCTCCACCTACTCCTCCAGGCCCAACTCCAGCCACTCCACCAGGCCCAACTCCAGCCACTCCTCCTGGTCCAACTCCAGCCACTCCTCCAACTCCTCCCACTCCTCCAGGTCCAAGTCCACCCACACCACCAACTCCGCCCACTCCTCCTGGTCCAAGTCCACCCACACCACCAACTCCGCCCACTCCTCCTGGTCCGACTCCTCCCACTCCACCAACTCCACCCACTGCTCCAATGCCTCAAGGAAGACAGAAGGATACACATGGAGTTTAAGATGAATGAAATAAAATACTTTTAACTTCTATACATGCAGCATACAGCATATTAAATGCATATGTGATTTTGTAATATATTCAAACATATATTCATAACATTACATATATGTGTTATGTATACTAAAGTTATTGGAATTTATCAGCAAATACACATAACCTGTATATGGAGAGGCTGGTTACAGTAATACTGTACCTGGTTTAGGAGGCTTTCCTGCTGGATACCTTAGACCTGAAAAATATCAATGTTCACCATGTCAGACTTATACAGACAGTAAAATCATCTAAAGACCTACAACAGATCCATAATGACACCTGATAATTTTGCCTTGCTTTATATTTTATATGCCACGTCACTCACGCAACTCCTGTAAGACTTATGTGTCGTCCAGGAAGATTGTTATCATTTAATTATTCACATTTAGATCCTGTATGAAAAATGCCAATGATGCATGAAGTGAAGCTGACTCAATGACAGCTCTCAAAAACAGCAAATCAGAGTTCTCTACCCCTCTATCACATCATAAGGTGGAGTCACACTCCACGGACCTCAGCAGCTGAAAGACATCCTAGCTAATGAATTTGTCCCTTACTTTCCATGACTAGGAGCTGCAATGAAAAACGAGGCCGTTATTCACAGGAAAACCATTATAAAGATGAAAGAATGGTACTATACCTCCACCAGGCACGCCTCCAGCACCAGGTACAAGGCCGGCTCCACCTACTCCTCCAGGCCCAACTCCAGCCACCCCACCAGGGCCAACTCCAGCCACTCCTCCAGGCCCAACTCCAGCCACTCCTCCTGGTCCAACTCCAGCCACTCCTCCTGGTCCAACTCCAGCCACTCCTCCTGGTCCAACTCCAGCCACCCCTGCAACATCTAGGGAAGACAGGTAAAGACCAGTGCTTACAGGTATACCACAAAATATGAAAATCACAGATCTGAAAAAATAAGCTGTAGCAAACATTTTTCAACATGTGCTGAAACAAGTGCTGAATATATTTAAAATGACAGTTGGAAGCACATTTTTTCAAAATTTCAGGAAAATTTGCTGTGTATAGCATTTATCAGCCTAATTCACAGGGGTAAGCTGTTCAGCTGCTGAAACACCCTCCTTTCTCTCAATGCTCAGCCTCTCAGGCTGGCTGTTGCCAAGGTTCTCCCCTGCTGTGCCTAAAGGAGAAAAGGGAGGGGGGAGCGCAGTGACCGCACCTGGGGTTTTGAGAGGCTTGGCTCCAGGCAGCGCCCCTGCGCCTCCAACACCGAGCAGTGCTCCTGCACCCCCAGCTCCGGGCCCAGCCCCGGCCCCAACACCTGCAGGTACAGGGAGGTAAAAACTTAGGGATGAGAGATACAGTCAGGGTGCCACTGTGGCCAATGTTTTCTCACCCACCTATTCAGATTCGGTGCTAAAAATGTCAGACCAACAGACCAATGCATGTGTGACACAGCAAAATGCATCATGCCTTACATGGACATAGGTAGAGCTGTGTCACAGTGTCACACAGGTCAGACCTCTCTGCATTACAGGCAAGCTAAAGGTTTAACCTTATAACTATAAGTTTTATCAATAATTACATTTCTTTTTTTAAAAGAGTAAATTTTTTAGGCATACCTGTTCCTGTTGGTTTTGGAGGCTTGCCGCCAACACCAACTCCAGCGCCAACGCCAACACCGACACCAGTACCAGCACCAACACCCGTACCAACACCAGCACCTGTACCAATACCATTACCAATACCAGCACCAATGCCAACACCAACACCAGTACAAGTACCAATAACAGCACCAATCACTATGCCAACACCTTCAGAATAAATCAAAATGATTAATTACAATTAATGTGGTGATTTTTTTGCTACTCGTCCATAGCACTGATTGAGATTGTTGTTGTTGTGCTCATGCTGCCTATTCTTCAAGACTACATAAATGTTTGGCACCATCATGTGGTGGAAAAGCTGTATTTCACCAAAAATCTGAATCTTTTTCCTGGCTTGGCCTGGTTTGCTGATTTTTCTATAGGTTGCATATTTAAACATGTGTGGTTTTGTAAACTGTAATTTTGGGTCACATTGACATACTTGTACTAGGTCACTACCTGTTCTGCAGCTTAAGGTATTGTTAACTTACCAGCAGGCTGAGCACCTGCGGGGCCTGAGAGAGAGACGAGGGAGAGATAAAACATTAATGTCTTCACTTTTGCTCTGTTGTTGCATTGTTTCTAAAAGGAGATAATCGATCCAATCATTTATATTATCACAGGGGAGTAAAAATTAGGGTCTGTCTGAGAAAAAGTATTGCATTTTGCTTGCATAGAGCAAAACCCTAGCTCAGATCAGCATAGCAGCATGGGGGATGTGACATCATCAGTCAGTGTCCTGATCAGTTCAGAGAAACAGCAAGGGAGAACACTTACCACCACTCAGCAAAACTTGGCCTACACCAACTGAAAACAGAGAACACTGTCACACATAGGGATCATGTGATAGGGACTTCCTATCACATGATGTTAGTACTGATATAATACAACAGATATTATAAATGTGTGTGCATACTTCTGAGCACAAGTGTATGTGTGTGTTTGTGTGTGTGTTCTCACCTCCGGTGGGGGATGCCACGCCTGCTCCTCCTGCAGAACACAGTCAAAACACCCTCATTATGGGCAGAACTATCCCTCTACCTCTGGGTTAAACTGACAACAAAGCTATAGTCAAACAGCCATAAACACCATGTCCCAGAAGGAGAAGCAATGGAATGCTTGGAGTATTCTGGGCTCCAGGGATATGTCAGCAACAGGACAGGATCAAAACGCTTCTCTCAAAGCTGTCTGTGCTTCAGGCAGTTCCAACAAACCCTGTATTGTGTGTCTTGTCTTGCGATAAGGCACCACATATAAAATGCAAAGAGGAAAACTATTACTCACCGATACTTGTCCCAACTGTAAAAAAAAACACATAAAAGGAGAATAATTAAAATTATTAACATATAATTACTGTTATAAATATAAGATGAAGCATAGCCATGACCCACCACAAATACTGCTTTATGAAAGCCTAAATGAGTCAATGAATTGCGGTGCAAACAAGACAAATATTCCTACAAAATTACTTACCGCTAGGCTGAACAACTCCACCACCCACTGCAAAAATAAAATAATATCATATTACCATAAAATGAATATAATAAACCTCAAATTACCACAATACTGATTATTATTAATAAGAATAATAAAGGACTGAACGTACCATCAGGCAGAACTCCTAATTCCAGTGTGAAAAAGAGAGGAAGAGTCACTTTAATTCTCATAGAGAGATACAATGCCTACAGACTTTATACTCAGAGTGAGCTATCAGACAAAAGGGTGCCAGGGTAAGATCTCACCTGGGTAAACTCCTGTTCCACCTGCAGGAATGAGATGAAAAGAGAGGAATCACACATAGGAAGACTTTTTTGAGACAGGGGAAAGGGGGTTTGGAGTTTTCCAGAAGTGGAGGGGGTTGGGTATGGGTAAAAGGTGGAGGGTAGTGGCATCCTCTAGTTAACACTACTAAAAAAGACTAGCGAGAATCTACCTGGTGCAGTTATTTCTCTCTACCAGGGAGGGGGGTATCAGAGGGAACATGGTGACAGATAGAATCTGGGCTGAGTGTCACCTGGGGACAGGTGGGAGTGCAGAGAGGAGGGGCGCATTCCAAATGCAGAGCGCTGCACGGTTAGTGAGGGGGGCAGGAGAGTGACTCTACGTCACAGATCTCTAACTGTCTACGAGTGCGATGACATTTGCCACCGCAGAGCATGCAGCACGCGGCTCGGGGGGGGGGCTTACTGGGCTCAGGGGCCTTGTCAGTTGTGACAATAGCCGTCGGTCCTGCCAAAAGACAACGGTTTACACCTGTCAGACTCTGCGGGCTCAACAAAACATGCTGTACACATGCCACAGTCAGTGTGCATCTCACACATAAAAACCAGCATGAACTGAAATCTGTACTGGTGTGGACATTGATACATTTTATGTAGTATAACACCAGTGCTTCATACATGTCACTTCTGTCAACAATGTTACATAACTGATTCATATTCATAATCCATGGCATATTTATTTTTTTTAATTCATACTTTAACATAGAAAAGCATACATTACTTTTTTCTAAGGGTAGGAAGGGCTTTATGCTGTCATGACAACAAGCTTTTGATTATAAAACACTACTCAGAATCACTATCCCTAAGGCAGTGTATTGCTTGAGAAGGCCATTACATGTTTTGAACAGGGAAAGGAGCTGTCCTTGAACTTATGTAACCCTGTTGTTCATCAACCAACCATCATGTGGGGCTGAACTGAACTACTGTAAAAAACGAACCTGCCTCCATTGATTTGAATTTTTGATATGAATTTCACTGGATGTGTTAGATTGCACTTTCACTCTTGTAAGCCTGACTGAACATCATCAGAAGTCTTATCTGCAGCCATGCAGTGCTGAAGGCGTCTCATCGAAAACAATTACAGGGACCAACAACTCTGAACACTCCAGAGAAATTAGCTGCAGAGTTCCTGGTTCCCTTCCAATAATGTAACTGGACAATATTCAGGAAAGAGCTGAATCTTCAAGGTCTGTACTGGCAGTGACCAGAGACACGAAAAAACGATGGGGGCCAATGGGGGACAGTTTTGAAAGGAGCAGAGGGTTAGAATGTCAAGCCTGTGATCAGAGGATTTCCAGGTTTGTACGCTGGGGGTGGGAACTGTTGCTAAGATAATGTTCAGCATTTTTGACTGTGACCAGACGAAGTAGCCCTACAAATGGCTGTGTCCCTCACACACTTGCTCATTCAGTTGTTCACTCCCTCACACATAGTGTGTGGCTCCCTAAGAAGTGAACAGCAGCAACCACATTTCACCACTAGAAGGGGAAAAGGCCAGCAAAGTGTCATAGTTGATGACCAGTTCCTGCTCAGGTCTTGTTTATTCACGATACTTAAAAGGATATACTGCTCAATAAAAGCTAATCTCACATGCTTTGTCTAGCAACAGGTTTGCTCTGAAAAGAGTATAATTAGAAGGGTAACTGGATTCACAGTTGAGGTGCATTCTTTTAATTTCTCAGTGTTTCAAAAGTGTTCCTGCCCCCTGTCCATACTTGTGTCATATAATTCCCACAATTCATACCTGGGATTTGAGTTCCTCCAGGTGCAAGCGTTGGGCCCTTGGCTGTAAAATGCAGAATGAATGAGTTATTTCACAAAGCAATTTTTTATTGACTTTCATGCGTATGATTAAATCTTCCTCACTGGTCTTCCTCTGTTCCTGACATGTCATTGTCAAAACAGTTTGAAAACCCCAGCTGATTGGCTAATTGACTGCAATAAACAAAAAAATGCGACCTACAGTGACTTCACCATCTGGATCCCAAGCTCCAGTGCTGTGTTAACCCTTTGGCTAACACAAAAAAACAAAACTAAAGTAATGAAAACTAGTTAATGTCTTTGGCACAAGAAACATATTTCTGTTCTTCTGTGTTCACAATATGGTGAGTCAGACCCTTTGGAGGACCACTGAAGCATGCAGGTGGGTCTTTGAATCGGTTTGCAAGAACCAAAGGGAATGTCACATAGAGTATGATGCCAATTTGTAGAATCTGTTATTTCAATCTTTAGCTAAGGATTTACTTTGCATACCCAGAGTACCCAACCATCTAAGTTAAGAGGAAACAAGCTGGAACCTCTCAACAGGACACTAATGAAAATAAAGGCAAATACACGGTTTTGCTATAGCTGTAGGAAATTACACTCTATTGACTTCACTTACCTAAAATATTTTCCACACCATGAAGTTCCATCACCTGAACCTCTTAACACTGGAGGTATTAAACACTGGAACTATTCAACACTGGACCCCTAAACACTGAAACTGACCAGTACTTGATCTCCTTAATACCAGAGCTCCTCACTTCCTCACAAACTCTACTATGATTGGCACATCTCAGCTGAAGCAGGAATCTGCTCTTGCTGTCTGTCTCTGGGGCCCTGCACAGGTGACAGGGTACCTGGCTTTCCGCTAGGAGCGATGGGTAGTCCTGTCCCTCCCAGGCCCCCCTCTAGCACGCCTGCTGCTGTGCCCCCCGGAAGTGCCCCTGTGGTTCCGCCAGGCACACCCCCTGTGCCCGGTCCTGCTGTGGCCCCAGGGGCTCCTGGAACTCCAGGGGAACAGGGTGGAGCCATGAGTAAAGACCCACAGACCTGACACGCCCACATGAAATCCAGAAAAGCCACAATCTGGTCATCACTGGTCCCAGATCAGTAGCTCTGCTGCTCTCAGGCACCGGAGCTATGTAATTACTCATACTGTACCACATGTAGGAGCCTCATATCCTCATGCATGCCATAACCCCTGAAGCAAAACCTTAGCAATGGAGCAACAGGTCTGGGCTGCACATGTCTGAGAGAAGTATGTCTAATGGGGACACTATGTGTATGTGTGTGTATGAACTGAAGGAGGTGTGTTTAGTGGGAACTGTGTGTGCATATGTGTGTACTTGTGTGTGTATGATCTGAGGGAGCAGGAGTGACTTTACATCATAAGTTATAGTTCTGCCAGCTCTCTGGGGGACTTCCTTTGGAAGCTTGAAAAAACACTGAAAATAAGAAATATTCTTACCATCTTTAGTGAGTTTAATGCCATCTCCAATTCCTGAACAAAAAAACATTAAAAACAGTTGAAATAACAGTCAAGCTGATCACAGTGCTGACCTAAATATGACATGACATGACATAATTGCAGGAACCTGAGATGATATACAGCAGCTGGTGCTGACCCACCTACTGCTGGTGTTTCCAGTTGCAATTACTGCTAAATCTCCCCTACACCACAGGCCCCACTAGGCTAATGTTTTACTGATTGTTAATGTAATGTTCTTGATCCTGCTGGTTCTTTTCAAACACCTGGAAAAAGCCATTGACTCAATATGTTGAAGTAACCAGGTGCCGAAGCTTGAGGGTGGCACCCATAGTGCCCTGTATGGATGTGACCCAGCATGCTTTTGTGCTGTAAAGAACCAATTACATAGCCTGCTTCCACTCACCGCCTGGTCCAGCACCTGATACTTCTCCTGGTGTACCCCCTGGTAGCCCTCCTTCACCCCCAGCGACTTCAGCGCCTGTTACCCCTGGTGGAACACCTGCTGGTGCCCCTCCCAATGTTCCAGTGCCCTCTGCCACTCCTAAAGAGAGGTACATCAGAGAAGCATCCAGTCTATTACTTGGACTAGCATGATACTCAATATGTAACATGTACTTGTGGAATCCCTGCCAGCATACAATCTCTGAAGTGATTGGAATGGATCAAGATTAGAAAGCTTGTGCGTAAAAAGACACTTCTCTACAAATACACCTTTGTGGATCAATATTAACTCAGGGGAGCAGTCTTCTTCAGTGTACCCACTTATGGCTTTGTGAGACTTGAATATCTACTGTTAAAAATGCCTTCTGTAAAGTATTTTTTAAAATCAGAAGCCACAATTGAAATGTAACTATTAGTTTTTGCCCTAACTGGTGACAAGTAGCCTTTGCACAGTTGTGATGAAGTAAAAGACAATAAAAGGAGACAAGACAAGTATCCTTACCATATTTTGGAGGTTTAGTACCTAGTACCACACCAGCACCACCTGGTACAACTCCAGTTGCCCCTGGTACCACTCCAGCACCTCCTGGTACCACTCCAGCACCACCTGGTACAACTCCAGTTGCCCCTGGTACCACCACAGCACCTCCTGGTACCACTCCAGTTGTCCCCGTGACTCCTCCGGTTCCTAGTACTCCGCCAGCAGTCCCTGGGACTCCTAAAGCGCACAAATGCAGTGAATCTTTTTGATTCTATCATGGATCATTTTTAGGGAGTAAACAGATTTCAATAATTATGCATAAACTGAGTATTTTTTTCCTCTTTTAAAGTTGTGATGCATATAAATTCTGTTTAGTCACAAAAAATTGACTTGAAAGTGTTGAAAGTGTTTGTTTATTAATGGAAACCCCAGAGGGCATCATTAGATCATCTTTTGGGAACCTTATTTGCTAAAAAAGGGAGGAAAGGAGCAGTCTTTCAATAAACTTGGAGCTTGGCAAAGCTCCATAACAGCATTTGACTCAGATGTGCAACAGTGAGAGACAATACAGCTAGACAGGTTACCTATGTGAATGCCTGTGTATAGGTATAGCAGTATTGTCTTTCTCAGTTCTACGACAGTCAGACACCATTATGGAGCTTTGTTAAGGTCTGTGTTTTGTTACAAAAGATAAATTTATGCTCTTTTGTACATCAGAACGTTGACGTCTCCTCCCTCTTGGCTGTTGTGAGCGCCTTCTTTTCCTGCTACGTGGTTGCAACTAAAAGTCTGAAAAACCTGAGCCTGGTGTGGCCTGACCCTCACAGTCCTGAACCTTTAGTTGCAGCCCTATTTGATATTCTTCCACAATGACTACAACAGATCTTAAAATAACAGGAAGACTAAAGGTAGAATAACAATACTGTCTTTCTCCATGTAGCATACTGTATGCATGATTTGAACTTGAGCGATGTCAAAAAGGGTATCCAGCACGGGCATGACAAATCCTTACCATATTTGGGAGGCTTAACTCCGCCAGCGTAGCCTGTAACACGAATGAAGATGAAAAATTTTTAAAAACAAGGGTCTACAGAGAATGTTACACTCCTACAGAGAATGTTACAAGAACAATGTCACCTCAGAATGGATACTTTTTTGATGTATATGCTTATTGCCAAATCAAATCAAACCGAGGATGACATGAAGAGGAGACAGCTCAGTATCCCCCATTTCAGAAACAGCATTCTGCTACACCTGAACTGTTAGTGACGTAACAGCAGTGACGAAATATTGGGCACGAACAATTCACTGTTCCTCTACACGTACAACCACAGTGTCCCCTACAGACCCTGCTAAGTTTCTCTAGTATACCTCCTGGCACCCCACCTGGCACAGCTACTGGTACAGCTCCGGGCACAGCTCCGGGCACAGCTCCGGGTACAACTCCGGGTACAGCTCCTGGCACAGCTCCGGGTACAGCTCCAGGTACAGCTCCGGGTACAGCTCCAGGTACAGCTCCGGGTACAGCTCCGGGTACAGCTCCGGGTACAGCTCCTGGTACAACTCCGGGTACAGCTCCGGGTACAGCTCCTGGTACACCTCCGGGCACAGCTCCGGGTACAGCTCCTGGCACAGCACCTGGCACACCACCAGGCACGCCTATTCCTGCAACTGTCCCTGAACCCGGTATCCTGCCAGCGCCACCTAGTGTTGGGAAGTTGAAAGGTGTCAATGACACATTCAGAGCAGCTGTGCTTGATGGTTAAACAGTTCAATAATTTCAGTAAAGTCTTCACATTGGCCTCATTTTTATCATAAATTAATAAATATGTCTGAAATCTACATGACAGGTTCTGTACATCAATAAAAATATCATTGCCCAACTCTGGCAGCTTCGTGAAGAGACAAGAAGAGTATCCTTACCATATTTAGGCGGTTTACCCCAAGGTCCATATCCTGTAAAAACAAAGCAGCAGACATTTTCATAATGTATCTGACTTCAATAATGACTCCATAATGACTGTAATGACTTCAATCATCCCATATGGTTGGGGTTAAAGGTAGTTACAAGAGCTATAGTCCCAGCAACAACCATTCATCTAAAGGGGAAAAGTATCTTTGCTATAACTGAGTCACTTGGCATTTTTTATTTGAATCTAGGAGTAACTATCACTGTTAATTTGTGCATAGCACCAAAATAACTTGGCTGCATGGTAGTTTTGTGAAGGCTAGAATTTAGTTTTTGTTTGGATGAAACCAAACCCTGTGTTTACTGGGCTCCTAGGATTGCTGGCCTAAAGTGCAACTTGGTGAAAAACAGAAAGAAGTTTGGAGATTGAGGAAATTCTCATGACATTTGCATCAACGCTGCAACATTAAAGAAAGGACTAAAGGGCTGGCCCATAAATAAGACATGCAGGGAAACCAGGAAGAAGAGTATTGTTTGCATTGATATACCCCCAGCTCCGACTCCAATTCCAGCTCCTGGCACCCCTCCTGGCACCCCTCCTGGTACCCCTCCTGGCACCCCTCCTGGTAC
This sequence comes from Megalops atlanticus, assembly GCA_019176425.1. Classification (NCBI taxonomy): domain Eukaryota; kingdom Metazoa; phylum Chordata; class Actinopteri; order Elopiformes; family Megalopidae; genus Megalops; species Megalops atlanticus. Next base: position 22,592,653 of record CM032877.1, on the reverse strand, counting down.
CCCTCCTGGCACCCCTCCTGGTACCCCTCCTGGCACCCCTCCTGGCACCCCTCCTGGTACACCAAGCCTTCCAGCGACCCCAGCACCTACACGGCATGAACAGTCATCTCAGAGAGGTTTTCAATCCTGTAATGCATCATTACCAGATATGTCTGATATTCATTGCCATGAATATGTCTGAAACTGTTTAAACAAAATAGGCATAGCAGTCAACTGTCACCCCCCAAGCACCTTTCTCTCACTTTAATTTTAAAAGGTTATTGAAAAGAGAGCTGCCTACCATATTTAAGAGCTTTTGCCCCGCCTGGATAACCTGCAATGAAGAACATGGTACACCAGATAAAATTAGGAAAATGGTAGTGCTAAATCTGTCACTTTAGGGCATATTAACAAGAGGAGGACTCCAAAGCTCCTGTCTCAGATTACTTCATAATAGTGTAATACATAACAGTACTCATTTATTCATAGCACAAGCTAAAACGAACAGTGACAGAGAGAGACCGCCAAACATATTGAGCCACCCCCTTGCCCACCCCCACCCTGCATATACACCCTGCAGCTGTACCTGCAAGTCCAGCACCTGGTCCTCGTCCTGGCACTCCTCCAAACCCGGCCCCCAGGATGCCCCCAGCCCCAACTCCAATCCCAGCTCCAGGTACTCCTCCTGCTCTGCCCCCAAAGCCGACTCCAGGCACACCCCCTGGTACCCCTCCCAGGCCTGCAGCTAACCCTCCACCTGGCACCCCACCAGCGCCCCCTGTTATACCTGCAGAAAGTGGCACAGTCAGGAAAATATGTGTGGCAAGTCCTTGGGCTCAGTCTTTGTTATAACAACACGGGCTTAATCTCGTTTATAACTAATAACTAACAACATTCTGAATAAGAATGGAAACAGAAGAATATAATTCTAGAGAGAAGATTTATTGGTCCCAAAAAGGGGGTGAAATTCTTCACCACAAGCAGCAGACACACAGATAACATGCTGTTAGACCCCCACCGTAATAATGACTGCATCCTATGAAAATAAATACAACAGCACCTCCAAAGAGCTCATGCAGGAAGCACAAAACAATCGTATACTATCGCTAAGATACCTGTCAGCCGAGGGAGATCAGGGACATACCAAAAATGTAAAGTAACATCTGTGATGAATCAGAATTAATAAAAAAGAATGGTGAAGGCTTAGACTCCAGAAATCAATAACTACTTATTCAACAACAGGATCAATGTGTTTTGTTGAGAAATGCTGTAACAGCATTACTGATAATGATGTACAATAATGAAGGACAGTCTTAAGTTTCTGTGGTTGATGTGCATAAGAACGAAATCAAATCAAATATTCTTACCATATTTACGAGCTTTTGCCCCAGGTCCATACCCTGTAAGAGAAAACAATGTGACATATAGATGTGATAGATCGTTTGCCCTTTATCTTCATGGCAGATGCTCTGAATATGTCCCTGCATTAGCATGTTTGCTGTTACATTATATTGCTGCTAAAAGATGATCTGAGGACACAGAAATAATGTCAGATAATCAAAAAGTATTGCCAGCGATTCCTCCCGTCATTTAGCTACAACTCCTCCTACACCCTGGCATCACCCCCTCCTGTTTGTCAAGCCCCTCCACTCTTCTACTATAACCCACTTTCACACGTAGGGGAAGGACCTACCCTTCCCCTCTGCCTCACCCTTTTCCCTTTTTTGGCCCTCCCCAATCAAATGCCAAGCTAAATATTCTGCCACAACCCCTCCCACAACACAGCCACACCTACAACACAGTCACATTCTGCAGAATTTATAATAGTTTACCTCCAACACCAGCTCCAGGGCCATATCCAAGTCCAACTCCAGGGACCCATCCGGCTCCTGGAACTCCCAGCCCTGCTCCTGCAGCCCCAGGAACTCCACCCACACCCCCAGGAACTCCACCAACTCCACCAGGAAGTCCACCAATGCCACCAGGAAGTCCTCCAACACCCCCAGGAACTCCACCAACTCCACCAGGAAGTCCACCAATGCCACCAGGAAGTCCTCCAACACCCCCAGGAACTCCACCAATGCCACCAGGAAGTCCTCCAACTCCCCCAGGAACTCCACCCACACCCCCAGGAAGTCGTCCAGCACCCCCTGGGAAACATAAAGAGAAGGACACAGTTATAAACAGCACAATTCAAAGAGTTCAGGGGAGTGAACCTGTGTGAATCAGTACAGGTGTATTGATAATAACATTTAGGAAAACTACTGTTTTATCTCTGTGTATTAGTTCTCTCATTCTACTTCTATCTTTATGCTCTGCTCTACACAGTCCCCCTACAGATATGAAAGTGCAGTATTTGAAAATTACTATAATATAACAACATATTTGAATATAAAATAACTATAACATAGAGTACTATTCTCACCATATTTAGGTGGTTTAACACCTCCTGGATAACCTGCAAAAAGAAAAACATTTCATATAAAGAGTGAAACATACACTGACAACTCATTGCAGTTATAATCTGCATCAATCATTCATCAATCATTCATCTTTATGAACATTAATCAATCAATCAATGACTCAGTCAATGAGATTGTTTTTAAGAAGAGTGCATTAAAGGCCATGGCTGCAGAAAGCTTGCTGGCCACAGGAATTTGCCTGAAGTCCAGTGGTTAGAGTAGACTTGAATGTTTGTAGATTGGTAGAGCCCAGTTTTGGACTTGATAGGCCACCATCCAGCATCCAGCTTTCTTTAAATGACTAACAATGACTGAAAAATATAAAAGATGGAGACCCTCCTCACTCACCCCCAGGGTAGACTCCTCCTGCTCCTGGTACACCACCAACACCAGGAACACCTCCAACACCTGGGACTCCACCAACACCTGGGACACCACCAACACCAGGAACACCTCCAACACCTGGGATGCCACCAAGGCCTGGGACACCACCAACACCAGGAACACCTCCAACACCTGGGACGCCACCAAGGCCTGGGACACCACCAAAACCTGGGACACCACCAACACCAGGAACACCTCCAACACCTGGGACCCCACCAACACCAGGAACACCGCCAGCACCTGGAACGCCACCAAGGCCTGGGACACCACCAACACCTGGGACACCACCAACACCTGGGACACCACCAACACCAGCCACACCGCCAGCACCTGGAACGCCACCAAGGCCTGGTACGCCCCCTGCACCAGGTACACCTCCACCTGAAAAAGAACACATTTGTAATCTCATCCCCCAGGCCACCTGACACATTAAACAAAGTCCAATGGAGGTTTCATCTCAGCACAGTGCCCTATTGCTCTGAGTACAATCAGGACATGTGCATTCAGCCTTTATTGTGAAAATTCTTCTATTTCTTTCACAGCAAACGCTGAATGCACATGTCCAAACATGTGCATTGAAGATATGAAGATATGGCCATGAAGACATGAAGATATGGCCTCCACTAATGGTAATGAGTTCAGCTCACTACACAGTCTTCAGAAATGATCAAATGCAGAATTAATTGCAAAGTCAAGTATACTGTCCAATGCTACGCAAATTGATTTTATCCTCATATGTCCACAAGGTGGCACTATATTGCTTAAAATTACCATATTTAGCAGCTTTGGCCTGAGCTGGTGACATGCCTTGCGTACCCACACCTGGGAAGAGCGTGAATGGGAGAGATAGAGAGGGAAGGAAAGAAAGAGAGACCAAGAAAAAATGAGAGTGAGACAGAGAGAAGATATGACAGAGAGGCAGAGGGAGAGCGAGAAAGAGAGGAACAGAGAGACAACAAACGCAGAACATTACTCTGTAATTGCTCTCAACAGTAGTTACCCACTGTAGGTCAGACTTCAGCCCTCACATCCATACAACAATGTGTTCAATATGCACATTTATAATACCAGAACACGCATTTTCACACCCTTAGTGAGAATGACCCTGGGTTGGGATTGTCAGAGGGCACTGAGTTCTAAATGTGGTGGGTCAGGTCCATAGGGCTACAGTAAATTGGCCAGAGGTCTCTGGGCATCATTTCACTTCTGCTCTTTTGTTTTCACTTGCTTACATTGATGGGCTGGGAAGTGGAATTGGGTGTTCTCTCATGTGCCATTCAAACACTGAATGAAAAGCCATTATCTGGACAATGCAGGATTTCAGCTCTCCACAAATGAACTTGACAATGCAATATATAACCATGAATAGCAGTAATGTCTATACAGTCCCATATTAGTGATTCTCTTGGCATATCCACACCCGTCCAACCATGTCACTGCATACTAACATAGCTATCAAATCTTGTCTCTGAGTACTAACACACCTGTTCAATCGTGTTTCTGAATACTAACCGGTTCCTGTGGGGTATCCTGGCAGGACCCCCGCTGCTCCAACCTGACCCCCCGGCAGTCCTGCTCCAGCACCCCCGAGAGCCCCAAAACCTGCAGCAGATGCAGTCCGTTAGCCCCACCCCCCAAAAGAGCCCACCCACACTGACACCCCCACTGCGCCACAGGAGTGACCAAGGCATTGGGACCTGCAGACAACTCATAAAAATAAGACAGCAAATAAAAATGAGGACGAAAGCACCAAGAACTGTAGACGGAACTGTGTGGAAATGCAGATGGAGGTTTGCTCACCATACGGGAGCCCGGCCCCTCCTGCGCCGACACCGCCATTCAGGGTTTTCACACCTCCTGCAGGAAACGCACACAGACAGTATCAGTGTCAGGTCATCAACATGACAACAACGCTCACTGTCCCAATCGCACCTACATTCATACGTATCTCACCTTTCCTTAGAAAACAATAGATGGTGTATGATCATCTGATGGGGGTAGTTACAGAGCCAGACATACATATGAATAGAGATACAGTATATGAACAACACCAGGAAAACTGGTGGCAGATTCTGAGAATATAATGTGCACCCCTAACCACAAGGGTGCGCTGTGTCATGATAAAATATCTAACAGTTGTCTGGAGTGCCTTTTTCTGTCTATGTGGAAATGCAGAAGGATCTCTGACTTGGAGGCCCGATTCGAAATCAGTATGAGGACTCAATATGGTAAATGAAATGGGATAAGAGAGTAAAATATTAGCTGGTACTGTGTCCCCAAAAGAGACTTTGCTCTCAGCTGAGAACTACTGTCTCATTGTGGAACTGTACACATCCTGTCCCCGTATTGTCATTATACTTACTGTATGCACTTTTGTACGTTGCTTTGGATAAAAGCATCTGCTAAATAAATAACTGTAAATGTAAATGTAAGACGCATGCATCAGTAAGAACACTGTACCTAGGTGAGCGCTTTACAGAAATGCCTCAAAGCACAAATTCAGTTTTCAGTTTCTGCACACTAAAACTTAAAGCATTTATGATTCTAAGTATCCTGAACTTTTCTCCACAGAAGCTAGCAGCAACATGAGCCTGTAACTTTCTCCTGCCTCAGGGCTAAAGCCTTGTGGGGCTGTGGTTGGGTAGTACTCAGATGGGAGACCTCCTGGAAAACCTGGCACAGTGGTGGGTACACTGTGCTATAGGCAGAGGTGGACACCCCTGCTTCAGAAAGTAAAGGTCTTGCCACGTATTTGTCCCACCCATGCACTACACCATCTGAATTTAATTAGCACAACTCTTCAGCCAGGTAGAAGAGCTAATTGGTGAAATCACCTTGTTTAGTGAATGGCTAGAACAAATACATGGTAGGACTTTTACTTTCTGAAGCCGGGGTGTCCACCTCTGGCTATAGGAGATGTCACTTTGGGGATGAGACATTAAACGAGGGTCCTGATTCTCTGTTGTCATTACAATGGCACTTACTCCAAAGAGCAGGGGGCTTGTTGTCATTGCCAAATCCATCCCCAATTTAACAAGCTAAATAGTTCGCTCTCTTGCACTGCCTCAGCTGATGTGTGGTGAGCTCATGTTCTGCTCCCACACAGTGTACCAGTGGCCAGTTTCACTCACACTCCTGTGCATACCCGTACCTTGGGGTTTGGGCGCTATGAGCGGGTATCCCCGAAACACACCGGGCTGCCGTGGCCCAAATCCCCCACGACCACCTGCAGAGAAACACAGACGTCATGTTCAATGTCATTGGTTCACACACAGTGCTCAAGAGTGTGATTATCTCTATGCAGATGGAAGTTCTTTTTCCAGTCCTCCAGTCTTGATCATGTGCTTTTTTGTCTGAAATCTACAACATCACTATTCTTGAATTTAGATTTCAATTTAAAATGCACTTACATGTAAATGGTCCATGTTACACATCTCTTTTGTTATCACAGATCACAGCATAGGGTAATGATGTCACAGTGAAAATAATGCCAACTGTTCTTAAAGGTGCAGATTAATTGATAATGATACTAATTAAGTAATACCATTATTATCATTTTTATCATCACCATAACACTTCATTACAATCTCATCATTCATTTAGGCAGGTAAATGGGAGAAAGGAGAATACCATCATGTCTACACACATATAAGAACTCAAACACACACATACACACGCACCCACAAACACACACACACGCATGCACACACGCACACACGCACATACACACACACACACACACACACACACACAAACATAACTCTCTGCTTTATGAGTGTAATACTCACCATTGACTCCAATGCCAGTCTGGCCCAGTGTTCCTAATACAACAACAGGAGCAGGAAGAGCAAGTTTAGCTGTGTTGACTGTTATTTCACAAAGAGTCAGCTACTCATCGCACTCTGGAATATGTACAGTACTGCACTGTCATGTTCATTTAGTCTCCATACTCTCCTCAAATCTCTGCTTTCACCCTGGGGTAATCAGGGTGTCAAATCCAGCACATTAAGGAGTCAGAGACTACCCTGCTCACTGACTATTCCATGTCAATCAATCAAATTAGGAATCGAAGTTTACTTCATACAGCATTATACAGCAAAATTGCAGCAGATATAGTCTGTAATGGGTAGATAAAAGAAGGGTAATTTTCCAAAGATGAAAGACTGCTAGTGATCAGTCAGACTGCTGAATATGGAAGTTGTGGGCTGAAGTGAACAGACAGATTGGTCCTTGGAGCTCTTACCCGCCTGGGGTTTGAGTCCGTTCCCTGTGGCAACTCCAGGTAGAACACCTCGAGCTCCTAACCCTTGAGTATGAAGCAAGATCAGAGACATTAAAGCAAGTGTAACTTCCCCTGGCATAGAGGCTCATGTGAAAAAAATATATATCATGTTTAAAATGTTTCAAGAAGGTTCTTGAGTGCTGGGAGTCCCACCTTGTCCAGGTACAAGTCCACCTTGATAGAGCCCAGGTACTCCCACACCTGTATGGAGGAAAGACAGAAAACCAATGGGAAAAGTGTAATTAACTCAAACCCAAACTTCTGCTATTTTTCCAAAGGCATTCGTCCTTCAGCATGGAACACACACAATGATTCTTAATATGGCCTAGGGACTACACCATGTCGGGGTTGTCCTTATAACTTTGGCACTACGCTGCATGGGGGTTGTCCTCACAGCTTATAGACTAGACTGTGTGGGGTTGCCTTATAGATTTGGGACTATACTGTGTTGGGGTTGTCCTTATAACTTTGGCACTGCGCAGTGTGGGGGTTGTCCGGATAGATTAGGACTACACTGTGCTGGGATTATGGTCGCAGTCCCAGGGACTGTATTCTTTACCTGGCACTTTTGAAGCCTTCCCTCCAGCTCCCCCTCCTGGCAGGCCAGTCTGGGGGATGACAGGTGCTGTCAGAGAGAAAAGTGATTTATCAGCCTGTTCCAATACTTTGCACTACAGTACTGTATAGCATGGCACTTAGAGCACTGAGTCTGGGGTAAGTTTCAGCAGTGGTTCAAAGTGTATCACAAAGAATATGCAGCATTCTGTGAGACTAACCTCCAGGTCCACCACCAACAACTCCAGGTCCACCCCCAACAACTCCAGGTCCACCCCCAACAACTCCGGGACCGACTCCTGCTCCACCAGGCCCGCCTCCTACTCCTCCTCCTCCAAGCACAGTCCCCCCAGCACCAGGCACTAATAGGACACATGGAGAGCCACACAGCACTAGTATGTCAGACACATAATAAAAAATTATGCAAAATGCAATGTACAGATGTAATGTATTAATGTATTCATGGATTCATAGAATTCATTGTACATGAAAAGTTCGAAAAAATAAAATGCATTCAAAAGTATATACATTTAAAAATATACATTCAGTATATACTTTCAGTTATGAATGGCTGGCTGCATGAGTGACAGCAGCAAGAAAGAATAGCTGGGAGTGACCCTCACCTGCTCCTGCGCCCCCACCAGGCACCCCTCCAGCACCAACACCTATGGACACAGAAGGGCCAACATTAGCACACTCCCGCTCAGGCATTTCCACGGTCAGTCCAAAGAAAGGGCCTCTCCACACTGCACTGTACCTGTTTTGGAGGGCTTGAGTCCTGGGAAGAAGCGACCAGCGCCAGCTCCATACACACCATACACACCGTAACCTGAGGGAGAGGACAAATGTGAATCTCTCTGGAAACACTTTATTATGATAGTATGACTATTATTGTTGTTGTTTTTTTAACATTATTGCCATCATTTATTGATTTATTTAGTGGACACAGTATGCAGAGCATCTTACAAAGTTAATATGACATGATGAGCTAAAAACATACCAAAAAGCTACAATAACACTGTGCTGCAAAAATAAAATAAATTCCTACAACCCTACAAACTGAATAACAGTTATCTTTAAGTGATGATACTACATGATACTAAAGTGAATGTAGAGCCAAGCAGTTATTTAATAGTAACATTGACTTTACATCATATTGTTTTCAAGGTTCTAATTGGGGGGAATCCCCTGTACTGCCCCAAAGTCAGGACACCAAGACAGTGACACCTACATTCAAAGACCCTAGCACCAAAATACTGAGACCTCAAGCTGGACTTCCAGCCCCAACACACTGAGCCCCTCAACCCTCATCACGGAGATCCCCTGCCCCTGGACCTCCAGCTCTGGAATCCCCAGGAGCCCTTAGGGCTGTGGCAACTTTTATAATGTTTGGGAACGGAGATGTGAAAGAAAGGTGAATGTGAGGGGACAGGAAGTGTTGGGCATGCTAATTCAGGTAATTGGAAAACCAACTTCCTCTTTTCAATATTCCATTTCCCAGTAGATACATTTCTGACTTCTTATGCAAGCACTTCAACAGCCCAGAGGTTCCAAATTTTTGAAAATACCACTCCTGTGAACATATGGAATGCGTGCGCTGCGATGCATATCTTTGACACGTTAAACAACATATTCCTTAAGGGTCATGTCACCTCAACTGACCTCTAGCTAATGCAGCTGACTAAAGCCACAGATTGGCCATGTGACCTCCAATGCCATATAGGATTCTTCTGTAAGGTGGAACAGTAAAAACACACACAGAGAATGCAACCCATGATCTGCCAGCACAAGACTGGTGGTGATTACTGTCTGCTTCTTGTACAATAAACCATCTAATATCCAGACCATAATATCCCGTTGTTTCTGCTGCCTGCAGCCAGGATAAACTCCTACTGAATATCTGATGCCTAATCTGAGCATTTGTAAATGGTTTGAAGGAAAACTCAATGACTTCAGTTTGGAAAAAGGAAAGGAAAATGTTCTTAGAATCATTGTGAACCAATCCAAATCTTATCTGTGGTTTGCCCAGTTGAAATCACCCCTTATCTTTATAAACACATAACTGTAACCCTGATCAAATCACTGCACTGTTTTAGGAAACTGGCAATAATGGATAATGGCATGATCAACCCAATGATCAAATAACGGCATTAAGGAGCAGAGTAATAATATTTACAGTACAGGATCAGGACGTAAGATAAATGGCCCATTTCAGAGCTAAGGTTTCCAGTTATTGTATAGCTGATGTAAAGATAGTGCTAATCAGCTCCCTGCCATTGTTCAGCTGCCCCTGAGGTGAGTTCATGCTGTTGATCATTGCCTGGGTAAGCATGCTGGGATGAGGTGACCTGGTCTCTCCCTCTGATCCAATGAGAACCCACCTGAAACAGGATTCCAACTTACATGGAGCAAAACCTGGCTAACCGGTAAGTGTGAAAAGAAGCCGCCCGGCAGGCAAATGAAATGGGCTGCGAGAAAATACAATGGCCCTCTGGTCATCCACCCAGAGACAAGTCCGCGGTCTAGGGATAGACACATCCACACCAAGTGAACTCTCCAGACAGTAAAGAAATCATGCATTCACACTCCTACCTGGCTTTCCAGGCTTGCGACCAGCCCCTGTTGAACGAGATGACAAAGAGACCATCAGATGTGCCTGAGGTTAGCTCCCTTGCAGGACCATGCTCTGCTGCATGAGCTGTTACTCAGTAAAAGTGGTTTCCTACCTGCTCCAAGGCCTCCAGCACCCAAACCACCAGCCCCTACTCCACCAGGCAAAACTCCACCGGGTCCAACTCCACCTGGTACAATGCCGCCGGGTCCGACTCCACCTGGTACAATGCCGCCAGGTCCAACTCCACCTGGTACAATGCCGCCGGGTCCGACTCCGGCTGGGCCAAAAACACCTGGTCCAACACCACCAGGTCTGACTCCGCCAGGCACCACTCCACCAGCTCCTACACCGAATCCACCTGCCGAGGAGCGCAGCACACACGGTGCATTCATTCCACTGTCCCACAGCCTCTCAGCTCTCTGAGGATCATAACTGTGAGAACAGCTAGAAAAGCTGTCCTTCCCTGTGTATTCCCTCCATTTTAGATTTTATAATTGAACATAAGCACATCATTAGATACCATCACTTACCTCGCTTTGCAGGCTTTCCACCAGCTCCTGTCAAGAGAAACAGCCAAAGTGAGAATTAGAGGTTGGTAAAGTAAGCTTCTTTCTCCTTCTGTCTCTGATATTTCATAAATTTAAAACAATTAATAAAGAATGCATGGCAATAATTACCATCCTGGGAAACATATGGATATATACACAATGCCAGAGCGCAGGCTGTCAGGGGTTTGACTGAACTCCTCACATGAAAGACAGCAGCTCCTACAGTCCAGCATCCCAATCAGTGTCACAGGGGACTGTTTATGTTATTACTTATAGAGAAAAGAAGGATTCCCTTTGGCTAACTGACACCTCTCCCGGTAGGATCCTTTTTTTCCATTGTAGTTCTCCCAGCACACACTTGCCACAGGTGTGTTTTGGAAGAAAGAATAACTGGGAGTCTACACCTCATGTAGTCACGAGGAATACGCTGTCATTCATGCTAAATGGCACGGATAAAAAGGACTCTTACCTGCTCCAAGGCCTCCAGCACCCAAGCCACCTGGTCCGAGTCCACCCACTCCGACACCACCAGGTCCAACTCCACCCAGTCCGACACCACCAGGTCCGACTCCACCCAGTCCGACACCACCGGGTCCAACTCCACCCAGTCCGACACCACCGGGTCCGACTCCACCCAGTCCGACACCACCGGGTCCGACTCCACCCACTCCGACACCACCGGGTCCAACTCCACCCAGTCCAACACCACCGGGTCCAACTCCACCCAGTCCGACACCACCGGGTCTGACTCCACCAGGCCCCACTCCACCAGCTCCTACACCGAATCCACCTGCCAGGGAACACAGCACACACCGGCCTCTGCCATCACAGCACCCACACACAGCGCATTCATACTGCTGTTCCTCACCCTCTCAGTTCTGATGCACAAAAAGAAATGCTGTCCTTCACTGATACATTCCTTCTTTTTTAGATTTTAACCTTTAACATTTATACATGCTGCTGTCACGTACCTGTCTTCAGAGGCTTTCCACCAGCTCCTGTTGAGACGCCACAAGAGAGAAAAAGAGACCATCAGGGGCAGCTAAAATGAGCTTCTGTCTCTCACTCTCTTTCTCTATTCTTCTGTGTTTTATATGGAATATGAGTACATGATAAAATATGAAGTCAAGTATTCCTTAGTTAACAAATGATTTCCTTAAAATGGGTTGAGTTAAATTGGTATGGGTTACATTCTGCTGCATGTGCATGTAAATGGAATTACGTAGGAGCTCATATTTAGAAATTAAGTCCAGGGTTTTATGACCACAGTATAGAGAGCTGGAGGTTCTGAACTATGTCCTCACATGGATGCTCTTACAGTGCAGCATTCCCATAATTTACATAAGTGGATTGTTTGCTTTAGCATTTATGTTAAAATGATGAGTGCCTATTGTCTCCAACTGCAGTCTGTTTATTTCTTGTTGATCTTGTTGATTTCTTGTTGTGTACAGATCAAACCCAGCTGTGTTTAGTGTCTGGGGCTTTGCTGGATACTTTGCAATTCCACCTTATTGCCTACAAGACTATGCATGGATATTCATAACTTTCTCTGGTAAAAAGGCCTCCTACCTACGCCAAGGCCTCCAACACCCAAACTGCCAGCTCCTACTCCACCAGGCAAAACTCCACCAGGTCCGACTCCACCTGGCACAATACCGCCAGGTCCAACTCCGCCTGGTATAATACCACCAGGTCCGACTCCGCCTGGTACAATACCGCCAGGTCCGACTCCGCCTGGCACAATGCCGCCAGGTCCGACTCCGCCTGGTACAATACCGCCAGGTCTAATTCCACCAGCTCCCACTCCACCTGCCAGGGAACAATGACTCTAGTTTGAGCTCAGAATGTGCATGATGAAATTGTTCCTCAGGTAAGCAGTTCGATTTTGGAATGTGTCAGGTCTCATGAGTGACAACAACTGCCCTCGCAAAGCACCCACAAGGTGCAAACAAATTTTCAGCAGGCTAGAAATCCTTCAACATTGCTGTTCAGTGTCAGGTTTCACAAATAGTGAAGGACTGCCAACAGCCATCTGAAAACAAATGCTCAATATTGCAATGTGCCAAGGGGAAACAGCTGCTTTCTTGAAGGTGTTTCCTGTATATTTATGGTAAACCAGTGAGACAGAATGACAGAATGATGTAAAATACACATTGGAGGTGGAAGACAGGGAGTCATGTAAGCTTCACAAGAGGAAAGAAACAGCCAGGAAGCTTGATAGAAACGTGGTCATGTGGTGATACACAGTACAATAACCCAGTTTTAAAACTGTTGGGGTGTGTCAGCCACATCTATCATGATTCTGCAGTCACCCACACTTTGTACATAACACCCACCACTGTATATTAGGTACACTGATTCAGTTTTCAAGAACTGTAGCATGTGAACTAGGTTATAGGTCCCACCCAGATCACAGGCAGCATTCAGACACTCACCTGGCTTTCCAGGCTTTACACCAGCTCCTGTGGAGAGAAACAGAAAAAGAGACAATTAGAGACGACTGAAGCTGATTCCTCTCCACCCCTCTCCATCCCTATCCCTCTCCCTCGTACTGTTAATTCATGCATTTGAGCTGTCCGCTAGGGAGCTAGGGTTTCCGAGCCTCTTCTGTATTCTACAGTAGAAGGCTTAAGACTCTGGCCACACAAAGGCTATATAACCACCAGCAATACATCCTTGTTGCCTACATCGCCATGTGCCACTACACCTGTTAACTGACACAGGTAGAGAGGTCTCTTACCTGCTGGGAAGCCTCCAGCGCCCACGCCGCCAAATCCGACTCCACCTGGTCCAAGCCCACCAGGTCCAACTCCACCCACTCCGACACCACCAGGTCCAACTCCACCCACTCCAACACCACCTGGTCCGACTCCACCCAGTCCGACACCACCGGGTCCGACTCCACCCAGTCCGGCACCACCGGGTCTGACTCCACCCAGTCCGATTCCACCGGGTCCAACTCCACCCAGTCCAACACCACCGGGTCCGACTCCACCCAGTCCGACACCACCGGGTCTGACTCCACCGGGCCCCACTCCACCAGCTCCTACACCGAATCCACCTGCCAGGGAACACAGCACACACCGGCCTCTGCCATCACAGCACCCACACACAGCGCATTCATACTGCTGTTCCTCACCCTCTCAGCTCTGATGCCACACCCAAGAGGACAATGAGGGTGTGGTTTAAATGTCACACACTCCCTATGGTTACAAAGGATGGGGTAGTAATTACGTCGAGCACGAATCAGAAATTACAAAAAAGTACAAATTCCTAATCTAATCTGAAGATTATGGCTATTACTGCCATTATGGTTATTATTGTTGTTCTTGGCTTGTGATCTCTGGATCAGCGTAATGACTAGTATGACCAAGCTGCTAACAGGGAGTTCATTTTTTTATGTCATTGTGTGCCTTGGTTAAAACTGCAGTGCTCAGGGTTTTAATCCATCACCTCCTGAATTATGAGTATGCATAAATCCAATTTGCTTTAATGACCAATCGCATCCGTCCTCCCTATGTCTATGACCAATCACATCTGTCCACTCTATGCTTATGACTAATTACAGCTGTCCATTCTGTGTGACGCAGCTCAACCCCACAATTTCCAGCTTTTGTCATCTCACATTTGTTATCTACAGATCGATCTTAAGGCAACTATGTCTTTTTAGATAGAAGAAACCAGGGAGAGTAATTTAAAATGTGAAAAATATGAAAAGAATAAAATATGTTTCTGTACCTCCAGTTTTCCCTGGTTTGTAGCCTGGAATTCCCCCAGCTCCTGTTGAAAGAGATTGAAATTTACAAGAATGTCATGATTCTCTCACAGCCAAGCTTAGGTAAGGGCTGCTCTACCCTGGTCCTGGAGGGCTGCAGTATCTGCAGGACTACTTTACTCTGGCCCTATTCTACTCTGGTCTTGGGGTGCTGCAGTGTCATTTTGGCTAAGCTACTCATTGTCTGAAGTGAATCAATTTAGTGTCCCAGATCAGAAGGTGTTTTAAAGAGAGCTGAAAACCCCACCAGATTTCAAAAAACTATATTTTAACTTTGAACAAAGATGTTATGTTCTGTTTGAATGTTTTGTTTTCAAGGCTATACAAAATGGCTGGCCTCGCTCATAGGCATAGGCATTTATGAGCATTGCTTCCAATGAGTAGAACCAATCTAGAAGTTCTGCTTCTAAGTTAAATGTCCACATGGATCAGGGAATTGAAGATGGGCATCGGTTAGATGGCAAGGTTCACCTGGGAATAGACCAGCACCTGTTCCACCAACACCAGGGCCGATTCCAGCTCCAATACCTCCAGCTCCGGTACCTCCAACTCCAGCTCCAATACCTCCAACTCCGGTACCTCCAGCTACCGATCCTACACCTGCAGCACCTGTTCCAGCGCCAGCAGGCACGTAGACCCCTGAAACAGAACACAGGTGAGTGAGGTACGTTGCAGCCAAAGAGCCCCAGTTCCCCAGTGCTCTCCCTGAGCAATCAGCAAGAAAGGGTTTGTGGCATCCTCATGTTTAAAAATGATACAAAATGACTTGACAGAATGTAAACCACCATGGTTTTGCAAAGGAATGGAAACCATACATGACCAGGATTCCCCCCAGAAACAGTATTTTCCTTGTATGGTAGATTTTGGTCACCTGACCTCATACTGTAGTCATCTAGGAAGCCAAAAGAGTATGGAGGAGTGGATACTACCCTGGCTTTAGGAGGACATTAATTACCCTATTCCAGCTCTATCAGCTCAGACATCAATCATGACAGAGCGGCATCCTCCAGGGGAACCCTTTTCCTGCCGCACGGGAGCAGCTTAATGCCAAACTGGCCTTCAGACCATGACAGAAATGGTACCTAATGGCTCCTCTGATGTGTTTGGAGGAATGTGGTTTATGAGAGCAGTGCTTGTTTGTGTTCATTAATACATTAATGTGCTTTAGTGGTGGTGACAGGACACATGACACATGTTTGAACCCAGAGCCTATGCCAGATAGTTTCTCTGACAGAGGCTTTGTTTGCCAGGTGCAGACTTTGTGGACATTGTGTGACATTGGGACTGCATGTATGCTGGTTTTATTACAATACTTCACACTTAATTACTTAATTGGCCCCCTAATTTACTTTTCCATTAATCATTTTTTTGTTCATGAAAAATTACAATTCAAGATGACACAAGCACCCTGTGCTCAAGACATACTGTACAGCTGTTAGAACAATCTACACAGGGGATATTTTTGGAACAAAAACCAGCATTTTCCAGCCTCCAGCGATTGAGTCTGACACTCCAGTAAAATACCAGTGTCTCTAGTTGAGGGTGTTGTGGGACCAGATGTGCCCCAGCCATACTGTAACTTAGCATCTGTACAGTGACTGTTACCCGGAGAGTGCATCTCTCTCGCTCTGATGCCCCCTACTGGTAATCAGGCAGCCAGACCCACTTCAAAGAGAGCAAGCAAGCAAGAACCTACATTTCTATCCACATTTGGGGCCCAAGGATCCCCTAACTGTGGTCACCTGCCTGAGACAGAGAGATGGAAACGTGAGAGAGGTCCTGGCACATGGTGACATACAGATGGATGCAATGAGATCGTAGCTATAGAGCAGTGGCTTCAGATGGAGAGCTACTGTGTGAAAGGCGACCAGTGTGAGCGGTCAGGACACAGTGTGCACGCAGTGTTTGCAGGTGGGTCACAAGAGAGAGAAATATCACTCAGGCCCTTTCTTGGAATGATGGTGAATTCAGTAAATGTCTACTTTTAGCTTCCAGTGCTCCAGCCAACTTGGAGCCAAGCCCCAGCACAGTAAAGCAGAATTCCTTTAATGCTCATGCTATGTGCATAAAACTATTTTTTGCAGCATGATTTTTTAGTAGCTAAAAAAGGGAGCGTTTTGGAAGGAACCTTCTTCTGAAAAGAAGTGGGGAGGAAGGCCTGGTACATGAAGGATGATCTCACCGCTTAACTCTGACAGATTGTGAACAAGGCCTAGCGGGTCATGAAGTACCTTCTGGCTGGTTTTAATTTAGTTATGGGATTTGGATGGTGGCTAGGGGATACGGACATTCATGTCTTATGGATCTCATTGCACATTATTTCTTGGGACATCTGAGGGCTTTGGGAAGGTGTTCAAAGTTCAGAATCCAGATAAGTAGTGTGAAGGAGCAGCCTTCACCTGTACCCCAAAAACTCTTTGTGTTTGTTAGCTATATTGTTAAATTGTTTAATTGTATGTTTCTGAAGAGCCCCTGTTCTTCACATGTTATTCTACAGAGTGAACTATCCACTAGCTAAACAGTTACAGGTGTGTGGACGGAGAGTCAAGTGTATGTTTTTTTCTTGATCAGTTTGGCTGTGGCTGTCTTCAGCTTGATTTGGTCTTGTGTTTTTTGATATTTGGTTTTGTTAAAATTTTGTTCCTTTTTTATGTGGGAAGCACATAAAAGCACATAAAAGCACATAAAATCCAGCTTCTTTGCTCAGGGACAATAAATCAATCACAATGTGACAACACCATGTCTTTTAGGATATAATGAACTGAGAACTCTGCGCTTGCTCATAGTGCGTGATCAATCAAACACCCTTACCTAGGACATCTTGCATCTGAACTGTTCAGTTTAAGTGTATAAATCAATGCCAGATTTAAACCCCTGGGTCCAACGCCAAGCCCATAAACACCAGACCAGTCAGTTTACAGTCTTACTGGGCATAAAACACTCCAGGTTTAAAACCCTTGAGATCATTTTGACTTTTGACCTTATTAAGGTGTCATCCTTTGCACTTTAAGCCACCCATAGTACTATAGAGGCCATTTAGACTAAAATCAAGCAAAGAGCCCAATGGAGGGGCAGTGTGTCTCTTGCTGACAGCTAGTAACTAACAGACATGTGGTCTCATCATTAGCAGGAGCTGACCCAGCAGTGATCCTGGGAACACCAGCTGACATAAACCCACCCCACCTCGGTAGGATGAATCTGATGTCCCACTCACAGATGGATTACCACATAGGCCACATTAAAACTACAAATGCCTGGGCATTCTCTATAGTAACAGTATGCTAACACTGACCATTCCCACTTTGAGAGTCCTATAATCTAATCAGCTCAGCTCCTGGATGGCATGCACGGATTCTCCACCTTCTCTGCCCAATGAAACAACCAGACCTACAAATTGCCCTACACTGAATAACCTGCCCACCCATCAGCACTCATTTCTCCATTCAACGCACATCTCAGGTAGACAGAGAGACTGTGTGTGCAGCTGTTACAGGTGCTTCTAATCTCACTAGTTTGGGATGCGAATATGCAAGAGCCTGATACTGAGCAAACACTCTCCAAAAAAAGGACAAATGAATCAGGTTACTGTCTGTGTTACAAGTGCATGTAAATGACTGTTAAATGCTGTTAAAGTAGTCTGAATTCTGCTGCCTGCCCCTACCCCTTGAGATTGATGGCTGCCTGTGGTTCTGGGATATTGGGTGCAGCAGCAGGACTGTGCCTCAGAGTGCACACCTCCCAGTCTGTTGTGTATATAACAAAGTAACCATCCATCAACAGCCCAGGCACAGGCGCGTTGCCGGGGGGTGCGTTGTTAGGGCGCGTTACTGGAGCCTCTAATGAAGCGTGTAATAGGTCTTACAGAGCTTCTTTGGTGTGTTTTTTCCTCCACGCACACTTTTACAATCACAGCTTTTACAGTCACACTTTAGCTTGTATTCTCAAAGATCCTAAAATCCTAAATTGTGGTGCAGCCCGCTCATGCCCTTGGTCGCAAGCCCAGGTCATTTTTGGCGGGTGAAAGCATGTGCACTTGGCATCCATTTCTGCTGTATTCTGGCGTGACGTTTTCCAGAGTTCCACATGAAAAAAGCAGGATTAGGGCAGAGCTCAATGAAAATGTCATAAATCTGCTCTCTTACAGCACCTATGACCTAAGTGGAGCAACCAGACACATCTGTGGTGCAGAACATACAGTGAGCATGCAAAAGCCAAATAAACAAAAACAACACAGCCCGCACTGTTTCATAGAAAAAAGAGTGTGAACGCTTCCCGTTCTCAGCAGATTGAGGCTTGCCTGGGCTTCTGAGTGCCCTGGCATTTGCAAAATGACCCATTTGGATTTCAACACAGTGATAAAATGAAATCGGAAAGGTCTTGCTCACCTTGGCACTGACTTCCCTCTCTTTCCCCCATTAAGTGTGTTTATGTGATGTGGGGGTTATCGTGGGCTTCAGATAGCAAAGAGCCCTTTCAAGTTTATGTGAACTCTGTCATAAGAAAAACACTTTACAGCTGCTGCCTCTGGCCTTATCAGCATAACTGCAAATTTTATATCCTATTTTATTACTGTAGAATACCTGAATAATGAGGGATTGTACCCTACAGAAGAGCTCAGGCTGGCTTTGTACTGTGCTCAGACTGGACCAACCACAGTTGTACTGCCTCAACAGCAGAGGTTCGAAAGGAAGTTTCTGGTAAAGTATAAGGCCAATCCGGATGACATGTTTTGGGAAAACACCTCATGATCTTACAATTGCCCTACAATCCTGTTTTGGTATATAGAGTGCCTAAGTAGCATGTGCATTGAGCAATTTCAGAGTTTCTGATGGAAACCAAGACCAGTAACGGCAAGCTTTGCTTTCTGCTAATGTCTGTGAGATAGACACATCTTCCCCTCTACATGTGAGTATATCACAGAAGAGATGACATCATGGAAGATTTTGGACACCAAGTCATGTTGGGTGGATGAAAACATGGCATGTCTTTCCTGCCGCGCACTGAGGCAGAACATTGGCGAAGAGAAATATAGATATTGCCCAAAACATGATCATGAAACCGCAGCAGCTGGATCCAGAGGCCTCCTATGGAAATTCCACTAATGAGGCAGTGAAACTCAAAACCTGGCGCTCCACCCAAACACTCCATCAGAGGGCTAGATCCTGGCACGAGGAAGATGACTGTAATGAAATTGAGGTAACAAGGATGTAACAGCACAAGGTAACAGAACAATGTAACAGCAGGAGGTAACAGAACAAGGTAGCAGTACCAGGTAAAAACAGGAGGCAACATCACAAGATAACAGCATGAGGTAACAACACACTGTAGCAACACAACACAAGTTAACAACAGCAATAGCATATCATTGCAACTGTTCAGTGGGGAGGATTCCAGTTTTCAAACTTCTGCAATCTTCACCACGTACCATACAGTACAGTACAGTACAGTAGTTTACAGGAAAGACATCCACATACACAAATCATCACATGAAGTACACTGACCCAAGACTTAAGATTCAGTTGCTCAGATAAATGTGTCTGGGAAGAGTGTTTGGCAAAAGTAAGTTCCATAACAGTGGCACGCTGTTTAAGAAACAAGTATGAATCTTCTACAATGACCAGCTACTTGACATGGATTTGTAATTAAACATATTTTCTACAAAGTATGAACTTGTGAATGCAATGTCATGCTCTATGATTATAATATTGTGGGCTATAAAATGAACACAGCTGTGCTCTTTTACTGTAGATGCAAGAAAGAGGAGAGAGGGGTTCCATTCAGAGTGAGTCACTACTGCAGTGTACCCAGAGAGTGTCTGATTCATACAGTGGGAAAGAGGAGGAGAGGGCCAAGCAAGAATGAGCCAATGGCAGCTTGATTAGAATAATCAGCCATATTAAATCAACACAAGGTTAAGGAAAACAATTTCACTTTCAAAAGATCTCTGGTTGTAGAAACAGAACATCATGAGAGGATACAACTGCACATGGAACAAACCACTGACCCTGCTTCAAGTCATTGAAAAACCTCCAGCTATTGACAAGTTCTTTTGACATTTAGGTAAAGCAATACAGAGCCCATGATGTGCGCTAGTTTTTTTTTAGTTATCATTGTGGGGCAAAAACAGTTTCACTGTTATACGGCGTGTAGCAGCAGTCTGGAATCTAAGTTCTCCTGCTGGTGTGTCTATGGTGTCTAAAAACTCATCTCACAAATTCAGATACAGTGCAGAAATAGTAATACTATAAAAGGCAAAACCACTGCACAGATCCACTGACATGCAGGCTGCTGTGAGTGGGAACATCTTGTAATTCTGCAGGATGCAGGTATGCAAGATATTTGGACATCAAAAGCTGGGAAACTGGTTAATAGGGGGAAAGTTTCAGAATAAATTGTTAGGAGAGAAATTAATAACTTCAAATGTAGTCACTTGGCTTTAGAGCAAAGATCAAGCACACACACACACACACACACACACACACACACACACACACACACACACACACACACTAAACTGATTCACCGGTTTGGCTGTCAGCTTAAAAACCAATTTGGCGCAGGTGGATTTTTTCATAATTATTTACGACACATGAACAATGAAATAATGAAATATTAACAATGATGCTTCGTTCGTATCGAAAAAAAGTACAATTTCACCGTTGGACTAAGTCAGTCCCTCTAACTGCCTTTGCAGAACACGCTGTATTTACAAGTCATTTAAGTTTCCTGGGTTCACAATTCCAACCCATATCATCCGTCTTAATGCTACGACTGACAACAGTCAAACTCTATGCTGCACGCGCAGAACTCACAGGGAAATCAGAAATGACGCGCAACCTGTGGATGACCGTGTCGAAAAGCTGTGAACCCGACAACCACCCAGATGTTCAAGTCCGCATGGACCTCAACCTCTGGCAGGTCATCATGCGTAATTCTGTGTGATTCAATGTGACCTTACAGTGCGGAGAGAACCAACTCCAGCAATCCCTGACGCACTGAGGGTCTGTTCCGCTCTCCTGTAACGCATAGCGAAATCCCTCTCGTGTCAGAAAATGACTTCATCTCGCGTCAAACACGAGTTAAACTTGGCAATAGTTTAGTATAAACAACTTTGTGGTAAACGTAAAAGATAATTTTACCATTGGAGGGACTTGAGATTTTTTTTAACTTCTATAATCAACTTACTCAGAATTCCCTGTTGCTGTAAAGGTATGTTTCAGTGTAGTTGTTTCAGTGTAGAAAAAGGATTGTGAAAATAGCATTTATAATGCGTGTTGAAATAACTAATATACAAGAAACACATTTTTGACATGTCAAATTATCCGTCATATTTATAAAACCAGAAACAAAAAGCACACAGTATATGGAGTGTTTTGTAAAGATGTTGTAACCTGCATTACAGCATTGACGTTAACCTGCATTTTGGCAATTAGGGGTGTTTTTCAGCAAGAGGACGGTGATGTCACTGAGCGAAAACAGTCAGTGACATTATGAGCCCCAGTAAGAACACGTTTTTCCTTTTTTAAATCTTTTTTACCTTTGGATTCCTGACCGTTACATTGTTTTATGACTGATCCAATCGTTCCTCTCATGTTATACCAGACACTTGATAGTTCTGTTCACATCTTCAGTTTTGAGTTCACTTATAGTACACGAGGTTCGGTTTAAGGATACTTCTTGATAGCTGACTTCCTTCTATTATTTATTTATTTTACTTTTGGGTAAAATCAGAGCAAACAGCAAAGAGTGGTGAGCCAGGCAGATCTTCTAAATCTCCCCCTTCAGGTAAAAATGATAAGATTCTAATGTTCTTAATTGTATAGTCTGATGATTTGATTTGTAGTAAACTGTGATGCTGCTCTATTTAATTTATTTGATTTATTTGAATTACTGCCAGCTTACTACCTAGGTGACTTCCACAATTTACATTTATATGTAATCTGATTAAATTTATGAACATTTACTGAAATAATCTTGGTTAAGCATCTTGTCTAAGGGTATGTACAGTGGCAGCAATCCAGCTAGGAAATATACCAGGAGCCTTTAGGCCGATTTACTAAGCCGCTGCACCACACTGCAGCTGGGACTCACAGCATGAATACAGCTCTGGGAGAGCTGCGGTGTCGCTGACAGGTATACAGCCTTTATCCCTATCAGATGCAGTCTGATATTGATCCTGGCTTCTCTGGAGCCCAACCATAATAGCCTTACTATTCTTGAACTTTGAAGCAGTGCGCCAAATCTCTCAAAGTCGTTCATCTTTAAGGTAAGTCAAAGAGGCAAAATCTGGATTTAGACACTGGTGTACTTACAGCTGTTGTGAAAATGTTTATTGCTCGTTTAAAAGCAAACCGACTGCTCAGGAGTGTCCAACAGGCAAAAAAGGTTCAACAAAAAATCGCTTGTTGGCAGCCACAACTACTGTCTGTGGAGGCATTGACTAACAATGTTGCATGTTATAATTAACCTGAAATTTCTAAAGGCATCTTCAAGTCAAACCTTCAATATAGTGAAGGTTTAATGGATAGTTCAGCATTAATTCAATGTTTGTACAATAATTAAATCCCTTTGAAGCTTTATCAACAAGGAAAGGGAACAGCAAAGTTTTGGAACTGACACAGTAAAACAGTGCAAGAGAAGCTTTGGAACTACCTTTCATTAAATGTGACTTTCAGAAAAGCTATAAATCTCTGCTGTAAATCACTCTTTGCCCCAGACCCCTATGAACAAAAAACAATCCCCTTATGCCCTTAGTAATAATGTCCATGCACAACATAGCTTCCTCTACATTAACTGAATGTAAAATGTATTTCTCTTTTTATCTCCCCCATGCCAGTGCATTTCAACTGCCAAAGTAAACTAATAGGAAACAATAATCACAAGAAATGATCAGATGCTGGTGTCCATCAAGCATACAGGCTGATTCATGATCTACACTGAAGTCTCCTGTAACTCCCCTTTTAAGTCCCCCTGTTTTTGCAACTTCATGAAAACAAAGGTTCAGAAGGAAGTAATATTCTGTCATTGTGATTAATTATTTAGACTGAAAGGATCCTGGTTTGGTGTGATGTGGTAAGGCTGTGGTGAAGCCTGCAGGAGAGCAGTCACTACAGAGAGGTACCCTATCATGCACAAAATGCCCTGATCGCATCACTGTGCATGGAGGATGCTGTGGTTGCCATGGAGGCAAGTTTACACGTGTGCGTTGAGAAGAACACATGCAGGGATGCTGCACCTGTGCGAGGAAGAGCATCCCTGACATGGGTCACTATGAAATACACAGAGTCACACATGCATGTGTGCACCCACAGACAGACACACAGACACACTCTTTTTCACACATACAGACAGGGGTGCAGAGTTTCCTTACCTCCTTGCAGTGAGGGTCGACACAGAGCTAAGAGGAGGAATCCATGCAGGAGGGACACAGCCTTCCTGTTAGCCATCTCGCTCTAAAATGCCCTGCTCCTCTCCAGGCTGGCTGGTTTTATCCTCCACAATCAATTACCCCTAACCCCAGGAAAAAAATGACAGAGCGGACACTGGACACGACGTAATTAAGAGGCTTTTGGTTCAATGGATCATTTCACTTTTTTTTCCTCTCAGTGTCTGGGGTTCCTGTATTTATTCTGGTCTCTCCTGCCAGTAGACCACCGACAGCTGCCAAGAAGAGAGAGAGAGAGAGAGAGAGAGAGAGAGAGAGAGAGAGAGAGAGAGAGAGAGAGAGAGAGAGAGAGAGAGAGAGAGAGAGGGTACCCCCCCCCCCCCCCATACCAAATGAATCTGTGCAGTTTGCCAGACGTTTAACTCCAAGAGGACTTTCTTTTCTATGTAAAAAGAGAAAGGAAACTTAGCATGCCAGATAAGGCAATTACTCTCTTTTTCTGCAACAGCCCTCCCAATTCAGCCAAAAAAAGCTTGGAGTTTGAAACACAGAGCATTACACCTTAAGGAATTACACACTGCCACTGCACTCCAAACCATTAGAGACACAGCCTGACATTCAGTGTGTTAGATGCAGACATGGGGATGTTCAACAGCGAAATACAGTCTCTCTCACACTGCTTCAAGTACACGTGCACACACACACACACACAAAAATAGCCGGCAATGCACACACACACACACACATACATACATACATACATACATACATACATACATACATACATACATACACACTATGACACTCACAAACACACGCAAACACACTCACACACACATACACACTCTCTCTCTGACACACATGCATTCGTACACACACACTCATGCAGTGGACCACTTAGACCAAGCTATTTTTAAGGGTAAAAAAAATACTGTCAAATTACCAGTGTAGAATGATTATCCGTAACCATTGAAAGCTGTACACTTATCACTGATAGCTAAGACAAAGTGAACAGCTTAGCCAAGTGGGGGCATAAATGTTACTCCCAGCTCCCACTTGAGTGCAGAGGCATGCACGGGCCATGTGGGAGGCTTTCCAATTATAACAACCAGAATCCTCACTTAAACAGCGCAGCCCTGTGGCTGGAGAGGGCACTGCAGGTGCTAATGTCCTGCTGGCAGCTGGATGGGAAGTGCCATCTTCCCCACCAGCCTGGCTCCCCAGGAGCCTGAGACAAGCCCCCAGCCGTCTGTTCGCTGTGGAGAATTCTCTGATGTTTTACGCTTTCAGCAGAGCCTGGGGGGTGATCACAGGATCAGCACACCAACGTAATGTGTCAATATGTCATGGTGTCAACTGCTCGGTCTCTGATTATTCAAAATTTTAAAAATCTTGTTTTGTTTTGTGGGAACCACCAGCTCACCACGGTCCATCACACATGAGGAAAGCAATACAGATCTTTGGGATTGCTCTTGACCTGCTGATAAAAAAATCTGGGAAAAACACGGCAATGCAGTTAGAGCTTCGCCTGGAGAGGTTAGGTCTCCGCGCTGACTGGGAGGCAAAGGAAGAAAAGCACTTTGTCTTGTGTAGGAAAACTAAGCCCGTTCTCTCTCTCTCACTGTGGCTGCATTTCACTGTCCACATCAAACCTCCCTTTGTCTGCATTAATGAGTAATCTGATGACAGGACTGATGAGGGACACATGAGCTGCAACTGGAGGAAGCCCTCATCATCCTACAGCTCCTGGTGAATGTGCAGATCCCAGCTCCAGCTCAAGCTTTGACTAACTCCTATATAAACCCTCAGTGCATCCACTTTAACTCTTCTGCTGGTGTCGCTATTTAGCAGACACCATGAGCAGCCTGGTACTTCATGTTTTACATATTGTCCATTTCTCCGGCTGGTTATTAACTGAAGTGATTCAAGTACTTGTAGCAATACTCTAGGGTGTAATGGGAGGGTGCCATTGGGGAATTGAACCTGCAGCCTCTGCTCCTTGGGTGCTGTGTCACAGTGCTGCACCCAATGATAAAGGGAGATCCAGATAGGCAGCTGTGAAAACACTCTCCTTCAGTTTATTATTTATATGTGAGAGATAATACTCTTCACCAGTCGTTTCCTCAGTTGTGAAAGACATCTTCTCTGCTTTGGTTCTGACAGAACACTGTTCTTTTTATCTGTTCTTCACTCATCAGAGGACCTCCTCCTTCTTTTCTGTGAAAGATTCTTTTCTTCACTTGTCTTCACTAGTCATTCACAGCTCTTTCCTATTGGATGACTCAAGCTTTGGGTCCCCCCAATGAAGTGTGACAACAAGTGCCACGTATCTCTTGTTTTCTGGATTTTCTATTTGAATTCATATACTTTTAAAGGGATACCTTTGAAATGGTGGAAGATTACATGATGCATCAGTTTGAAAGAGGTTACTCTCTATGCTGAAGCACAAAACTGGCTGTTGCCACGGACCTATAGAAGTGGAGGAATAACATTATTCCATTACTATCATTTATCAGCCAGTCATATCCAGAATGATTTACGTTATCCATTCATACAGCAGGATATTTACTGAGGCACTTCTAGGTTAGGTGCCTTGCCCAGGAGTACAACAGCAGTGCCCCTACCACTGCCTTTACCAGTCCTTACCACTATGCCACACTGCTGCCCACATATGTAAGGAAGGGTTGCTTTAGAAATACAGTGTCAGTCTGTTTGGTTGACTTTCATGTTCAGCAATTGATTGATCAGGTTTGTCTCTGCAATACTTAGTGATGAGAAAGCGAGGCTTCACAAACCTGAAAATTGGGTGCAGCTACCATGCGCTGACAGCGGCTTGCTGCTATCTATTATAGTGCTTTGATGTGATGTAATACATGTATTACATGTATAGTGCTTTGATGTAAAATTTTGATTGGTTCACACAAGTCAGTGATCAATAGCACATAGTAACTCCACCCATTATGGGGCTCATAATCTCAATTTCCCACCACTCTCCTGTTGCCCCCTTTTAGAGGGCATTGCGGTGACCTTTAATGATGTCATAGCTTCCAAAACAGGCACCCAAAAGTGTTCAAATTTTTAAATTTTAGTGTTATTAGTGTTACCATTTCTGTGTCATATACCAAGCAGCCTTATCAAAGGCGACGTGTGATACATGAGATAGTTACAATACAATGCCAAACAAAACTTTAAATTAAAACAAAAAAATTATAACAACATTGTTGCATTATAATTCTCTCAAGAGAGTATTAAACATTCAAGTAAAACAGAATTCATGCAGGCCAGCAGAGAGTGCTGACAGTGTATTTGTGATTTTGAGTTGCTGATGTCAACAGTGGATTTACAGACATAGCAGTGAAGGATCTAATCACAGTTGATCTCAGGTGGGAGGAGTCTTTGGGGGAGGGGCAAGGCACAGGTGCTGCTGGGAATGAAACTCCTACAAGTTTACGGACGGGGTAATGAGTCGTAGCACATGACAGCCCCCTTCTCCCGCCATGTGCAAGTCCAGAAACAACATGGCCCCCAGCTGCCTCCTGGCTGCACGTGTGGAATAATAACAGGCTTTGGGACTGTGGTGGTTTTGCCTGGCACAGCTCCGCTCGCTGTATCTGATGATGTGACACACTGGGTTACTGTAGCTCTAATTGCATCTATTAAGGCTCCTGCCTGTGCTGACAGAGACTCTCTAACCCTCATTTGCAAACCTTGATCTTTTGCTGATTCTGCCTGCTACGCCCTCAGTGCATGCTGGGAATCTTTGGACACATTTGGGATGTGCAGAGTGACTTGGGCTGGGGGGGTTTAGCTCTGTTCTTCTTAGCCAAGTCTCCTGGGCTTCTCCATGACTGGCGAGGCCCTAGTTACCCCCCACATAAAAACAACCACATTAGCATACAGTAACAGTATTACTATGTCCACTGCGATGATATGCATGTTACTAGAAAGTCCCTCAGTGATTTTACTCTAGGACACTTTCAGAAAAGCACTGATCCTGCAACTGTTGGGACTAGCTAAAGAACACCAGCGAAATGGAAATGTTTTATTCAATGGTTAGGGACACCCTGTAGGCTAACTCTCTTTCCTGTAACACACTGTCATTTCAACTACTCACTCTCTCAGGAGCACCAATTTTATTCTTTTTTATATATTGCACAGCATTGTATTGCAAGCATCGTGTCATGCTTTTTATGCTGTTTCTCTCACAGTTGCTTCTGGTATGTGAGGAAGTACTAAGGCAAATTCTTTGCTGGATTGATTAGTCAATGTCCGTTGTCCTGTGCCCATTGACTCTGCGGTGGTTACCAAGCGTGGAAGAGGTGCCAATGACACTATGAGATGCATTGTCATAATGTGGCGTCATTGTTGCCATCACCACAGCCATCGAGAGCCATGGTGCCCGCAGAGATTGGACTGGGGGAGGAGAGCTGAGGCCGGTCCAGGGAAGAAGGACGGACACCAAGCCAGCTCCCTAAACCTGCAACAAAGGCGATCAGCGAGTGTGACTGTCGAGCACAGGAGCAGCAGTGTTCTGGACAGGGTCCGCTCCCTCTGCACAGTGCGTCTGGGACAGGGCAATCTGGTCTGTGTGGAACTCTGGCGTGCGGAAAGCGGAATGCGGGCGGCCATGTTTCCTCGGCTCTGTTGTTAGGGCGATGGGGGTCTAGTCGGAGCTGGCAAGGGGTCCTGTGGGCACTGGCTTCATTAAACAGAGGCTTTTGTTCTACCTGTAAAACCATAATTGGCCTGAAAATGGACTTTTATTGCTTTGTGCAGGCCCAGTTGCAGACCCCTGTGCAAAGCTGATGGAGCGGCATAACTATGCAGTGAAATCAGCCAGGCAAAGATATGCATATTTCTCAGGCGCGCACGGGCTGATAAACGCAGCGGTGAGAAGGAGCATGGCTGTGAGAGATGACGCTAAAATAGGAAAGGAAAACAGCGGCCCGTGAGAGCACGTTTAGCTGCGGCGCACAGCGCAGCAGCGGAGCTTTTTCTCACCGGGCCTCATGACCAGAAGTAGGCCGCGACCCAGATATGCACTGGTGAGCATATTCCACCGGTGAGCACCCTGGTCCACTGTGGGACACAGCTGCGTAGTCTGTTGCACGGTGCGAAGGTGTGTAGCGTCAAGTAAACTCCCAGCGCAGCCTGGCCAGACAGCTGAGTCATAAAGAGACCAGGTTCAGCTGCGCAGTGTTGCGCAGGCAAACGGAAACAGGCCCTGTTCCACCGGCAGATTTACTGCTCTGCAGGCAAAGAATCCCGCTCTTTTTTCTGCGGTGTGTGTCTGAGACACGTCATGCGTTTCACACCCTCTGACCAAAAATGTGAGAAATTCTCCTCAAAAGTCTCCTCAAGGGAAGGTTTTCACACTGCCCAGCTGTTTAAAGCTGGACACTCTCGACTAGACTTCTCTGTAACAGACAAACCCTATGATTCCCTCTGACCAGAAAGTTGTAACCCCCCCACCATGCTCACACACACACACACATACAGTATATGCACTCTCACACACATACACACACTCATACTCACACTTGCACACATACACACACACATACTCACACTCACACATGTACACACACGCACACACACTCACCCCCCTCATCTCATCATTTATTTTTCCCTTTTTTTTGCATTCTCAAAAAACACTCCTGCTCATTTCAGTGACCTCAGAATCATAATAATGATATCAGAGGGTCTGAGGAATTTGGGGAGAAAGACAAAAGTACATTATTGTTGAGAATTCACATATCTGCTGGTTTCACACAGACCCTGTGAGGACAGAGGAATTTTGTATTTCAGCAATGGGCCCCTGATAGCGTGATTTCTAGCCGTGACCTTAAGAAGAGAGACACGTTCTCAGATTAACATCCTCAGGAGGAGAGAAGACACAGCTGCACACACAGGGACTGCTGTCATATTCATAGTTTTCCATTAATGTTAATACACTTCAGCCATGCAACAGGCTGGTTAAGGAGCTGAGCGTCTAACATGAAACTTCCAGGTGGCCCACTGCTGTTGTACCCTTGGGCAAGGTACTTGACCTCAGTAAATATCCATCACAGCAGTTAAACATTATAGTAAAAACAGTAAGCTGTGTAAGTCACTCTAGGTAAGAACATCTGCTAAACAAATGTAATGTAATGTTTCTATATTCTACACATTTACTCAGAAACCCACCCATGTGGCTTTGGCCGTCGTGCATAAACACACGGTTACCACAAGCCTTCATCTCCCATTTCTGGTCTTCTTAAAAATGTTCCTCATGATCTGTTTTTTATGCTATGAGTGTTGAATTGTTTTTGAACAATCATGTTCTTTTAAATGTTGAACAAGTTTACGCTCAGACAGACTGTGCAAAACCAATTCCCTTCGAGGGTAATAAAGGTTCCATTCATTCAGAGGTGCAACGTCCGAGAAAACAAGGAAGAAAGAGGACAAGTCCCACAGCAGAAATCAGTTCAGGAGAATTTAGAGTGCATGCGGACAGATACAATGATCAAGGAGGGAGTTGGCTCAAAGAGAGGACCAGGCAAGTATGACTAAAGCCCCCTGTGAAAACTCAGACGCTTTCGTAGAATGCTACAGATGGGGAACTGCTTTTCCATCGTGTTCTATGAATAAAGTTTATTTCAGTTTACGTGCACCCCGGATGCCCTCCACCCCCAGGCACAGATTTATCTCCAAGATCTGCAAGCTCTCACTCAGAGTGCACCCTTCAGTTTACCTAACGTCTACCTAACGTTTTCCTAACGTCTGATGTCTATAAAAGGGCCTGCGTGGTGGCAGGGCATGCGGAGCGGCCGTGTTTGGCGAGCGGTGAGAGAAGGGGGCGAGAGATAAGCTGGCACGTTCTCACACTTCTGAGCGCTGAGACGGGACGGCCCACCTCTCGTGGGCCACTCGTGCCAAAAAGCTGCCCCTCAAGCAATCAAGTGGAGTGGGCCTGGCGGCGCTGGGAATGAACTGCAGGATCAATAAATCACCCTAAAGCTGGCCCTCTGCCCTGAACTTGACCCACACAGTCACGCGCAATCTCAATGCCATTGTACTCCACGTCCAACCAGCTGGAATAGCGCTGGGCTTTGGGTAGTCAAAGAAACATGCAACCAGTCGGAACAGCATCAGTCTTTATGAACGCACACCTTACAGTGCAGTTTGGGGTGGCTTCTGTTAGTTTAATGTCTGTTTATGTGGGAAGCATCCACAGTCTCGTGGAGCCACTTTAGTTCTGACAGTGTGGTTGTGGTTGGCAAATATCTCTCTTCTTCACCATGGACCCAGTTCCGCTGTTGTACTAGTGCTTTTGCTAGAGGAGATATGAATGTTAGTACGCTGAACATTAACGTGTCGGTTGCTGAATTTT
Source organism: Megalops atlanticus (assembly GCA_019176425.1). Classification (NCBI taxonomy): domain Eukaryota; kingdom Metazoa; phylum Chordata; class Actinopteri; order Elopiformes; family Megalopidae; genus Megalops; species Megalops atlanticus. Next base: position 22,561,297 of record CM032877.1, on the reverse strand, counting down.
TATGCAGTGACTCTACATCAAATGCTATTAATTCAGTCATGAAAAAAACTGCGTGACTGCATCCTTGAGTAATTGGCCACAACAGCTCGCCACAGAGAGACGATTCTCTAGAGCCTATTCTCTCTGGGATGCAATAGGATATTAATCCTTTGTGGGAGACAATGTCAGAGGAAGCAGAGGAACGTTAGTCACTGCACACTGTCCAAGCAGCTCACCCGTGCCAACAATCTGACAGAGATATACTCGTGTACTGGTCCTCAACCAGTTCTGCCGAGATTGACACAAAAGGGAGAGATCAGCACAGTACCCCTGGCAAGGCAAGTACTATAGTTGGCACATGGACCAAATATTATACTTTAGATATGAATGGGGGAAGGGGGGGCATCAGAGCTAAAAGTTGTTCATTTGAGTGGAAAAGACTGATTAAAAGAAAATCCCCAGATAACATCTGAATACATCAGAGGATGGCATTTATTAAAGCAAACTTAACTCCATGGCTACGTTTGCAACATCACTGTGAACAGGATTATTTTATTAAAGTGCCTGCTGGTAATTAAAATTCCTCTCTTTCTTTCACAGTTTTAAAAATCTGGGCTCTCTCATGACTCACCGTCTGTCACGTCGGCAGTGGGTCTCTGTCCTGCGGCTCTGATTCGCTCTGCTTGTTGTAACTGAAGGATAAAGGCCGCAAAAGACAACAATGACGTAAGCGAACTATCAGGGCCAATGTTACACTGTAAATGCCACTCATAAATCAAAATAGACACAATTAACAACGACAAAAAACAGATTAGGAGGGAAAGTTTAAAGAACACCAAAAAAATGGAAATGTTTTATTCGCTGAAAAGGTTCAAATGCTTCCTGGTAGATGAAAGACTGCCTTTTACATGTTTTGTGTACAGTGAATTTAAGAAAAGGAACATACTGTATAGTGAACTATATCCAATGTCCATTCCTTTTATATTAATTTTTATATCTTAACACAAGTTAAGTTCATACAGAGGGCTTTTGTGTAGATCAGCGGCCACACGGTCTGTGAAGGGTCTGGTGGAGGAGATGGGCCAGCACAGGTCTGAATGTGTGAGCTCAGTTAGATTTGAACACCCCGTTAATGCCCAGCGGAGCCAGGCTTGCGCGTTGCAAAGCGGAGGGGCCTCCTCTGCCATTAGGAAAAGCCCATCCCGGCAGGATCAGCCACAGCAGCGGGCCTATCAAAACTACACGATATCCCCCCAACCCAGTGACATATTCCCTGGCCCCGGAGCAAAACCTCAGAGCAGCCAGAGAGAGAGAACCTTCACGAATTTACACAGAGGGCAGAGACCTCCTCCAGTCTTCTGCCTGTGGAGTTTGGGATGTAAAGCAAGTAAAAGGAAGTTTGCATTTTTTTTCCCATAGCTATATATTCTAACATCAGCTTAATTAAATCTTGTGCCTGATGTATGGGCAAAGAGTACATCTGTCTGTAATAAATACACCGGATTAGAAATATAATATCTTTTACAAAGGGATATGTTAACAAAGGGTAGCATGTGAATTACTAAATCCTTAAGTTATACTTGATCGCTTTGTGGATCTTCTTGGAATGTCTTGGCCAGTGTTATTTGGATATGGCCCAGATTCTTGCAGGGAGTCATTGACACCATAACTGTGGGAAAGGGTTTTTGAGTTTGCCGAGAGAATCTTAAGACAGATCAAGTCTGGTCCTGGAGGGGTCCAGGGTCTTCAGGGTTTCCTTCCAGCCAGGAAATAAACCACCTGGTTCAGCCAATCATTGTACTGAATGAACTAGTGTAGCATCACTTCCCAGTTATTAGAAGATTACTGGTTTAAAGAGAGGTGGAAAACCTGTGCTGGAGTAGTGCCTTCCAAAACGAGTTCCATAACTCTTAGTTATGCAGACATATTGCATGTAAAATGAGAACACATGAGTTTTTGGGGAAAGGGTTGTTAGAGGCCAGAGCCTGTGTGTGTGCATGGGTGTGTGCGTGTGTGTGTGTGTGTGTGTGTGTGTGTGTGTGTGTGTGTGTGTGTGTGTGTGTGTGTGTGTAAATGAGTGCATGTACAGTGAGGAACCCCCAGTCTCTTCACAAAGGAGTGCAGCCAGGTAAGCCGACACACTCAGCTGTAAACATCCAGCTGTTTAGCTGGGTAGGATTATAACTTGTACGCAAGTGTCACAAAGCTGAGATCAGTAGCTAGTCAGTCCAGTGTAGATCCAGTCCCTCCGTCTGAGACTTAGCAAGCATTGTTGGAGCTAGAAGGACGTTGCTCTTTTTTCAGCTGGTAATGACACTGCTGATTAGAGTGCAATGTGTGGCAACAACAGAGGTTTGGATTTCACTTGCAGAGGTGTGGACCTCTTTCACTTTTGTTACACAAGTACCAAATGTGTCATGTAATTGGAGTGGTAGACCTCATTGATCAAAGAGAAAGTCAACACTCACATTAATGTCCTCCATCTCTCATTTATAAAAAGTATAAACTGCCTTATTTGTGTAAAAGCCTCTGCCAAGTGAATTGCAAAACCACAGCGCGAACATCTATAAAACTGATTACAGACCTTATCAGCTTTGGAACTACAGTGAAAACCAGTCTCAGCATCTGCTACAGCTGTGTGTGTTGTCGCACAGACACACTCACTCACCTGCTAACTCTTGAACAGATGAGGGAGGCTTAATGGCTTTAATATAGGGTGGAGCTACCGTGTGCTCAGTCACAGACTTCTATGAACCAATCAAATGTCTTTCATCGAGGGTTTGACTTGTGTTGGTGTGCTAATTTGCTCAGAAAGCTTCATCAAAGCAAATCACTTATTACAAACACCTCCTCTTCCTGTCACAGTATTTTAAAAGATCATCATTAAGAAGTTTATTTTATGATTGTAAAAAGTATCTTTGCTCATCCTTAATTTAAGAGGAACATTTTTTTTTGTTTTAAAAAATTAAAATCAAAGGGGGTTCACTGAGTGTGGAAACCAGATCCAGAACCAGAACTGAACTTTTATAAACAGTCCAGTGAACAGCATGGTTGTGTAAACATTGCTTACTCTCTGCACAATGCCGAATTCCAGCTCATTTTTCCTTTTTCGTAAATCTATCAACACTTAGCTTACTCACAGTCTCCCTGTCATTCTTTCCACTTCAGCTCTCATGCTGCCTTCAGCTGAAGTGCATGTAGCAAGACCACATGAACAAGAAATGCAATGTCACTCTTCAACAAGCATCACAGTGATACAATAGCACCCTTCACTGCCATACTGAAAGTATAATTAAAGTGCTACAGTAAACAAAGCTTTGGGTAATAATACAATAATTAAAATATCAGTAACTTCCTTCTGCCAATGTAAACATCAGCGTTATAACACCCATAAAGTGTAACACAAAAAGCAAGACTTAATTGTTGCAACAATTAGTTAAGGGGAGAAAAAATGCAGTCTTCAAGAGGTGGGCTTACACAGCAAGGTGGGCGGTGACTCCGCCGTCCTAACCAATCGGCCACCACACAGCGGCCAGACTAAACAGGGAGCATGACCAGATTGTGGGATCAGGAAAGGGCCGGTTGGGTGCCTTGAAAGGAGTGATCTTGCCCACATCTATGGTAGACATCACATAGCCTTTCGTTTCGCTATCCATTAGACCAACAGCAGCACTTTGAAAGGAATGAGTGCCATTTTCCCCGAGCCAGGGCAGGGAGATCAGCAGGAGTGAGACATAGGAATACCTCAGGTAGCTTACCTGTGGTTCAGCTCCTGACCTGGGCCAGACCAGACTAGATCAGACCTACTGATGGTGAATATAGCTGGGAGATGACACCACTGCCCAGCTCCACATCTGATATGAGATTTTGAAACATTGCTGCATCTGTCCAGTGCACTACAGATCCTGCTCACCTGCAGGCTGTCTAACCAAAGCCGAACCACACTGAACACTGGAATGGCGGTTAAAGAGCTAGTTAACAGAGGTACTTAGCATGATATGCATCAGTGGAGCTCCAGCTGTTGAAATGCATGATGGGAGATTTGCAAGCAACCCTGCTCAAGGGCCTCAGCCAATCAAATAAATAAAATAACGCAAAACCCCTGCTGGGAGTCCATTTCATCACTTCTGTTTCATGCTGCTATGAGCAACATATGGAATCCACACAATGAGGAGCACCCCCCAGAAGAGATTGACCTTTTTGTGAATGGAGAGATGAAGAAGTGAAGAGTTACCTTGATATGCACCCTAAATTTATCCCCCCCCCTCAACCCAGTCACGCGATCTGAAGTCATTCCCAAATTCAACCCCAGAAATGCAGAGTGATTCACTGGCAGCGAATGTGAGATTATTCCTGTCATCACTCTGCATTCCTCAGCATCTTCCAGCTGGACGCAATTTACACACAGCAAAGCGTACGATGCTTCGCAATTGTCTTCCTTGTCGTCTGGTGACATCACCGTCAACCTATTAGACGCAAGCTTGACGGTCTTACTCACAATCAGAGAACAATTAAATGCTGAACTGCCCCCTTTTGTCCAACAAAATTCATGTGTATCAGATTCCATACTGCAAGACAAGCATCTGTGCAGATTTCTCTCTGTGTACGATAGCCAACGGCAATCTACAAATTACATTACCTGTTCCAGTTCCCTATTTGTTATTATAGGTGATTTGTCTTGAGGTTAGCACTGACAAGAGAAACACGACGATATACTGAACATTCTGGAAATCCCTGGCATTAAGGCTGAAATGACATGCAAATGGACCTTTCTGTGGAACATTTTAGTCTTGTCTCACTGGGAGAGCTGGAAAGGCAGATCCTTCACATGCGTTTCTGTCAGACTGTGTACCCTCACCTTTCCTCTCGGCACTCAAGCAGAACACCTCACAGTTTACAGTACGTAAACTGCCGACAGTGAGGGCAATCAGCCACGCTGTCAACACACACTGTCAAAATGAGTTTTCTTTTGGCCTGAGGACACCATCGCTGGCCAGCCAATCAGCACTCAGTCACCCCAGTGACATCCCTCTGAGCTGACTGTGGCAGGCCTGCTTCTTCTGCAGCACTTCTCTTCAGCTCCCTCTGTTTGCAGAGGCAGGCCATGTATAATGACACACAGTGCTTTGGTCCAAGAGCATGGCCCTGCCCTCTCTGCCCCCCTCTGCCTCCAGCCCACAGTTCACCCCTGACAATGACCAAAGGTGAGGTCATGTGACATCGCCCTGGGTGGCAGCTGCCATGCACATGGTGTGAAGTGGCAGTAAATCAGAGGTTTCCGGATGAGTCTGTTTGGACACTCGGGTGCAGCTCGCCTCAGCGCCGGGGATCCAGCCCGGGGCAGGAGCCGGAAGCTGAGAGCTAGGCGCAGCTGTGCTGACCTCATCAGCCCAGAGTTTCATGCTGTTATTGTTTCGAATGCAGGCGAGGCGCCGCTGTCGTTGATTTAAATGTAGGCAGAGATCAGCCGTCACGGGCCGAACGGCGTGTCCCTGTTGTAATGTTCTGGTGTCCTTATGTTCGCTGCATTGAGCCTTGGTGTCCGTCACGGTGTCTCGGTGTGGGTTTAGGCTATATTCAGCAGGGGGTGGGCTGGATTTAGTGAGCCGTCGCAAGTCTGGCCCTGTATGACTGACCTTTTCAGCCCAGAGGGAAAGGGTCAAAACACCCACACTCACACCCTGAGCAGGGTAGTACCTATGCAGAAGGGAGAGAGAAACCTACAGGGAGACTACTCTGACATTCACTTAATGCTGCGAATAACGTAAAACACAGAGGTGAAGTTGAATGTACTGTATCGCAAAAAAACTACACACATACATTGTACTGTAAACTTTTCCATTAATGTTTGGCTTACTCATGTGGATTAAGCTTAGCTGGTTATTTACACTGCCATAAATGAAAACCACACACACTTCACTCAAACAAGTTACATAAAAATGTTTAAACATGGTCAATTCACATCAATCAATAATGGGTTGGTTTCCTTTCATTTCCATCAGACAGAGTAGTTTGTTTAGCTAAATTGTAACAAAACTGTGTAGATGTGAGTTCCTTGGAAGTATTGGCAAACTGATTGACATCAAAGATGCTGCTGTCACTAAAAGATATGACTGTAATAGCCTCTTATATATGTCATTTCATTCATGCTAAAATACAGTATATGCCTTCAATGAAATATGTAGCTGGCCAAAGTATTTTCATAAAACTCCCAATATTAATTTTTGTATTTATCCAGAAGCAGCAGTCACATAAGAATGAAAACAAGAAGTGAAAAAAAACATGGCTACTTTTGTAGATTTCTTTATGCAAGTTAATGGCTTATTAGCAGAGTGCCCCAAGTCAGTAGACATTACTCCCATTTTGAGAAGGGGCCCAGATGTCCCCTTCCTGGTGCCTTTGTTCGGTCCAGGTGATTCATCGACCCTGGCACACCCTCAGAGGACCATGGGAAAGTGCAGCACTTGGCACGTCTGGGTTAGATCTGGTGTGGCTTCACCTCGGTCAGTAAAGCCAACCCTGAAGCTCTGAAACCCCGCAGAGCTGAAACTTTATCAACGGTGTTGTGATCCATCAACTCCATTACCCGAACTGATCCCTGTACGACTCAAAGACTTGCCATCATGTTCCCACAGACAGGTAGATATAAGCCGAGAGGTTCCTTCTCACTGAGCTGGCTCCAGAAAGCCTTCAATTCTTCAGCTTTTTGCAAAGAGCAGCAGTAGAAGCTATTAAAAAACCTAAAATGCAGTACATTTTATACTCCCAAATGAATGATTTAGCCTCTTATATGATTTGGAAATCCATAAATTACATACTGTAAAGTGTGGAATTAAAAGTCAAGGCTGTTTATATCCACTTTGAACTCACAGTTCAATGCTGGAGCTGTCAGGTTAAATCTCCTTTGAACCACTTGTTGGAACACTGTGGAGGCACATTCTCCGACAATTAATCTTTACACAGGGAACTGTGGTGTCATAAAGGCGTATCAGGGAGGTCCTGCTCGTGGAACAGTGGCGTCCAATGTGTCGTTCGCCCCTGAGGGGACCTTGTTCCTTCGAGGAGCGTCACTTCATCTCGATGACAGAATTCCCTGCCAGGCCTTTGCACACACTCCCGATGCCTTGGCCCTGACGCATGCTGTTATCTGGTGCAGCGCGGCACTGCATGGTTGGCGTTCCTCCCAGCTGCTCTAATCAGCCCCTCAGCCTCCCCTCCCTAATCTGCTGGCTGCTCTGCACCCTGGGGGGCATGGGGTGCACAGGGGTGTGTGTGTGTGTGTGTGTGTGTGTGCGTGTGTGTGTTTGTGTGTGTGTGTGTGTGCGTGGTGGGGGGTGCACAGGGGTGTGTGTGTGTGTGTGTGTGTGTGTGTGTGTGTGTGTGTGTGTGTGTGTGTGTGTGTGTGTGTGGGGGGGTGCACAGGAGTGTGTGTGTGTGTGTGTGTGTGTGTGTGTGTGTGTGTGTGTGTGTGCGGTGGGGGGTGCACAGGGTGTGTGTGTGTGTGTGTGTGTGTGTGTGTGTGCGTGTGTGTGTGTGTGTGTGCGGTGGGGGGGTGCACAGGGGTGTGGGTGTGTGTGTGTGTGTGTGTGTGTGTGTGTGTGTGCGTGGTGGGGGGTGCACAGGGGTGTGTGTGTGTGTGTGTGTGTGTGTGCGTGCGTGGTGGGGGGTGCACAGGGGTGTGTGTGTATGTGTGTGTTCGGTGGGGGGTGCACAGGCATGTGTGGAGGTGTGTGTATGTGTATGTGCGGATGCGGGGAATTCTGCCTGATACAGTCATAGGTTCTCACTGTATCAGGCACTTGGGAACAAACAGCCCTCAACCAGATACCACCTTAACACTGATAAAGGGATGTAGGACACACCCACCTGCCAACGTTCATTCATCTCCCTCTCTTTCAGTGATCTATTTATTTGTTGTTGAATATGATTCTGACCTTTTAGGGCTCTGCTGGTCCTAAAAAATACACTGCCTACATTAACAGAGACCACTAGCATTAAGCTCCGTAGAAATGCTGAGAGTCTGACATGCATGTCACAGGAGGCCTCAGCCTCTTCCTCATCCCTCTGCTGCAGGCTGTACTGAGGCAGAAGGTCCTGACACTGAGGATCTGACCCAGAGAGGAGCACACCGGAGCTGAGGAGAGCAGGGTGGGTCTGACCCGGAGAGGAGCACACCAGAGCTGAGGAGAGCAGGGTGGGCCTGACCCAGAGAGGAGCACACCAGAGCTGAGGAGAGCAGGGTGGGCCTGACCCAGAGAGGAGCACACCGGAGCTGAGGAGAGCAGGGTGGGCCTGACGTGTTGGGACGTATCCTATATCTATAATCTGATACCTAATACCTTTTACCCCAGTTTAACTATTATCAATCAGTGTTAGGAGCTATCAGTGTGATGTAAGTGGATATAGCTCCTACAGCTACCTATGTTGTTCAATGTTCAGCATTTTCTATACAATGACATTGGAAAATGTATTCCTTATGACAATTTTAAAAACATTTTTAAAAGCGTACATTTGTATCTGGCTGATTGTATGCTCATGCCACCTCTGTTTTTTCAGTTGGATGTTTAATTTATTGCTTGCCATTCTGTATTACAGCCCTTATTTATGAAGCTCTTGTGTTAAATATATCTGTCCATGACAGTCATAAGAACATATTATGACGAGAACAGGCCATTCGGCCCACCTAAGCTCGCCATTTCTTAATTAAAGAGTATCCAAAACTGCATCAAGTCTAGACTTGAACACAGCAAGGGTCTCTGCCTCAACTACATGACCTGGCAACCTATTCCATGTATTGATGTCATGTAAGTGGCCCTCAGTACATTTAGTCTTACAAATACTCTTACTAATATTAACAATAATACAATGTAGTGTTAGACTGAACCAGTCCTGTCATCCAGCAAGCTGAGGCAGTAAGGCGGACCATCTCTCTTCTTCACTGTCTAATGACATATGTTGACACATTACTCATCTTGAGTATAGGCTGTGCCCAAGGAAGTGGAATAATCTGAGTTCATGCCACATTTCTTAAAATACTTCCTAACATAAAATTAATATCACTTTAAAATAATTAATTTTGAGTTTCAGTAATAATTATTATTTTTAAATAAATTATCACACATAATGAAATTTCAACATATGATTTGTAATTCAGTAAAATGTGAGAACTGGTCAAGGGTCTGAATACTTTTGCAAGACACTGTATATAACACAGTCTGGGGAGTGTCAGTCTGGAGAATGTCACGCTGATTTGCAGTGCAGCAACCTCACCACAGTGAGCAGGTGCTGCTCTTTCCCATCACCAGCTACGTGAGCGTGCAGGCGGAGTCACCAAGACAAACTCGTTTTGGAAGGTCTGTATCGAGGCCTGTCCAACATCTTGGCTCAGCAAAACAAGATGAAACAGCAAAATCTGATACGAAGGCATGAAATATCAAATGGGTCAACAATGTGGTCGTACCCTGTGGAATGGGTGCAGATAAGGATACAAATTTCACACACGCCACCATTGAAGTGGAATCTACAGATGAACATGTATAACATTAAAAATGCTGGTGTCCAGCGTGCACCCTTATTGGGAAACTGTGAAAGCAGCGGTGATGGAGTATCGATGGTCAGAGCTGGCTCTCAGCAGTAAAACAAACACCTGCTCACTGCAACCGCAAAAACCTTCCACATCATTTTTCCAAGTTGTTTCGCAAAAACCCAGGCATTGGACTGACAGTCCAAAATGCATAACAGAACTACAGAGAAGTGTGGAACATTGAAAGTGTTTTTTGGCAACGGACATACCTGACAATACTGTCAGAATGACACAACTTGCTCTGACAATGTAACAAGCAATCAGACATCTGAAAATGGCATTAAAGTGTGGAGGGTAGTACCGTGAAACAGAATCCAGTCTAACACACCAAGTCATCAAAATAGCTTAAATGAACCAAGCAAAGCTGTAAATTCAGATTCGAGAATTCCTTTTCTAAAGCAAAGCTGCCAAAGATAAAATTTATGCTTCTTGTCAGGTTTGCTGGCAGATCGTTATAGTCTCCTCGTGCCATCAGTTTAAAAGCATTTTGTTTTTCAGATTCAAAGTATTAGGTCATTCAGTATAGATGGATGGAGTATGCACTTGCTGTATTTCATTGGCTTTGTTTTACTCAGGAAACAGGTTTGTGTTACAGTGAATAAAGCAGTTTTACTCCAGCGGTGGGAGCTGGAGGGTTTTCCCCACTGAATGTTAAAAATGCTAAAACATGGGTCGGAGTTATTGTGGGAATATGCCGCCAGCCGTAAGGAGCCGAAGCATTGCGGAATGAGCACACCCCAAACACGCCGTGCCCATGGCAACAGGTGGCCCGCAGTGAGAGTCCCGCTGAGAACAGTGATTAGTTTAATGGTTGTTGTGTTTTGTAAGAGTCCGGTCATTGGCAGTGGATGTTTCAGAGAACAAAAGATAAATTGGCCATCAACATCATTTCCATGGGAGACACAATGTATTTGTACAGCCTATCAAAAGAGTCAAGTCTTCCTGGCAACTACCCAGAGGCAAAACGTGTTCAAAACCATGGGGAATGAACTTAAAATGTTCTCTTTTTTGGAAAAGTCATGTCATTCCAAACACCGGATGGTATGCAATAAAATGTGAGCAAATGTACAATTATTATTGCCAAAATGTTTCAAATGCTGTACAGAGAGTCTCAGTGTCCCTGTGCAACTTTGTTCCTGTCCATACTGAGTGTGAAATCATCATTCTCTAAATGTCTAATGTTTTATATCTATTCCACATTTTCTTACAAATCATGAGACTTTTTCCCCTAAATCTCATTAAAGCTTAGCCAAAATAAACAATGCACTTCTGCTTTGCATTGTTGATATTGCTGACAAAACTACATTTGTGTCTTGCGTGTGTGTGGCATGTATGTGAGAGAGTGTGTGTGTGCACCTACATATCAGTTCAATTAAAATATATTTGTGTTCTATTTGCTGCATAGAGGGCTGCAGCCCTGATTAAGCACTACGGTGAGTAGTGAGTTTCTGGGGAAGTGTTTTCAGGAACGTACCTTCCAGAGCCAGCAGCTGATCACTGTTGCTGAACAGTGTAGTGACATCACAGACATTCTATTATGATCAGACATTCAGACCCTGTGGACCTTCCTTCCTCCATCCAGGAGGTTCTGGTGCCGTCTGCGTTCCTATTCATTCTGACTATGGATGTTCTATTTTTTTTATTTTACACCTTCAGGTAGAGACAGAACTTGCACTAATGGTGGAGACAGAACCTTCAATGTAGATCTGGTCCACATATAAAAAAATCTGTGGTGACATCATGAAACTTCCTTTGGGGTGTCAAACTACGTTTTCCATGATGCATCCCAGCCTATACATCCCCCCCAAGACTCCTCAAAATCCTCTGTTTCAGGTGCTGGCAGGTCCTAAGCTATCTAAGAGGTGCATAACTCCACTCACAGTGAAGAAGGCAATGGAGGAGCAGGACATCAGAAAGGCAGGTATGAATTTTTGTCCACGGTGGTCTAGTCCTAACAGTATGAATTATGTTATATCACATACTATGACTGAAGCCAGGCCATTCATTATCTTTACTTCATTTGGCATAATACCTAAGGTTGTCTTACAGATGTGTCTTTAAATGTACCTGGCTTTTTAAACAATGTAAAATGTATACTGTATATATTTGCAGGTTGATAACTAACTTTAGTATCTGTTGCATCAAAGGTGTAAATGTGGTTGCTGATGCCCAAGAGAAGGGAGGAGCTGCAGTAGAATGGCCTTTCTGGCACTTTCAGCATATGATGTTGCGGAGCATTGTGCGTCCTTTCACACACTGCAGGCCGTGTTTGCTGTGAGTAAAGTCTGGTTTCAGGGGAGGTTTAAATGAATGATGCAGGATGTAAGTCCCGACAGTGTTACAATTTCACATGACCTTGGTGCTCGAGCAAGATCAGTCAGCGCTTTCAGTGTGACCATTCCCATGGAACCCCAACATCCCCCTGTACCCAAAATGCAACCCCACAGGTCTCTGCACACTGTTTTACACCAGGATTGGGAGGTCTGACCCCCCACTTTAAAATATCTCTCCCACACTTCCCTCCCACTGATAGGGATGTTGATCAAATGGCCATCCATCGATCAATGAACACAAAAACAGACATACACACACATATACACACATGCACACACCGTCTCACACACTCAGGTCTAGAGGGGTGGGTTTCGGCTCCACGTCCCTGAGAGACATTCCAGCTCTTACCACAGCTCCAGCAGACTGACGTGATTGGGGGACAGACTGGGGTTTTCTTTTGCTTCACTCATAATTGGCTGGATGATAATACCAATTAACCAGGCTCCCTCAGTGGTCCCTGGTGCCCATGGTACATTATCAGCAGCTCCCTGGCTTGTGTTTCCTCAGATTACACTGTGGCTATAGTGTTACTATGAAAACACGCCAGGAGGCCCAGGGCTTTCTCAGGGAATTCCGCACCACGCAGTTTACTGACCCACATGTGGAGCATAACCAGGCACCAGTGACACATAGCAGGGAGACATATACCTTTCAGTGCTCCTCGGAGAAAGGTGTGCTTCTCTTTCAGTATCTACATCCAAAGAGCCAGACACAAAGTGGTACCTTCAAACTGCAATGCCGGGGGCTAAGATAAAGACTTAAATACTAATTCAGATGATGCAGATCACAAATCTATCTAGTGCATTTAACTCTGGCTTTATGGTATATGTCCACAGCGTGGTCCTTCTACCTCAGAACTAATGTTCAATAAGCTCTAGCCTATAGACAGTAAGTCTTGAACATGCACATGTACAAAAACACGTACGCACACAGGGGGCCAAACCAAAAGATGTCATTCTCTCTCCAAGGCTCACTGTTGAACAATGTCAAGGGTGTTCTGGTTAAACTACAGCCAAGGCCTGCACAACAATAATCAGCACTTAGTCAAAAGCTGTGAACAATGAATGGACAACTAAAATTACCTTCAAAATTGTGGCAAGTTAGGCATGTTTCAGCTTCAATCAGGTAGTAAAGCTTTTTTCTTTGAGCAATTTTGTAAGGCTATACACACATTTATGGTATCAAGATCATGGATAAGTGCACAGCTATTGTTCTGTTTTAGAAATCTAATGGGGAGCTTTGGGAATTACTGTTATGTGAGTTTGTTAAACTTCTATGTACATAATACACATTAAGTCCGAACTTACAGAGCAAGTGTGTGTGTGAATGAGGATGTGTGTGAGTGAATCACTGAGTGAGTGAGTGAGTGAATAGTTGACTGAGTACATGAGTGAGTGAGTGAGTCAAAAAGGGATTTGTGGTGGAGAGCCAAATCACAAACTGGTATCCAAGAATTCAGAGCTCCGTCTCTAAGGACGACACTCCTCACCCGTCCCTTCGGGTTGTTGTTTCAGCTGGGCTGTTAGAGAGCAGCACTCTGGGCTCCTTAACTGTGATGAAAAGTCAACGGACATGTCTCTTAAAAGAGGCCGCAGTCTACTGCCTCCCTCCAAATATCATGTTCCTCAGTGCTATTGTGGAATTACTGTGTCATTGCTCCACACATGTTATACCTCAGCCAAAAGCTTGAAACATGGAAATTACTCATTACATACAAAGTAAGTGAGTGTAACTTTTCAAAACATAAATTAGCTTTTAATAGAGTTAGAAAGGAGTTTGAAGTGAGTTTCCCATTCAGTTCAGGCACCAAGCCATCATCTGCCTCTATCACAGGACATTCCAGAGCTCAGCAATTATTCATAACATGAGAATCACTACATGAAATGTCAAACACCTTGTAAGTTGCTGCTAATAAACTACTGTCAGGTCGAGGGTATTGCTGATTCTGATGTAGGAAAGTCAAGTCCAGAAGAGGCCTCATTTCAGTGGCCATCTAACTCCTAAACAAACACTCAGGTCCAATAATTGTATTTGTCCAGATATTGCCACTTACGTTTCTCTCTGTGGTGCTGATTTCCACTATATGTCAGTGTTGTTTCTGTTCCTGTATTTTTGTGTAAGGGATTCTAATTTATCAGCAGTTTAAATTTGCTCTTGGAGGGACAACAAATTGAAATCTGAAAACTGAAGGATTAAGCCAGACAGTCTGAAGCCTCTGTATCAGTTGAAGAGTGCAGCCTGCCTGCTGGATGGATTTTTAGCTGCAATAACACATTGAGAATGATAACAGCGGTCCAAGTGTTTCTTTTTTCACTGATCCAGAGAACGCCGCTCTGATTAAAAGGTCGTAAAGTAAATTCAATTTATAAAAAACCTCATAAAAGGGATTTTGAAACTCTTCACCAATACCAGATCCTATCAGGGAGAAAACACAGATGAGTTTAGCTGTTCAAAGCTGACTGAACTGCTGCAATGCCTCAGAGACACAGGGCAGCACAGGGAACTAGGCTGTCTCTCATGCTCGTGACATGCTCACTGCGTAGTGGAGACATTTTGAGTTCTCCAGTAAAAATTGAGCTCAGTAGTAAAAATTGTGATGAACACGCCTGGTGCAGAGCCGTCTTCAGCCTCTTATGTGTGCATTGCTTCATGGGAGACACGTGCACATGTGTAACTATAGGTGTTGGACTTGATCAATTGAGCAAGCAGGTGTGAAGGACTCTCCCACCCCCTCACCTCTTTGCCTGTGTGTGGTTCTTCCTGTGTTGCCAAAAAATATATCCAGTTAAATATTTGATTTTTTTTTGCATACTGTATTTCATATGTTTAGACATTTCATTTATTTTCCTATAACCAATATCATGTTGTATTATTGTCCTGCTTTCCGTTTGACCTGCACATCCAGACACCTCCCAGTTTTACCAGCAAAATGGGGAGGGAAAAAAAAAAGTTTTGCCAACACTTGGTTCACTATTCCAGGACTCCATTAAAGATGATTGCATCTTTCAATCAGTCAGTCAAGAAATAATGAATCATCAAGTTTACTTTATGTGCCGTGGCTGTGGAGGCATTGAAGTGAAAGGACCTGTAATAATGAAAACTCAACAACTGATACGTCTTTTGAAAAAAGAGAATTAGATCACATTCAATCATCTATTTTTAACCAAACAAAAGACGTACATTTTCCGTAAAAGAAAGAAACAATCTGGATGCACTGTGAAACATAAGCCTTTTTTTAAATGAATTAATGAAAAAGCCAAAAAGTGATTCAGAGTGAATCTAAAAATGACTCTCAGCTGGATAAGATGAGCACATAGACTAAAGCTGGAGCATCGGCACTCTGTCCTGCCGAGGTGGCCCTGGTGCAGGGTACGCTGCCGCTGACGGCAGGCCCCAGAGAGGGGAGTATGGCGCTCATGTGTCCCGGTGATGTCATGGACATCAAAGCACGCACGCGGGCCCAGAAACCCTTGTGGCTCCGTGAGAGACCGTCGCTGGCCATTCCTGAGGATTTAGGCGCAGGATGTTGACAGACCGAGCCTTAACTGTGTCTGTGATGACACCATTGTTTCCAGGGAACCAGTGGCCTTGAGCCATCGTGCTTGGGTTTGACACCCAGCTTGCAGGGGAAGTAACCACACTTCCCATTTAACCCCTTCACACCAGAGATGCAAACAGACTAGTGTAAAGTGACTAGTGACCAGTGAATCGTCTGACTAATGCTGATAGGGATGTACAGGTGAGTGGTGCATGACATTCGTGACAGTAAAATCACCATTATTACTGCTGGTAACAATGCTTGCTACTTTTAGTCTAAGGCCCAAATTGTTGTATTGGATTTTGTGATGGCTGTAGATTACACATCCTGTGTTTATCACCAATTAACATGCCTGCACTACTGTAGCCTTTCTTTATGTGCTTTTCTGAACTATTTATGGTCATTGAAAACTAATATACTTTATATATCCTCCTATATTTTCAGCTTTTTTGTAAGTGTGCTCTATTTCTTATATAAAGTGGTATGTATGCCTGTATACAAATAAAAATCATGTCGCATAATTGGACTCAACAGCTTTGTTTGGGATTCCAGCTGAGATGTGATTGACTTTGCCAATGAAAACTCAATTGCTCCCATGCAAACTGACCTCTGAATCAAACCCTCAATGAGGAACCTCCAGAACAATGTCAGATTTATCATGCTGTGCCAGAGTTCCCACAGTCCTCCAGGGGGAACTCCCTGTGTCGCCTGGGGGCCCGTGTATTATGTATATCTGCTCAACGACTGTGAGAAAATCTTATCAAATCAGCATTAACGAGGCAACAAAATAACTGCATTTGTCTGACTTAACTCAGCTGTTCACTTGCCTCTCGCACTCCTTGCCAGTGATGCATTGCCTTTTTAAACATTGTTGTGATTGGTTGACGTGCTGTACTAATCGCCCCCTCCCATCCCATGGAAGTCCAGTACTTAAATTAGCTTCACAGGGTCACTCAGGCTGCCTTTATCTTATAAAAGGACTAAGAAGTCACAAGACTGAATGACTGTTTCAAAGGATGACTGAATCTTTGCGTTCGTCTTGCATCACTTCCTCCCACTCTCCCTGTGCTCACCAATCACTGACTCTCTGATGTTACATCTTTTTGTTCCCCTCATTTGGTTGCTTTTGTCACACAGAATGCGTCAAGTGATCTGATAGACATTACTGTCTCCACCCAGATGCAGGTTCCGTAACAGTGTGCACATGCAGTGGGTATATCACTCACTCCTCTTTAGGAGAAAAGAGGGCCAGGGAGGCTACAAATGTATATTTGATCCTGGATTTGGGGACTCCAGTCAACAGTGTTGTGCAAGTTCACACCTCACAAGAGCTAGCTCAAAGTTCAGTTCACACAGAATAAAATGAACAAGTTCACGTTCATAGTTCACAATTTTGAATTTGAACAAGTTCATAGTCCCAGTTAATTTCTTCCATTTTTTAAAAGAGCTGCTCCAGGAACTATTTTATGTGTACGTCTACATGCGCAGTGATTGTTACGCGGGATATGGGCAGTTGGTTGCGAGCTGTCAGTCTATCTGATGGATGAGTTGCGCTAATAAAAACGTCTGAAGTATGGAATAACGTCGTCCGTGTTTATTCATAAAGCAGTAACTTTAACACACCCAAGGATTCCGAATCTCGCGCAAACCTGAACGAGCTCAAATTCACGTTCTTTAGTTGCTAACGGATACGTTCAAGTTCACCGTTCACCGAAAAAATGAGCACGTTCAATAAACGCGCTCTTTTAACGCGTTCATGCACAGCACTGCCAGTCAATGATGCTTGTGTTCCACCAGAGCTCTTAATTTGATTTAACTGAGCCAATATCCAATCTTTATCTGTAATTTAGTCGTATATATTACACAACAGACTGTTTTTTGTTTATTTACAATCACAACTCGTGGCAGCAGCGGTGTAGCATAGTGGTTTAGGAGCAGGACTCGTAACCAAAAGGTTCAATTCCCCATGGGGGCACTGCTGCTGTACCCTTGGGCAAGGTACTTAACCCACAATTGCCTTAATAAAAATCCAGCTGTATGAATGGATAACATTGTAAAAAACAAAAAAAAATCGATGTAAGTCACTCTGGATAAGAGTGTCTGTTAAATGCCAATAATGTAATGTAACAACTATTTAAGGTAACCCCGTTTCATTGATTTGTTAATTAATGTTCATCACACTACACAGAGTAAAGCTAAGAACTTTACCAGCTACTGATTGGAGATCCTGACTAAACTGTGCAACCTTATTAGTTAATCATAAAATAAATGAAACTGAAAACAGTTCCAAAACTTTCCTTAGTTTAAAGGTCAGTTGTCTGCCTCACCTGCCTCTTTCTGAAGAGCTGTCACTGATCAACATTTCATTTTCTTTTGCAAAGCTTCAATTACCATTGCTGCCAAAGATTTCTTCCCTCCCTTCACCATGAAAATTGCATGCTTTGACATTAAGAGAGACCACATGTGTTTGAAATGGAACTTGGCTATTAGAAGAATGTGTGAGAGGAAGATCAGTTAATTCCTACTTCATATATTTTGTAATTCATGATGGTTCAAATTTTTCCAGCTTTAACTAGATTAATGTAATAGTACCACTGGCATGCAGCACCAAGGGTAGCATGTTAATAATTTGTATCCTCCTGGTTAGGGACTGAATCACAGAACTATACGGTTCAGCCAAGGACTTTCTTTCAATACTCAGACTTTCATACCAATTTACTCTTCACATGTTCATTTTTAAACTGAAGTAATTCAATTTTTTTGACAGATTTTTCTGTTGAATGCTTTCAGCACTTTTCAAAATCACCCAGCCAGCTATGAAATGACTGCTAATTTGTTTCAGGTGGCATAACTGGGCACTGATTTTACCAAACCGTTGAAGAGGTCCTATTTTTGTAGGCCTACCTGTAGAAATGCATCACAAAAAAAACTATACATACATAAGTAATATTTTACCATCACGGGCCAGAAATAATATTTCAGAATTCCAGACAAGGGAGACTGAGGTAATCGCTTGTCTGGTTCTACACAGGCTTGTTGTCAGCAGTACTGTCAAACCGCTGAAGTCCACAGATGTGGACACGCTTGTTCAGAACACCTTATCGGCGTGTCAGTCTGGACTCGCTGCTTGCGCCGTCCCAGACGTCTGAGGCAAAAATGTGAGTGAAATTGTAAGTCATGTCTTTCTTCCAAAACCTGTCAAGCATTCTTTGTGAACATTCCAATAGAACAGAGAGAGAGTGAGTTGTTCAGAGTTTGATATACGTATGTGGAAGGTGAATAACCGAACAAGGTTACTATCTGTGGAGTTGTAACATATTTTAAAGGTGGAACTGTATTAAATGATATTTAACAGGTTTTACTACATCATTACAGCCAAGAAAGTATATTTAAATAGGTTTTAGTACTTTAACATCAAATACTTTACTGTTGGAGATTTTAACCCGCTTACATTTTGGCATACATACACTCTCTCACACACTTCACTTTGAGGACAAGAAGATTTCTCAGCATTCCAATCCTCTGATCTGTTTTTTTTTCAGCAGAAAGAGTGAGGGTAATATCCCACTTGAAATTTTGTATGGGGTTACCGCTAGGACTTTGGTCTCTCGAGCACTACAGTGCTGCCCCTGGGAGTCCAATCTTACGATATCATGACCTAATGAGGGACGTCGCTGCCAGAGGCCGTGTGTCCAAGTCAGAGTCCAGCCAGATAAAAAATGCTCTGCTTTCGAGAAACATCTAACTGCTTAAACACATGATCTGGTGGGTTGCTCAGAAACACACACATAAATGGTCCCATCTCATTTGTACCTCCTCCAGCCTGTAGCCTTTGAACTGGTATTTGTATTTACATTAGAATTAGCATTATTTGTTCTTTGTGAAGACTATTCTGTTTTTAATCTGTATCGCCTTTGTTCACATACATAGTAAACCACCTCCTTTATTTACAACGTGTAGTTACGATATACTGTGGGGTGGGGTACGGCTCATGAGTGCACTCTCATCATAACAGAAGATTAATGTTTTAATATTATATTACAGGAACATGTTATTTATGTTCCTGAGCTTATGAATAGCTTTCCATGATGACTTCATGGGGTGTACTGCTGACATAAATTTACATAATAGGACCTGTTCACTGACATCAGACAAAACTAGAAAACCTCATTAAGAAATCTTCCATACAAAATAAAGGAGTAGAACATATTTTGGGATTTTGCCAATGGCAACAATGTTTCCATATTTGTCACTTTATGCAATCATTACAAATGCTAGGTCATTATTTGATCCCAGGTCAAACTGTCTCAGATGTAATGAAACATGAAACCAAATAAATATCTGCACTCACTACAGCCTCCACAATGAAAGCTGTACCCTCAGGCTGCTGGGAGGGTGTGGTTTTGAGGATACTGCCTGGATGTCACACTGGGGTTGTGGAGGGGATTTGTCTCTGTGCTAATATGGTAGAGAAACAAGTGGGGCTCTTATTCTTTAGGCACCCTGGAGCCAGAGGCCAGCAGCTGGGCATGATGAAACCCTGTACTGGTTAGTGGCCTGTTTAATGCATGCTTACAGTGCAGAAGAACGCAATCCACCATGACTGATTTCCTGTTTCATGAATAGAAATTTTGTGGGAATTTACATGGTAATAAGTGTACACTTTATTTCCTGCCACACTCTGTGGGGAAAAAAATTATGTTTGGTTTATCCATGAAGTAGAATGTTAATGGTTAAGTTGAAACATTTCAATCCATGCAACCAAAAAAGCAAGACATTTCACTAATTACAATCATAAAGAGCTTGATGGCATTCGCCCAATTCAATTGCAGCCTATTCAACAGTTAAACCGAGACATGCACTCAATTATAAAAGTAATGTTTTCAAAATGGTCACAAAGTTGCGCTAATGGCATTTTTTCATGAAACATCACAAGACTATAAGGCCACTGAAGTCTTCTCTTGTCAGGACCGATGGACTGCTTTAAAAGGAGGACTTTGTCGCCTCATATATTTTTCTTCATTAGCTCTCAGTGGTAATTCATGCAACACTGAAACACAAAGGCAGTCTGCTCACCAAAGATTGATGTAGGAGGTTTCCTACAGTGACGTAATGGAGGAACCAGGTATGAGAGCAGCAAGTTGCAGGATTTTGTGTGTGTGTGTGTGTGTGTGTGTGTGTGTGTGTGTGTGTGTGTGTGTGTGTTTTGTGTTTGATTCAGTTTGCCAGGGTTTATCTATCTCCAGACAGAAAATAAAAACGATGGACCTGCCACTTAAACATTCTTGCAGTGGAGCTATCCTTAGTGACAGGCAAGCAGGAAAATCAAACAACACATCTTGTAAATGCATTCCTTTTACTTTACTTTTTTTTTTCAAAAAGACAGTACCTTAAATACGAATCACTCAACCCCGCGGTACACTTCAACAGATACTTTGAACGGTTGAGTCATTATCACTGAGGCCTGCAGATGTGTGGTGCCCCATGTCCATTACCCTCCAGCCAGCAGTTCACTTTCGTGACAGAGGGAGCTGAATGAGAAGCGGGGGGGCCGTGGGGGCCCTGTGCCAAAACTGCCTCACACACTCTGACAAGTATAACCTGAAAGAGATGAAAAGACTGGAATTAACAGACATTTTACAATGTCATTTAGCAGCCACAATGTCATGCATATTACAATATAACCTGAAGCAATATTACATATGGAAGAGACCATGGCAGAAGAGACTTCAGTGCTAAACTTGGTTGTGAGAACTACAGCACTGCATATTCCACTGTTTTAGAACTACATTACTGTGAAGCACCCCCCTGAAAGATGCATTCTCACTGTGCCCTGGGCCACATATCTATTTTACGTTCTGAAACAATCTTTGGATTAATCATCTAACACACATTTGCTGATACTGCTTGCAAGAAGCAAGACATGGAAAAGAAAATCTAGCCTGAAAAAGCTAATCTCTTGGCCCAGTGGTGCCAAACCCAGATGACCAAGTTAAATCAATACATCAGCATAGTGACACAATGGGAACTGATAGCATCTCTGTAGACATGTGCTTAAATCAGAGGCCAGCCTAAGGGATGTTCATTAGGCCTTGTTGAATTGCTAGTAAAAATAAATAAATACCCAGCATGACTCATGGAGCTTCACCCTAATGTATTTTTGTAACGCCGGCCCATATGCCCTGCCTGTCAGCCCCGCCCTGCCTCGATATTAGTCATTTCTGCAGGAAAAAACAAGGCTCTGCAAGAAAGAGAACATTATGCCATCTCTCCGCAATGTTATGACTCCATACTTTGGCTCTGTGGTGCCTGTAACCAATGTACAGTGTAGACTATTACAGAGCGTAACAAAGGGTAAAAGGATGTTAAAGAGAGAAAAGAAATACCATACACAGCATATATCTTCTGTGTGAGCGTGTGTGTATGCATGCATGTTTGTGTGTGTATTTATAGGTATGCACTATCAAAAACTGGAATGTGTGTTTACAAAAATAAAGTGTGGCTTGTATGGCAAATATAGAAATTACCGAATGTCATCCATAGATTATGATGCTTACATTGTAAATTGTGTATATTCTGTGAGTCTTCTACATGCATATTCTATAAATGTCTAGAAGATTACATGTATGATGCTGTTGGATATGTGCTCACATTTGAGCTCCTTCTTAAGGCAACTAGTCAAAGTCTTTGGTTCTAGGGGGTGCCATCAGCATCCATAACAGGAGGCATACAGCGGAGCTTTGCCACACATGGTAATAATTTGCTGAATGTTATTCCTGTGCTTGCTTCATGGGCCAATATTTCTGATTTGTACATTTATTTGGACGCAAGCTTCACTGTTATTTACTAACATAGCAGGACCCAAAGCCTGCAGCTTTACTGACTGCATTACAAAACCTGCAGCCAGAGGAACTCCTCCAACCAGAGAGCAGTGCATTATGGGACACCAGTCACCCCCCTACTGCTCCATCACCCCTCCTGCCCAAAAATGAGTAACAGGTGTTTTTACACCTTCTTGTCATCCTCTTGTTTTGTCTGTGCCCTTTGTCTCCCTCTCCTATCCTCATTCTAACACAGTGATCCCACAGGAAAATTCTTCCCCATAAATGGCCAACGGCTAAGCTGAGCTAAGCTTATGTCGTGGTATGTACATGTGCGTCTGTATGCGTCTTAGTTTAAAAAAAAAACACACACACACAAAAATGGAGTGCGTGGAATAACAATAAAAAAGAAGTTATGAGTGATTAAAAAGAGATTTTTTTTAACACCAACGTCTCCTGGCATCGCAAAGCTTTCGTCTGAGCATGTTCAGACGGCCTGAGCATGGCCAGACGCTTGGAATTCTGATACCTCATGTCAGAGGAAGGCGACCTGACATGGCTCAGGTTCCCTGCTGCTCTGAGGGGTCCCTAGAGAGCACAGTCAGCCACTGAGAGAGGCAACACAAGGTGTATCTCTGCAGACATCACCCCAAGCACCCTAAATAACTAATGCAGCAATTAACCTCACTTTGTGGAGGGCACTCCTATCAGAAATCAGTGCTATGCACTGTACAGCAAAAGCAACACACTAGCTCCACCCCTTGCACGGGCTTGAATCTCTAGTTAAACACATTCCTGGCTAACATGAAGAGTTGACACAGCGTGATTACTTTCCTAATCCCTTTGCTCAAATCTCTCCTGTTATACTGCTAGTGTACCTTAATTGAAGTTTACAAGTGAAAGTGAAGAAGGGATTCAGTGTATGTCTGCAGCAGGTGGAGAGGCTCAGGCTTATTCATTTCCCAGGGTGCTTTGCTCCTTCGCTGAGCTAGATTACCTAAATTTTCTCCTGCCCCTTCCCTCCTGTGTCTGAGAGGGCTTTAGTCTTCTTGTCACTGCTTATTAAGCGGCGACTCTGCAAAATACCAGAATACCAAAATACCAAAATACCGTACGGCCTAAAAGCACAGCTTTGGGGATGAGATGCATGTTAATGCAGGCCTGCCCTGTTGAGGAAAGAGTTACAAGCATTCCTCCATTTCTCTGTAGCCATAAACTGCGTCTCCTCTGCTCAGGCCTTTCATCCTGTCGGCCCTACTGTGGATTAATCCTTAATCTCTCTCTTTCTGCCTCCAGAAGACCAAATTCCCAGAACAAAATGAAACTTAATAAAACATTGCCAGCTTCAGCTTTGCTCAGTGCATTGCCTTAAAAATGGGACAAACTCATGCAATATGAGAATGTGCGCTATAGTGTATCAGGGTGGTTAGCACAACATTAAAGAGCCATTAAAACCACAACAGAAACAAACCATCTTGCAGCAGTGAGAGGACTTTACAACAGCCCTATCCGGTGTGCAGAGGAAAGCTGTCTGAGTCAGTCCTCACAGAGCATTCATTCTGTTATTTTGTCATTGTTATTTCAGTTATTTTCACATCACATTCAAGGGCAATGTCTAAATCAGTTAAGGAAATGCAACTCACATTTTATCAGTGCACATTTGAATGAATTAAATCTGACTGCAATCAGTCTTTATTTAGGGTATTGGCATAAGTGAGTAAGAGGGTCCGTGGAAGGTCGAGGTCACAAGTGCTTTCAATACAGCCCCTGTATCATCTGGGCACGAACACAAAATAGCAGTTTACCATATTTAATTAACCTGGCTTTGTTGATTTGCTGTTTTTAATTTGTTTGTGGGGTTTTTTGGCTTGTGGAAAAAGCACAAGTCCAGAGCTGTTGTGAAGGTGGGTTGTATCATACAGTAAAGAAAGACAGTAATGTAGATTTAACATAGCTTGAATAAACTGATGTTCAGTGTAAATTGGCGTGAAAACCCTAGTACATGAGGACTGTGAGTTCAAATATAAGGTAGGCCACTGCTGTCATACGATTGCCCTGAGAAGTTTTTGTAAATTTCTCCAGTGATCAATATGTTAGAAAATGTAAAACTGTATGTATTGTAAGTTACCAGGGATACAAGAGTCTGCTAGATAATTAAATAAATAATGTAAAAATAACATCAATATCCCTACAATCCCTTACCTTCCATGGAAATGGAAGACTTGCACACTTTTTGTATAATATTGACTATGCTGATTAACACTAGCTTTTAACACATTGCTGTCACACAGATGCAAACATTATTTTATAGCTGAAATACATTTGTGAGCGATCAGTGTTGATGAAGCTGTTAGAAATCCACATAAATCTGAAAACCCTAAGAATAATCCATCTGGAAAAATAATCAGAAAGGGAAATTCTTAGACTCAGGTAAATAAACCCAAGAAAGCGTTCTTTCTTTGTATCATGTTAACCTAACAGGGCAGCTCTCCTCTTGAACAATAGCATCTAGTTGGATGATGTCACATCCCTTCACGATGTGGAATTCTTTGTGCACGCTGATCTAGGCTGAGCTTTGAAGAAGCTCTTCTCTCCACCACAAATACACCTCACTCTGCAAGAGCTGCCTTACACTCCTCTTTCTTGATTCTTCTGGCCGTTTCTGCATCCTTTGATACAGTGGACCATCATGTTATTCTGCCTCCCCTGGCAGCGATGGACACTGTTCTTAGGTGGATGTCATCTCAGCCCTAGTCTCTTAATGTGAAAGGGATCAGCCTGAGGACGCTGGTCCAACATACACTTTAGGGAGCACAGCCCCTTCAAGCAGAACTCAAAGTCTTATGCCACTGGGCAGATTGCTCATTTTGTAAGTAAACCACTTTCGTTATCTTACCCAATAATAAGGTGATTAACCTGTAGAGGTTTCCATTTCCTTACATTTGAACGTCCCTGCAGTTAAATTGATAGGTTTATGGAAACTTTATGGAAATTTGTTAAGTCTCGGTCAATAGAACAACTGTGTATAAAAATGATATAGAGAAAATTTTGATACAAGTTTTGCAGACTGTCCTGTGTGAGTGCTTCATGTGAGTGAGCTGAGCAGCCGCGTGCTCCCAGCTCAGAGGTTTGCCTGGTCTGAGGGGAGACGTCGTGCTGTTAGGCTCGCCCGCGGCGTGTGTCTGTGCCAGGTCTGTGATTAAGGCACCCGGGGGGGTGGCCTGTCTGTATGCCAAGAATCACAACAGCCAGAATGCCTGGGACTCCACCAGACCGCTTTTTTTATTTAATGCTTCGTTCAGTGACCATAAAAGGCTGTTAGAATTGTTCAAAACACGTGGAAAAGTAAAAAAGAAAATGTTACGCTCTGTTTAAATTTAAGGTAACATGATGGAGAGCAAGGGAAGGATGTGTAATGTAACGCAGATTTTGCAGCCCATTCTCTGGGGCACTCAGTCTACTGCGCTGTGAAGCTCGAGTCTTAACTCTTCTTAATAATGAATTTACGCAGGTGCCATGTTGTTTCGATAGTATTGATTGGTTGTATGATATCACACACATTACCATGACTTCAGCAATAACTGATAGCAATAACCCGTGTAAGAGGAAGAAATTGCACCCACCCTCTTCACTGTAAACAAATTACTCTGACACAGATGGACGTTGTATTCTTTATTAAAACATTCATGACCCAGAAGTGATTTCCCTCCTCAGATATATCTTCACCTGACAGGCTAACATCATTTTTATTCGTGAAGCAGTTGAGACTAAAATGGTGCAAATCTAACGAGACAAATTACTTGAATTAAGGAAAATGCTCTAAGAAATCAGATGTAACGTAAGTTGTTAAATGTATTTACAGGCTGTTGAAATGTTAGTGCTGCTCTCTCTCGCACAACTACCAAAACTAAGATACCCCCAGCCAGAAAAACATTGACTAATCTGAAATACACTCCGATTTTAAACTAAAATACCCACCACTCTTCCACTGAGGTACGTAGGGCCTACTTACATTCAATATCTTTTCGTGAATAATGTCCGTGTGCTGTGAATAGAATTGTTGGGAAATTTTGCAAAAAAAAAAAGTTACCACGAGAGGCTCGATCTCCCTCGGAATGAGAGTCAAAGCATCGCCTCGTTATTAAGCTGCAAGACCCCCATCCCCAAACCACTTCGTTTTGGGTCACTGAAGAGAATTTGCGCGCTGCGTTTAAAAATAAATAGAGTAGTTTATTTGCTCCACCTTGTGGTGAGACTATAATAATAGCTCAATTTGGGATGGCAAATATGCCATCCGACCAGTTACGGGTTGGTGAGACTTACCCCATACAATCGGATACGCACGACTGTATTTGTAATCGTGTCGCAGCATGGAAGTAGGGTCGTCGTTAATCTGCGTATATCCTCTTAGTTTAGAATGGTCATATCATAAGACTAAATAAGCATAGACATACTCTTTTTTCGTAAGCTGTAATCATATAAATGTAAATAATAAATGCAACCTGTTGCATCTTAGACATTGCATATGTAGGCAATTAAATGCCATTAACACACAATTTTAAAAATGTAACTCCGTTTTTAGCAATTTGGCGAGCACAGTATTGACTGACTCATGAAATAGCCACCCGAACTGTCTATATCAGTACGGCAAAGTAAGATAGCTATTACATTTTCAGTCTCTGCACCAACATCATCTAAGACCATCGTATTCTACTTTATTATTAAATACAAAATGTCCCTCTTGGTGCTCCGTACTCTTACGTCATCAGAATGAGCCTGTCATGTCTCCTACGGCATGGAAGAGAGCGTTTCTGAATTGCTGACCTTCACTGTT
This sequence comes from Megalops atlanticus, assembly GCA_019176425.1. Classification (NCBI taxonomy): domain Eukaryota; kingdom Metazoa; phylum Chordata; class Actinopteri; order Elopiformes; family Megalopidae; genus Megalops; species Megalops atlanticus. Next base: position 22,534,208 of record CM032877.1, on the reverse strand, counting down.
CATTATTTAATGTGTTCCTACCTAACTTACAATAACTTTTTTCGTTTGTCACGCTGATAGAAGTTGTTCAGTAAGTTAGATGTTTTGCACAACACCGAGGAGTTGTTTCGTTGTGTAGCTGCTATTTAAAGGTTGGTAGTTATCTAGCTCGCTAGCTTTAAGTACTCTGATCTGCTAAGAAGCTACCTCGCTTTAGTTGTGTTGTCGCTCCTTCTTTGTTATTTTTACTAGCCATATGCATTTTATTTGCTGTGCTTTTGTTCATGTAAATTAGGCGGCATATTTATTTTGCTACCTTGTCAGTAAATTAGTTTGGCAGCTAAAGCAACGGCACGCTGCTATGAACAGCCGTGTCTTATAGATAGATACACCTTTTGATTGCGATGTTGTTTGTAAAAAATGCGCGCCCCATTTTGTTGTTTGTTTAGATTCTTATCCGGATTTCCCCCAAAGGTTTCTAAAGTCTACACAAAATGTCCGTGAAACAAGCCTCTGTCCACGCCAAATGGGTAATAGGAAGAGTGATCGGAACAAAGATGCAGAAGACCGCGAAGGTTCGAGTGACCCGGCTTGTGCTGGATCCATACCTTCTTAAGGTAAATACCAGTCTACAGTAAGCTAACTGTTAGCTGTTAGCAGTCACAGGTATTCTCACGGGCACTGTATCAGCATTGACCTGTGAACAAAGAATTTTGTAATTTTTTAGTTTCACTGAGTTATGCGATCTAGTAAAGTGAAGCACCGAGTGAACATGGCTGCGAATTCAGTGATACAGTAAGGAGCATCGGTCTAGAGATTAAGTGCGTATCCATTGATGCGCTGATGAATAGTAGTATACTTTCACAACCTAGAAATTGGACTGGTACTTGTATTTGTGTGCTCAGTATGAGATAGTATTAGTATTATCAAATCCCAGCAGTCCTGCCTCTACCAGCCAGTGAAGATGTTTTCTGATCGTAAAGGCAGTGAATCTGTCTATATGAATGTGAAGAATCCCCTCATATTAAACAGTGATAACAAGGTGAATGCTGTTATCAGGAGACTTAAAAGACATGGTCAATGTGTTCCATAGTAAGGTAAACAGTCAGGTGTGCATTAAATGATCCAGAACCATAATGGGTGATTGCAATCCAAAAGGATAACAGATGGAGTCTGCTGGTTTTCTTTAACTGAATCATGTTTAGCTACAATGAAGGGAAGCTCATTCTCGCTAAACATGATGAAGGAAAGCTCTCAGATCTGCAAGGTTTTGCCATTAGTCAGGTTGAAGGCAATTTTGAAAGAGTGCAGAGTGGGAGAATTGGCAAAAATAAACACTACCTATTTTATTGATCCTTTTATTTGATTGATGAGCGTACACTTACAAGGAACTGGACCATTTTCAGGGCAAGTGGTAGAGAAACAGAGTTGTGGCCAAATTCCAGAGAGTTGTTTTTCTTATTATTTGATTGGATCTACAACTTCAACAGCATGTTATAAGTGCATGTGAAGGATTTCCGTTACCTGTAACTGAAAAAGCTGCATCTACAGCTGGAAAGCTGCTCAGCTTGCGGTCATCAGCTCTCCTTTTCAGTGTATGCACTTGTAGGCCACAGGACTTGCCAGCAGTAACCTGAAAAAGACAGATCAAATATAAAGAGTAAATAGAAGTATAGTGCCATAACGGTGTTACAGCATAAGGTACTTGGCTCTCCTCTGAACCTATGATGTGTTCAGCTGACAGAACCATACAGGATTCTTTCTATGAAATGACTTGTATTTGTGCCTGTGGTGCTGTTAGAACTCAATGTTTGGGGAGTTAAGCAAACACAGGTTTGGCAAATATTATACTTTGATATCACTTGGTACATCTTTCACTTGGATTTTTTGTGCATTTTCTTACAGTGAAGCATATGTTATACAGTGAAGCTGTTGGTTAGTTAATCACAAGTGTGAAAGGTAGTTCTCAAAGCTGTACTTAGCACGTTTGTATTGAATAGTGATTGTGTGAATATAATTCCTGTATTCTTCTTCAGTTCATGTCAGAAACCTCAGTACTTCTTACAGGTGATGAGTTGTTTAGCATGAGCATGGAGCATGATAAATACATAATGCAGTACTGCTGAAATGACCCATTTTTCATGCTGTTTTGAGACTAGTGTCAATGTTTGACATCATTTTGATGTTGTGCCACACTTTGTTTTCTTTTGCTTCATTGTAGTACTTCAACAAGAGGAAGACCTACTTTGCACATGACGCTCTGGGGCAGTGCACCGTGGGAGACATAGTCCTGCTGAAGGCTTTGCCTGAGAGGAGGTCGAAGCATGTGAAGCACGAACTGGCAGAAATTGTGTACAAGGTGGGGAACGTGGTGGATCCGCTGACTGGGAAGAGGGTGGCGGGGAGCGTGTTCCGGGAGCCGCTCTCTGACACCACAGAGCCCTCTGCTGAATCCTTAACAGAGAAACTGCAAGAGTTAAACATCACAGCCTCTTCAACTCCAACTCCAAACCCCTGATGTTTTGATGGACCTCACTTCTGAAAGATTTTTTTTTTCTTCATATGTTTTCAAATGTCATTGATTTATTTTGTTCCAGTTGAGAATTCTTTGTTTTCTGATTTCTGAGATCAAATTAAAAGTGAGTGCATTTCGGTATGGTGGAAGTCCTGTAGTGCTGAACCCTTTGTTGAAGTTAAATGTGTGGCAATGGTGTGGTGTTGAGCAGGTGGGAATCAAACTGTTGTACCACTGGGCAAGGGGCCTAACCCGAATCACCTATGTAAATATCCAGCTGTATAAATGGATAACATGAAAAATTTTCAAGCTGTGTATGTCACTCTGGGTAAGAACATCTGCTATGCAAATGTAAAATGTAACCATGCTAATTAAAGTACCAACTATGTCTTTTAGTCCTTACATCATTTACAGTCTGACTACCCTGAAACTTAGTGTGTAAGTCACAAGTGTCTCCTAGCAGTTCCTTCTTTTTTAGACCCAAAAATCTGGGGAACTTCAGAGAAATAAAGCTGAATTCAGTGAAGTTCTCTCCATCAGAGATCAAAGCACTTCACAGTGAGAGATGAGCTTCTCTACCATCACTAACATGTGGCCCCTGAGCAACAGCTGTCTGTCATGAGAAGGCTATAAGGTGCTACAGCTGCTACCTGGATGATGCACTACAGGTGTAATACTGAATAAAGCTCGCCAGGAATTTGCTAAGGGAAGAAGCAAAGATGGATGCTCCCAGTTAAAGTGGGGACTGATATAGTGATATACTGGAATTCTGTGGTGAGGTTCAAAAAAAACTGCACCTCGTCTGCTGTTAAAAAAGATAGTACTGCATTTTCTGCTTCCTTCTGTTAATCGCTTGTGTATAACAGGATAGAGTCACAATCCTCTGTGTGTGTGTATGTCTCTGCTCACAGGAGTGCCTGCATATTTGAAGAACATCAAAGCAGTTGGTTCTTGGCTAAACTCACCTGTGCAGGTTGACATAAACAGTATCTGCTCTGCCAGTGATTGGACAGCTCAGTGATTTCTTTGAATGTTTTGGGGGTAACTACACACATTAGGTACTGTAGTACAGTATAATAGTGCTTGACACATGATTTAAATTTTGTTTGTGTTGTGTGTCATTTTATGCTAATAATTACCTTCCATGGTTGCTATGCATGCAGATGCATGGGTGTGTGTTGAGAGCGCTGCAAGGAGCTTACCATTGGTATGACTTTATGTTGCAGAATCACAAGGGTGTGTAACTATAAGTTTAGTTGTTAAGGAATGTTCCCGCTTGACAATATGACATGCTGGGGCATTTGTTTCGCAGTTGAACCAAGCTGTTTTACTGTCCTCTAGTGGCAACTTGCGTCAAAGACAACCCGTATCCTTGAAGCACTATTTTGGCAGGAACTGTACGGGGCAGTGAAAGAAAAATGGCGACTCGAGTCCTTCAAAGCGTGGGAAACGGCCTGAATCAGGCACGGAACACAGTGCGAGCGAACGGACAAGTCATCGTAGCCATCAGGTTAGACTGCATTTAAAACGGTTGCCTCAGGATATGGGAAGATTTTGATAAGGGGTCGTGCGTTTTGCCTGCTTAATGTGCGCTCGCGCTGCTGCTGCTGACGGCCCTTAACCTCAGCAGCAATGTAAACTGCGCCTCCCCCAGTGCACAGCAACTAGCAAGTTGTGGTTAGTTTGTGAGGAGAAACCTCTACGGATTTAGAAATGTTCTGAATGGACACAATTGTCTTAAACAGACTAACCACGTATACACAAATTCGTTTTCTTTTCTAAGGATGCTTTGTATCATAAAAGAACGTAGGGGCAACTATTTTGCAGGAAGTTTGTCCAGCTAGCTAGCTAGCAGTCCTGGCTGTTGAATACAGGCAGCCGTAGCTAGCTAGCAAGCTATGTCGCGACAACGGTGAGGTATCTCAAGGTCATTTTATTTACTGTAGCCAGCTTTGTCCACTTACCTTTCAGTGTCAGTGTTGTTGTCGGTAGTTGTTTTATACGAATCACTAACGTTTTTTCCTCACTATTTACCTTGTGCACTTATTAAAGTCAACGTGTGTTACCGTGATTTCATTCTGTGTCATATTTAGCTTGCTGGCTTGCTAGCTATCTAGCAACTATTGTTGATATTTGCTAGCTAACATTTGTGGCTTAATAAAGATATATATGTAGTTCTAGATGCACGCTCTCATTGCATAGTTATGAAGCTCCAACTAAATTTTAGAGGAAAAGGGACTCATAGCTAGTTAGAGTGATGAAGCTGGCTGCAGTCTCAATAAACATTAATTAGCTAGCTAGCTAGTTGCAAAGTATTAAGAGGTAGGTAAGGTTACAAACAGAGATGAAGGAGTACATTACAGGATACGACTGCCTACTTAGCTGAGTAGCTGACGTTATTGAATAGCTAGAAAGCTTTAGAAGGCGTTAGTTAATCATGTCGTTAGTTAAACTTCCTTGATCATTTTATGTCTTGATTATCAGTAGCATAACCACAACATTAAAGGAAACGTTGTCTGCAATGTATAATTGGCTTTTGAGTAACATAGAAAATTTGTTTCTCGTAATTCTGTCATGTCCTCTAGAAACTGAATCTTCGTTGGGTCTGGCCTGGTCAGCCGTAGCCACGGTGACCTTTGTTTGGATTTGGGAAAGGGGGGCATCTACAACTTCAATGTAGTGTTTACGATGGTATAAATAGAGATGCCCTGTGACAAAGTGAGATTGAATACGCCTGTCTTAGTTGACTCAGATGCCGAGTCTTAATGCTTCGACCCACCTGTAATTATGTTCGTTACTGTGACATTTTCTCGTTTTCAGGGGGCTGTCCGCATCTAATAACAGAAATCGCGAGGATAGCTGGTTTAAGTCACTCTTTGTCCGAAAAGTCGACCCAAGGAAAGACGCTCACTCCCACCTTCTAGCCAAGAAGGAAGACAACAATCTGTATAAAATTCAGTGTAAGTCCAACATCGGGACTTCCCAGATCCCTGACACGCAGAATCTGAAATCTGAGGCACAAGATTACAAAACCTAGATTGTGTTTTTTAAAGACTGGATTACAGATGGATTTAAATAAGTGGTACTTTTGCATAGACTGTGAATACAATCTGTCACAGCTGGATTATCCCTTATGGAACTTTTTTCTTTTTCTTGCAGTTCACAATGTTAAGCCAGAGTGCCTGGATTCCTACAACAAACTTTGGTAAGAGGTCCTTGTCTATATTTAAGACAAAGATAAGCAGAAGTGATTTAATATTGGGTTGAAAGACAAAGGGAGCTCCAGATATTAGGAAATATTTTACACATGTTAAAATGTGTCGTACTTCAAAATATATATTTATTACTACCGCATTCATATGTTCCATTTTGTTACTATACTGTATAATATGATTTACAATACATGTGAGTTTGCATTACGATGTGAAATCTAGACATATAAGCAGACCTAAATATGTGAGTATGGCAACAGTGAATGTGTGTTCTAATATGTGTAGAGTGTTCTACACATGGACAAGCACACATACAATGTCCAAAATGTATAAAATTCAGAACTTCTGTCACACCCTTTAGAAGATGCTTGAACCTAAGAAAGTGTGCAGTAAGTATTTGCTTTTAGTCTGTGCAAAGCAAAACACATTTTACAGATAATTTCATTTTAAAAAATCATAGTGGCCACATTTGTTCACACCTTGAAATTACCCTAGATTATAATCCTGTAGTAAATCTAAACTTGTGAAACTTTATTGAATCTTCATACACCCGTTAGTCAGTTCCACACAGGATAACAATAATAAATTATCCATTAGTAGCATTCTTTCTCATATTTGAAGTCAGAGAGCAGTTTGACAATTACAGGCAACACAAGTTCAAGCTCTGCCAGAAAAATCAGGTAAAACTACCATTCTCTACTGTTACACATCTTATCAAGTAGTTCAAGGCTGCTGGGCAGTTGATAATCTTGTTAGCACAGCCTGCCCTGAGAGAAGTGGCTTGGGAGGCAAACGCAGACCAAGGGGCTACAGTTGGAGTCCTTCAGGGAAATCTGAGACAGTCGGAATAGAGAAGTGAAGTGTTGGTGGTGTTAATGTCCCTTTGTTTGTATTGCTGCAGTGAGGATGTCTTACCGTCCATACACTCGGATCCACAGTACTCCTGTGAGCTGGTGGGCACCTGGAACACGTGGTATGGAGAACAGGACCAGGCCGGTAGGGCACTGCACTGGCGCATGCAGAACACTAGTGGGGTTACCACAGCGACAGATACCTGACGTTCCAAAGCATGTTTTGTGGTGACGGTGGCGACTCTGAAGTGGTAGACAGCTGTGTCATTGGCGCCAGGGGCTAAAAAAAAAAAAAAGTGGTGCCAGAGTAACTACCTTTAAACTAGTAATGGCCCTGAACCTGCTTTCCGAGGTTGGATCAACAGGCTTGTCAGTTTAAGAAAGGGTCGCTCACCAGCAACTGGCTGCTTCAATTTGTCTAAAGGTGTAGAACCATGCAACAGTACCTCTGAGGCTTCACATGAAATGCATTTCATTCTGACAGAAACTGGGTTGGATTACAATGCTAATCATAACAAAAAGATCAGGAGATTGATTTTAACTTAACCATAATTGATTTTCCATCATAACTGTGAAATGATTTCATGTGAGGGTGCTGATGGGTGATGCGTATCGTGTGCTGAGAAGCCTACCCTACCCTAAGATCAGTGAAGCCCAGTGCCTCCCTCCATGTCTGTCACCAGTCTCCTCTAATCTGCATGAACTGGACCCAAAGCTTCACTGCCTTTGACAGCTTGGTCTGCCTTCGTAGACACCACCAGCTGACCTGGGTCTGTGTGTCTTTCCTTTTTTTTTTTTTTTTTTTTACACAGTTCATCTGTGGCGGTATCGGGGAGGGTACCCAGCTCTCACTGACGTCATGAATAAACTTCGGCAAAATAAGGTGAAGGACTCCCATTTCCTCAGTAACTTCCCACTGCCGCACACAGGCCCTGTCAGCTGTGCTGTGAATGCATTTGGTTCCACTGTAGGGGTTTCCTGTGGTGTTGCCAGTCCAATTGGGAGCCGTTATTGTAGCTTCTACGCAAGATCTCTGTGGTGTAGTTCATTATGGGGAGTTTAGTGATTTGAAAAAAGGCAATAAAGGGCAACAAAGCCGTGGTAATTGTAGTAAGGAGGCAGGGGTGTTGTTGGGACACCAAACAATATTTGACCACATTTTCATCGACCCACTATAGCTGTAAGTGAGCTACACTGGGCTGGAAGTGTTAAAGATGCTAAAGAAGTGAGGGCACCACATGCATGTGTGCTGCATTCTGTCATCATGGGTTTTCTGTGAATTTCACACAACAGCAAAGGCAGGTTGCTGTTCACACAGTCTTGGGAAAACTAACCTCTGGTTCCCCTCTGTAACGGGCAGTAAGGTACCTGCACAGTTCAGGCACCTGAGAAGAACCTGAGAGTAAGGATAACTTGACTCATTGTAAACCTGTGTGCTAAAGATGAACAAAGAATGAAATATGTAATACTAAATTAGCTCACCTCAGTATCTGCGGCAGTCTGACCAGGCCTGTCCTTTCCCCAGCCTGTACGGTCTCAACTAGCAGTCCCCTCTGTTTCCTGTCCCGGTGGCTCAATCTGACTCCCCCCGGGGCTTGTTTCACTGGGACTCTGCAGGAGTTCATGGACTACCGGAAGGAGCGGGGGAAGATGCTCCTGTCTCGCCGGAACCAACTGCTGCTGGAGTTCAGCTTCTGGAACGAGCCAGTTCCGCGAGCGGGACCCAACATCTACGAGCTGCGGTCCTACCAGCTGAGGGTGAGCCCCCAAACCCTACACCCTGAACCCCTCACCCCTAAACCGCATTCCCCTAACCCCGACAGCCACACTCCTAAACCCTCAATTCATCACTGTTTCCTATTCTCTGTTCTAGTTTGTTGTATAAACTGACTTGTCACCCTTATCATTAATAGACATTGATAGTATTAGTGTTATTGTTATTTTAATTAATGTATTATTATAGTACTAGATCCCTCATCAAGTGTCAGAATGTAGTGTGAATGGGCCAAATACAATTCTTGACTTTAATATTGAAAACAGTCATAATTAGTCAAACTGGACAACAATCCCAGCACGGACAGTAGAACACATGGTAAAAGGCGGTGCTGTCCTAAAACGGAGACTCTGGAGGCCCTTCTAAGCCCTGCTCATGATGACCTCTGAATGGCACTCTCTCCCGACCAGCTGCAGCTGCTTCAGATAACGTGTGATTAATGTGTGGTGCGAGAAGCAGCTGCGTGAACTGGCTTACATCACACCTCTGCCTGTCCCTGTTTTTCAGCCCGGGACCATGATTGAGTGGGGGAATTACTGGTAAGGCACTTTAATTATTTCCAAAGTGGTCATCAGTATACAGGATCATTTTTCTCCATTTTTTTTGAGAGGCGCAGCACTAAGAGATGGTGATTGATGAGCTGCCATATTTGTGTTTTGGGAACATACAGGCATCTTTTTTAAGGTCTTTAAAATCTTCAGGGCTACATTTAAGATGCCACAGGCAACAAGCCTTTGTTTGTGAGCAATGGCCTTATTATTATGTCATTATTATTGCCTTTCAACAGATTGTAGTAGCCGAACGAATGAGGCTGGATGTGTCCACTCCCCGAGGTTTATAAGTATAAATCTCATGGTTATAAACTCAGTGGAAGGAATGGAAACTTAATATCCCTAAACTACAGATGCATTTGCATATTTTCTACTCAGAGTGTGATTGTCCTAATTTGTTCAAACTGTGACCATCTGCCTGCTGAAAATTATGAAAAGAAATCAAAATAATCTGCCTGCCAAAACAAACAACGTGAATTCAAAATTATTCACACTGATTGCTGCATTCGCTGAAATTGCTGCATTCTCTGAATAAAGGTGGCAAATGGGAAAAGGCCATTTATAAATTTCACCTGTTGAGGTAAGGCTCAGAAATGTGCCCTTAATTTAGTATAGCATGAAAAAATACATTTTTGTTTTTTCATTTTCAAGAATCTCTTGCCCGTTATAAAATTTTATGAGAAAACGTTATTGATATTAATATTATTGTAAAATTGATTTGATTAAAAAGCTCCTTATAGATTAATATTTTTACATTATGCATTTAATTATAAGAATTATTCTATATTTACACAGTAGGTTATTAAGAGACATTCCCAAAGGAGGATTCAAACAAGCCCTGGGCCTGAACCTGTACTTTTAGAGTTAACAGGATAAAGTGGGTCATTCGCAACATGAAGATCTAATTAGGTTAACATAATCAAATATTTTACTGTATTTATGTCTACAACCCAAATGTCTGTCTAGAGACCAACTACAAAGTCCAACTGCATCAGCAACCTTTTGGGTGGGGTGGATTCTGTGCTGTGATTGGGTAGGGGTCTTGGGTGCTGTGATTGGATTGGGTGATGAGTCTGATGGGGATGTGTCCACAGGGCTCGGGCTATCAGGTATCGCCAGGAAAACGATGAGGCAGTTGGAGGATTTTTCTCCCAGATCGGAAACCTCTACATGGTGCATCACCTCTGGGGTAAGGAGCCATAGACCTGCTGGTGCTTTTCAGCTGGTTACACATCATAGGGTCTGCATTAGCACAAGCTTCACACAGTGACTGTGTTACTCGTCAGGAACCGGATTTGTTTTTGACTTTTGTTCTCTTCTTGACATTTGAATTCGACATTTGACAGCAGGTGCAGTTGAACCCTGAGAATTCCACTGAAGCAGTTGCCCAGATTATTATCATCGAGTCTTTCTCTCAGCTTTGATGTCTGTCTATAGATATGCATGGTATCCTGATCGCCAGTCTTGTTACTCCACCCCATTGTTCTAAGATTCCAGAATATTCTTCATGCTCATGTATATTCATAGGGAGCAGCCATTGTGAGAACTTGATAGCTCAGACAAGAAAGGGCAAGTCCTATAAATCCTGGAAAAATTCCCATATCCTTTAAAGCATTCAAAGTGCATGATTATGCTTCTTAATCAAAATATTTTCTGACCTATAATTTTTTAAACTGTTTTTCTTAAAATTAAAGATCAGTTTTCTCTCTCATTTCAGGATATTATTTTTTAATGAATAGTTTTTTTCTCTTTTAAGAAAATTATTTCTCAAGAAAACTAGCAGTTTTTTTGTTCTGTTTTTGGTCTGGTTTGCTAAATTTGTTCTTCACTTTTCTCTCTTTCAGCCTACAAGGATCTGCAGTCCAGAGAGGATACCCGGAATGCTGCCTGGCAGCACGAGGGTTGGGATGAGGTTGTATATTACACAGGTGAGTGGGCTCAATGACCTCCATGTCTGCTTTACCTTAGTAATGAATTAGAACCCCCTCACAGTGGATTTCAAAAAAACAATATGGTTATGTGGGGGCATAAGACCCAGTGGATGAATTACTGTGAAATGGAGACTGATCTCTGTCAAAAGCAAAAAAAAAAAAAAAAAAAGTCCCTTACAAATCTCCCTCACTTAACACACTAATGTAGCCAAAACAACTACCAGAACAGTAGTTGATGTTAAATGCAGCTATCTTAATGTACACCACTGCATCTGTTGATGTAAATGTTTGAGACATATTTGTTTAAACTTTTTTGTAGTTTTGTAACAGGGATTTCTTTTTTGTAGTCCCTCTCATTCAGCATATGGAATCCAGGATCATGATACCCTTGAAGACCTCTCCACTGAAGTAGAGGAGAGAAGCCAGGATCATGCAGACAGTACTAATCAATCAAATTGTAACCGGTGTCAGATCTCACACTGCCGGGGGGTTTCAGATCCTTTTAATAATGCCAGCCACTTCTACTGATTTTTTTTTGGTTATTTTTGGTTGTTGTTGATTTTGTTTAGTCTCCATTCAAACCATTTCTTAACTCCATACCAACAATTAGCATCTAGTACTTATAAAAATTATCACTGAACCATGCACTCGGTGAGCTGCGCTCATTAAGGGGACAACAAAGGAGCAATGCGTTGTAGATTCACAGAGGGGTGAATTCACCAAAGTACAGCTGAGCTAGAATTCTGTAATGCTTGGAACTGGAGCCTGGAACCAGCGCCTCTGCAAAAATAGCTGCCACACAGATCCCACCCCTCAGTTAACGCCATACATGGAAGTGCATTCTGGAGTCCCAGTTCCAGGTTTTACTGAATTCCTGGCAATTGTAAACATCACTCCTTTGTGTGAATCTACCCATGAATCTGTGGGGTCCACCAGCAAGCATGCCAAACCAGTGTAGGGCAACAAAGGCTTGTTTCATACTGTAGGGGTTTGTCCAGTCATGACCCAGCCATAACAGTCCTCACACACCCAGAGTCTTTGGGGTTTTTCTGCAGGAGGAGAATGAATTTAAAAAATCAGCATAACCAGATGAAAGATTGGGTTTGGTTGTACTTCTGCACCTGCAGCCCCTTTGGCATAACATTAGGGTTATGTTCCAGGGCATGTAGGAAAAAGCTGTGTATATTTTCAGGGGGTTTCTTAATTTTTTCTGCATAAAAAATATGGCACTCTTATGCTTTACGTGAAAGGCTATGATTTATTTATTTAGATGTAAATATCAAAAAGAACTCCCCATGGAAACAAAGCTATCTCCTTTATCCAGTTATAGTGCAGACATAATTTAAATACTCCAGAAGGCCTATGAATCTGGTGTTTTTGAGGTCATCTATAAAACAAATTAGGAAAGGCCTTGTTAATGGCACACAATGAAGAATTTCTCCTCTACATGCTGACAGTCGTGTGATATGAGATGTAGTGGTCAGGTGTAGTTCTGTGCTCTTTACAGTAGCTCCAATTACAAGCACAAGAGTGACAGACCTTGCTGTTCCTTAGTCTGGTATTCATTATGTTCCAGTGCTGTCCCATAGACAGTGATGCACCAAACATCAGAGCTTTCTCACTGCTGCTGCCCTGGTTTAACCAAAGACATTTCTTCGCTAATGAGACCGCACTCTTAGCCCCTACCATCTGGCAAACAAGCCGCACTAGGACTACTGTCTCTGCTCATGAATGCTTCAGAGCAGGGGTACTCAGATGGGTACCCAGAATCTGAATGATTGACGATTGCAACGTCATGGTGATTAGAAGCATCAGGACCAAGCAGAAAGGTTGGTCTAAGTGCTAATGTGAGTACTGAGAGTGAGAGATCTCATTCAGTAGATTGTCTTTGATTTGATTCAATCCACCACTGAGCAGAGCGCTTCTGAGGCATCCCAGCATCAAAGCAGAATTTTTAAAGTACTTGTACTGCATTAGTGGGTGTCTTCAATGGAAACACAGCTCACTTCCTCACAGGGATAAACCACCACCTCTTGTATGAGAAATGGCTCATGCGGTACTCATGAGAATGGCTTGTATTTCAATTGTTACTTGTGAAAAATTAATGCATGCCCAGTTTTTTTGTTTTCCCTGGTGAAACAGGCTGAAAATATGATTTGTAATGTCATTTGTTGGATTAATTTCTCATATCTATGTACAGTTTTTTTCCAAGAGTTTATAGTTGAAGCTGGTGTAAAAGACTTATAACTGAATTGCAATTTTTCCTGTAATGTCTGCAACCCAGGCTGAATCATTCTGTATTTGCAGTCTGTTGATCATAATGCTTCTTAAACTGAAATGTTAATGTTAGTGGTGGCATGCCTAGTCTTTGGTTATCAATTTCAAGGACAATTTCTGGACAGTTGATTGATGTGAACACAACAGCACATTAATAAATAAAAGGTTTAAAACTGAATATTCTCCACTTGCATTAATACAATCACATCTTTATTGTTGTCATTGCACAAAACAATGGATGTTACTTAGTGTTTGTTTGAAGACCTGATTCATACATTAAAACAATGGAAAGCCTTCCCCAGCAAGGAGGAAAGGTTTACATATGAACATTAGGCACACTACTAAAACAGCTTATTAGACTTACAGCACTGTGTTGAAGCCAAATGTGGATTACCATACTCTTTTTTTAAAGATGTGCAATTTCATTTTTCTCATTGTAGGGTGCAATATGTCTATCATGTAAACGCCAAGTAAAAGCCTGGAATGACTAAAATAACAGATCCTCATCTCCTTCAGCTTGCTGTAACTTTTGTTAATAAACTCTAAAAGCCTGAAATGCCATCTAATGACATCACTTTAAAAGCGAACACTCATCCTTCAGCTCACAGCAAGGACGTGGTCACAGAACTTGTAAGAAACAGAAGATAAAATTGTGCGTTAATAATAAAAAAACCTATAAAAAGTCCTTGTGCAGACAGTTTCTGGTGTTTGCATTAGTAATAGACCTATGGGGGTAAGTGATAGATGGGAGTGGTCCTTTTGCTGCTCACTTGGAGTGTCTCCAGTCCTTAGATCTTTTCCAGCTCTTTTAGAAGCTCTCTAAAGCTGGTGACGTACCACGAGCTTCTCTCCTTCACCTGTGGTCTGACAACATTTCCTCCAAAGCCAATGAATGCGTTCTGAAAACAAACAGAGACCTTATCAGACACATGAACATGATGTGGTCATTTGTTCTCGCCAAAAGCAAAGCTTGATATTGTCTACATTCCATCTACGGATACAGGCACACGGATACAAGCATGACAACCTCTTTTTGGCTGGGGATGTTAAATTTGAAGCCCGCACTCCCAACACAGCGGCTGATGATTGATTGACTGAAGTGCACTAAAACTAGGTGGGTTTACCAAAGAGCCCTAAAGAGTATATGTCTCCCAAACCAAAGTTCGTTACAACTGTTGGATTAGGCTTCCATGGGAGAATCACACAACTGGCGGGTCTTTGGGTTGGCCTGTGAGGAAACTGAGTAGATCACTGTCCAGGTTAGGCAGAAAACCACCCAGGGACATGGCAAACCTCACCAAGCCGGGCAATGGACCAGTGTTGAAGGCTGTTGTGAAGACAGTGGAATGTGACTGCATTCCTAAAACCTGGGACAGCTGTCCTTTGGTGCTGGAGGCACGCTACCTGGCAGGGATGAGAGGACCATGCTCCTGGAAGACTGCAGACTCACCCTGTTTTGTTGTGCTTTATTGCTGGGATTACCTTAAATCACTTACCATCCAAAAATCACCTCAGCTGGCTTCCTGGTTTAAACCAGGGACCACAAAAACCAACAGACCCTGTGGTCATTCAAGAATATGGGATTGTAACTGTTATAGCAGACAAAACCTGTGAAGGAAAGTGAAGACAGTCTTCCAGCGGAGCCTAAATCACCAGGAGCAATAGCATTGTTTCATTTTTTTTTGTTTATGGCTGCAGTGACAATGAGCAGGACTCCTAACCTAAAGGTTGCTGGTTTGATTCCCAGGTGGCCACTGCTGTTGCACCCTTGGTGGTTAAGCACAATTTCTTCAGTAGGTATAAAAGGCTGGTTTGTAAGCTGTGCGATGCCCTGGATGAGGGCCCCTGCCAGGCTAAGCACAGCGGAACTTACGGCGGGAGGGCAGGCCTCCAGGTCTGTGGCTCCGTCTCCGACCATCACCACCCTCTTCAGGCCGTACTGCTCTCGCAGCATGCTGATCACCCGGCCCTTCCCGCCAGACTCCGCCGTAGGCTGCGTCTCATCGAAGCCCGCGTACTCGCCTGCCAGAGAACCACATAGCGCCGTGCTGGCCTTAGTCTGGGCGGGAACCCAAATGGAGGGGGTGCGACATGGGCCAAATTGTGTAAAGCAGATTTTTCAAAGAGGGGTAGTTTTCCACTGGTTTTATGTTTAATCTGACCATTAATGATGTTAATATGCTATTAATTGTTTAATACAACGTGTACTTCCTGAATAAAAAAGCATGCGATCTCATTTGCTCAGCAAATTCCACTAGAGGGCAATTTCACATCTGCCTTAGTACTGCCACTGTGCACTACTTGGAAAACCACTCCAGCTGAGCTAATATAGATGTCATTAAAAGAGCTGTCTGCTAACCCTCCCCTGAATGGGCATGTTGATCATGCAAGAGAGCATAAAATATAAAGTATGCCCCCACTCCGGATCCCACTCAAACCTGCTTTCTGCTGGTTACAAGCCTGGCCCTATAACAAATATGCTACAATGTCCATTTACTGTCCTGACAATAGTCACTTGTGCCTACGCCATATTATTAACTGTAGTTTTTAGCTGAGGAACATGTGGGAGGCTCACCGTTGAAGTAAAACTTGAGGCGGTTGGCATAGACGTGGTGGAGAGGGATGTTGAGCTGCGTTGCTACGTGCTCCACAATGCAGCGAAACCCGCCAGAGATGAGGAACACCTTCACATTCCGCTGCTGCAGGGTCTCCACCAGTTCCCTGACAACACAGCACAAGGGAATCATGGGAGTTCTAAGCTTAGGTCATAGCAGGGGCTGTTTTATATTGTAATGGAGTCCATTCTGGAGAGTTAATATGAAAAAAAGAGCCTGACAAAGAATGAAATTAGTGTTTTCGCGTTTGGCTAGCCAACAGCGTCCACTAACAAAATTCTACTTGCTGAATGAAATTAGCTAGTTGATGTCCTGACAGCAGGCACATTTGCGTTCCCTCATGCAGTTTACGCAGTGAAAACACAACCAATTCCAGTCATACAGTAGCTGGTATCATTTAAAAACACAGGACAGTTGCATCATTTATTTCCCACTGACATGTCCATAATGACACAGTGACAATCTGTCTCCATGCCATTTATTTAAGGGTACAATGACAATACAGGGTGAAACCTAGATCCACTTACTTAATACCTGCTGTCAGCTGCGGAGGATGGTCAGTGATTAACTTATTCACTTGCTCCCGTGAGCATCGTATTATGGAGAGTCGCTCAGTCAATGCGGTTTTGAACGTCATCGATCCACCCATAGCCTTACGAGTCCTGAAACGCCATTTTTTTTAATTAGCCAGACATCACAGTTTTCTATCACACAGGTAGAACAAGTACTGGACCTAAGGTCTCGTGGGGGTTCCAGCTCCTTTAAGTACATAAAGACAATAGTAGGAATATCAGTAACTGTGTTTTCCTCTAGGAGGAGACAAACCCGTCTATTTTGAAGGGCTGCGACGGTACCTACATTTCAGTGACTGCATCTCCAACGCCGCAAAACTTCGCCAATTCATCGATACCCTCCTCTTTAATCACAGTACTATCCACGTCGAAGCACACGGCATCTGCACTGCGAAAGATTTCCTTGGTCTCGGCTAAAGTTGTCATGGTGCTGAAAAGTTGTGAAAAAAAAAGATTACCAATTAAAACTAATATGCATATATTTTTCCTAAATACGCTTGCTCGTTCTCAGAGATGACACCCTAAATGATGATCGTGCTGCTGTGCTCTTATTATAGTGGCTACATAGACAGTGGTTTGCTCAAAGAAGTTTTGTTTTCCCAAAAAAGATGTTCTTCGGTCATTCATTATTATCGAAAAGGGAACCCCATATATTGCGCATTTAACTGCAGTTAAACACAGCACATCAGAGAACGGATAGCTTCATGTTAAGAACAGGATATTGTTCAATGTGTGCTCTTCTCGTGACCTTAACGAATTGGCAGCAAATTAAACCGGCTCCAAAACCAGCGTATCGTGCTTTCACTGCAAGATCTGTACCTAGTTTAGTTACTCTCTCACTTAGCTCACAAGCAAATCAGTCTGACAAACTAACTAGCTAGCCACTGACTGCACAGTAGATCATTTGTTGACACGTAAATATAATAAGACAACCAAGCTAATTCAACCACTACCAGAGCAGGAGTCTGAGACACAAGGTAGCCTACTGCAGCTAGCTATGCTAAACGGCGTTTGTTTCCATTTCCATGACTTACCCAGATAACTAAAATTCTAGACAATTTATCATGATACGCTAACGACACATGCAGCCGATTTGATTTCATTTTACAAAAACATTTTTCAAAGAAGCTTGAAAGTGGCAAGACTCTAGTATTCCTGTCGAAATCATCTGTGTGAAATTGCATCACCCAGGAGGTCCAAAAAGTTGGCATGTGAGCCGGCGAACGCTGGTAGCCTATTTTAAATTCACTCAATAGATAGGTAACTACTGTAAAGCTGTTGCATTTTACCGTCAATCACTGCAATCACACAACGCTTACTTTAAATAGTTGCACATGATCAAAGGCAAGGAAGAAAGTCGATGTTGGTGGTTCGCTACAACTGCAAAGCGGTGCATTACCTTCTAGTGTGGAAGTCAGCTAGCTAGCTTGCAGCATCGGCCAAACGTCGTTCCAAGTTTGCAAAGCCTCCTCGACGACTTGGCCAAAAAAGAATGTTCCCAGCCGACTGCAAGAAAACTGTACATTGGATTGGGGGAGAAGGGGGGCGATTTCGACAGCTAGTCAGCTTGAGGCGGTGATAAATGACTGCAAGCTTTCGTTTGACTGGCCAGTTTCGCTCACCGGATAAAAAGAACACACGGGCGAATGGTAGAGCTCGAGTATGGTACCGCCTACTTTATCTTTTTCCGCTCATGATCTGTCCGACCGTAAAAAGAATATTTTCCCGCAGTTACTTACACACAAGACCTCCAATGATTCAACACTCTAAACATTCATCAAATGGTTTTACTAATTCTAAAGTAAGTCATTAAATATTAGGATAAATTATGCGATCTAAATGGGATAATCGGGTTCGTGACGGTAACTCCCACCTACCCAGATGCACTGATTATTCGTAAATCTGGACGGGGCTTACTGAGTTTATTTAGCTCCGCATTTCAGCCAATATACATAGCCTGCTACGCAGATCTGTATATCTGCGCGTATGTAACGCAGGTCCAACCAAGACTTATTAGACTGATGATTTTTGTCATTCAGTTCCCCAGCAGTTGTTTGATCGTATAAAAACTTTTCAGCGTTTCAACGGAATACGCGTGTTCCATATAATAACTGTAACAAGAAATACAATATGTTAGCCACAATATTAGATCAAGAAGACAGTGTTAGTGTGATACTATCAGCATCCAAAAATGCAGACAATTTATGCAACACCCTTTCTACCGTTGTGTCCTTAGCGCAAAAGAAGCTGCATCAATAGTAAACTACCTGCGATGTCAGCTATAAGCTAAGTTTGAAGAAAATAACGACCTTCTGATATGGAGAAGCAATTTTTTAAAATTAGGAACAAAGAAGATTGTACTTATGCGCAATCCTTAATGTTTGGTTATCGGGCCCTGCACAGAGCCCCCGATTTTGAGTTGATTAGGGCTAATGATCAGGAAATGATATCCACAAGATAAAGTAAAAAACAAAACCTTATCTCCAGGCCATCCGACAGCAAAGTCACAGCTGGACATGCTGACAAGTCAATGGCCTCTGGAACAGCATGAGAGCTACAGTTTTTTCCTAGACCATGTTGCTGGAACCTACCCAGAATTCTGCTGGGGCTTTCCCTTTATTCAGGTCCCCAGTTATTCCTCTGTTCTCTTTGAATTCACTCCCTGTTGCATGCTTGTTCTCAAGGTGCATGATGTCATATAGGGTTTAAGGTCTGTTGTACTGGATATCATTTGCAGGCTGCTGGTACAAATGATCAGATCTGAACAGGTGAAGTGCAGATCTGCTAATCTTTATACGATTTTAATGCATTGGTCTATTCGTCAGTGTCCACCTTCAGCCCATCCAGCTGACTTTAGAATCAGTGGATCTGTGTAGCTCCTGATACCCACAACAGGTAGAAGGTTCTCAATGCAGTGCTGAAAAGATCAATAGGAGAAATAAGATTAAAGTCCTCATGTGATAGTGATTATCTCATGTTTTTTTGTCCAGTGACTCAAACATGCATTTTGCAACAGACCAGCGTTAAAATATCTGATTGACTATTCACTGAGACTGTGGTGAATTCAACAGGCAAAGTCTACAGCACTTGATGGGAGTTGAAGTCAACAGAAGTTGTGGTGTGCTTTTACAGTAGATTTATTCTTTTTAAATCAATATTGTGAAGGTTTTGCAGAGATTCACTGATGCTTAAATCTTTTGGATGGCTTATCCCATTCACTTGTGCCCAACAGCTGATTAACATATCATAATGAGTAGTGAATTTGCACAGCATTGATTAAAAAACACTAGGTCAATAACATTGCATAAGATTTGTCCTTTTGATCTTATCCTTCCTTGCCTGTCTTTTTTTTCAACTTGTTAATGTAAGACAAGTTTTGTTGGAGGTGTACTGCACCTGTGTAAGTATCATTACTTGCTCTTTTATATGTGCACTAATTTACCCATACCCTTAAAGAGTGATGCAAAAATAACCATGTGACCCTTGTAATTTGTCTTCACGTCTCACAGACATATTGAGTTTAATATCACAATGTTATTTTCAATACACTACATCTTTATTCTTTTTACTGATAGGTTTTCCGCTAAGCTTGGGCGTCTTAGCAGGGATAACCTCTGTTCATCTGTTTTGCTTGATCTTGTAGCAGAGTTTCACAATCTTTTCACGGGCCCATTGATTATTTCACCAAGGGGATAAATTTATTCACCACCCTCTGTGTCAACAATCAGGGCATGTTCATGAAATAAAGGTCAGTACACAGAATGTGTGTGGTAAAAATCAGTTCTGGGGAACCCAAGCTCCTGGGGGGGGGGGGGCATAAGCTCTGTTGGTTTTGTTGTTCCTTGGCGCTTAACAGATAATTTAAATTGCAAACAGGATAACTGGATGATTTCTCAGTTAGTGTGCCAATGACACCTGGAAAAGCAGGTAATGTCCTCCACATGCCTACATTTTATTCATTTGGCAGACATTTTTATCCAAAGCGACTTACTACAGAAACATGGATTTCCATTCAATTTGCAGTGATTATTTAGTCAGCAAATTGATCATAAAGACGACTGCTAGGGCAGAGTGTTAATAAACAGTTTCAGACTCTGACTTTGATAAATGTTAGGATACAATCCCAAAAACGTCTTAAACCAGTCACAGGAGCCCCGTAATTTCTGGGTACGTTAACTCCAAAGCAGTTGATTTGTACAAGGTGCACTTTAATTTTCATTTTGTTTCTTTAGCCTAGCTGCTGCCACAATATCCAGGATTGTACTGTAATTGGATTCACACTGCCACCACTGGAATGCACTCAGTTAGGTTGCAGTTTACATGAAGTGGACGTTCTTTGTAGAATATAGAGAGAATACAGACACTACATACTGTACTCTTGATTTTATCATGTGTAGTTTGGTGCTCTCACCAATTAACTGCTGTACAGACACAGTATTGTGAAAAAGTGGTGTATCAATCTATGAAAGACACCGTCCTTTTGGAAATGATTTATGAGCAACACATGAAGTAAGCAGCCAAAACCACGGCAAAACATCACTTCAGAGACCATCGTTCAGTGTCTTTTTTGAACAACCGCTTTAAATTGATCCCTGGTGGGTTTCTGTTCCTATTACGTATAGTTCTGGTTCATGTGACCGTAAACACACTGAGTTCTGTTCCAATCAGTTGAATGGTCTTAGCTGGCAATCTGGTGCGATCTGCAGGGTTTCACATGGTTCTCCAAATTGAACCACACTTCTATTACAATCAAGCCGTCAAATGCATTTGTCTTAAGTTAACTCACATTATACCAACGTCATGCTTCTAGAGTGATAAGCTACCAGAAAACTGGCTGTCATTTTTTTCTGTCAACAAAAGGTTGATCTGACAGTGTGTGTACAGCCCCCCGCCCACACACACACACACGATTTCGGCGCAAAACATACCGCAGAGAAGGACGTTCGAATAGATCAGCTGTTTCATCTGTCCACATGAAGCCAAACTCGTGCAGCCGACGGCGAATGGTAGCTTTTGAGACGTTGAATCCTGACGATGCCAGACATTCCTGAAGATATCCAAGTGTTGCCTTAGGGTTTGAATGTACCTGTCCAACCATTTCTTTCACAGCGCGCAGAGGTAAGATTTGCTTGCATCCTCTTCCTGGCAAGTTCGCAACAGTCCCAGTGGCTTTGAACTTCTTGATAATGGATGCTACAGTGGAAACTGGAAGATTCAACTTATTGCGAATTTTTTTATAGCCATAACCAGTCTTGTGAAGGTCAATGACCTTTTGCCTTACATTTTCGGACAGCTCTTCTGTTTTAACCATGATGCTGGACCACCGATTAGCTCTGCTGGATACAACCTCTTTTTCAGTTTGCTGTTTTGTACTGTTTATGCATAAAACATACAACAACAAATATGCATTTGTTGCCATCTAAAACACCGGAAGCTCAGCTCTATGGTGCAAGCAAAGCCACCGTGATTGTGGCAACGATTAGACGTTCGGTCAACAATTTCCGTTATCAACTTCCGGTGAAATGTCGCCCATTTTCTACCAAAATAAGAGTCAAATCAATTCTAAAGCACGAGTGCACCTGTTAAGTCATATCCAGTCAGAAGCTGGACCTTTCAAAGCTTGTGATAATAGAATATTTAGAGTCATTTATAAAAAAAGAAGTCTGTTGGTGGGGGAAATATAAGGTGAATGTGTATGGAAGTCAGTGGGATGAGGGGTTGTGAAGGGTGACATGGGTGGAAATATTTTGATAATTTGTAATAGGAGCAAAAGAAGTTGAGGGAGCAGTGGTTTCAGCAATAACATGAGGCAGTAAATGGCAGAACTGATCAATCTCAGATCCTAGTCTCTTTAAATGAGGTCTGCACAGAGATGTAGACTTGCACATATTTTAGTTATACTGGTCCAAAGGGTGTCCTGTGATGGAAACTTTTCCAAACAGAAAATCATCACATAGCCCAGCTGGAAATATATCTTCATTTTAAAGGTCTAGCTCACAAGCACACATTTTTACAAGCGTAATATGATGATGATGATGATGCAATTTGTATTGAAGTTGGTTGTTGTAACGCCTATTGTTACTGAGTGTTTACAGTTTCACTGGAGGACCACAGTGAATATGTTTTTTATTAATGCTTTGTGTGCCACTTTCAGTGACTATTTATATTGTATTTTTTGTACATCTATGACATTTCACTCAGATCAAATAAAATCATATTTTCTGAATGTTTCTTACATTGCAGGGTACTCTGCAATAATAAACCCATAAACTGCACAAATGGTTCTGTCTGTATGATAACAGAGATGTCTGAATTAATGTAATCATAGAAAAGATGTGATTACTTAATAAATTATACACTGTTGCTGTGTTTGTGCAGTGTAGAGTGTGCTGCTTTATTGCTGTGCAGTATGACTCCTGACTAAAATTATTAATTGGGCACTGAAAATGAATATTGTCATGCAGTTGGTGCCAGAGGTTAAAACAGCATACATTGAGAGGTTAAATCTTATTCACCTCTCTTGTGGTTACACATTATTTTAAGTGTTGTGTTGGCATTATCAAGATACAGTATATGTTTGAGTAGTTGTGTCAAAATACTCATAATACACTTGTATTGTTAATTTGTAATATCATTCTTCATTCTTAATAAAGGGAATAATGACACCATAGTGGTTGTTCTCTTAAATGTTGATTCTCAGTGTAGTGTAAAATAATTTGCACTCTGAGAATCAGGAAACCGTATGTGAAAGTACGGAGTTAACTGAAAATACAAAAGTAGCAATCCGTCTTCCACATCATTGCTTAATGTTTTGTAAAACGTATTTTAAGTGTAGCGTCAGCTCTGATCTGATGACCGTGAATGCAATGACTTCTATATTCCCCATTCATGCACATTTTTATTTTAATCTGAAAAAAGTAGCATTTCAGAGTGACCGCGCTATCAGCCAATCAGATAGAAGTATGTTGATTTAGACACGGATTTCTATCAAATGAGAGTGATAAGGGGGAGGTGCCGCAGACAGGATGCTAGACTGTTCTGGAAACCGGTAACGCGCTGTGTTCTTCTGCTGGCGGTAGAGACTGAGCCGCTGAGTTACCCCACGTTAGCTTTGGCTGTCTCCGTTACTGTGTCGCCATGGCCGCAGTGAAAGCGTTGAACCCGAAAGCAGAGGTTGCCCGGGCTCAGGCAGCGCTTGCTGTGAACATCAGTGCTGCTCGGGGACTTCAAGATGTGCTTAAGACCAATTTGGGCCCAAAAGGAACCATGAAAATGTGAGTGGTTCGTCACAGGCGTGGTTAGCTAGCGAGCTAGCGCTGACTGCCCTAGGATTGGATTCTTTGTTAAGTGAAATGGGTGGCTGAGTAGTTACGTTGCTAACATCATAGTTGTGCAACTGGTTGAATAAACATGTAACCGCCTAGCTAGATTTCTCCACATTGACGTGAATTATACAGTTGGGTAGCTAGCTTGTCTGTGGCAAAATTTTAGTAGGCACGCAATCCGCTAGTTAGCTCATAGTATGTTACGGACCCTGCGGCCTACTCACGCAGCCCGCATGGCTGTTTTCCTGCCTCAGCATGGCTAACGTTAGCTTGCCTGCTGTGAAGGGATTCTAATTCTCAAGAGTAAAGTTTCGCTTTGTGCCTCTGCGATTGCTCTGGTTAATCGCTACATTTCGATAATTTCGCCAGTGGATAACGGCAAAATGGTGTTGGACTGCGTTGCTAACTTTAAGGCTTGCTTAGCTTGGTGAGGGTAGCGCCAGCGCAGCGAGGTGGGGGCTGGGATTTACAGCTAGCTGCTAGCTGCGCACATGGGGCAGAGTATTAGCTAGCCAATGTCGGCAAGTAGGTGCTAGCCTACTAGCATTGTAATGATGTGTTTTATTTATTTATTTATTTTCGTTTAAGCAGCCTGATAACGTTAGCTAGCGAGCAGTGAAGCTATTTCTTGGTAGCTGTGTTGGTGGTGTTTGTGACCAGTCAATGGACCAGACTGACTTTTCGCTGACTCAAAATTGGTTTGGCCAGCTTGCTCGCTAGCTTGCTATCCAAGGTGCTAATTCCCGTTTGTGCTCTGTCTTCGCAGGCTTGTGTCTGGAGCTGGAGATATAAAACTGACCAAAGATGGCAATGTCCTCTTGCACGAGATGGTAAGGCATTCCAGCATTTTATGTTTGAGATGTCTTTAGGAAGAATTTACGCAATAGAGTAGTAGCCATGAGCTGTCTATTTGAGTAGTATTTAGATACATTTGGAGAATGTGACCATTTGTTGAAGTAGCTGAATAGTGTAGTCACACAGCAGTATAGTACGTCGAAGTGTACTTGTTGATTTAATTGAACTGCTTGATGTGTGTCATGTCATCCAATGTTCAAAAATGATGTTTGTCATACTGCACTAATGTTATCAAATAGCATGTCCAGATATTGTTGCTGTCAGTGTGTATGCAACCAACCAGGTTAACAGTACAGGCTGAAGAACCGCTACTGTGGGGTAAAACTGGTAGTTTATTAAGGGAAATGATATAGGGGGTATTACACAGACACAAGAGCCAACTGACATGAACCTGTCAGGGCTGCACAGGGAACACCCATGTGTGCTTCGTAGCTCTCCTGGTCATTTACCTGTGCCAGAGGAAAGTGTGGTCTGTACCTCTGCATTGGAAGAGCTACCCATTCTTCCACATGTATTCAGCGGACCAGTACAACTCAAGACTCATATAACCACTAATAAGATTAGTTGTGTTAATTGGAAGACACTAGGTATGAATATGTTGACCCGCAAGCTAAAACAAAATTGTTTCTGATTTTTTTGCACTACTTAGGACAGATGCTTCCAAAGTGAAGTGTTTTCAGGCTAAGCACTGTGCTCAAGGATAGAACAGGCCTATATAGGATTTGAACCTTTAGCCTTCTGGGTCCGATCCCTCACCAGTATGTAACACTGCCTCTGATAGAGGGAGTTGTGGGTCTAATGTAAAAGGATGTTGGCTTGTTCATTCTCCAGTTTTTCTTTGTATAAGTTGACCTAAGGATTTTTTTTGGTCTTGTTCATGGATACCTGCAGCAAATTCAGCATCCCACAGCATCTCTGATCGCCAAGGTGGCCACCGCCCAAGATGACATCACAGGGGATGGTACCACCTCTAACGTACTCATCATCGGGGAGCTCCTCAAACAGGCTGACCTCTACGTGTCAGAGGTTAGTCTCCCCCACCCATCCTCTCTTTTCTGATAGACTGCCTATGTTCTTGACCAGTCTAAAGCTCACCCATCTCTCCACAGGGCCTCCATCCCAGAATCATTGCAGAAGGGTTTGAAGCAGCGAAAGACAAGGCTCTTGAAGTTCTGGAGCAGGTGAAAGTGACAAAGGAGATGGACAGGGAGACCCTCATTAACGTGGCACGGACTTCACTCAGAACCAAGGTGCACACAGAGCTGGCGGATCTGCTGACCGAGGTGAGATTGTGTTCAACGGCCATCATGTGCGAATGGCCAGTGTGGGGCGCTGGTTACCCTGCTGAACTCTGACCTCTGGGGGAACTTTTATTGTTGTGCTGCTCCACCAATAGGCAGTCACTGTACTGCCTGTATCAAACGCGTGTACTGGCATACCTTATTTGAGGAGTCTTTGGTTGTACTGATAATGCTGTGTATCATGGTCATACCATGACAGACAGCAAGGGTTAAATATCCATTTGGCCTCACTTGTTGACCCCATTTGGGGTCACTTGTCAACTTCTTTAAGGCCAGGATCAGCATTTGCTCTTTTTGATTGTCATGTTAAAATGTTCAAACTGGTACTCTTGTGGAACGCAGTCATGTAGTCATGATTTAAATTGGTGTCAGCAGACAGAAACCCCTCTGTCCCTCCTTCCTAATACTGACCAATCCAAAATGGAGAATTTATTGCCAATACTGGCCAACTGCAGCTCAAGACCAGCCAGCCAAAATGTTCACAAGCAATGGAACTTGTCATGCCTTCCAGGTGAGGCCAGATAATTCAGATGCTGAAAATTATTACAGGAGATGCATACATCTTTATTATGCTCTTCTAAGTGCAGTTCACACATTAAAACTGTGTCCTGGTTTGGAAACACCAAAGTTTCAGAACCAGTGATGGGCATCTTATCCAATAAGAGTAGAGATTCCTAGTTCTAACCCCTTAATACACAACATCCGGATGCCCTAACCATGCATTTGTAAGCTATGTTTACGCCCTTTACACACCCTTATTTGGAGGAGGAGGAAGGTGCGAGTGTCTGCGCTGTGGAGCTGCTCACTGTAAGAGGTTGACGTGCTGTAGCAGGCAGTTTTCAGCTATGCTTTTGGGAAGCTGTCTGCCAGTGCCTGAGTCCTGTCCATCTTCCTTCTTTTCAGGCTGTGGTGGATGCTGTGCTGGCTATCCGGAAACCCAACGAACCCATTGACCTCTTCATGGTGGAGATTATGGAGATGAAACACAAGGTTGACAGCGACACAGTGTAAGTCATTAGAAGGCGTCTCCTGACAGGGATGTCTGTGTGGCAGGTCACTCATTCTGTGGTGGGCACTGAAATTCAGGTGGAACACAATGTCAAAGCTTGTTGAAACTGAGTAATGACTAGTTTGGCAGTATACAGGCAAACTGATAAAGGAAAAGACAGGCTGACTGGCTCAGTTCAGTGCAAACAAATTCAGCATGGCTGAATTCTGTGTTACTCTTGTCAGTAGTATTCACAGTCAGACACCATGCAAGAATATCTTTCACTCTTCCTGTACACACAGCAGTGAGTGGCCAGCCTGTTGTCTGCTCCATGCAAGAGTGAACACATTCAGTACTGAGTGACAGGGCTTGGCCCACTCCCAGGGGCCACTGTGGGTGTTGAACTCTTCCAACCCCCAGACTCACTTAAGGAAGGTCATGTCAGTTTGATTGCAATTAGTCAGTGGAAACAACCTTTAGGCATTGTTAACCAATCAGTGCCCACACAGTTGTGTGTTCTTTAAGGAGCTGTGTGTTCATTCTCTCGCTGTGTCCGTTTCAGGCTGATAAAAGGCTTGGTGCTGGATCACGGGGCCCGGCATCCGGACATGAAGAAGAGGGTGGAGGACGCCTACATCCTGACCTGCAACGTGTCTCTGGAGTACGAGAAAACGTAGGTGATGCTCAGAACTATGAGACGTGCCCTTTCCTGCAGTGTCCGCCTGAATCGTGCTGGGAAATGGCTCAGTCTGCTCTTCTGCTTGGGGTTTCATGAGAAAAGGGTGACTTTCACATCACATTGGTGGAATGAATATTTCACCACTGATGTGACAGACTTCTGCCCTAGTGTTTGGCATTTTTGTCATTATTTTTATGTGAAGAAAAATGTCATCCATCTCCGGGCTCTGATAGCCTGGCATCTTGCATTGCAGCACTGCATTCGTACAAGTAGTGTTTTTCTAGTGTTTTCATGTGGTGTTAGTTTTGTTATGAATTTCATTCATAAGGGGCCGTTCATTTACAGGTAAATCTGATCAGTTTGCCTGAAAGAAAGAAATTCTTAATTTTCATTTTTAACTGGTACATGGAAACAATGGGTTTAATATTTTTATGCATGTATGTTTTGTAGTGACACATGTTGGTGCTTGATGTTGGTCAAATACACTTGGAAGCGTGTTCATGAAAACGTTTTCGTTGGTCTGTTTCAGTGAAGTCAACTCAGGCTTCTTCTACAAGAGCGCTGATGAGCGAGACAAGCTGGTCAAAGCTGAGAGGAAGTTCATCGAGGAGCGAGTCAACAAGATCATCGAACTGAAGAACAAAGTGTGCGGGGACGGATCCAAGGGGTTCGTGGTGATTAACCAGAAGGTAAAAGCCCATGTGTTTGTTTCTGAAACGCTTATTTACTATACAGCACCTGGACTGCTTATGCGTCAAGCCTAAGCTGTATTGTTGTAATTGTTAACCACAGACAAAATGTCGAGTAGAATTTAACACATTCCTCATGTTAAACTGAATATGTAATTTATGATTATAGTTCCCATAACAAAAGAGGAGTAGTAACTGCTGAAGGGAGAAGGGGGTTGGTTATTGAATGATGTGGCATTATAATACGGGATTGTTGTACAGATATGATCCAACAGAACTGAAGCAGTCAGCGCTGCACAGGGAACACCCATGTGTGCTTCGTAGCTCTCCTGGTCATTTACCTGTGCCAGAGGAAAGTGTGGTCTGTACCTCTGCATTGGAAGAGCTACCCATTCTTCCACATGTATTCAGCGGACCAGTACAGCTTAGAGTGACTAAGGAGTGACTCACACTCACGTGACAGTTGGACAAGCGGTGGCTGTGTGACTCACGTACGACTTTGTCCCCCTGACAGGGCATTGATCCGTTCTCCCTGGACGCACTGGCTAAAGAGGGCATAGTGGCACTCCGCCGGGCAAAGAGGAGGAACATGGAGAGGTAATGCTCTTTTTAGGATGTTCGCCATGCTGCCATCTTGGTGGTGGTGGGCAGGGCTGGGACAAATCAGGTGTGTTTTTCTGGTGCGGCACAGCAAACATAGACCTCCAGCCTGCTGTCACTGTGTGCCCTCAGCTTCAGTGTGTGGGTCCATCAAATGGGCCAAGTGGAGCTGTCTCTGGCCATTTTAGCCCTTCAATGTTTTGATTTTTCCAGGAATGTAGCTGTTATCATAACCTCTTTCCACTCTGCTGCCCTTAATGTGAGGACCTTCTCTGAGATGAAGCGTTGTTTGAACATGGTTTTGTTTAAACCATGTTTTTTCTTTGTTTCCCCTGGCATGGCTGAATTCTGTGTTACTCTTGTCGGTAGTATTCACAGTCAGACACCATGCAAGAATATCTTTCACTCTTCCTGTACATACAGCAGTGAGTGGCTGGCCTGTCATCTGCTCCATGCAAGAGTGAACACATTCAGCACTGAGTGACAGAGCTTGGCCCGCTCCCAGGGGCCACTGTGGGGTGTTGAACTCTGTTTCTTTGTTTTTGTCCAGACTCACCTTGGCCTGTGGAGGCATTGCCATGAACTCTGTGGATGACCTGACGCCGGAATGCTTGGGACATGCAGGCCTCGTGTACGAACACACGCTGGTGAGTTCTCTTGCATTGCGATTGCTGTTCAGTGTAAAGGAAGTGGTGCCAAGAAATGAGTATTTGCTAAGGTGTTGATCAGTCAACAGCTATTCCAGTATACAGACAACGCCCGGTTGTTCAGTTTGTGGATTATCCAGTTATCCATGCAGTTTGTCAAACAAGGTATATGTGCAATAAATTTACCTTGGAGAAACAGCTTTATACCCTTGCCATGTGCTGACGGGTCAGTCTGATGCACCAGGCATTCATACAGACATGTTGCACAGATGAAAGTGGCATGCTGCCTTTAAAATGCTAAGATAAAATACAGCCAAGCTAGTTCATTAATATGCACCAAGGGCAGCTACTATTATCTGTTAACTTCATACATGGCAGCTTTAGCTAGCCCTCTGTAATTCTCACCTTGTGTTAGATCTTTTTTGATAGCAAATAAAGTTCTGTGTGTAGTATGTAAGCAGGTTGTTCAGTTTATAGTGTTGCCTATTTGCCACATGAAAAAGCTTAGTTTTTTAATTGTTTACCTAAGCTTGCTGATTATCTGAGCAATGGTTCCCCTCAGTTAGCCCAGACTACTTGTTTTTTGTTTGAGGTTCTCTTCTGGTGTCGCTACTGCTTTATTGGCCCATTTTGCCATCTAGTGGCAAAAGAGCAAATGTTAGCTACAGTTACAACTACAGGAGCTGAGGGAGACTGTTTTCTTGCCTTAAAGGAAGCATGAAGAGGTCTGATTGTATTGGACAGCACTCTGCTTGTGGGCGGGTTGTGTTGAATGTGTTAACGCTGTGCCCTAGGGGGAGGAGAAGTACACTTTCATCGAGAAGTGCGGAAACCCTCGCTCCGTCACCCTGCTGGTCAAGGGCCCGAACAAGCACACCCTGACGCAGATCAAAGACGCACTGAGGGATGGCCTCCGTGCGGTCAAGAATGCCATCGAGGACGGTACGCTGGACTCGGGGTAGATTTTGGGTCGGCTGTGCGGTGTAGTGGTTTAGAACAAAGAGCATCTGGTGTTCAATACAAAGGCTCACTCGCTTCAGTCTTTTCCATTACTTTGCTCTTCAACTCCACTGACACAAAACTCCAACCAAAAGTCAGGGACTTAGTCACAGTCACAGTGTTCCCGGGTCCAGTCCCAGTTAGGCTGTAGTGCTCTTTAACATGGAACTTAACCTGAGTAAATATGCAGCCATGCAATGGATGATGCATAAAAAAGCGAGCTGCTGAAGTCACGCTGTGTGCAGTCTTCTGCCAGCCACGTGCTTGACAGTCATTCCTACAAGCCGTTGTCCACTGTGACAGTTTGGGATCGTTCTCTCTTGCAGGCTGCGTTGTGTCGGGAGCCGGAGCTTTTGAGGTGGCAGTGGCCGACGCCCTGATGAAACACAAGCCCAATGTGAAGGGCAGGGCTCAGCTTGGGGTGCAGGCCTTCGCCGACGCTCTCCTTGTTATCCCTAAGGTAGGGGTAGAATGTCATATAAACTATGAATCCTTTCAAACCACAATGTTTTTCAAGTTACTCGAAGTACTTCCCTAAGAAGTCCCCAGGGAAAGTGTCTGTGCACCATGGCCTTCTGAGGACATTCGGTTTAGCAGGGTTGGTTTCCTGGAGACTGCAATTCCTGAGAGCCGCTCCACTCTGTTTACCCTGACTTTATGTTGCATTGCATGTAATTGCTTAGCAGATGCTCTTAGCTCTTACAACTTACAATTCTTACATATTATCCTTTGATACCCCTTAGTGACTCAACTGGTCCATTTAATGAATTAGTCATGTGTGCAAACACACTGTATTTCCTAAAATCTGAGGTAGTAAAATGTTTTTTGAGCCTAGAGTACTATGAGTGTAAGTATACTCTTGAGATATGCTATATCATTTTAAAAAGAAACAGTCGTGGTTTGGTGTTCCTGCCTTGGGTGATATTTCAGAGAAATTCAGTTTCCAAGTGGATTTGCATATTAAATGCACTGCTCAGGGTGGCTAGGTGCTAAGTCTTTATCTGTAAAGCACTTTACCAAACCACTGTATGAAAAGTGCTACATGAATAAAGTCATGATTTTTTTAAAGGTGTTTTTCTCCCTTTTGTCTAGGTCCTGGCTCAGAACTCTGGCTATGACCCACAGGAGACCTTGGTGAAGCTGCAGACAGAATATAAAGAGTCAGGGCAGCTCATCGGAGTGGATCTGAGCACCGGTCAGTGTCAGAAATGTGTTTGGAGATTTTGCTGAATATACATTCCCACCCGCATCTTAGGTTTCACAACTTTTCCCTTTAGTCTTTAGTAAGAGTTGGTCTTCTATTGCCAGCTGTTATCGGTTGCTTATTACAATACATGGGATGGACTAGTTTTTCACTAGGTCATCAGCTAAGGACAGAAATGGTAATCGAATGGAAGTGAGGAAAAACCTGTATTGAACCACAGTGTTACATTTTTTGTTTTAAGTCCTGTTTTTAGTCTTGTTGCAGTGCATTTCTTAGGCTTAAGCTTTTTAAACTTTCTGCAGGTGAACCAATGGTTTCTGGGGAAGCAGGTGTATGGGATAACTACAGTGTGAAGAAACAGCTCCTTCATTCATGGTGAGAGTAAAGACATTTTAGAAATCACATTTCATTGATGAATGAATCTCACTGTGTCATAGATCTGTTTACTTTAATGAAAGGAAAAGGGCATCAAAAACCATTGTGTTAATGACTGGGTTTTTCCCCCTCAACAGCACGGTAATTGCCAGCAACATTCTGCTGGTGGATGAGATCATGAGAGCCGGCATGTCATCCCTCAAGGGTTAAGGGGCGGAGCCACATCATCGAGGGGCAGTCTTCTGCGTCAAAAGGCCACCACTCAGCACTTCCCATGTTTCCAGCGTGAAGAGGCCGTTTTCAGATGAATAGGCTATTAGTGGCACAAGGCGTTCTTCCTGATGTGTGTCTGAGAAATCAACCCCCATGGAAACGTCATTGTGGTCCCCCAAACCTGTTGGTTTATTTATTTGAGATTTTTTTGTTAATGGCACTGAGCTCAAAATAGCAGTCCTTTGTACCCAATAAAGTTTGGCTCTGAAAATCAGTGTGATTTTGTTATTTTGGATTGAATTTAATTCATATGAGGAATCCATACCTTTTGTTTAGGGAGTATACCATTAGATTATAAACCGAGCCCAACAACAGTATTGTCTACACATCTGTTAGGTTTCAATTTTGGCTTACGAAAGTGGAAAAGTATCAAGGAGTATAAGTTCATTTGCACTTATGGGCTTATGGGCAGCAGTGGTAACATAGTGGTAAGGAGAAGGGCTCATCACCAAAAGGTTGCTGGTTCAGTTTGTTGGGACATTGCTGCTGTACTCTTGGGAAAGGTACTTAATCCAGAATTGCCTCAGTAAATATCCAGCTGTATAAATCGAGTCTAAAATCTAACCTATGGAAGTTGCTCTGGATAAGAGTGTCTAAGTGATAATGTGATGTAATGTAAGTCTGGTAAAAGACTCATGAGTCTAGTCACATGAGTTGTAAAGGCGTTAGTTTTGGTGGTTCAACGGAGTGAACCTAAAATTTCATTAAAAAAAAACGAACAACAGTGACCGTATCTTGAAACGTTTGGGGAAACTTTTAGTAAAACATGTTTCCACCCGGAAACTTTTGGCGGGATACTGTCCTGTGCAACAATTAAAACGGACCGGTTTGTGCTCCGCAGTGGTGCATATGGCAACTCAACGAAGTATTCTACCTAGCTAAATTGTAATTACTTGATTGTGTGTTGTTACGAACCTCCGATTGATATCTGCATTATCGATTAACTTTATTCATTAACATTAAGCGGTCAACAACAGAACTTCTTTAATGCATAATGAATTTATTGGGAACGTTGCTACTCTGGATGGTCTCGGCTGTTTCTGGCAAATCAGGTAGTCAACCGGAGAGCTATATACAGCTAACGTTATCTTGGAAATACCATTATTAATTTAGCCGAGTTTCATAAACTCTGTGAACAACACAAAGCATTTTAGGTGTTGGATGACGCTTCGTGATGATTTGCAAGCAAGGACATTTCTCAGCACACACCTTTAGGTAGCGGAAATCAGAATGTCAACGAATGAAATGAAAATTTCCAGGCGAGTTGTTATGAAGGAAGGGTTTCTGAGGAACTTACACCTGCAACGTGAAACTAAATAGCTGTCTGTTTTGATGTAGGTGGTAAAAACGGACGCTATGGGCATCCCAGGCGCTTTTCATTGAATTTTAACAATGTAAACATTTTAGCAATTAGATTGGCTTTGCCATTTATCAATTTGCCAACTATTCTTCCCATATCGTAGGCAAACGCATAGCAATTACCGAAACGAAACATGAGGTCCTAGCTGCAATGACACCCTGTATTGCAGATGATGACGGTATGGTGCAAATACCTGGAGGGCGTTTTAAAATGGGCACAAATTCAGCAGACGGAAGAGATGGGGAATCGCCAGTAAGAGAGGTGTCTGTTGGACCCTTCGCCATTGACAAATACCCTGTCACAAATTCAGATTTCAGGTGAGTGGTGGCTGTGTGCCCCACCCAAAATCATCGGTTTACCATTTGGCCAAAGATAGGTGGATTTTTCTACTCTTAACGTGGTGTCTGATGTTTTTCATTCTTTTTATTTGTTGCGCAGAGAATTTGTTAGGTCACAAAAATACAAAACCGAGGCAGAGACTTTCGGTTGGAGCTTTGTTTTCCAGGATTTTGTATCAGAGGAACTGAAGAGCAAAGTAACGGAAAAGATTGAAGTGAGTCAGCTTTTGTATTGGACATCAGATACACTTTATTTTAAGCATGGAGTTTTTCCTGACGTCCTGAACAGGCAAATAGGCTGAATAATGTACAGAAATGCCTCTTAAGATTACATATGGGAGCTCTCTTTGTTTCAAATCACCTTTGCAAATTAAGTGTCTTTTATCTGCAGTCCGCTCCTTGGTGGCTACCAATTGAGAAAGTGTTTTGGAGACAGGTAATGTCACAATTTCTTGACACTTAAAAAAGTATTAATACAGACTCTTGTCATCTGTTACGTGAATGTAAAATGTAGTCTCACAAAAACAGAACCCCATAGGTCTCAGAAACAACCGTGTTCCTAGAAGGGTTAGAGACCACTGCTGTGTCTCTAAGGTTGCAGGTGCAACTCCCAATTTGGTTGTACCATTAAGTGAGGTTCTTAATCTGAACTGAGTCTGTTGGGTGTGTGGGGAAAACACATTCAAGAAGTTATGTGGCATAAATTGAGATTAGTCTCACTGGATATGTTTGTCTGCAAAGCAAATGTAAATACTTATATAAATATGAATATAAATGCAGAAATATGTACCTCTGCCTCCCCCCAGCCTGCTGGGCCTGGCTCCGGGATCAAGGATCACCTGGACAAGCCGGTGGTGCAGGTGAGCTGGAAGGATGCAGGGGCTTTCTGTGCATGGAGAGGCAAGAGGCTTCCCTCCGAGGAGGAGTGGGAGTTTGCAGCCAGGGGCGGTCTTGAAGGTGAGACAAGTTTCATCTGTGAGGGTCCATTTCTCTCCTCCCAAACAGGGGGCCAAACGCAGAGATCAGGTGTTTCATTTCACGTTTGGTTCCACAGTTGGCTACTTATCTGCTTAATTTCTCTGGAAAGTCACTCTCTCTCTCGTATTTCAGGAAGGACGTACCCTTGGGGCAATAAGTTTCAGTCAAACCGCACCAACCTGTGGCAGGTCAGCGGGACCTTTAATTTTTATTCAAGTTGTGAGCTATAAAAAAGTCATTAAGTATTTGTTATAGCCTAATACATTAATAGGAATATGAATACTGACCTTACTGAAATGTATGGATGTGTTATTGTTTTTATCATGTCATTATATTTATTATGGTTATTGTTAAGTGTTTATGAGATAAATACTGATAAGTGAGCAGTTAGTAAATTCTTTTTTGTCCCACCCCTAAACTGAAGAAACAATTAAAGCAGTAGGAGCTTGTGTCTGAGGTTGTACCTGGTCATAAAGCTTTTTTGCGTTAGGATAACTTCTTGACATGCACCCCCTGGTGTCTGGTGTGTGATAGGGTAAGTTTCCAGATGAGGACACTGCAGAGGATGGTTACC
Organism: Megalops atlanticus; assembly: GCA_019176425.1. Lineage (NCBI taxonomy): Eukaryota > Metazoa > Chordata > Actinopteri > Elopiformes > Megalopidae > Megalops > Megalops atlanticus. The sequence goes on along the minus strand of CM032877.1, from coordinate 22,498,746 downwards.
ATGGAATCTCACCTGTCACGGCTTTCCCTCCACAGAATAACTACGGTAAAGCTTCACCAATGTGACCGTCTGCCTGCTTCAGAACCAGCATAATTCCAGGGCTTATTCTCCATTTAAACTGGAAGCTGTGTTCATTGGGGTGCCTGCAAGCTGTGCATGCAGCTCCTGATTGGTGGATTTACCGTGACATACATTCTGCTGTGTAGGCTGCTGTGAGCCAATCAGCAGCCATCAGTTATGTACATCATCCAAATAGCAAAACCACTGGGTACCCAGCCTGTGGTAATCAGGAGGGTGTGGAGCCTCATCCATGTTTCATTCAACATGCTCAGATAGAATCATTAATATATGTTTGGGGAATGACCTCTACAGCGAGAACGTGTAGTGATCTGAGAGCTGGTGGGGCTTTGGTTTGGCTGGCACAGCTCTTGTGTCCTTGTGGCATGGTACTTTACTCGGTGTTAAATTCATGTTTTTAAACGTGTATGGTGTAAAGGCTGAGAGTGCTGTGAGTTCAGGTGAGGATGTTGGCTGGTGCCGCAGGGCTGTACGACATGATGGGGAACGTGTGGGAATGGACCTCGACCCAATTCCGCGGATCGCAGCGCATGTACGTTCTGCGCGGGGCTTCCTGGATCGACACCGCAGACGGATCGGCCAATCACAGAGCTCGGGTCACCACCAGGTAGCCCCTCTCTCTCTGCCCTCCCTCCTCTTGTGCCTTATTTTTTTTTGGTGCCCTCCTTCCTGTTGGGCCCTCATTCCTGTCACATTCTTAAATATTTAATTTGGAAGCAACATTGAACATTTGAGCACATTTAGCACTTACTGTGCGTTGAGATAATCACACAAAGGGATGGCCAGGCATAGGTAGAAACAGAATTACTAGACTGGTTGAAAAATCCTATCTGATTAGAAACTGTCCTTTCCAGTATGTCTCCCTGAATAAATCAATCAACACATCACAGCCACCGGACAGATCAAAGTAATTTCCACAGTGGAAAAGCAGTTGCATTTGAAAAGAGATTTAGATTCAGTCCCGTCCAATGGGCCTACTTGATTCACACACCCATATGACCTCTGTTCTCTGTGATTACAGCCATTCTGGTATTTCTGTTTCTGTAGTGACCCAGGTCTTCTGTACAGCCAGTGGTGGTCTTATTTTCAATGTGTCAAGAGTGTAGTTAAAATGTAGGACTGAGGATCTCTGGGGAAAAGGAGCAGCTAGTTTACATACACAGAGCTTGTGCCATAAGGTTTCAGTTTAGTTTACCTTCTTTACCCATCACCTTTTCTGCTGGTTCTGTTGGATTCTGCAGGATGGGGAACACACCAGACTCTGCCTCTGATAACCTGGGTTTTCGCTGTGCGGCTGGTTCTACCCCGAAGCACCAGAACATCAAGCCCAAAACAGACCTTTAAAAAGAGCCCAAGCCTTCAGGATGAAAACGCTCATGTCTGGAGAGGCAGGAACTGCCAGTTCTCTCCTGTGGAGATTCTCGGACCCAAAACAACTACCTTTTTTATGTGAATCTTCAGTTTTTAGACCCTACTGTGAAATAGTTACCTTAATAAAAAGGGATAATTTTTAACCATGGGTTCCATTTACTGCTTCATATATTTTATTGCTGTTTAAGTGAAGGATTTGGATGACGGTATGTAACTGCAAAATCAAGATATTCAGATTACTCTGTTACTTTAATAATTGTAACACTGTATTGCATTTACAGTGTCTTTCATGAATCTCAAACTGCTTTACAGTGGGGGGGATGTTTGACTCACCTCTACCACCACCAGTATGTGTCACTCACCTAGCTGAAGCTGCAGCCAGGTAAACTGTGGGCTGATTTGATGACCACACTGACAGTCAGATAAGGGAATTTGGCAAGGACAGAAAGGAACCCTCACTGCAATAGTTGCCAAAGGAGCCTTAACCTCAGTTAGTCAGACCCCTCAGTCTCATCTGGAAGATGGCATCTCCTAGAGCACAGTGTCCTCTTAATTGCACAGGGGTAATGGTTTTCTTCATGGCCCAGAGAGAAGACTGCCGCCCTAGGGGCCCACCAACACCTCTTTCCTCAGCTGCCTGACCTTCACAGCAGGTCTCCCATCCGAGTGTCAACCAGCTCTGCTTGGCTTCAGCCATCAGGCAGGGCAAGTTCACAGGGGGAAAGGGCTGCTGGCTGTACATTCAGAACGGAAGATGTCAGTCAATTAGCCTTCGTACCTCAGAGCTAGATTTCTGCACATGTGATTGGAGTATTTTTAATGGGCTCTACAAATGAAATGCAATAATTTTACACCAATACATGGCAACCAAACTACACTGTTTTAAAAGAAATAATGTTGATTTTGATTACAATATTTTCTTCAATATGTTCAGCAATATATAGTCAGGAATTGTTGGATATGCTTTTTATTATTTTTAGCAAACCACTAAAACAGACAGCTTCTGTAAAACATTAATTCCATATGTAGTTTTATTACACATGAGAAATTGAGAACCCTCCCCCCATACAGCAATGTTCTGAGCCAGTGTGTCTGACATTGCAGTTTGAACATGTTCAGCAGGAGGTAGCTGGTATCAGCATGTAACACACCCTGTATATCCAATGCTCTTGGCAGAGAGGCAGAGCTTTGCATTATGGCAGAGAAGCCATATAATTAATGACATGGTGGTATGTGTTCATGTGGAGAGGAAACGACCCGATGACAAAGGAGAGAACTGCAGTGGAAGTGTAATTATCTGGAGTCTGATGAGTCGGGGAGCAGGGTTCACGTGAGGCCGTGAGGGAGACAGGGACGTCATCCCAAGGAGTTCTCCACGTGCTAGGCACATGAAGGTGGGTTTCTGAGCGCAGCAACCTGATTGGGTCTCATGAAAGGAAGTTGTGGGTGTTACAGGTCTGATACCTGCTGGGATCACAGCAGTTATGTGAAAATTCTGTGATAACTGCAGAAGGCTTGGAGTGTTCAACAGACTGCTGCAGTGAACAAATTTGGCTCCTGACTGCATTTCACAACCCGGTGCCATTTTTGTAACATGGAGGTCACCACTGAACTGTGGGTACCCATTCAGAATCTTAGCCACAGAGGAGTTACTACTGATGCAACAGTGTACATGTTTGATACACAACTACAGGTATATCTGCATTAACTCAAACAACTTCCTACAACACTCATATTGCATCTAAAAATCAAACTCCAGTGTTTCAAAAATAAACAGTGCACTGTACATTCTTGTATAAATTATTTCAAGTATGCAGGGTTATTTTTATAAGTTAATTTTAGCAAACACAGCAAACCTAGAGGCACAGGCATGAGCTGCCCAAAGCATAGTCATGCACACAAACCTATTTTAGGCAGAATTAAAAAATAATAAATGAGAATAATACATAATTAATTTAGATTTTTAAAGAAAGCTAGAATGAAAGCAAACCATTACTACGACGTTCCTATAATATAGCAGCTTGATGATAGACAGCATGATGTGGTGGCTGAGGGCTGCATAGTTAGTGCTGTGTGAAATGAACAGTGATCCTTACATCACGTAATCTAGTGATGAAAACTTTAACCGAGGATTACAGAAGGAAAGAGCAGGAAACATAAACCCTTTCATCTGTGTGCACCTCAGCACTACCCAGCACATATGTGTGAATCTTCGCCTCAGTGTGGGTGGGTGGGTGAAGTTTTCTCAGTGTGGGTGCACCTCAAACGGCTTTCACATCAGCGTGATTGGCTAATACAAACCTGCCCATGAGGATGAGTAATTACGCAGACATCCAAGAAGGTACTTGTTAAGTTGAATGGGTGCTACACTGACCCAATTTAAATTTGCAGGAAAGGCTGCAATGAACAGATCGACCGAAGATGGGCTATCACACAGTGGGAACAATGAAAAACTCTGGGTGGAATCAGCAAAACGCAGCAGAGGGTTAATCCTTCCTCTACTCTCTCCTTCTGTAATCCCGCTTGGTTAAAGCAGTCCATGATGGCAGCGTGGGTTTTTCACAAGTGCCTGGCAGTTTTCTTCTTGCCTGGATTAAGACCTCTGCTACTTCACAGTCATCTGGAGAGAGTAAATAAATACTCATCTTTAAATTAAACCCAGGGAAAGCATTTGGTTTGATGTACCATGTGCTCGACGGGCAAATGGCTCTTACAGCCCTGAGTGACCTGAGCCTGGTTCAACACAATCAAACAAGTTTGAGAGTTTGCTTCCCTTCAGAGCAGCCAAGTCCAGCCCCAGTCCTGGAGATGCACCTCCCACTGTGTTCACTACATCACCCCAAACCGCAGAGCCTACAAGGTAACTACTGATGGGGCAGTGTGGTGAAGTTGTAAGGAGCAGGGCTCATAACTGGTTGCTAGTTTGATTCCCTGCTGGGATACTGCTGTTGCACTCTTGAGCAAGATACTTAACCCACAATTGCCTCAGTAAATATCTAGCTGTATAAATGGATAAAATTGTATGTAAGTAAGTCATTCTGGATAAGAGTGTGTGCTAAATGTCAATAATATAATAATATAATGATACTTAATCAGATACTCAGTGGTATTCAGGTGCTGTGATTAAAACTCTCTCTGAATAAAGGTATATTGCTTGTATATTCATACACACCTCATACTCAAAAATACTTTAAAAATTAAAATATGTACTTTCTGACAAAAATGAAAAAATTTCCATGTGTCATTGAATGTTAAGGCCAAATCACTTTGCAATTTTAGTGAAATACTACTTTATTTAACCACAAAACCTAAATACCATTCAGGTGTCAAAAAACCTACTGATTTAGGGTGATCAAACTGGGTGGGAGACCACCAGGACCAGGGATGGGGCTGACTGCATCAGAGAGCAATCCAAGCGGCCCTTTAGGGGTACGGCAATAAACTAGTGATGGGACAGAGACACTTCACGAACCTCAAAATGGGCGGACCCACCATGTGCTATAAACAACTGACAGGTTTGATCCAATCAGAATGTTTTCCTGTGGAGAACAAAGCCTTTCGATTGGCTCAAACGTGTGAGTGACTGGCAGCACATGGTAGCTCCACCCACTGTACAGATCGTAGAGCCTCACCTCTCCCAGCTCTACCGTTAACCCTTTAGTTACCAGCTCCTCAGTGGAGCCTCCTCCGTCTCGGCCGCGATGGAGAGCAGGATGGCCTTGGGCGTGTTCTCGAACAGCGCGGCGCGGTTCTGCGTCTGACCCTTCTTCACCCAGTGGCCGTAGATCTTGAAGGCGCAGGCGTCGATCAGCTTGCGAATGGGCTTCACCGCGTATGGGTCGCTCTTGATCACCTCCTTGGTGACGGGCTTGGCACGGCGGTAGTTGCAGTAAATGCGCATCGTTGCCAGGACCGTCATACAGATCACCTGGGAGAGGGAGGAACAGGAGCATGCCACCTAGAGCATCTGTATGAGTGTGGGTGTGTCTGTGTTTGCTTATATGTGTGTGTGTGTGTGCGTGTTGGGTGTGCGTATGCATGTCTGTGTATATATCTGTGCATGTGTGTGTTGGCTGTGTGCATGTGCCTGTGTATGCGTGTATATATGTATGTGTGTTGGGTGTGTGCAAATGTGTGTGAGGTAGGTGTGTGTGTGTTAGTGTGTTCAGAGTGAATCTGCATATAGTGTGTATGGAGAGCTGGAGGCATGCTGTGTTACCTTAAACTTCCTGTAGGGGCTAAAGTGGCGCACTTCTGCCACAACATACTGCTGGAAGAATGGGTGGTTGAGGGCTTCTGTTGCTGTGTACCGCATCTCCGGGTCCACCACCAGCAGCCGGGAGATCTGCAATCACAGTGTCAGAAACATGTCCTCTGATGATGAGAAAAACAAATTGTTCACACGCAACAATGCCTACACTCTGAGAACTACCCCTGAACAATACTTACACTCTTAGAGGTACCACTCAACAATACCTATACTCGGAGAGCTACCACTCAATACTTACACTCTGAGAGCTCACACTCAATGTACATAAAGTCACACTCAAAAAGCTGTACTTTGCCATGTTCAAAATGAAATCTCTTATTTTCTGCTGGCAGGCTCACCACGCGCAGCAGAGACAGAAGACCGTGGGAAGGGGCGTCCGAGCAGACGTACCAGGTCTTTGACGGTGTCGGAGCGGTCGTCCCATTCCGGAGAGGAGAACTGGTAGTTCCCAGCCAGGATCATGCGCAGCATCAGCATCTGCTTACGATGCCAGAAGGGGGGCGACCCGGCCAGCAAGGTGTACATGATCACACCTGAGCTCCACCTACCAGGCGACACGTACATGCACAGCCACCACAATCACCCAAAATGATTTACATTAAACAGCCTGGTTCAGTAGGGTGTCCTGAGTGGACAGGCACACACACACACATACAAGGCATACCTGTCCAATTTCCTACAATCATAGCAGGAATCTTTATCATAGATAAATAACTCCATTTCAATTCAAAATCGCGATTCATTTCTGTCCAACATGACCAACTAATTCTTGCCTGCAGGAGTACATTCAGTTGAAAAGAAAGATTTCTGTTTCCTGTGTTTCATGAGCTGTCTTTGCTGGGATTAGCAGCAGTCAGCTCTTTCGGTGCACTGGACTGACCGCACTGTGTGTTTGTTTATGTCACAGTCAGCACTGAGTGACCACACTGCGAGTGTGTTCCTGTCATGGTCGGCACTCTGTGAGCATGTTTGTGTCACGGTCAGCACTGACTAACCGCCCTGCATATCTGTTTGTGTTACAGTCACAGCATGGCGGTCACTTACAGGTCGACGGCGGTTCCATATCCAGGGTGGTGGGGGTCCATGGAGCACTCTATAATTTCGGGGGCCAGGTACCCAGGTGTCCCGCATACCTCTGCAGAGCAGTAGGGGAGTCACGTGACTGTCACATAAGAGGTTTATACCAGATTCTTTACCCTCTGAAATAATACTGTGATTCATTGTGTTCACAAGGCAATATACGCAAAGACAGACATACAAAAAGCTGCTTCACTCACAGGACTGGCTCAACCCAGAACAAAGACATAGCCACTGTTCTAGTGTGCTCCTGCCTGCTGATGAAGCTCTGAGGCTGAGCCAGGCACATTTAAAAGTCACAGTGTCCCGCTTGGAAAGGTCAGGTCGAGCTCCAATTGACACCAGCAAATAGCTCCACGAATGTGCCGAGGAGTGGGCGCACTAGGTGTCCTGTTGCAGCCTAACCTTTGTCAGATGGGGGCACTGCATGCCGAGTGGGGGGGGGGGGGGGGCTTCTGCTGTCTGAGACTGACCCCTAGTGTCCATCTTGGATACCTGCAGCAGGGTTATCCATGTGAACCTGATGACCTTACAGAGGCTGAACAGTGAGGTGGAAAGACTGAAAATACAAACCATCATATTTCTCACCAGGCAAATGCATAAGTAATATTCTAATTAGTGTTTGTCCTTGAGGATGGAAGAGGGCTAGCATGGAGGAAAAGCCTACAAGAACTGGCATTAGGAGACTGGAGTCAGGTCTGCATTATTTGTTGAGAGTTAGGCATAATCAGCTCAAGCTGGACTCAGATCAGTTGTGTGTGTGAAGAATTCAGGCTGGTGGAGGGGGTAGATGCTTATGCCAAAGTGTGGCTCTGAATCCTCTGCTCTCTAAAATGCCCCATAGCACAAACCCACATCTTATAGGATCCTGTGGGACCTGTGGCCCCAACACTGAGGCATGGGCGGACTCTCCGAACATGGGTGGGGGGGAGATGTTGTCCTATCAGTAGAGGATGCTGGGAGTTTCAGTGGGGACGTGTCCAGTGGCAGTGAAATAGACTGACAGAGGGAGAGGGAGAGACAGAGAAAGAGAGGGAAAGGGACATAGAGAGAAGGAGATACCTTTGAGCTTCTGTCCTGGCTGGATCTGGACAGAAAAGCCAAAGTCTGTCAGCTTGATGTTCATGTCATCGTCCAGCAGGATGTTCTCTGGCTTCAGGTCCCTGTGAACAATGTTTTGGGAGTGGAGGAACTGGACCACTTCTAGCAGGGAGCGCATGATCTTCCTGCAAGACCCAGAGTACAAATGTCACCCCCATGACCAAGTAACTACAGCATGACTGTGGTCGACCCGCTCTCTACATAATCATCTCCATTTAGAATAACATAAGTGGATCAGTACCAGCTCATACAGGTTTGTACAGAATACACTGTTCAAAATGTATGTGTCAGGGTGCATACTACTGCATGTAGTATGATACAAAGATGCACTAGGTGTCCTTTAACGGGTAAATTATCGGTGCCCAAAAAAATACGGTTCAGTTCCTTCAGCAACAATGACCGTAAAGTTTAACCATGCACTGTGACCTAGCCCTCTTTCCACTCGAGCAGGTCCTTTCTGGTCGCCCCCCCCCCCCACAGCCACTGCTTAACAAAGGCACATTCATGGGAGAGTGGAGAGGGGAGACTCACAGATCCCTCTGTTTATACAGTGAGCTCTGACACTCTGCATTTAAGAGACATGACATCACTCCCCTTCGAGCAAAACGCATGCTCAGAACACCACGGGGTGTGAGTGTGTGACCAAGTGTGGAAATGATTGCGACCTGGTCTCCTTCTCGCTCAGCGTGACCATCTCAGTGAGGTAATCGAACAGCTCCCCCTTCTTCATCCTGTAGGGGAGACAGCATCAGGAAAGACCCATTACATCTTAGGCCGTGTTTCCAACTGCTAGTATATATGTTACGCATACATGTTGCATATATTATATATATAAGTGTGTGTGTGTATGTATATATCATATACGCATATATGAAAACTCCTTATGTGTAATGTCTTTTTGCTCTTTGCTTTTTGTTAAGTATTTAATGATTTTTAAGAGCTTCCTTGTCCAAAGCAGATTAAACTGGTACAATTAAAATAATAATGTAATTAAAATAATGAAGTAATTTTACTCTATGAGCTTTACTGTGCATTTCTGCTCCCAGTTTTGCTGCTGCTTATAAGATATTTTGTGCATTCTACCTGCATTTCACATGCATGAAGCAGTGCAGTGGTTCACTGGGAACACAGAGCACTTCCCTTTACCGATGTACCATTCCAAACTGATCTCTGTTTCACTTACATCATTCACATGCATGCATGTACAAATAAGGATCATCCATCAGCAGCTTAATCTTTTATTAACTGACCATATCTGATATGCTAGAGTTACCTTGGTACACTTTACACCAAATAATTTTAGGTCGAGAAAAAAAGAATAGTGTTATGTGAACACACAAGCTCTGATCTCTTTGTTGTAATAAAATTATTTTATGCAGCCTAACCCTTTTTTTATCATGATTGCTAGTAAAGTGTTTGAACTGCCTGTAATGCTGCAGCATTGGTCACCATTATGTAAAAAGCAGTTAGCTGCCTCTGGGAGACCCTTACTAAAACTGGGCAGGCTTGTTAATGATGACAATCAGGTTGAGGCTCTTGACCAGTTTTCCCAAAGGGGACTTTTATGCCACTTCTGTTTATGACTCACAGGCCACAACGGAGTGGCCCCACAGCTGAAAAGCTCTAAATTAGGAAACAAGCTATGGGAGTACCCATCACGGATATCCTACAGCATGTCTATCTGTGAAGCACATGCCAGCACAGAGCTGACGGAGGTGTCTGGTATTCATACAGCACGTGTATATATGTGCGTGTGTGCATGCGTGCGTGTGTGTGTGTGTATACAGTATATGTTATGTGTTATGTGTTATTCACAGGGGGCTATCCCAGTAAACTGAAACCAGAGCTGTTTGTGCCCACCCAACCCCCCAACCAGCCCCCTACATCGCTACGGCAACGGGGTGAGCTATTTGTGTCCGAGTGAGAGGGAGGAGCCTGCCCTCCTTCACCGGCTCTGCCCACACAGTCCTGGCACCGGCGTGGCCCTCAGCCCGACAGCACAGTCCCAGCCTCCGCTCATTGCTATGCAGGGAGAGGGCCTGCTTCACAATGGCCTGCCAAAGCAAACCTAAGCTCAGCTGGGAGACAAAGCACAGTCTCCATCCGGCCTGCAACACACTGCTCATTCAGTCCCGAGCACAACCTCACCAAACGCGCACGGATATACTGCCAAAAAATACACTTTAAATGTTTCTGTAACACACACACACACCAGAAGGCACGTCATCCACGGCTTTAATTGCTATGCTGCTTTCCCTGCTATTGTGTAGAATTTTATTGTAGAATGGCATATGTTGTGAAATATATTCAGCAGTATATGGATCACGCTGCATATATGAAATGATACACTTACATAAAATTTGTCAGATGTCTTCACTTATATCAGACTATCCATTCCACATACTGTATATGACATTTCATATTTTACCACATACTGTTATTACATTTTCATAGGGCTGTGTGACTTAGAGAACTCCACTGTAGAATCATTTGTACTTAACCAATAATTACTGAAACCAGAAAAGAATAGTAACACCTGTCAAAATGGCAAGTCAGCTTTAAAGATAGCAAAAAAATAAATCAGCCACAACAGTAGCAATACATTACATTAAAGTGATCCCATGCCGTGTTGAAGTAAGGGGTCACTTTCTTTGTCACTTACAATTGTCATGTATTAATATGTTAATGGAGTATTACATAAGTTTTTATGTAGTTTTTTGATTGATTACCACCATCATTTAAGAGGACTTAGCAGTTTTGACTGAAGTATTGACTGCCAGCAGCATAATCAGCTGAGGGATTATCGATGTGGCCAGAAGTCAGGCATCACTGTGTGCCGAGTGTTTGAAAGGTGCTCAATGGAGGCATACTCACAGGTCAAACACAAGGAAAAAGAAGGCCTTGGACTCAAAGCAGTCTTTCAGCTGGACTGTGGAGAGAGGACGGAACATTGGTGAGAACACTGAGAAAAAGAGGTTCCGGTCACGTGACCACCTGACCTGCAGCTGACCTCTGGAGACATTCCTTGTTAGACTCCCGCTGCACTGTTCAATATGTACACGCTGTGCTATGAAAACATGTCTATTAAGAAAGCTTTGGGTTTTGTGTGCACTGCTTCAGTGCAGGTGCACAGATAGTCTGGCCCTGTACTGGATGTGTTAACCTCTTTGTCTGAGGCCAGACACAGTGGCTGACTTTTGACCTGTGTGAATTCAGTGATCCAATGGGACGAATGAGAAACCTGCAGGTCAAAGGTCTTTAAAACATCTTTTCAAACTTGGTGTTCAAGAATCAACCTCTCAATATTCGGTTATTACAGTCACATAGGAACCCTCTGATGCACAAAGACATTGAGTCATGGGTCCTCCCCGTGAAAGATGCACAAAAATTCATTAGAATATAGTCCTGAGAAACTGAAACTTCATGGACCCCAGAATTGGTGCAGGCATCACATATCATCACTGATTCCTTGCCCTGGAAGAATTAGTGTTTTTGCTGTGGAAGGCAGAGCCACTGGTTCACAAGAGTGAGGGACTGATGCTACATGACGGCTCCACCCATTATGGGGCCTCCCTCTCTGAGCATAATGAAACAGGGTGAGGACTGTGAAGGAGCGGGCTGGACGCTCAGCGGCTGAGGTCACCTACTGATGTTCTTTTGACCGTAGACCTTTTTCAGGATGTCGATCTCCTTGATGGTGGCCTCCTGGATCTCCTGGATCTCCTGAGGGGTCATCTTGTCGGAGGGGGTGATGTCGATGATCTTCACCGCATAGTCCTGCATGGTGCGCTTGTCCACACAGCGCCTCACCACGCTGCTCACCCCCCTGCAACGGCACCGGGACAGGTGAGCGCAAGAGCGCGAGAGCACGAGCCCACAGGTGAGTCTGAGCGTACATGCGAACATTAATCACCAAGACAAGAGAGTGCGAGCCTACAGGTGAGTCTGAGTGTACGGGTGAGTCTGAACAAACAGTACACTATTAAGTGCCAAGACGGGTGAGTGAATGCCTACAGGTAAGCGTGGGAGGACTGGTGCATGTGTGTGCATGAGTTTTACTGACGAATATCATGTACAAGGATGAGTGTCAGCACAGTGGTGAGTGTGACAGCACGCGTGAGGATCGGCTTACAGGCGTATATACTGTTGTGTAAGTATAGGAATAAAGGTTAAGGGACAGCTTGTCATCCGGAGGTTGCAGGTTCCAGTTCCAGTTCCTGAAGCTTTTGCACCTTTGAATAAGGTGATGCTCCAACAAGTATGGAAAGTGTTTTACCAGAGCACCGTATCTGACTAAAAATATTACACAGGCCGACATAGCTGTTTATACTCATTACGCACTTTAGAAATTTTATCCACATAAAACATGTAATTATTATACACTGCGAGGCTGCGTATAATGTGTCATTGCGAGGCACGTTTGCACCATTTGGCTCGCGAGAGGAGGATCTCGATGTACCTTCCCAGGATCTCTTTGGGTTCATATTTTTCATAGAACTCCTGCGCTCCAACCCAGTCCGGAATCTCGTCCTCTTTGGTCATTCTGGGCGCACTTTATCTGTCGCTACAGGACCGGCTCCTGGAGCCTAAAGACTGTGAGAGATAAATGCATGGACATTCCTGAACGTGACGGATGAAAGAAACATTTGTGATTACAGTTAATCACTCATGCATACGCTCATGATTCATGCCATCTGTGCACACGCCACAGGACGGTGCGCTGGGGCTTCCATGGTCCGTAACATTTATGCTAGAGCGAGACAGACACCCGATAGTTTCTAAATGTCAGTCATGAAAAAGGTTAGTGTTAAAGATAGAATGAAGTGTCTGAGGAAGAGCACTCCTTCGCCGAAAAGCCCAGTATATCCTAAATCATTCAAATGAGCTGGATTAATATATCTCTGCTACGGTATGACCACGTTTAATTCTATGCAAAACACAAGCTAAGACCACGAAATGACCCTTTTAACATACAAATGACATGCTGTCTATACAGTTGCTTCATATAATAATTAAAAGTATGCTTCCTAACGAATGCTATCTTGCAAAGATGATGATATACAGCCTTTCATAAGTTAGCATAGATGTCCGGCGGAATTGCTAAGGATATAATGCCCTCTGTTGGTTGACAAGCTCTTACTATCACTTTACTATCGCGCCGGTGTTCTGATAACAACATAAAGCGGGTTTCCTACAGTGAGAAATCGCTGCGGTTTTAGTCTCCATAACACAACATATGTGAAACACTGTATTATAAAGTTAAATTATCTGTTTTTTGGAACATCTTCTCACTTTCAATATCACTGTATGTGACGTGCATACAAAAGATTGACGTGAAAGTGAAAGCGCATTCATTAAAATCGAATGTCATTTCAGCTGAATGGCATTCTAGAACGGAAGCTATTTGCTATATTTACGCAGCCTATCTACATCAGCATCACACTGTAGCCAACATACCGTTCGTTACGATCTTCAAACGCTAAAGCCTTTCCAGAATCTATGTAAGCAACATACGGGCGATGTCGTTATAAAATGTAATACTGCGGCAGTCATCGATTTTGCTATATTTGATTCTCTGACCTTTCCAGCGTTCTCTTCGCACGAGGTAGCTAGCAAACATTTAATAAGAGAGCTCTCATCCCGGTTACGGTGACTCACATCAAGATTTGTTGGTCCAGGCGTCCCGTAGAAACCATTGTCTTCAAAAATAAAACATATAAATCCTTTTCCTTATTAATCAATTGCAGATATAAATCCTGAATGGACGATTAGCAACAAGAAATGTTTGTCGAAACTGCTTTCCCAGAAAGAAAAAAAAAACCGTTCACGCGGTGCTTGCTAGAGAGAGGGCGAAATTCAAGTGACGGATGCCAAAAATAAATTGGGAACCAGCAAGAGCTTGAGCCGGCCGTCAGCCTGTGAACAAACAGTCCTGCTGCATGTTGAGAAGCGTTGCAGCCTTCGCCCAGAACTGACCCCATACAGATTAAAGCCAAGGCACAGACAGCACCCCCGTGCGTGACGCTACAGAACAGCCATCGTTCTCTGTCGGCCATCTGCTGTTATAATGATTAAACAGGCAGATGACTGAGTATGTTTTACAATTTAAAGACGTATTGCGGTGGCCATTGTTATTTTTATTTTCAAGAAAACAGCGACGCGGATAATGCAGTTGTGGAAGGTAACGCTCAAGCACGAGCTTTGTTCATAACGCCAACCTTTCGAGGTATTTCTTGCCAAGCTTATTCTGTTGTAGCTTAGTCCTCTTCTCACAGTTAGAGGGCTTGAATTCGTATACTGTTATACAATGCAATGGTAATATTTTTGGACCGCTTGCCTCAAGCCCCACTTAGATAATCAATTTTAAACAAGTTTAAAAAAAATTGTTTGGTGAAACTATCAGTTAAGAAAATGTTTAAAATTCCAGGCAGTTCTCAATGTCACCACTAGATGCCGCGCTTGTACAGAGATGCAGATTACCTCTACGGCCCTAGATGCCGAAATCACTTGAATCACACGTGTGAGATCCTCCTCAGAAATCACACATAGAGAATTGAAACTTGATTTCGGTGAGATACAAAGTGTACGTTATTTTCGCCCGAGGATGTTGCTGACTCTGAATCAGTGTTAAAATTTCACAGTCAATGCCTGGGTGTAAGGATTGGGGTTTGCACAATGACTTTAGATCTGTTGTTGGGAGACTTCACCTGGAGCAGGTTAACAGCCTTTGACTTGAGTAGGCTCTGATCACAGGACAAGTGCCATGTAAGCTGTGATCTCACCCACTAAACTCCTGTATGGTTCAGTGTCCAGCTCCCCTGCACTTAATTTCACAGCATCTGCCCTATGTACATGTATGAACATTTTATTATTGTATACTGTATATACTTTTCCTCTGACTATTTTGTATGTATTTTATGAACCATCTCATACCGAGTGGTTGTCAGTTAATGTGAAATGTTTTCCCACTTCATCACAAAGTGAGTACTCTGTCAGTTATATGATGTTGTCCTCTGTCTGTTGATTTTTATTCAATATGATATTCTAACTGTCTGTGTGTTTATTACAGCGGTACCAAAGAGTGGTATATATATATGACCTTAAATTACAAACTACATAACAGAATCCACAGCATGGACCAGCACGGAACACAAAATAGCCTTTTGTCATCCATTTTATTAGTTTCTCTAGTATTGTTTTCATACAATGAAAATGAACAAACAAATTTAATATGCACACAATGACAGCAGAAAATAAAGAAATAAAAATAAAATAAAAACACATCCAGTCTGATGTGTTTCAAATCTGGCTCATTTTTTCCTCCTTCAATACTGATGTGCGTAATACTTTTGGCTTCAGACGAACCATACAGTAATGTTTGTTATATAAACAGTTTTTTGTGTGCTGAAATTTTTTAGTTTTTTTTTTTCAGGAAAATATCAAGTGTAGATTTGTCCTGTACTGAATTTAGTTCAGTTGTGATTTAAGTTGATAGGGAGTTTGTGAGAGTTTGTGGTTGCCACAAATCGAAACAATACTGTACAATGAAAACCTTTTCCTGTTTTCCATGAAATAGATGTCTTTGTATAAAATACAGGACCAGCAGTGTGCTATAGATCCCTATTCATTAATCAGGTATTGCCTGGATGTATGACATTCCTTATACAAACCTGTGTGAGGAAAATATATAGCTGTCTTTTCTCTTTACAGTAAAATAAACATCTCAATAAACATCTCAATAAAGTCTCATCCTTCTAGTTTTAAAATTCTAAAATGTATATTTGCTGAAAATTGAGATATGCATTTATATAAATAGTACATATCTTCTCTTTCCTGTTTTCTTTCTCATTGTCTCTTTTAAAATGATCCTTTTAGCCAACTCAAGCAAAAAATGTATATGTACAGTCAGATGCACAAGAAATACAAATATTTATATTGCTTTGCTTTAGAAGAAATTGTCATATGATTAAATCAAGAAGAAACTGATAAAATATGAAATCATGCTGGATACAGCTTTTAAAATAATCACAAGTAAATACCTTTACCTATTTACGTTTACCCAACTTTAATATTGCTGACTGGGGAAGAGTAACGTCGTAGTGTGCACCATTATCCACTAGGAGGCACTATTGTAAAGAACGCAAAACGAATTATTGTGCCTTTTGTCAGAGAGGCGTGGAGTGGCACAGTAACGTTAATGTGATATCTACGATCTTATCGTCGGTATAAATCCCCATCGTTCAATCATTCTTGATCATTCTTGTACCCTGTCTGCTTTCCCCTCCTCTACAGTCTAATGAACTGTGTCAAGAAGATGTAAATATCATTTGCTTACAAACATTCAGTCAGGTGACAATGTCTGACTCTATTTTTAAAAACTGTTTTAGAATTCAAGTAAAAGTCAACTGCTTTGTGGCTGGAAAAAGGTGGAACATTACAAGTATTTTTCATCAGAATAAAAACATGTGCTTCGCTTAATCACTCAGTTCATTTCAGACTCAAGTCAGAATGTAAAAAGTTCACCTATATAAATAGAATAATGGAATGTATTCTTAAGACCTTGGGGAAGGACTTTGGTCAAAAGATGCACAAAAGGTAGTCCTGCAAGAGCAGTCCCATCTGGGCCTGTATTCCTACAGAGATGTGCTGTGTTGTAGGAGAGGATGTTCAGCCTCACATGTGCACAACATGCAGGGTCTCAGGGGCAGAAAATGGACGTCACCCCCGACCATACACACACACACACACATGCACAGAAATATTCATTCTAATTCCAAGCACATGTAAGTAAGGGTATACTCTGCACGCTATAATCAGGCCAAAATCATGTTGTATATGGTATATCACCAGTTGAAAACAGTGCATGAATATTGCAGATCAGACAGCGTGGTGCTGAACATGTGTAAGAAATGAGATGAGAGATATGAGCAGATAAGCAAGCTGAGGAGGTGCTGCTGAACCTGGTCCATGCGCTAATGGATGATAGGGCATGCACATGCATGTTTGCATGCTTGTGTAAGTGACTGTGTGTGTCTACGTGCATATGTGTGTTTGACAGAGAACGAGAGTGAGTGTGACAGAGAGGGACTGAATGTGAGTGAAAATATTGAGAGAGACCAACAGATTCAGGGGACAGAGGGATGAAGGAGAGTGTAGTGCCAGTGAAGGATTAGGAGATTATATTAAGAGATTAGAAAGAAATTAAAAGCATGAGCTAAAACGTGTATGTGTATATGTGTTTTCTGTGAGTAACATTTATCTGTTACCCAAGGAACTGATGCCAAAAGCACTCAGAGAATATGCACAATGTAGCTGATAGGAACCAACCCTAAAAGTCACAGCTGTGGGTCCTATTCTGGGCTGAGCACTAATGACATTTGAGAGAGTAAAGCCTGTCTGTATGGAACTCCTCCATCACATCCCTGACTGCACCAGTGCTACCCCAGCCAATATGTGTCACTCCCCGGAATGTTGTAGCAACACTAATGCAACGTAGCAGTGGCGTTGGTATGAGAACATAACACTATGGTTGTGTAATTCACCATGAATGCCATCGAGGAAAGACAACACACTCACTGCTGTAACATTACAACAACAATACAGAGCTGGCGTTCACCACAGAGATAGGCCCCAGCACCAACGCTTCACCATGGTAACGGTTTCCATGGAAACAACCCAAGGGTGTCTAAGACATCTGATGTAGATGGAGGCCCATGTAATTAGCACAGTAAACCCTGATCCAGCACTGCTGGATTGAGGCTGATAAAAACAGATGCTATAGGAAGGCTTATATGCAATGCTTCCACACCAATATGAATATGGACATAATTATGAGTACATAAACAGTAAGCAAAACCTTCTCTGCATTTCCTCATTATCTCAACCCGATTTCTCACTGTGATCAATCAAATTCACTCAGATCAATACAGAATATCATGACATATCCCGCACATGCATATAATGCACATATTAAACAGGTCAAGGTTCTGCTGCCAATATATCCTCTGTATGAACCCCTGAAATGTATGAAATGTCTGTAGAAATAAATACATACATGAATACATACTCTGTGGGAATGAGTCAGTGCAGTTTCTGAATGTGCCTCTGCAAAGGAAAAGGAAATGTGCTCATTACAGATCCATAGTACAGAAATCTGTTCTTTTGGACATATGATTGGGATTTGACAATGTGAGGTGGCGGATGGCAGGTGAGGGATGTATCAGGTTGTAGGTGGCAGTAATGTGCTGAGTGTAGGAGTTATTTAAATTACAGTTAGTGTGATTACATATCACTTTGAACTGATACACACAGAACATTCATAAACCACAATCTATTCAAATTTCCAGTTTGGTTATCAAGTGAAGGGCACACACACACTCACGCACAAAGAGCTCAACCAATCAAGTAATTAAAAAAGGCCAGTTAAGCATAAGTCTGCTGCTGCTGGTATCGTTTAGCCACATATGCATTTAGATGTTACATGCATTCTGATGTCTGGCTCCTCTTTGTGTCCATTAGCATAAGATCATTTCAAAATCGCAGTAACCTTTCCCTGCACGATGGGGTTGGGAGGGATGGGTCGGACAAAGTGGGCAGAGCACAGAGGGGGTGCTAAATTGGGAGGACATGGCACATACGCCTTCTACCTCATAGAAGTCACTCTGCATGCAAATATGGCTGTGCTTGTGTGTCTAGCACCACAGCATGTAACTGCATTAGGCCATAGGGTTATCACTAACACAAAAAACAAGACTCATAATTACATAAGAGAAAGGAGAGTACATACACATCTGTGGTATTTCACAGCATGTCTGTGTGTATGTGTGTGTGTGTGTGTGTGTGTGCAAAACTGAAAGACATGGGGGCTGGAATGAGGAGCCAATGAGCGGTCCAGGTCATACATTTTTATCAGACCTTTCAAAGAATTACATCATACAGGTTTGTGTTGTACAGTCATGCTTATAAACAGGTTTCAAGTCAAACTGCTATACAAAAATATTTGTCTCAAAGCCCCTGACCCCAACATTCCCCCCTCCCGGTGTCCACCCTTCTGTCCCCCAGAAGAATGAGTCAGACCCCCTACTTAGTGATACCTTTCCAATACTCAGTCGAAAAAAATCAGCACACCACTTCTGCATAGAAGTGTGAATCTTCGTCTCTACACTACTCCTTATCTAATGAATGGTTACTAATGCTGGTATGTGGTGAGAGTGTGTGTGTTTGTGTGTGTGTGTGTGTGTGTGTGGGTGTGAGTGTGCGTGTACCAGTGTGTGCACGTGTGTGACAGAGAGTTATTCTCTTTTGTTGATTCTTAGTCTGAAAGACACTCGTCCTGCGAACTTGTCTCGCTCATTCCCGGTGGTCTCCACGTTGTCCGCGTTGATCTTGCACTCCACATTGATGTCTTCATTCACTGTGACATTGAGAAACTTGACGGCCACCAGTGGCTGGGAGTAGTTCACCTAGTGACAAAAGTCAGGTACTGCAACTGTTGTTGTTGTCTGATTTGCCATTATGTTATTTTGTAATTAATTCCAATTTGTCAATGTAGAGTACATTTTGTCAATGTTACTACATGTGTGCATCTCACCATAGGAAGAAAATGTCTTTTTGGTTGTCCCCCCATCCTTATTTTCTTTCTATCTATGTTTTTGCACAGGGTGAAATTAATACTGTGTGCGAAATATCAGTCTGTACCACCTACAGCCTCGCTGACCATAATGCACATGGTAACGCACTGCTCTTGTTCACAATGTATTGTTAATGTTAAAAAAGCATTCCTATGTTTACTACGGGGTTCTGTTAAAGACCGAGTCCATCAAGAATGTTCACAGCGAGCCAGCCAATCAGAATTTTCAGTGTGGAATGCACCAAGCTTAGTATCTAGACCATATAACAGAGATTTGTTAATGGAGTTTATGTACAGTCCCCATGCAGGTGCTCTATTCTGTGTGAGACAGAGTTGAGTGAGAGTGCAGTCCAGGTAGATTATGACCATCCCCCACCCCTGCCCACCCCAGGGCACTGACCCTGTGTCAGTGCCATGTCTAATCACATAATGGTCGTAGTTGGGATTAGGATTTGGTAAGACAATCCCAGAGGGCCTGATGGGGAGGAGTAACTTATACTTTACCTGTGCCTTCTTGCCGTAGTAGGGGTAGTACATGAGGTTGAGGGTGCCGTTGGGAGGGAAATACATCAGCTCTCCGATTTTGTCGCTGTCCTCTCTCTGTAAGGAGAGGTGTCCCAAGGCAATTAGAGAGAGGGGGGATACATGGTTTCAGAATAAGAGCTTTACATATTTTCTGTTTGATTTCAGCTTGAGATCAGTTTTGGTACCAGAAGTTAGGGAGTAATTGCCCTGGAATGCAGTCACAGCTATGTTTCTTACTATTTTCATTGACCTTTGTCCCCTAACTGCCTTCAGCCTTCTTAGGGCCTCCAATGAGATTTTTATTCTGACTGATATGGTGACCTCACCCCCTCACAATAACACAACCATACCAAATGCTATAACATTATCAAGAAAGCATAGGTTTGAAATGAATACTTGCACATACCATCTTCAGACTGGTGTTCATTGAGAGAATGAGTGAGAACCTATTTGCAAGCAAAATAATGTACACCATGTTTCACCCTGACATGCCTGTTATACAAATAAAATTCCTATATAATACAGCTTCAGGGAAATTATCACTAAAACAACCTGAATGGAACATAGTCTCTGGCTCAGATCCAAGTCTGGTCCTTGTTACTTCACCCCATGTAAGACAATCCAGTCAGGTCTGTCCATGCAGTACCTCTCTCAACCACACAAAGTACCTCCAAGTTCTCTCAAGGGGGGCGGACAATTGCAGTGCTAGCTGCACATACACCTACTCCAGTCCTCCTGTAGCACACAATGCTAGCTGCAGCTATATCTACATAGGCTCCCGAATACCTTTAGCACACAATGCTCTTGTAGTGCTAGCTGCAGCTACATCTACATAGGCTCCCAAATACCTTTACCTCACAATGCTATTGTAGCGCTAGCTGCAGCTATAGATACACAGGTTCCTGTCTACCGTTACCACAAAATGCTATTGTAGCACTAGCTGCAGTTGCATCTACTCCAGTCTACCTATAGCACACCATGCTTACCCATTCATCCTTGCCAACCTTGTACCTCTGAGAGAGGAAGAGGATGGAGTGGGAGATGAAGAAAAGAAAGAAAGAAAAAAGTTTGGAAGGTAAAATGATGTTGATATAAGCAGACAATAACAGACAACAACAGAAAGATCCCTAATGAGCTGAACAGAGGTATGAGGTGGGAGACAGAAAGATGCTGGTACAGTGGGGCAGGAAATTTTAGCCTCTCACAACATCTGCCAGGGTCACATGGAGCATGCAAACAATAAGCAGAAGGCTGTGGCCTCCTGTTACAGCAGAGCAGAGGAGGAGAGAGGAAGAGCAACACACCTTGGCCCCGCAGCTGACGAACGGAGACTGGCCATCTTTCCCAGGTAACATTCCAATCACCTGTGCAGAGAACATCCATCATGACTTTGTTACATGTGACCTTTCCGTGCTGTTGTATGGAGTTACGAAAACCTTATTGTTAAAATGCTTCTGCATTTCCGGCGCCTCCTACCCGGTTGAGCTTGATGAGGACGCAGGGCTTGCCGTCCAGGTATCCGTAGTAACGGTCGTCGAGGCCGGAGCAGTCCTCCAGCATGGTGCGGTTGAACTGGCAGGAGCGCTTGGGGTTGTTCCTCACCTCACCGCTGTCCTCCTGCACAAAGTACCTGTCCGGGAGGCACTCATAGTTTGTCATCACCTGCTGGGAGTTGTTGTAGGCTACAGGAGGGCAGAGGACAGGGGAGACAGGGGACAAGATGACACAGGTGTTCCACACTCTAACCACTCCTATCTCAACCCACTCCCACTCTAACCACTCCCTCTCTAGATACTCCCACTCTAGCCACTCCCACTCTAACCACTCCATCTCAAACCACTCCCACTCTAACCATTCCCATCTCAAACCCCTCCCACTCTAGCAACTCCCTCTCATACCACTCTCACTGTAGACACTGTCACACTACCCACTCTGACTTTCTCCAATCCCACTGAATTCCCTCGGTCTCTCCTCACTGCCACTGCGCCCTCCATTTGGGGCTGGTGAGCTGCAGTTGGGGCAGGCAGAGGAAGGTCCTTTGACTGACACACATGCCAGTTAAAATAACTATCATCCATTAGCAGCTGATCACTCTTTACTTGATCGCATAATGTGGTAGTGTTACCTCGGTGCACCTTATCATTTTAGTCACAAAGTACAAAATAACTGTTTTTTTGAATGTCAGAATTGATCTCCAGCCTATTTGTTATAATCACGAGTATACAAAAGGATTTATTTAATAAAACCCAATCTCTTTGTTAGAATTAGAATTGTTTAATTTGAAGAGCTCAAGGGTATTATAGTGCTGGGACACTGGATACAATCATGTAAAAAGGAACGAGCTGGAGGGTGAGCCTGGAAAACAAAAACAGTGTGCTCCTTCATCCATTTAAAGTGAGGTTCTCTGAATCTCTGCTGTTCTCTTCTTCAACCACCACTGCTCCCCCTTGCTCTCTCTCCCCACTCCCACTTAACTCTTTCCCCACTCTCCCCCTCTGTCCCCCCTGACTCCCGCTCCTGCGGCCCCACTCACGGGCGAGGAACTCATCCAGGGCCTGGACATACACATCCCAGCTCTCCGTGTCCTCGATGCTGTAAACAATCTCCAGCGCTTCAAGCTTTGGCCTGATCATCAAGCCTGCAGAGACAACAGAGCTGCTGATTCAGACACAGCCTGTGGGGAAGAATGTGTGCGTGCATGGGTGTGTGTGTGTGTGTGTGTGTGTGTGTGTCTGTGTGCGTGCATGGGTGTGTGTGTGTGTGTGTGTGTGTGTGTGTGTGTGTGTGTGTGTGTCTGTGTGCGTGCATGGGTGTGTGTGTGTGTGTGTCTGTGTGCGTGCATGGGTGTGTGTGTGTGTGTGTGTGTGTGTCTGTGTGTGTGTGTACACGCATGCTGTATCGGTAGATATGTATGTACCTGGAATAGCCAACCTGTCCTGGTAGGTGGGTTTGTAGTCATCCAGCGTCTGCAGCATGACATACATAGTGAGGGCAAACAGTCCTGCCAAGGCGACATAGAAGACCAAGTAGAAGAGCAGAATCAGACCTGTGAAGAGAGAGAGGGAGGGTACACAGTTACACATTATACACTCATTATACACAAATTACACACACACACATAACAGGATCAGACCTGCATAGAGGGAGAGAGAGTACCCATGTTACCCAGTTACACACACACTACAGACACACACACAGTTCAGCACAGCTAAACTGCAGGAGAGTACATTGTTAGCTGTAGCTATGACCCCTGAGGGCACAGGGGTTGTGACCCAGTTGAACCTTTGGCCGCATAGATATGGGCAGAGACACACGGGGCCTGATGGGTATGTGTCACCACAGCTTTGGGCGGAGTTACAGGCAGCACTGCACAAAATATCAGCTCATTTGGCTGCCCGTGTGCAAGCTCTGAAGCCTAACCTGCTACAGTCGCACAGAAGTCAGTCAGAGCATTTCCATGTGTTTTGAGAGGGCAAAACATGCTGGCCCCATCTTGGTACAGAATTTATGTGACAGTGAAAATAAACATAGCGACACACTGGAGCTGATAGAGACACTCCATCCAAGTTTAGATGCAGTTGAACAGTTTAGCCACAATCAAGTGTAACGTGCCACACACACCTTCTCTGAGGGCAGTTAGGGAGTTCTGTCCATTACTAGTGGTCCTTTATTCCTTCTCCCTCTCTCTCATACTCCTCGTCACTGACCAAATGTCAGTACAGACAGTAAAGCCATAATCCTCTTTAGCACTAAACCCACAGGGCTTCCCCACCTCTCTTTCTTTGCCTCCTCTCTCCCTCCCCCTCTCTCTTCTTCTTTTTCTTTTTCTCTCTCAAGATTCAAAGATTCAAGATTCAAAATGGCATGGCCACACTGTAGAGGTTTGCAAAAGCAAGGATCATCTCTCTGTTTCTATCTCTCTCCCTTCCCTCACTAATCTTTCTCTCTAATGAGCAGGTCTCATAGTCTATCTCAGTTTGCCTTTCTTCATGTTCCAGGCTAATTAACTTAAATATAGAGGCCTCTCTTATCTCTTTTCTCTGCCACCTCTCTCCTTCTCATTCTGCATCCTTGTCTCCTCTCTCGCTTTCTCTCTCTCTCTCCTTCCGTTATCTCTCACCTCTCTCTAACCCCTCTCTCTAAAGAGCAGGTAAATGTCTGATAATAGACTGTCTCAGTTTGCCCTTCTGTATCTCTCGTAGTTAATGAACTTAAACCCAGTCGGGGGTTAAAGCCGCGGAAATGGCAGCTCCTCCGTATGTCACTATGGCCTCATCTGGGTGGCTGCTGAAAGCTGCCACTCTGTGTCTTATGCCTGAGTTCCTCACAGTCCATACTCTGTATTTATTGGTGTGAAATACATTTTGTAGATATTACCAAAGCAAAAAGAAACGAATAGCAAATAAAACCAGCTCTACATATGATCCATTGAGCATATACACCGGTTAAGGATTGTAACTGCATACTGATAGGCAAAGTTATACCCATCAATTCTATAAGCATAAAGAATAAAATCCATTTATGTAATGATTTATTAGCATTTGTCAGTGCAGGGTGGTTACTCACATTTCCTCAGTCTATGGCAACCTGAGATGTATTGCTCTGCTAGTGGGGCTGTTTCTTCTTTTTCTACTAGGATTTACAGTTTGGTGTTGGTTTCCATAAAATTATTGAATTATGTTTTATTGTCCACAATGTAGGGAGTGTGTCTCTGTCTTCTCGTGACCATTTCTAACTGTGAGCTGGCCAGTGTTTGGTCACACCTTCTCCAAAACTCCAGCTAATTAAAAAGTATTCCCCAGCCCACTTGCTCTTTTTGTTGCCCTTAAACATTTGAGACAGTGTCAGCTCAATGCAGAGGGTATGTCTTTTACATAGATGTCAGAGAAGTACCCTCTCTTACATATATGTTTCGTACAGATGACATACTCAATCTACTATTTATTTGATGCTAATAAAAGATAATATTGTAATTCCCCAACTTTCATGTGAATTTAGCAAGATTTGTTGTGCAATTCATATGCTTGGACTGTCACATACATACACACAGACACATACAGATTTTCCGCACTTGCAGTGAGACACAAACACATATAGACAAAGCAACATTACACACAGACACACTGGCACACCCACAAACTAGCATCACTCATAACGATACACGCACATGGCCCTCTCCCTAAATCCTAACAAGTGTTGATTAATTTTGGATTTAACAGTCTTTGTCCAGATTAATTACCTAATAATGACAAGATTGGGGGATAACAGCATGAAGAAAGGGGGGTCTACAGATTAAGATCAGGGTGCTAGAGGCCTGTTGGGCTGTTCCCCCTCACAAAGCCAGGCCCTGGCAGTGCAAATGATGCCATTCCTGCTCTCAGGAGTCATAAAGATATGCAATACTACATGAAGCAAAAGAAATGTTCAGTGCATCAGTTTCTTCATGTTTGTTTTGCAAAATCTGTGTCTGATGTACCTCCAGAGTGGCTTATTAATTAAATAAAGTCCTATTAAAAATACCTTTTATAAGGGAGAGTGTGACCCTGTAATAAAACATGTGCAGTATGTACAATTATAGCCAGTATTAAGTGAAGTACACTTCACCAATAGTCCAGGACAGTGATTATACACCATTTCGGGAGCAGTAAAGCTGAAAGACTTCCTTCAGCATAATGAACTGCATTCCCACCAGTGCACATGGATAATAGGTTAAAGCATGTAAGCTATGTACATCTGGATGGGAACTTCTGCTAAGCAGGCTAATTTAAGTATATTTTATTTCCTGCCTTTGATGCATGTTCCATCTCCACAGTGAAAAAATAATTATGAGCTCTTTTCCAGACTTGTGTCTATTTTTTTAAAGTATAACAAAGGGGCCATTCTCTGGAGAGTGAAGTTGGTTCTTGCTGTTATGTTAATGATGTACCATGATAATATGTTAATATACCCATGGACTGATATTACACTATACTAACATGCTAATGTTACTATTATGTAAATATGCCCAGTCAGGATGGCGCAAGGATACAGCTCTTCAAAAAAAAAGAAACCAAAAGAAGTTATTTAGATGAAGGACAATTGAACTTTAGCAAACGCATTTTCACATTTTTCATCTCTCTCTCTCTTTTCTCTTGCTTTCTCAAACTCTCCCTCCCACCTTCTCTCTCTCCCCCTCTGGCTAAAGGCATACTGCACTTCTTTGTTGTACCACAGCCTGCATCCTTAATTAGGAGGAAACTTTTTTAAGTGTCCCAGCTAATAGACAAAATGAATAGATTGTGTAGTCTTGTAGCGAAGGGCTAGAGCAGTCACCCCACCTGGCCTTGAACCCGGGTCTACGGGGTACCAAACATGCTACTTTGACCACGACGCCAAAGAGCCAGGCTCGTTGGTATGGCAGTCAAAGCACATACTCAACTGTAGTGCGGCACTCCGTCACAAGTCTCATGAGGCAAAATGTGGTTAAAATTGTGCTTTATTAATTATGAGTAACAGGTCACATTCTAAGCAGACAGCACTGCAAATGGAGACAGCGCCATTATTGCATTGGACTGCAACAGCAGTAGGTGTATTCAATAATTCATATTCATACAGTTAAAATGGAAATAATCAATATCACTTTTGGTGCTATTTATACACAATACAGAGGAAAGGGATGCAGGTAGTACCAAAGACTGCCCTCTTAATGAATTTCTCTAATACAGGTCCTAAAAATTATAATGAAAAAAAGTAATATTTTTGGGTGCTTCTAATGTCCCTTTTTCAGCATAGTAACATGACACAGTAATACTCCAGACATGAGACTCCCTAACAAATAGAGAGGTACTTAATTTCCTGCTCCTAGCAGTAATAATCTCTTTGACTCCACATGAAAGTTACTATACAGTGTAATGTATATCTATGTAAGTGTGGTGTAATTTTGCTCCAACAGATCAGTGTTGGATACTTGGAGTGCATTAGAGTGTTACTTTGGTAACACTGTTCATTGTTTGGTACCATGGGAACATTATCATATAAGGTGATGTTGCTCTTGTAGAACATTATCAGGCTCTCTGTGCACATTCATATGGTATATTTGTGTTGCTCTCAAAGACAGTTGGAATCACAGACTGACTAACCCACTCTCTGACCAAATCACAGACTGACTAACCCACTCTCTGACCAAATCACTGACTGACTAACCCACTCTCTGACCGAATCACTGATGGACTAACACACCCTTTGACTGAATCACTGACTGGCTAATCCACTGTCTCAATGGCTCACAGACTGATGAGCCCACTCTCTGACTCAATCACAGATTGACCAACCCTCTCTCTGAAGGAATCACAGACTGACTAATCCACTCACTGACCAAATCACTGACTCACTGAAGAGGAAGTAGCCCCAAAAACAATAGTGCCCCTGTCACTAACTGCCTAAGTCGCTGAAAGACTGAGTGAGTGGGTAAGTGGCTCCTGCCATAGCAATGTTTTACCACTAGAGGGAAACAAGGTCAGAAATGTAGTTGCACCCGCTGAAGAGTGTCTGCTCAAGCCTCGTGCTGGGCCAAGCGTAAAGCGCAGATGTCTCTGCAGAGCAGAGCGCTTCTGGCTGTGAGTGTTCCTCTGGAAGATGTGTACTGTACCGCGCTCTCTCCGAAAAATGTTTCCTGAAGAGTCGATATTAACTCATAAACTCCCAGTTCAAGGTAGTGGTTTGTGTTGGCATTGTTCAGATAAGCCTGAGCGCATCTCTGTGCAAATAGAGTGAGTGTGTTTAAAAACAATGCCTGGGTGTTCAGTGAGGAATCATCGACACGGCTGTTGAATGTCAAGAACACTGCTGCCGACACTACCCCCACAATCGACTGTCCTGATACACTAGGTCTCATTGGGCAAGCCTTCTACCCCCCTCCCCCACCCTATCCCAGTCTATGCACTAGAATTATGTACTGGAGGATCTGTGTGTGTGTGTGTGTGTGTGTGTGTGTGTAAGGGTGTTTCTGTGTATGTGTGTGTGCGTGTATATGTGTGTGTATGTGTGTGTGTGTGTATGAGTGAGTGTGAGTGTGTGTGTGTGTACGGGTGTTTCTGTGTATGTGTGTGTGCGCGTATATGTGTGTGAGTGTGTGTGTGTGTGTGTGTGTGTATGCACGTATATGTGTGTTAGTGTAAGTGTGTGTGAGTGTAATTGTAGGAGTGGAGGCTCTTGGGAGACAGTGGAGCTACAGGCTGGGTCAGTGTGTAGCTCCTCTACCCTGCCCCAACCCAGGACCTGGAGCTCAGCCCCAGGACAGCTCTGCTCCGTCTCTCCTCTGTTGGGGTGTCTACTCTTCCATCCCTCTCTCTCTCTCTCTCTCTGCATTTATCTGTCTTTCTTTCCCTCTCACACATTAAAAACATCTTCCCCCTCTATTCTCACCCCTTCCGTTCTCTCCCGCAAATTCATGACTGGAATTAATCAGAGTTGCCACAGCATCTTAGGACATGAACCAGCTTGTCCTCACCTTCCCCCCTTAACTCTCTCTCACACACACACACACCCTGCCTGCGCAGTGGTTTGATGATGCGATGATCCTAGACTGCTGGGCTTGTCTCCTTTGTTTCCACATGGGATCATCGCTTAGTGCACACAACTGCCTGGCAGCAGTGTCCTCGGAAACTCCCATGACAAAGTTAATGAAGTGATGGCCCGCCAATGGGAATTCAAGAGCCAACAGACCTTAATGTCTCCAGTGTTCTTTTGAGTGGAGATTGCGGAGCTGCGCACACACTCATATTTATTATTATATGATAACTTTGAACACGGATAAAGCCATTTGATTTTGTCGACTGCTTTGGTAAGAACTGCAGTAAGACACACGCACACAAACGCATGCAAACACGTAAGCACGCAAGCATGCACGCACGCACATACACACATGCACACACACAGTCCTTCATTCATCCCCCCTCACAGCACCCAGCTGTGCTCCCAGGTAACCTCAGCTAATCTTCTTGCCACATTTGATCAACGTCAGAGCAATGTCAGGGGTTAGCCAGGCCCTGACCCTTGCTGCATGAGCACTTTTCAGCAGTCTTCTGCCTCTCTGACTTGAACCTGCAGCCCCTCTTAGAGGACAGACAAACCCAAAAGAAACAAGTTAATCATCTACAGTATTTTACTTTTTGGTAAAAAAGAGGTCCTCCACATTGCTCAAAATAGTCATGTGTGCCTATGAATCAGTCACTGGCTTCCAAACAAATACAGAAATCATCCAATGCTCTTTAAAACCGCTGGACTGAAAACTACTCTTTCATTATAGTCCTTAAAGTGCCCCTTTATGAAGGCAGTCCTTAAGGTACCCCTTTATGAAGCTTCCTTTTCTGGAGATTCTGATCTTGTCCTAGCATCTCTGGACAAGGGCATCCTTGTAGCTTGAGTGTTCCTCCAGGATCATTATTAACTCCTGTTAATGAGGATGAACCAAGTTCAGAGAACAAATATAAAGCTCCACGGACATCCCCACCCCCTCCTCTGCCCCAAGACAGAAATAGCCAAATTAACAGGCTTTAACGGGCCAAGCTTAAGGAGAGAGCAGAGCGGTCTAACAGAGGTGGACAGGCCGAGGAAGAACACTCAGAGACAGAAGTACCCCAGCACTGCACAGGAAGTACAACCCCCCCTCCCTCCTCCACAACCACACGCACCATGTTCAGGGTCAATTCAAAGAACAGAGTTTGTGGGTATATTTAGGTGTAGTAGATAGATAGATAGATAGATAGATAGATAGATAGATAGATAGATACTTTATTAATCCCGAGGGAAATTCTGATATCCAGCGGCATATACAAACATACTCACAACATCACTCCACACAATAATCCGAGAATGATAGTATGAACTCATTCACAAATATCAATAGACTGGCTCTTTTTCTCTGGGGGTTGGGTCTGCCCAGACTGATAATAAGCAATTCACCGTGTTCAAATTCAACCAGTTAGACATGCTGATAAAGAGAATGTCTTGACAAGGATATTAC
The DNA here is from genome assembly GCA_019176425.1 of Megalops atlanticus. Lineage (NCBI taxonomy): Eukaryota > Metazoa > Chordata > Actinopteri > Elopiformes > Megalopidae > Megalops > Megalops atlanticus. Next base: position 22,468,692 of record CM032877.1, on the reverse strand, counting down.
GTTATTACATGAACTTGTGAATTAAGATTACTTTCAGTTTATTTTCAGTGCTCCATCAAGCATAAATGCACACACATGTACGCACACACGTACATTCACAAACTACATCTCCCAGCACTGCAGAGGGGTATCATATGAAAATAAAAGAGTCAGACATGGCCTGGACTGAAATTGCATAACTCACTGGTCATATCAACCTTTTTGTCTACAAAGAATTCACAGTATTTATATAGAGATGTGCATGCATATGCGGGTGTGCACATGTAGGCTACATGTACATACACCATAATTGTGTAACAGTGTTTATGTTCCACTTTTATCACATACATGCAATAAAGAAGGTCCTAAAATCAGTGTCATTAGCAAAGACGTGTTACACAAATTGAGACGTATTGTCATAAATCCAAAAAAGAACACATGAAAATTAGCGTGTGTATACTTTGATTGGTCTTAGTTAAAAGACAGCACTCGCTCTTTTGACGTATGGAGTCCATAGATTGAGATTAAATCCTGGATTTAATTACACACACGAGTCCAGAGAGAGAGAGAGAGAGAGAGAGAGAGAGAGAGAGAGAGTATGCAAATAGAATACCTCCTTCGGCTTTACTCAGATTAGATTGCGTCAATGTCATTTAAAAAGACACGACGTTGCAATTGTGGCTTGCCTTAAACCTTCCGTTTCCACGAATTTCAGAGATCGTATTCAGCTGTATGAGACACGTATCCAGTTATGGCTTTGCCTGAGAGATACCACCAAATGTGACTATTTCTAAATGGTGATTCCATATTGGAACGGGGGAAGATTGCCCAAAAAATTATCGCTTCTGTAGATAATGTAGATTAGCGCGAGGGTTGAGGTAATATTCTCGCGCGCAGCTCCACCTGCCAACCGCATTACTGTTTGAGGGACTCGATTGCCCAGTAATGAATATTAAACAAGTGACAGCTGTCGCATTAGCTGCTGCTATTGGCCTTTTGGTATCGATTTGGATACAGCACTTCAGTGTAGCAGCGAGCACGCAACAGTTAATCCGCATTAGCTACAGTTTTAAAGCCCTGCGAATGCACTTTTAAACACAGACATTACACAGGCTTTTCGTACAATATGCTGCGTTAAATTAGATTAACTGATACGCCGCACCCTAAATGTGTGTGGGCAGTTTGCGCACATAGAAAGCACAATGAAATAAATATATAAAGAAATGAGTACGCCGTAAAAGATGGCAGTGGCTGGTACGGTCCATATTCTATGCTCTTGCGGCGCATTGCAAATCCGGTGTTTCAGCACCTCAATGCACGGACAGCTACCAACTGACAGCGGTCGCTTACGAAGTTCTCGCAGTTCGGTCCAGCAAATATATGTTTATTTATGACCCAATACAATCAAAACTACAGAACTACAGAATATACTTAGGTACACGAGCATGCGTGCAATCAAAGAACGAAAGAGCAGCATATGGGAATGTTTAATGATATGTTGGTTTTAACATTCAAGTTATTCCAGAAGCTAGTTAAACAAGTTGCGATATTTTTGCCCTTTTTACAGAGTGGGAAGGATAATGCTACCACCTACGACAGAAGTGAAACCCAACAGGTATTACCGGGCAGGTGAGGGGAAGGAGGAGATGGTGGGGAAGGGGGCGGAGAGGCAGACCGGCTGTGGGACTGAACTACTTGCGGGGATTCGTGCAGGTAGTTGGCTTACCCCAGCTGCTAGCCGTCCTGCCGAGAAACTCGCGCGTCCGTGGATTCCAGATGAACTCTTTGAAGCTGGCCATCATCTCGCCAGAAGACTTCTTGTTCTTATCCTTAGCCATTGTTTAGTTTATGTATCTCTTTGGTCCTCAGAGGCACACGGCTTTTTGGATATATTTTCCCCTTACGAATGTGCGCACTGTATGTTGAATCTCCAAGCCGTGGCTTGTATCTCATAAACCGTACTATTTCCTCGGTTACATTGACAACTATCTCCTCGCTGTCTACCCGAATACTGAGACTCCGGAATGAGTTCTATACGTAATCCAACCGGTTTGTTCGGATTAAGATGAGTTATTTCATGAGTGAAAACAAAAACTGTTTCCCTCTTTCCGCTTATTTCATACTACAGTAACTAAATAGTGGCTCTCTGTCCGGTACATAACGTTTTTTTGCGCTTGCCCCTAAACCAGTCCGACTGACGCAGAGTTTGGGTGAATGGTGCACAGATGTAGCGGTACTGCGGTAAAACGCTCTCCAGATTTTAAACCCAGCCTAACTAGCTGCTAACTCCCTCCTATCCACAGCTAGTACGTACAAGCCGCTTTTCTCTCTTCCACCAATAATAACCCAGAGCCACATTAAACCCGCCTCCTAAGTCCCGTGCATGTGAACGTCATTGTTACTTTGCCGGTGTTTAAATGACAAGGGTGATAACGAATCAGGAGTTTGTCGGTGGACACCTTCGGCTGCTAGTACCAACACCAATAGTCGCGTGTTGGGCTATCCCAGGTCATGACAGCTATAATTACGGTGCCCCTGGAACAGAAGTGATTTGATTACATGCTTTATACTTCCTGATTACAAGCCGCCACGACTACAGAGGGTTATTTAGGGAAGACATGTCTATTCTATCAGAGTAATAAATAGTAATAATCTTAATAAGTTCAATCATCACCTCACCCCCCCCACCCCCCCACCCCCTCTTACAACTCAAAACAGGAGTGGAGTAACTAAAATATTAATAAGAACAGACAAAACAAACAATAAATCGTTAAAGTTATAAAAGACAGAATTTTTTAAAAGATCTTAAGAAAAGAAAAATACAGCAGTCTCTTTCACAAAATATATTTGCAACCAATGAACAAGACTTTCATTGACTGTAACATTTTGTTTTTGAAGAGGTGTACACTCTGTCCTCCAGGCTGTGGCAGGCAGATCCATGTTACACTGCCAGCTCTGCCTTTTGGCTTCCTCTGCTGGCAGCATGCGCACCTTATTCTGGTCTCGCAGCGGGTGAATAGTGATACCTGTCAGGCAAATTTGGGGAAGTCTGCATCCCTTGACTGGCAGGATAGAGGGAAATGTGCTTCTGTTTCGACTCGTCCCAGCTCACCACGACTGCATGTTCATTTGAAGATGAGACCGAGTCTGTACTTCATTAAGCTTCCCATGTGTCTGGGATCCTTTAGTCTGGTGAGATTTGCTTCCAGGGTGCAGTTCTTGTTCAGGGCCTGATTTATTGGTGTGGTTTATTTAATCTTGCCAGTGATAAACAGTATATTCTGATTTATTACAGCAGTTAATTCTGTAAAGCTTGGAGCCTCTGGTGTTAGTAGGGCTAGTTATTCCAGAGGGTCTCTCTCTGGAGGTTTGGCTGGCATTGCTGAGGCCTTGCGCTGATTGGTGTGTGGGTCAGAATGCGTCAGGCTCTCTCTTGCTTGTCTTTCTCCTGTGCTGGAGCAAGAACAGGCGGAGAACAGTTAGCCTGCCCCCCTGAAGTTCAGGCACCTCCATTTGGACAGGTGTCTGATTGCTCATTGTCCTGCACATTGATAAAGAATCGGGAACAGGGGAAATGTTTTGGAGGGTGCCCCCTGCTGGTGAATTTAGAAACTAGCTACAGCAAGTCATTCTGAAAAAGGAAGTGTCTTCATTCAGAAATGCCATTGAATATCAGATTCAGACACAGCAGACATTTAATCGGTTTTGCGGAATCATGGGGAACTGCTCTCAGGGTCCTGTTTTAACATGGTGGGCGTGGCCAAGCCTGGATCCCATTGGTTAGTCCCAGGGTCCTAGCCAGCACTTGCTTTGGGCAGTGCTGAGTTGAGTCTGACCCAGATACTGGTTGGCCCCGAACACTGCCTGGAGCTGAATAAAAAAAAGCAATGTGGCATAAAAGTAATGAGTGGATGTTTGTAACCCAAATATTGCCGGTTGATTCCTAATTCGAACATTGCTGTTGTACCCTTCAGCAAGGTGCTCAACCTGAACTGCCTCAGTAACTACCTAGCTGTATGAATGGAACACACGTGAAACACTTAGCTATGTATGTCCCTCTGGATAAGAACATAATTGTGCTAGGTAAAATGTAATGTAAAACAAACTAATTCTTAATAATAAAAAACTATTGATGAACTAAAAAAACTCTCTCAGCTGAGGTGTAGATCCCAACCAGCCATGCTCTTGAATCAGCTGTCAGTTTGATTTTAATTAAAAGCATTTCTGTTTCTAAGAGGCAAGCCATGTCACAGGGCTGAGAGGCAAAGGATGCCAGAGACTTCATCAGGTCATGAGAAACAGGTGGTGTATTCCACTTTCAACAGGCTGACAATTAAGTGATTACAGTAATTTGACTAATAGTCTAATTACTCCCTGGCCGGAATGTATTCAGGAATGTATTTGCCTTGAAAGCTGTTATCCACTGCAGGGTCCAGGCAGACTTACCTCACTGTTTACACACATAAACGTAATAAAAATGCACACAAAACCCCTGACTGGCAACCAGGTTCAAACAGTTTAAATCTTTAATAGGCTGTGCACAGAATAATATACAAAAAATGTTTTTTCTTTTAACTTTTATACAGTAGTTCCCTTGACATTTTAGTAATATAATAATTTTAGTCAAAGTGATTATTATTTATTTATTAAATCTTTATAGAATAATTATTTTCGTCATCATTATTATTATCATCATTATAACTATTATTCACTGTAATTCAAATATATTTGTACATATATATTTTGTGATCAGATTGTCAGTTATGTAATCATTTCAGTAATTTCACACTTCTACGGCACAACTACAAATCCCCCATCTCCCGCACAAATACCATGACTGGACATCACCACAGGATTGCAGAACATAGTCAACCTCACGTTTTCCTCACAGAATGCAAATCTAGCTCCTGCCTCCTTCTGTTTATATTCACTATTGTTCTCCCAAAGGAAAAAAAAAGTCTGATGCCTATGCCCCCCACCCCTGAAACTCTGGTGTTTTGAAATCACAGACAGAATCGCTAGTGTGACCTCCACAGCATCAGGTCAATATCAGTTTAAACTTGCACCCACCACCCACCTATAACAAAAGGCAAACTTTACAGTTGATTATTTACTTTTAACATTTACTCTTAGAATGTAACCTCCTTATATTTAATAGTATAATTTGCTAACAGAAATTCATAAGGGACTTAAATGGTCATGTTTGTGCTTCCTCTGATCAATATCAAACTCAGAGTGCTACTAAAGTCTGCCTCTATTTCCACAGTCATCCTGTTTTGATTTAAATTGATCATTTTTCAGACAAGAAAATGAAATGATTAACTAGGCTCCTGAATAGCCCCCAAGCTATTTTTAAAACATTGGCCTTTGGCTCCTGTCAGTGACTTATACTTCCATACAAATAGTTCTGTAAATAATGTGCTTTACCCATTTTTTGCTTCCTTTAACAAGTTGTAATCGATGTATTGTCAAAACTGCACTGATATCCCAAATGTGGCATTACTACCCACTGAATTACCTCACTAAGGGATCTTGACATCTGCTGCACATTCAGCTCCATAGACCCTGTTATATTACCAATTTCATCCAGCAGAGCGCAGTACACATCAGCTGATTTAAATTACAGTAGATTTACATCACAGTAGAGGATGACAGGGTAATGTTTTGGCTGATGAATCACTATAAGGCTCAATCCACTCGTGCACTACTGCTAGCAAATAATAATGAATGTGTCGTTTTTGGCCAGCTTTCTGATTTCCTTTCTGAAACAATAATGACAAAGATAATATGAAATAAGTAATCCTTAATCAGCACACTAAAGTGGAAATGGTCTACCAATGCTGACAGCAGGAGGAGGACTAGTGGAGACTCAAAAGATAGTGACTTCCAGCGTCAGCCCCAGACGCCGGTGTTCAGTGATAGGAGTTCAGAGCGCACAGCTCACACGGCATCGCTATGACACACTTTCTGCCCCTGACAAAAGGTCTCAGATCAGTTTGCCCGGTCCCACTCCTAACACCAGCAGCTGAGTATAAAATTGTGGGTCTGATCCATGATCAGTTGCGAACAGGCCACTGAGTTGTGCCATTAGCCCAAACATCATGGAAATGCCCTGGGACTGCTGTGTTGAACCAGATGACATGCAAGGTGGCGGTAAGCATCTTAACAACAGAAAAATGATTAATAGCTTCATTTAAGATACAAACCAGTACTTGGTAATAAGATCCAATAAACGTTCAAGTTCCATGTAACAGTTAGAGAAGAGTATGCTTAGCAACACTTAATACAAACCCACCTGGTCTTAGAAAAGGAGCTAATAATTATAATAACGATAGTAATAATAACAACAATATGAAGTATTACAATTTCATCAATAATAATAACAGCTAGTTAGAGTTCAAGATAGCAGCAAAGTATTCCATAAAAGTCCAAACAATAATAAATGGCACATCGATTCATAAATAAATAAATACATATGTAGAAAAAAAACAAATTATAGCAACAATCGCAGTGTTTAAAGGGAGTCTTGCGTAGAGAGTGAGCGTGTGGTTTGGTTTGTGTCTCTGTGCCATTGATAAGGGATTCTTGTTCTCATTCATGTGGCAAAAACGTAAAATTCTCCTTGGCCTGGTGACCCAACACAGACACATCCTGCAAACATGTATAGTAATCATAACTTAACGTATAATGGTATTAAAGTATCTGATATGATATATGCATACATTACCTCAGTGAAAATACATGTGATTGATACATCTTGAAATTAATTTGACACATTTTGACATTTGTAAAAAATATATACCTTGCATTTCTTCATTTATATTCGAACATACTTGTGTATTACTTAAGTTTTTCTCCTAGGGGTGATCTAGTATTCTGACTGAAATGCGTTAGGCTTCCTTTGCCTGTCCAGTGTAAATGCACGTGCAAGAAATGTCAGCTCCTTCAACTGCGCTGTAGCATCACTGTCAACGCAGTACCACAAGACCAGATAACATCAGAGGGAGTTTGTGCACAACATCCACTGTCCACTACAGCTGACTCCAGCTCACACCTATCCGACTACAACTACTGACAGGTGTACTATGTATACGCATGCCACAGTCGTCGATATTCGGTAGTGTTGTGTGTTTCTGAATGGAAAAGACTGCGTTTTGATAAAGACCGCTCCAGGTTTCGGCTTCCAAATCACAGACACGCGTGTGCTTGTCTTCAGGGTGCACGCCTGCCCAGCTGTCATGTGATGGTCTCCGAACGTCCCTGTAATAGACTGGCGAGGCTGTCACGGCAAAGGCGCGAGAACACTGTGCGTCCGCAGGAAAAATATGTAGCATCTACACTGTTTAATATGACACCCTTGCTGCAGATCAGAGAGGATTTCAAACTGCTGCATGGCCAGTAGCCAATGATAAAATGACAGAATAAATCAAAGATCTGCTGACTGATGATGACCACTCTGCTATGCATAACTGTGAGATTTTCAGTCCTTATACCTGTGCCTACATTGATACTACTGTGTAACCACATAGCAACTACTGTGTACATACACATTGTGGTTGCTACTAAAGTGTAACTACACAAGCCACAAACAGGTTTAACAACTGTAAGTACTAGGTAACTATGTGTATGTGCACAGTACCAAAGCAGGCCAGGTATAAACACACAGGTATTAGGACCATTCATGTGAAGTGATTTTTCTGTTTTCTACTTGACTAAACATTGGCCTTACTAGCTCGTTAAAGCCTATCAGACAAATATGAGGAAAACATGTCAAAGTGTCTTCTTGCTTCACGGACTGTCTGACCTGTGTTTATCATATTTCATGGCTGTTAAGTGTGAGATGTATGCACTCTGTCAGTACCATAACACTGTTGCAGCCAAATAACAGCGAAATGTGACTTTACAAACATCCCAAAAACCCATCACCTGCAAGCTTTCCTGCCCTTACTAGTATACTTACAGCATTATACAAACATATAACATACATAGGTATAACTTATACAGGGAACATTAAATGTATGAAATCCATATGCAAACAAACAGGTGGAGTTCCTTGGCAGCAGACTTGTCTTACAGGTAGCTGATGAAAACTCCTCAATTTCATGCCACGCCACAGACCAGTCTCTGTCCTCCTTCCCCTCCTTCTCTTTCACTCATCCCCTCATCTCTTCTTTCTCCCCGTTTTGAACCATCATTTGCTCCCATTACCCTCCCCACACTGAACTTTCTCTGTTCAAATCATCAAATCACATTTTATGTAACAGGAGAGCAAAGAGAACCACATAGCCTCTGCCTTCTCCTCCGCTGAATATAAGCTAAATGGATTATGTGGTGAGAATGAAGACATTATGGCAGCTATGAGGCAAGTTAATGGGAAAACTGCATTTGGCACAGCAAGCCAAGCCAAACACATCTCAGAGGCACCTTCCCTCTGCTTTACAGTTGTGTGTGTGTGTGTGTGTGTGTGTGTGTGTGTGTGTGTGTGTGTGTTTTGTGACTGTATGTGGAGGAGTGTGTGTGTGTGTGTGTGTTTGTGACTGTATGTGGGGGAGTGTGTGTGTGTGTGTGTGTGTGTGTGTCAGTGTGACTATGTGGAGGAGTGTGTGTGTGGGGGGGATGTATGTGTGTGGATGTGTGTGTGGATGTGTGTCTGTGTGTGTGGGAATGTATGTGTGTGTGTGTGTGTGTGTGTGTGTGTGTGTGGGAATGTATGTATGTGTGTGTATGTGCATTTTGTTCCTCTCCCTCTGTATGTCCCTGCCTCCTGGATATGACACAGGCGTGACTGGGGGCTCCACAGGCCTTGCTCGGAGAGCGGACACAAAGAGTCACGAAACTTGCAGTAGATAAATGTGAAACGTGTGAAGTTCACATGAATGGTCTTCTTAAGTTCTGACTCCTCCTCCTCCTCTTCATCTCAACGTGGCTGGGACGTTACTGAGACGTTGTGAGAATGTTATAGAATGCGTCAGCTGGATTCTCCCTCAACCTTCAAGCAAAATGGCGCTCCATGCACATGTGTGTACGAGCATTTTTTCTCACCCCCTCTCCTCTATCTCCCTGTTTTTTCCCTCTCCCAGTTTCTATAGTCTGGTGGGTGGAGGGTGGGGGGTTGGGGCAGTGGCAAGGCACTCCCATTAATTCTGCGAAAACACCAGCTCTCAACACCTCCTCAAAGATGGCAATGTCACACGGTTACCATCTGTCCATCTGATTGGTTGGCTGTCATTCCATGTGCCCACCCCTTCCTCCATGCCCCCCACCCCTCAGATGGCGGTGTCCCACAGAATAGCCTGCTGTGCCTGAGAAGGTGGGGCTGCCTTGCTGGCCTCGGGGGCCTTCCTCCAGCTAGGCAGGTTGGGCATGCTGTCCTGCTTGCACAGGCTCCTGTCTGGACGCCTGTGAGCCTTGATCTCCCTGCACAGGCACCGCTTCCTTTCGATCACCTCCAGCAGCTTCCCGTCCCTCTGGGCGTGCTGGGCCTGAGTGGAGGTGGCGCCCCCGCTGGCAGGATGCTGGACCTGCGCCAGCTGGGCGAGGTGTTGGTAGTGCAGCTGGAGCTGGAGCTGCTGCTGGAGCTGCTGCTGGTGTAGCTGCAGCTGCTGCTGTTGGTGGGACAGAGGTGGGGTACCGGGCTGGGAGTGGGGGTGACCTTGTAGCTGGAGGGGGTGGAGAGAGGGGGTGGAATGAGGGAAGGATTGATACATGAGAGGGAGACAGAGGGAGAAACAGGAGTAACAGGGAAAATGGTGAGAAACAGAGAAGAAGAAAAAGGACAGAGGAGGCAGTCAGTCACTAATGTTTCTGTTTCATTGTGTTATACTGACACACTAATAAAATCTAAGCCTCCTTATTTCAGGTATATTGCATCATAAAAGCAGTTAATCCCATGAAAGTGTGAACACCCAACAGAACAGCAGAGGAATTAGTGTGTCAGGGACTGACTGCGGCCATTGGGCTGAGGATTACCATGAAAACCGAATATATAAATAGCCTGGGAAACATTTCACTGTGTTGACTTCCACTGTGTCTGTCATGTGTCCTATGGATGGTGTTCAGTTTAGGCCATAGGTTCCCTTCTGTTCTCAGAGTATTCTTACACCACCAAGTTGTCCTCGTCAGACAGACCACATAACTCTATTCACAAGTGCTATAGAATCATAAATAATCATGAAGAATCACATTACTGCTGGTAGTAGGTTGTTCTGCTGAATATGAGTGTGCCAGACTTGAGAATAAGTCAGTACCTGTAGTTTTCATTTTTGTCAAGTTAGCAAGTAGTAGCTGCACTAGTGTGCAGTCTGGTATCTCAATTCTTTTTGTTCTTGGGTCTCAACCTTCTCTGAATTTAACTGGCATATTTAGGAAGAGCCACAGGCCAGCAAGTGATGGCATATATTCTCACATGAAGAGAAGGATAAAAACTCTAAAAATGACAGCCCGGCAGTTTTAGCAACTAAGGACCCAGCCTGACACCCAACCTAGGAACCCTGTCACATGCAATCCCAGTTTCCACCTCTAGAGGGATAAACACATATGCATGTTGTTCTGGTGACTGTCAGCAGGTGGCAGTGTCATATCAATTTGCTATGCGCATAAGGGTCAAACAGGCAGAAGGTCTGTGCACAGCACACTATGTCAGCATTTCAGACGTAGCCAAGCGACAAGTTCTGCAGGGCCTCTGGACAGCAGATCACTGCTGGAAACCAGGCACAGTATTTCCTGGAAATATCCGTCCACCTGTGCGACACATTGCAGTGATCTGATGAGGACCACTGGAAAATGTTTGGAGAACATTTGCTGGATTGGTGATTGCAATGGAAGATGACTCTTTCCCTGTCCTGGTGGGGATGAGTGTCATGGGGGTGAGGTCACAGGGGGGTCGAGGGGTGCTCACCTGATTCAGAACCCCTCCAGGGGGCAGGCTGCTCTGTCTCTGCACGTTACTGGCCACCTGCCTCACAGCTGAAACGGAGGCTGAGCGGCCCAGCTCTGTAACACACACAAGCACATACATACATGCGCACATACACACACACACAGACACACATACAAGCACACATATACATACGTGTGCATACACACATACAAACACATTCACATATGCACACACACACACGCACATACACATATATGCATGGCACACCCACACACATGCACATACACACACACACACACACACACATGCATGTACATGCAGGCACACAAACACACATATTGATTAGGATATTTTGATACATATTTTCATATAGCAGTGTTTAAACATAGCATTGGTCCTTTACATCCAGCAACAGGTAAATAACTCACATATTTTAAACTTTTATACATCTATATTGGGAGAGAGTACGTGCATAAGAGTTTGTGTGAGTGAGGGTGTGCATGTGTATGTAAAAATGAGTGTGGTTCCTTAATGTAGTTTCTGCCATTGGTGAGCACCACTAAGCAAACCTCCCATTCCCTTTCTCTTTACGGACGTACAGAGGAACCGCTTGTGGTCCCAGAATTTGTGATGTCAGAGAGGGACAAGGCTGAGTCTGTGCGACTGTGATTCAGTGAGATGCTCTCAGAGGGGACTGCTCTCACCTCCGTTCTGATGGAATGCCGGGAAGGGTTGGCACGGTAACGGGAGCCCGGATCTGGCCACGCCTCGCGTCGCCGAGCTCCCTCCTCCTGCCCCGCCCTCGCTTACCCCACCTCCTCTGGCTGAGCGCACGGGGATGCCTGACTGCCCCCCCATGCCCTGCTCGTCCTTCTCTGGCCTGGGGGGGGCGTCGGTGCTGCCGTTCCACACGCGACTGTCTTCACCTGGCAGGAAACACAGAGAGAGCGCAAAGTGTTTTAACGTGATAAGCACAGGAAGACAAGGGCATCGTACCTCCCTGTGAAGGAGAGCCTTCACCTCCTCTCCCTAAAGACTAAATGTCAATTGTTAATTGTGTCACTCATTGTCAATTGTGTTCACCAGTTGGCAATTTGTAGGGGAACCAGCCTATTGGGCAATGAGCCGCACCTTACTGATTGACACCTGATTAAACACAGGTGTGGCTGGAGAGCAGGCAGGCTCACTTTGTCCCTGCTGTGGGCTTGCATAGGCTGGTTTCTTTGTCTGTTTGGATTTTAAAATAAATTATTGGTTTTTAACCTTTTGTTTCTGGCTCATTTATGAAAGAAGTGGCGGCCAGCTTCTCTACACTCCCCACAATACAGGAAACCTGCCTTGAATCTGAGAAGCTCCCAGAGAGCTACGTCATTTACGGTCTCATTTACGGTCCGCGGTTATTCTATTGTCATTTTATTCATTTCATTTATTGTATTTTGTTACAATTCAGCTGTTATCTTAATGCTGTCTTCGGCAGCATGTCCTGCAAATGCAGGAATGGCCCCGATGGTGTGTACTCAGAGTCAGGAGCGAATGGGAGAATGATCATCTAATCCCCAGTTTAAAGACTGCAGCACGGTTTCAGCATCACACGGAGGGAACTTTTTCACTCTTACACCTCCCTCACCCAAACGGTTCATTCCATTCAGCCAATTATCACCCAGCCATCCCCCTTCAGTCTTTCTCTCCGTCTGTCTCCCCTGTTTGCTGTGTGATGCGTTTCCAGATGTTTCCACCTACTCCAGCACCGCTCTTGGCAACAGCATTTGTTTGCTTTTATATAAAAAAAGCTTGGTGATGACAATGGGCATGAATTTTGATTTGAGAGGTTTTATTTTTGAAGTGGCATACTCTGACGAAAAGAGATTTGTGCACGCTAATACATTTCATTTGCTTTTGCTTTTTTTTTTTTGGTCAGGCAAGGATAACCCAAAGCTCAATCTCCCACTGTGACTCACTGTATCTCTCCCTCTCTCTTTCTCTACATTTACATTTATTCATTTGGCAGATGCTCTTATTCAAAGCGACTTACAGAAAATGTATTCAGTCAGGTTTGGCATGTAGCCACACAGACACTGAATATTTAGTGCCACAAATAAAATATAGTGCCATTGTGGACAGTAAGTGCTATCATAGGATCAGTGACCTCATACTATTACTGCCACTTTCCAAGCTTGTATCACCACAACATGTTTACCACTTTGCCACTGAGTTTGCAGTGCCACGTTTTTGTCTGGACAGGTGGGTTTTGAGTCTCACTGTTTTGGCAGTAGTAGGGAGCTCCTCTCATTTGGAAATTATATATATTGTAATATACTGAAAAATATGTTGTTCAGCCCAAGAATACATTGGAAATATAATTAAAGCATATTAATACAAATCAGAAATATACTGCAATACACTATGAATGGTAATAATTTGCATATTTTAAATATATTTGCTAGCTGAAAATATATATTCTGTTAAATATATTGTCAATATATGAATTTTTTGTATGGGCTTCTACCACTTTGGGGACATGAATAAGACGGGACTACTAGGTGACCATCTCTCTCCCTCCCTCTCTCCCTTTCTCTCTCCTACTCTCTCTCTCTCCCTCTCCCTCTCTCTCTCTCGCTCCCGCTCTCTCTCTCTTTCTCTCTCGCTCCCGCTCTCTCTCTCTCTCTCTTTCTCTCTCACTCTCTCTCTCTCTCGCTCCCCCTCTCTCTCTCTCTCTCTCTCTCTCTCTCTCTCTCTCTCTCTCTCTCTCTCTCTCTCTCTCTGTGTTTTTCACTCACTGTTCGTCTCTCGGCCGTGGCTGAAGGACAGCTTCCTCTGCATGGTCCCCATGCTTCCCCCACTCCCGTCCCGGGACAGGCTCCCTCCTTTCCTCTGCTGGGACAGGGAGGCTACGCCGCTTTTGAGGGTGCTTTCGCCGGCACTGGAGAGCAAGGAGGGGCCCTGGGGGTGTGAGGACTCCAGCAGACCCCCACCCCGCAGGCTCTCATAGGCAGGGGGTCTCCCCCGCAGACCCACGGAGGGGTAAGTCCACAGAAGCGGGCTGTCTGAGGGAGGGGGCTTGTAGGCCGGCAGGGCGTGGGTCGGGGGGGGGGGTGTGGGAGCGCTGGAGGAGCGAGCGGGACGGGGGACGCTGTAAGGAGGAGGAAGAGGAGGACGACGAGGGGGGCGGCGCAGGGGAGGGCGCCGTGTTTGCGCTCGTTTGGGTGGTGGTAGTGGTGGTGTTGGTGGAGTTGGGGGTGGGGGTGGAGATGGGGGTTGGCTGGGTTGGGGTTGGGGGGTAGGCCCCCGCCTCTCTTTCCCTGTCCCGCTCTCGTTTGTCAGGCTTCAGGAGGAAGGCCACACTCTTGCCCTCCTTGGCCGCGCTCGGGGTGGGGGTGTGGGCCGCAGACTGGGGCCCCAGCTTCATGCTGTGGGAGGTGGGGAGCTCCTTCTCCGGGCGGCGGTAGTGGTGGTAGTGAGAGGGGTGGTGGTGCGGGTGGTGGTGGTGGTGGGAGTAGTGGGAGGAGGACTGGGAGGAGGGGGGGGGAGTGGAGTGGCTCCGAGCTCGCAGTGCCGGGGCCGGACCCAGCAGCGCCTCCTTCCTGTCTGTCAGCTTGTCCTGACTGGCCCCGCCTCCTCCCACAGAATCTTTGGGAGCCGAATGAGGGACCGGGAGCTTAGAGGAGGAGGAGGTAGGGGGTGGGGTGGGAGTGGTGCTCCCTACCGAGGGACTGACGGGGGCCTGAATGCTAACTGTGCCCAGTTTAGGAGGCGCAGGCTTGATTTGGGCTCCCACTCCACTGGAGGCAGCTGCCGGCTGAGGGAAGGCCAGCAGAGGGGGGCGGTGCTGGAGCAGGTTAGGGAAGGGGGCGGGAATCTTATTGCCAGAGTCCGACTGGGGCTTGCTCCCGGCCAGGAGGAAGGGGGGGGGGCGCGGGGGGCTGGGGGCTGGAGCACAGGGGCTGGGGAACTGGGGTGGAGGAGGCCGAGGAGGAGGGGAGTGGGGAGGAGTGAGAGATAGAGACGGTCACTTTGGGTTTGGAGGTGGAGGAAGACAGGGGGTGGGGGAGTGGGGAGGGCGAGGATGGAGGGCCAGGAGAGTGGGCGGGTTTGGAGGGTTTCAGTTTGTCCTGTTTGTGGGCGGGGCGGCCCTGAGGCCCCGCCTCCTCCAACTGAGAGTACTTCATCTCCTCGTAAATGGCCTCGCTCTGGTCCGAGTCCGAGTCGGGCGTGGTGGCCGCAGCCGGGGTCGGGGGGTGCGGGGTGGGGTTCTGGCTGTCCCGTGTAAACACCTGCCCCACCATCTCGATGTACACCGGCTCCTCATCGCCATCCTCCTGCGGCCCCGCAGCCTCTTGGGACAGGCAGGGAAGCGGCGTGGCGGGGGGTGGGACCCGGGGTGGAGGGGGGTCCACAGACAGCTGAGTGTTGGGGCTCCGTTTGGGCTTGAGGGGCGGGACCTTTTTCCCAGACACCTCTCCCGAGTCTGACTTCTTAATGACTGCAAAAGGAGAGGGAGAAATAAGGACTGAGAAAGACAGTAAGAGACAGAGGGACAGACAGATTGAGAGAGAGAATTACAGACAGAGTGAGAAGGAGGAAGAGAGAAAGACAGGGACAGAGGGAGAGAGTGATGGTTAGTGACAGAAAGAGAGAGGCAGAGCGTAGACAGGGAAAGAGAATTTTTTTCCAAAGGAAAGGTTTGTAATTATTTACAGATATAAAAAAAACACTAGCCCATTCACTTTGCACACTACAGTAGGAGAGGAGGGGAGAGAGACTGAGAGAAAGAGACAACTTGGAGATCTTTCATTGGATCTATAAAAATCAAAAACGAGTGCAATTAAAAACACAGCCGGGTAATGTTGCTCCTGGGACACTCCATAAGAGATCTGTTTGCACTGTTCGCCGACCAAATTAATTAACAATAAACTAAAAAACACACTGCCTTTATTGGGCAATTAAATAGACTGGTGCAATAGATCAGCAAATCACTAATAAACCACAATAAATGATGCAATAATGATTAAAACAGCCCCCCCCCGGCCTCGGCCCTTACTAGTCCTCTTCTCTGTGTGTTTGGTGCTGGGCTGCGTGGCTGGAGGTGGTTTGGGGCTGTCCGGTGGGGGCTCAGTTGTGGAGCTGAGCCGTGTGCTGGGGTGGCGTTTCGGCTTGGCGGGCGGGCAGCGGCTGCCAAAGGAGGAGGAGGAGCCCAGCGCTGGCGGGGGGGGCGAGTAGTTGCCGTTCTCCAGGCTGGCGCCGCCCCCTCCCCCCACGGCATGGCAGGACTGCGAGCGGGGCGCCATGGCGGAGGCGCAGGGCCGCGGGGAGAGGTCCTGCGAGGCGGGCATCGTCATGAACCCCATCCGGAAGTGGCGGCGGAAGGACGCCAGGTCGCGAACTTTACCCACGGTGGCCGAGGGGTCCTTCTCACCCGAGCTAGAGGCGGGAGGGGAGGAAAGAGTAGATTTCACCCACAGTGACAGGGAGAGGAGTTTATACACAGTGACACAGATGGGATTGCCACACTGAGAGAAAAGAATTTATGCACAGTGAGAGACAGTGAGAGGGAGGAGTTTAGTAATGGTGACAGAGGAGTTTTCCCAAGATGAGAGCACGATGAGATTTCCCACAGTGAGAGAGAGATGAGATTTGATATTTCACACACTGAGAAAGATGAAATTTCCACAGTAAGAGATGAGATTTCCCACAGTAAGAAAAGAGATGACATTTCTCTCAGTGAGAAAGAGATGAGTTTTTCCTCAGTGAGAGAGAGATGAGTTTTCAACAGTGAAAGAGATGAGATTTCCCACAGTGAGAGAGAGGAGTTTAGAAGCAGTGAGAGTGGAGCTTTCCCATGTTGAGAGTCAGATGAGATTTCCCACAGTGAGAGACTGTTGAGATTTCTCACATTGAGAGTCAGATGAGACTTCCCACAGTGGGGGTAGAGAGGGGACATGTGTGACAGTGTGAAGAGGAGGGCAGTGACGGAGAGGATTAGTGCACACATGGAGCACAGCAGGATCTACTGCATCTAAATGATGGACAGAGACCGAGAGGGAGAGATTAAAGCCGTGCTTTGCTGTGCGATATGACGATATATATCGTGTGACGATAGAAAAATGTCTATTGTTTCATATTATGCTCTATTATGCTCTTTATTTCGTTGTGTTGCAAATCACACACTTTATGGCAATATTTTTCGTCATTTGGACGACGCTTTGCGTTCTTCCACATGGCACGGATGTAGGCAGGAAATTTGCATAAAGGCAACACAAACAAAAATGGAGGGGAGTGAACTATAGTTGAAAAGTGTTTTCTACTTACCTTTTTATATTTTATACATTAATATTTTATATTTTATTGCATGCTTAACCCTATGTAGCGCGTGTGTTACGTTACATGGTTCGTTATGTTTTCATTAGCGTTATTAAGCTTCTCATAGTTTTCAGTTAGCATTTGCTATATTTTATTTAATGTTAAATCACTGTTTCCTGAAAGCTAAAATTAGCTAGAATTTTTCCAATCTAGCATTTTAATCGCACCGGTTTTAGCATACGCGCTAAATGACTAATTACACCAGTGTGACCGTACGCACGAAAGGGTTAATTGAAAATTTGCACAAAGGTTCTAAATAAAAGGAGAAAAATAATCAAATATGAGTAAGTACCTTTTATTTGTCGAGTGCATAGTTCAAAATGTAATAAGAAATAGGCCTTTCCATGCGGTCATTTTATATAAACTATTTATTCATTGAATTTACAGAAAATGTGCTATATCGTGATATGTATCATTATCGGGATATTAAATGAACTATATCAGGATATGAGATTTTGGTCATATCGCACAGCCCTACTTCAGGGTATTAAAGTAGGGGAGAGAGGTGGCTTTTAATGAAGGTGTTCGTGAGCTAGATTAGCTGACCACACCTGAGTGCAAGAAAAAGAGAATGAGGGAGGATAGAAAGAGTGCAGGAGGGCAGTATTCAAGTATAGCACTGGGATGACACACTGTGTGACACCCTGAACCTCTTTAGACCAAAGTGGGCTGATGTATCTGTACAAGCTGTTATCCACCCAGCCTTATTACACGCACTTATGTACCCTGCTTCGAAAGTGGCCTAGAAGTGTCTGCCAAATGTACACACCTGAAAAGCAATGCAAATGTAAAGCCTATTTACGTTTGTTTTGGGGGAAGAAAAAGCCTCCGTAAAGAAACAAAGAAGCACGCAGCAGGGGATGAGAGGAGATTACGGGAGAGGAAAGAAGGAGAAACTCTGCTAGGAGCGGGAGGGGAGGATGAGTGTAGACTGAAGACAGCAGGAGGGAGAAAAAGGAACAAAGAGAAGGCACAGGACAGATGAAGGGATAAGGAGAAAAGAGGGAGAGCTGGGGAGAGAAACAGTAGACTGGTAGACTGGTACGTATGAAGAGAGCAGAGGGAGAGAAAGCTTATGCAGCATTCAGTTTACCGTCTTGTCAATACAGTCCACTGGAAAAGACAGGAAGAGTGCCAGATGGAGAATGCATGTGTGTGTGTGTGTGTCTGTGTGTGTGTAGTTTGAGCCTCTGGCAGTATGTACAGTTGGGTGCTCCCGTGTTAAATGGTCATCACTGGGCCATCAGGTGAAATGGCTGTTTCCAAGGCTATGGCACAGAGAAAGTACAGCCCACACTAAGCAGTGAGTACCAGTGTCAATCTGTGAGCAGCCTTCATACTCTCTGCCTCGTCTGCATGAACTCGCTAAACGAGAGGGAGGGTGGAAACTTCAGGTCTAATTTGCATCCAAGGCATTATCATGCAGAGATGCTTAAGGAGGCACTGAGAACAGCTGGAAGACTGAGGAGGAGGACACAGGGGTGGGAGGGAGAGAGAGGGGGGAGAAAGGGAGAGAGAGGTGATGAAAGCAAAGGATAAGGGGTGGAAAGAAAAGAATGGGAATGAGACAGCAGAAAGAAAAAAGGAGAGATACCAGAGAAAGGGAGAGATGAGAAGAGGCTGAAAAAAAAAATCTGAAAAATGAATTAATCCTGAAAAGTACACAGAGCATTTTGAGGAGAAAGTGTGAGAGAGAGAAAAGAGGGAGGAGGGGGAGGAGGAACGGAATGGATATTTTTAAGTAAAACAATATTAATAAAATCTTATTTGAAAAAAAGAAACACACATCGCCTTACACAACCTTACACATCATGTTTCACTCAAGTCATTTTTAGCATTTATAAAGATTTCCTTCCTCATCAACAAACAGTAACAAAGCACATTATTTGTGGCCATTTTACATCTTGTGAGTTGTTTGTCATTTTACAAAATGCATGTCCCAGTCTTCAACCCAGCAATTATCACTGTCTTCAGGGCTAAAACAACCTCCATGAATCTGTTATCAATCTCCACATGATTCATGTTGGCAGTTTAGAAAGAAAGAGAGCAGGAGAGGAGGAAGAGGAAGCAGAGAAGGGAAGGGAATCGAGGTGAATAAAGGAGTGTGTGAATGGGAGGGTGTCAACCAATAAGAATATGGATTGGGGGGGTGGCGGGGGGACAGGAGAAAAGGAATGATAAGGCCGATAGAGTTGAACCCAGAGTGGATGATCACAAGCGCTCATTACTGACAACTCTGTCACAAAAAAGGTGGCCACTCTTGACAAAGCAGCGAACCGAAAAGCTGACATCAAACAGCGGCTGAGCCAGAGAGGCACTTTTTAATGCTCGATTGGGGAGGCTGGTTACCGGGGCGACTGGGCGGAATATCATTAACTGGCACTGATTTAGAAACCTGATTAAAGGAAGCCCATCTGCCGCGGTTGCCACCCGGGCCCTCGTGTCAAACATGTTTCTGGAGCCATAATCACACCCAACCGCCGATATCACCCCTTTGCCCCGGGTAGGGGCTCCCCTGAAAGCCACTGCTGCCAATGGCTTCCACAGTCTCCACTACATTTATTATTTCTCTCGTTACCGTGTAGCTACCAGCAGCACAGTGAGTTAGAGGGTCACCGGGTCTTAGTCAGACTCTGACCATCTCTCTTTCTCTCTGTCTCTATCTCTCCTTCTCTTTCTATCTGTCAGCTGCCCACCCCTCTACACCTCTCCCCCAACTTTATCTCTATCAATCCATGTCTCTCTTATTCTCCTCCTTATAAAACCAATCTCCAATACTGTGATGGGACCCCAGAGTGTTGTATCTGCAAGAGAGGTGGCTGGTGGTAGTGTGTTATATTGTGTGGGAGAGCTGGTAGTGTGTTATACTGTGCGGCAGAGCCAGCTGATGTGCTGTTCAGTACCTGTGAGAAGCTCCTCCTGTTTCTCACATTCCTAATGCCCAACATCTGCTCCTCACATTTGATAATTCAATTAAACATTCATTTCCTGGAAAAAGAACTGGATTTGTTCTCCTGCTCTCTCTCTATATTGCTTGCCTGCTCTCTCTCCATTTCTCCCATCACTCAGATCCTTGGCGAGTATCCCAGCTGTTGCCGCGGTAACCAGTCTGCACAGCAACTTCTGGCTTTTCCATGTTCCAGTTCCTCTCCACACACACACACACACACACACACACACACACACACACAGACACACGCACAGACACACACACCAGCACACCTTCATACACAAAACACTGTCAACCAACACCCTCACACACACACATTTCCTCTGCTTATTGATGAAAGTGAGTCATATGATCAGACCACACCCTGGACACGCTCCTCTTTGTTAAATTCCCACATTCATATAGAGGTTATTACCCTGATATCTGCACTATGAATCAGCACCACCTTGCAGCTGAAATCCATGGCCCCATGCCCACCACACTGCAGGGTCACAGCCCAATCTCTCCACAATGCTGGGTGATGCTCAGGGCTTTTAGTGGTTTTAGTGCTGCTCTGCAGGGGATTGGAGCACAGCTCCTGCCGGCCCGACCACAATCAGCCATCGTAAAGAACAGGTAGCACTATAAATACAGCCGGAAAAGACCGAGAAACAGAGAGAGCGAGAGGGGGAGGGAGAGAGAGCAAGGGAGGGAAGCGAAGGATGAATGAATACAGGGAGCCGGAGGGACAGAGTGGGAGGGAAGGAGAGAGGATGCTTCGCTTCCTGTAGGGAGCGAGTGAGTGCATCTGTAGGACAGCCAGCTCGGAAACTGGGTCTGCGTGTGTGTGTGTGTGTGTGTGTGTGGCGTGTGTGTGTGAGTGTGCGCGCACCCGTGCATGTGTGTGTGAGCCCGAGTGTGTCAATGCACCCATTTACAAGGTTCAAACAGGGGTGTGAGCATGGCCTGTGTGTTCGTGTGTGAAATTCTGATTTGCAGGCGACAGAAGGATGCACGTGTGTCTTTAAGTCAGGATGAGCAGTGAGCAGTGTGCACCAAATCCCAGGGTGCTGCATGAACTCAGTGCCCTGCTGCAGAGCTACGCTCCTGCCCACAGGGCTGCGCACTGAAAAAGCAGCAGCACATTACAGGACGACTGTCTTTATGCACAGCATACAGGACGACTGTCTTTACGCACAGCATACAGGACGACTGTCTTTACGCACAGTATACAGGACGACTGTCTTTATGCACAGCATACAGGACGACTGTCTTTTTATACATATAGCATATGTATACTGTTATTGAAGTTAATAGTTTAAGAAATGAATCTATTAAACTGGATATTTTGGTGAAAAAATCAATAAGCGTTTAAAATTGGAAATGGGTGGAAAAAACAGCTAATTTATAAATGCTTGACAAATCCAACCAAAACCTTGCCCCAGGTTTAAATTCACATGGATTTGCCCCTGGAGCACTCAGCATGAATGAATAATAGACAAAATGACCTTTTTATAATTTCTTATGTCAGAGACGGATGTTTGAGCTTGTGACAGAAATGCTGCTGGGGGCATGAATTATGCAGAGCAGTGATGTAAGCAATCTCTCACTTATAAACACGAGTCTTCAGGAGGATGTGACATCACGTGATCGTGTGCGTGTGTTTGGCTTCTCTGAGTATGCTGTTGATGTGTGGTATGTGTATGTTATGTTTGCGTGAATATGTCTGTAAGTGTGGTGTGTGTGTGTGTGTGTGTGTTCTGATCCACACAGACACAACGAGGCCAGATTGTCCTCAGAATATAGGACATCATCTCCTCTCCACTTCCGTCTCCTATTGTGTCATCCTTTTGTTTTCCTCCCTCCCTCCCTTGCTCCTTCTCTCCTTCTCTCCTTCTCCCCACCCTCCTGGTGCAGGAGCAAACAGAGGCTCTGCATTAAGCATGACAGATAAAACTCTTCCAGTGCACTCCGGCTTTCTGCTGTTCATACTAAACTCTGGCATAAGCTTGCAAATGTAGAAAGAGCTGCTTCCATAACCTGAAAAAAGGGCTGACAAGAATTCATGGAGTGGGAGAGTACGTTTCCAAACATACAGCATATCCTGTTTAAGAAGCAGAGTGTTTTACAGTATAGATGATGGAAAACCCCATAGGAAAAACATAATGAGCGATTTGAAAGGACATACTGTATTAACATGGTTAATTTAACACAGAAAACCTTAACCTGGATACATCAGTACTGGAGTAAAGCTCTGCTCCCAGAACCGCATCAGGAGGTCAGAGGTCAAGAGGAACTAAGCCACTGGAGACGAGAATTCTCCGGTTTCATCACATACCACCTCCACCAATCAGAGTGAGACCTGAAGACTACGACCAAACCTGAGCCCATGACAACAGAACTGACACATAACAACAGCTAAAGATGGCGTTTTGCCTTATGCAATGTAAGTGAACAAGTGTTAACGCACAGATCAAGACTAAAGGCTATTTTACAAGACAAAAAGCACCCACAAGTCCGGTAACCTGTTTTAATGTGATAGAATTTCATATAAGTCAATACTGATGTCATTACTTGAAAAGATACTGTACAGTTGGAAGGTGTGCCTTGGCTGTGTTGCTTTGATGACCGATTCTGCCAGAGCACATGTTCTGTGCTCTGGCTGCACAAATGATGGGTGGCAAGAAATGATGCCACACCTGGTCTTGCAGTTCATCCTGCTGTTGCTCTAATCCACAAACCAAACACAGGAGCACCACTCAAACCTCATAAATTTCCACTGCACTCTAACTTTGCGTCTGAACACCTCGCCCCACTTCGCCTGCTGCAGAGAAAAACTCCTCTCTTTCACTGCACTCCTCCGCCCTCCCCTTCCCTCGCTCACCCCTTTTTGCTGTTCTCAGGGTCTCGATTCCTCCAGTCCAGACGGTTCTTGCGGTTGAGCAGATTCATCCCGGCTTGGGGCTTCTCCCCCTTGTGGCCAATCACAGTGCAGTGCAGCTGTTCGCCCCGCCTCTCAATGTCACGCAGGAAGTGCTCCACCGCCACATCCTGGGTGGAGTCAGAGCTCATCGTATGGAGGCCAATCAGGAGAGGAGGATAAGGAGAGGGAGACAGGCCTCAGAGACCACCCCTCCTGTAGTTACCTGGAAACAGAGGAGGAGGAGACTGTCAGGGCCAATTGCAGTGAACCAACTTTGCAGTTTTCAAAGGTCAGGGTTTTAAATGTAGCAGAGCAGCTAAGTTGCCATCATTTCCCCCACTTTTCTAACATGGAGCAGAGGCACATGGAGTCTTTGCTCAAAATAATCACTATCAGAAGTTCCAAATGAAGATTCAGGAGGAGAATTTCAGAGCCAGCCTTATGCATTTTACCAAACCTAGACAAATTAGTCCCATCCACAACTATAAATCCCATTTACCACATAACCACATAAGCTGTTCCTGGCATCCCTCCTCCACTCCATCTCCCCCTTTTTCCCTGTTTGTGATGTCTACACGGGGGGTCAACAACCTTGCTCTACAACCAGGTGCGATCCCTTTATCAGGACTCCAAGCCAAATAAAAGTACTGATATAACAACATCAAACGCAAGCTTCACACTTTGATTCAACAGAAATTCATATCTACCGAATACTTTGCTCTCATGTTGGGACAGTACCAGCAAAAACCACTAGTATTAGGGCCTTCGGTACAAGTAATTTGCTCGGGTTTTGAACCCACACCCTTGCAGCGTATCAGGAACTGGAGTGGGAGTTGACCATATAACACTCTGTCAGAATGGGGTCTCCGACCGCATCGCTGCAAGGCCCTGGAGCCAGTGCAATCATCAGTCCAGCAGAGAGCATTATACAAGCAGCTCATTTACAGGGATGAGAACTGAGATGAATGTGCTGATGTAGGGTTACTGCCCCAAAAGCAAGCACCGCGAACGCACAGGAGGAAGAGAGCCTCAACCCCCTCGGTGAGCGGGGGGGATGGGGTGGGGGAGTGCCACGGTTTGCAGTTCCCACAGTGGCTGTGCTTGTTGTGAGGCAGACGGTGGAGGACCCCCCCTCCCCTCCACCCGCGCGTCTCCGCGTTGGGCCCTGAAGCACGTGAGCCGGCGCCCTGATTGGCTGAGTAACGTACAGTATCCAGCCCATACAGTGCCTCGGTATTTTTCCATTTCCCAGCGTTTTCGAGCACGGGGGCCTGCTCTGATTCGTTGCCCTCCTCTCCTGAAGGGAGAGCGGAGAGCCACTGAGCAGCCGCGGCGTTCTGAGCCTCACACTCGCACTTCATTACCTTCCTGTCACTCAAACTCCTGCATTTTCATGTGTGTAAAGACACATTAACGCAGTGAAGTTAACCCTGGATAAATGTAAAAGGTAGACAGATAGGCTTATGCTCATTCATGTGCATATGGTGGGTTTGATAGAATTATCACACACACACACACACACACACACACACACACACACACACACACACTTGCATTGATGTCATTTCACAGCCAGCTAATACTGCAAGTAGAAAATTAGGACCTAAAGTCAGAGCCTGTGAGTGTGTGTGTGTGTGTGTGTGTGTGTGTGTGTGTGTGTGTGTGTGTGTGTGTGTGTGTGTGTGTGTATACATACGCGTGTGTGTGTGTATGTGTGTGTGTGTGCACACATCTGAGTGTGCGTATGAGTGCATGTTTAAGTGCGATAGGTGATAATGTATATGATGGTGGGTATGAGTGTACATGAATGGCAGTGTGTGCATTTGCATGTGTATGTTTGTGTGTGTCTATGTTTGTGCATGCATGAGTCTGCACGTGCGTATAGAGTGTGCGTGTGCGTATATAAGCTTGAGTATGTGCGTGTGTATCAGTGTATGTGTATATGAGCATGTAGATGAGTGCGTGTGTATGCGTGTGTGTACGAGCGTGCGTGTGTGTGCATGTGCGTGTGTATGAGTGTGAGTGTGTGTATGTGAGCGTGTGTTGTGTTAGCGTGGCCGTGTCACAGTCTCTCAGACTCCAGCATTACAGCAGCCAGCCCTCCAGCTGGTCATTATTCTGCTTGAATTAATTAAAATAAAAATGAGATTTAGAGACAGAAATTGGAGAGGGGGGAGGAGGGAAGGAGTTAATTGGTGAAATGGAGGTTTCTTACCCTCCTGGGATAACAGACAAATAGCTCAAAATGATACCCCCCCCAGCCTTCCAGACAACGCTAACACATGAATAAAACATACGCACACAAACACACCCATCACAGGTTTTTAATTACAAAAACATCCTGGTGTGTATTGTAAAGGTCTGTTTTCCTGAAGTCATCTGTAGACAATGTGAGCATGCTGTATCACACTATGACTGTGTGCCCAGTACAGCACAAAACAGGGCTAATGTGAGCAGCCAGGAGCAGGCCACTGGATTTGCGGTTGGAGGAAAGAGCTATGTGACGTAACCCTCTGCCTTTCATAAGCTCTGGCTCTCTTGCAATGCCACGTACATGACAGTGAGCGAGAAAGAAAGGCGAATGTGACGTTAATCTGATAATCTGAACGCCTGCGTCAGGCTCTGCTCTGCAGGTAGGATAAGATGTGAATGGGGGAAGCGGGAGGCGGCCAGGTCCGCAGGCCTGCTCCCTCTCCTGTCCTCACTCTGTGGCCGCATGATTGCATTTTAGCAAAGATCCACGTCTGCACAAATGATCAGCCAAAATCCTGTTTCAGACAGCGGGCGCTGACCAGGGCCTCTCATCCAGCATGACGTGATTGGCTACAGCCGTTCAGCAACGTCCAATGGAAGTTCGGCCTCTGAGGGAGTCCAGCTACACTATTGGCCACTGAGGCCATTCATGTGTTTTGTGAGGCCTGGCACTGTCCACTTGATAGAGCCTCCTGCTGCCACCATGCAGTATTGCTGTCACGCGCTCTGTAACTGTGCCATACCACACCCTCACTGCACTGCTGCATCACTGTGCCATACCACACCCTCACTGTGCTGTACTGCTGTGTCACTGTGCCAAACTGCCCCGTCACTGTGCTGTACTGCTGTGTCACTGTGCCATACCACACTCTGTGCTGGCGTGTCAATGGATCGCATACCACACCCTCATTGTACTGTGCTGCTAAGTCACTGCACCATTCCACACCCTCACTGTGCTGCTAAGTCACTGTGCCATTCCACACCCTCACTGTGCTGCTAAGTCACTGTGCCATACCACACCCTCGCTGTGCTGTGACAGCACAGTCTCTACACGAAAGCTTGAAATGGAGCCCCAAAACGGTGCCAAATGAGTCTTGGACAGGGTGGGGGGTTGGGTTTGGAGGGAGACAGAGGGAGAGGTGCAGAGGGAGGAGTGGAGAGAGATGAGGGAGGGGTGGACAAATAGAGTTTGTGAAAGAAGAAAGAGAACAGGAGAGAAGGGGGATAGATAAACAGAAAGAGAAAGAAAATGGAGAGGATACGTTATTAGAAGAGAGAGAGAGTGAGAGAGGGAAGGAGGGAGGATAGGTAAATATGAAGAGGCAGAGAGAGATACGGCAGGGATGGGGGGTGAAGCCATGTCTCTAACACCACTCACTGTGTGTGTGTGTGTGTGTGTGCGGGTGCGCGTGTTTGTGTGTATGTGTGTGCGTGCGTGTGTGGTCTCCTAGCAACGCTGTCTGCTACCTCTCTCTCACCGTCTCGCTGCTTGTGTGTGAAGCCGCCAGAGAGGCGGAGATTAACGCCGGGACTGTGGCGGAATTTCCGAGCTCAGAGGATATGAAACGGAACGGGAAGACAGAAGACAGTGCGCCAGAGAGAGGGCGGCAGCTCATCTTCATCTTGAATGTCTGCCTCCCCTCTCCCTCCCTCCCTCTCCCTGCCTCCCTCTCCCCATCTCCTCTCTCCTTCTCACAGCCCCCAAACACTCCTCCAAAGCAAGGAAACATCCAGCTATTGCAGCTGTTTGATAATTTGTGTACACACTGGTGAATGCTAACTAGTAACTGATTACAAAACAAAAGATGTTTTTACCAGTAAGGTCAAATTCCCTTGATGACTGCTGAAAATCGTACTGCAGACAGAACACTGGTCTGTCCTTTAAAACATGATTTTTCTGTATCTGACAGAGGGAGGCAGAGACAGCCCATGGGACAGAGAGAAACAGTAACCACTGATTTCAATATGGAAATATTAATAACAGCAGGTATGGAGTACTTCACAGTGGTTTGTGTGTGGGTGGGCAGTGGCGTTGTGTAGCCCCCACCTGGTTGATGCAGCAGTCAGGTGGAGAGGGCAACTCACACACGCATGGGTGTGCACACGCACACACACACACACACACACACACACACACACACACACACAAACCACATTCCTTGCTACTGGTGCACGTTGTGACTTTATTTAATATCATCTCTCCCCAGTGTGCAGAGAGTTAGGAGCTGCCAAGCTCTGATGTCAATACAAAGCCTGTCTAAGTTACCCTTTTCTCCGCACTCAAAGCCACGCGTTCAGCTGTTACCATGCAGGAAATAAACAGAGATTTACGGAATCATGCCTATTGGTGGTATTTAAAGTCGCAAAACTGCACATCATTAAATAACTGATATGAGAACGTCTCAGAAATGTTACAGGAATATAACCCGCAATATGGACAGACTGACATAATCGCCATGGTATATTGTGGCTTTTGTTGTGTTATTGACATGCATGTAATAATACACAGCTGGACTAGACAGGACAGTGGTCTCCTATGGGGAGTTGTCGGGGCCCTAAGAAACATGGCAACCCAGCAGGATGGACCATTCAATAAAGGCATGTGTGGAAACAGAGCAGACCCAGGCAAGCCCATCATGAGCTCACAGCTTTTTATCACAGAACCCTGACTGAGAGCAGGACTGCCCTTATCTCAGTCTGGCCACCTTCTCAGCTAAAGATGAGCCTTAAATGGTAAGAGCTGCCAGCAGAGTCAGTGAAATAATCTTATAATGGTTCTTAAATAGCTGCAGCCAGCAGATCTCCATCAGCTGAACGTGAAAAGGAAATCCTCTACCCTCCAAACGGCCCCAGTGCCTCAGAGGAGCTGCCATTCCATCTGTAATGTCCATCCTATGACTGTGTGTTCATGTGTGCATGACACACACTCTTATTTTCAAAGCTGTTATTCATTGTACACTTCTGTAATGAGAGGAATGTACAAAATTGTGAGTCTTGTAGATTTAAGTTTGTCTTATTTTATTGCCAAATTTTACATTAACAAATTCCTTAATTGAAACAAGAGCTTGTGGTCAGTTGGTTAATTGGAAACATTTGCCCTCGAGACAAGAAAAGGACAAGCGATATCACATACTGAGCCAATGAAGGAAGATTAAAATGTATCTATGACAACAACATTTATATGGTAAAAAAAAAACGTGACAGCATTATCACTGACACTGAGGGAAATGTTCATTTAATATTTAATTTGTCTTCAGTGTTCACAGCTGAGCTACTTCAGAAATTAAAGATGAAGAAATGTGAGGTGCAGTTCCAAAGCAGGAGAGAAGTCACGCAGTAGTGTGAGCTGAGGAGGGAGAAACACACACACACACACACACACACACAGTGCGTTTATAGCAGAATTAAGTAGGTTTCCACCAGGTGTCACCTGCTGAATCTGAAATGAAGCCATCAGTCGGCCTCCCACCCTGTCAATCACTCAAGCTCCAAACACGCTACAGTACAAAGATGTCCCAGGCTCCTCAATTCACGCTACGCTGCCCGATCCAACACAACATCCACAGAAAAAAATATCATTATCTTCACAAATGGTAATCTCTCAGCTGCTGGCGCTGCAGCATTTAGTAAACAAATGAAAATCACTCTGGCGAACGAGTACAGCTACCGTGTGACCCATAAACACGGCTGCAGCGGAGCCCTTAGGACCAGCGCACGGCCTGCTTGCTGCGGACTCAGCTCCTAACCATTCTGGGAAGAGAGGGGGCGTGGCCAGCAATGACTCAGATACACATCGCTAAACCATATTATTCCATCAATTATTTACAACTCTGTGTTGACAAAGTAGTTACTACAGTGTAAAAATGACTGCTTCCTCTGCCTCCTCCCACCTCTCGCTCTCTCACTCCCTCTCTGGGTCGAGAGAGAGAAGCAGAGAGAGAGTGCATCGGTGAACTGCGCGCAGGGAAGCGCCCCCGAGTTTATTTTTGGTTCCTGGTCCATGAAAGATTCATGGGTGATGAGCGTGCACCACAGCGAGGAAGAGGAGCAGCAGGCAAACAGGGAGGAAGATCAGCGATGGACATCGGCAGGGAGGCGCTTAGCTGTGTGTGTGTGTGTGTGTGTGTGTGTGCGCGTGTGTGCGCGTGTGGGTGGGTGTTTTTATGTTTTTGTAGTGAATGATTGTGTGTATTACTGACCGCTCCACCTCAGCTGTATAGGAAATGTAAAGTGTAACTGCTCTCCCTCGTGCCCTTGCTCCACATCTCTCTCCCTGTGAGTGCACGATGTGTGGCACATTCTTCCACTGACCCTCCCACCTCACCTGCCCTCCCCTCAGCTCCAACCTTTCACTGGCATCTGCACTAACCAAGGTGACACCATCCACCCCACACATGTGCACTGACTGAGATGCTCACACACACACACACACACACACACACACACACACACACACACACAGTACATTACGTTACATTCATTTAGCAGCCGCTCTTATCCAGAGCGACTTCCACCCATACACACGCATTAATGCACGCACGCACGCACACACACACACACACAGTACATTACATTACATTCATTTAGCTGCCGCTCTTATCCAGAGCGACTTCCACCCATACACACGCACGCACACACGCACACACGCACACACACGGTGTTGAGCGGATTTTTTTAAGCTGCAGTGCACTCCCACACCACGGGTCACCCCCTGCCACCAGCCACACAAATGCAGCTCCCTCTGCGGCTGATCTCAGTGTAGTGCAGGGCGGCCCAGCACAGCCCACAGCACAATATCACCCCCTGCCCAGCTGACCCCAGGCCAGCCTCCTCTCCTGCTAGGAGGGGGCCCTACAGCGCCTCGGCGTAATCTCCCTCGCAGCAAACCGGCCCATCCGATCCAGAAGCCCCAGCTCTGCCCCAACACACTGGGACCTGGCAGCACCCCTGGCCCCCGCTGACCCCTCTGCCCTCCTCTTCCAGGGCATGCTCAGCAAGGGCTCCACCTCCTGTGGAGTCTGGATATGGAAGGCTGCTGCCGGGAACCAGCCACCCAACCCGCGGGCCGGAACAGCCACACACCAACCCCACAGGCGGGCCGAAGCACAGCAGCACTACGGCAACAACCAGAGAGAGGTCGAGCAAAGTGCGGCTGTGGTGACCGCTGAAGAGGCAGACGTCGGTACAGGAACAACAACGTGGAGCGCGGTGCACTACGGCGACCACCCAGGGAGGCCATCCCAAAGCCTTCACAACCCCGCCCCTTCCCTCATGGAGGACTGCAGCGTCGAATGCCATGCTCTCGCTGGCCACACTGAGAGCAGCGTGCCTGTTCTGACGGACGTTCTCTTGCAGTACAAGCTCCTCCATTTGCGACTGCATTATCCATTGAACAACCTCTCAGTTTCACTTTGCTGTATGCCACGAGTATCTCTGATAGCCTGGTGCACAAGCCAAAAACACAACCACTCGACAGAACATCTCACAGAAACCATTACCCACAAGCCCTCTCTTTCAAGCAACCAAGGACTAGGACTTTGGCTGAGGCTTTAAACAACGTCCCGCCATCAGGGCGAGGACCCATAACCACTACACCGCTACACAGCCCTGATGCTGTGGGAAACTTCACTTGAACAGGAGACAGAAGACAGGGCATCAGTGACAGTATCGACGGCCGACTGGCAGTTTAACGGCATTTTCTGCAGCTGATCTGCCCGGCGAAGCGGTCGGTAACAGCGGGTTACCGTGACCAAAATAACCATCCTGTCGTGAAGAGGGAAGTTTGCTGTTTTTACCTCTCCGTTTTTCTGGGACAGGGGTGTGCAGGGGGGCTGGGGGAGCCGCAAGCTGGAATTCTCTCTCCCTCTCTTTCTCTCCTCTCCACACGTACCATTTCATGTCCCATTAAACCATTTCTCTGAAACATTTATGTTGCTTGTCTGTTTTTCCCCTATCATTCTCCAGCTCTCTTCCAACCTTTCTGTTTTTTTCTGGGCTGTTGCTGAGCAGGGTACAAACCATCCTCTTAATCCCCCTTCCTCCTTCACTACCTCCCTCACTCCCTCCCTCCCTCTTTCTCTCTCACTCTCTTTTCAGAGTGCAATGTAATACCCCACAGAAAAGGGATGATGAAGACGGTGATCCTCATGTTACATTACCCAGAGCCACTTGCAAAGCCGAAGGTAGAAAAACGCATATGATAGGGACACAGGAACAACAGTGCATGGAGAAGCACAGACCGCATTCAGACACAAGTCACTCTGTCACACTGCACTGTCATAACCCATACTATCCTGAGTGCAGAAGAGCTACAGCAAAAATGAGAAGCGCATATAATCGTGCAATAAGATACAGGAAAAAAGAAAGACTTTAGTCACCTTATGATTAGGTAGAGGACCCAGCGGCACTCTAAAGAGGTAGGTCTGCGGCCTGTGGTGGAGGATGGCCAGAGATCCCATCCAGTGAGGCTCACCATCCAGCGCAACTCAAGGCAGAGACTAAGAGGTGCAGCAGAGAGCATGCGAGATGCACCACACACCCCATAAATCTCTACAATGATTTGTGTCACACAAGGCGCCAGTTTTTATTTCTTTTTAGTCTGGCTATAACAGAAGGAACCAAAAAGCTCCAAAACTCTCATCTCACCTCTCAACTTGTCAAGAGATGTGAAAAAGCTTAGCCTGAACACGGCTTGCATGCACTGGACTGAGACTTCAACCAAGCACAGCACTCCGACAGCAGGCAGAGACCACCACACCCTACCAACCATGTCTCCGTCACAGACGTTCTACGTACTGAACAGATATTCAATGCTGGCATGCTTGATGTTAAATCTTTGCTATTGCGGAGTCAAAAAGTGATGTGACTTGTGGGGGCATTCATATCCAATTTTAGTGGGTGTTATGATCCTAAACTCATTTTTGTTACACAAAAACCTTGGACAAACATGGGATTAAGTCAAATATTAATAAGTTATTAATACTTAATAAACATTTTTCCATTTATTTATACTCAGCTTGAAGCATTGTATAAATATTCAGTAATATCCAGTATGACACACACTGCGAGACGGTTTGGAAATGACACGACACGGAAAGCAGCGAAATGCAAATCACGGCCTTCAGACAGGCGCTCATTACAGGGCGAGTGAGACAGGGCACGCATTCAAAGAATAACATGAATGAGTCTTCTTCAGCTCCCCCCTCCTGAGTTCACCAAGCGAGAGCAACACACTAAAACAAAGAACCCTGACGGGAAAAAATCTCTACTGCTTTTTCAGCCCTCTTTCACTCTGCCAACGTGCTGACTTTTTTCTCACTTTCTCAACTGCATACCCCTGCCTCTCTCTCTCTCTCTCTCTCTCTCTCATTGGAAGCCAGGATTTTGCCTCCTGAAACAGTGGTGATATTTTCAGGAATATCATAAACACAGACCATCCTAATTCAGGGGCTATGAAACTGGGAGTGTCTGTACTCAGAATAGTCAAAGGCAGAAATTTTTTATGATCCAAGGTCAAAGTTTGCTTCTGTCCTTCATTACTTCTCTCCCGCTGTGGCTGCAGAACTGACGAGAGCAAAGCCCCATTTGCACAGCAGAGCTGAATCTGCCACCGTAAGTAGGACTGCCCGGTGCCACTGTCCACGTGAGGCACTGACACCAGAAACACAGTCTCAGGTCATCAGGCTGGCTGGGCAGATCTTTTCAAATCTGTTTTAGATAAATGTGGAGCTGGTTTGAACCGTGCTAGAAAGAAGCTCTCCCAGCTAGACTCAGTTAAGGTGCATAGTTAGCATTAATGGCAAACCAATAAATATGAGGAGCAGTCTTTGCTGACACCATTGCTTTAAGACAGAGGCTACCAGAGGAGATCTTGCATGAAAAAAATGAGTCACTCAGCTGTTAGCTGTTGCCCATTCTTGTGTCACTTCTGGGTTATTTAATTTGAGGCTATGAGTCAAGCACATGAACTGGCCTCTAGGGTGGAGACAAGGCTAGCCCCTAACTCCAAGCTGTTAGCTGTGTGTCCGTGAATTTAAAAACTATCCTGCACTGTGGGCTGCAAATGTAAATATGAAAACCAGCGCTTGAAAAAAACCAGTGATTGATTGGAATGCACATAAATCAGTTTCATGAGAGACAAAGTGCCTCCACTGTGAACTTGATGAGAGGTTACAAGCCAATTTGACTTCATGGCAATGAATACTGAAGCCTCAGGAATAAGCATTTTCTCCACCAAGCCACTAGGAGGCTCAGTAGTGAACCGTTGATTCATGATGACCTCTGTCGTGCATGGCTACATTTCTGTGGCAAGTTTTACTCTGAGTTTTTTTTTTTTAAAGAGGAGGCCCACAGAGTATTGCTGGACAAATGTTATACCAGAGATCTTTGCCATCCTGTGAACCTTTAAAGTACAGTTAAAAAAGAGATTTCATTTCTACTTCCCATTCATTAAAATGTGTTTAAAAACCTATATAAATATTAACCTGCAACTCAGAGCTCGTGACTTTGAGCAAAGCAAGATTTTAGTAAGGTCCACATAAATTCACATGTAAAAAAGGCAGAACCATTGCCTATGTCACATAACCCGAATGAAAACTACTGAAGATACATGTCTTAAAATACACTGATTGATTTAAAAAGGATAGTAAAAGACACTCCTTCTTGATCAAGACGTAGAAGATTACAGTCAAACATTTCAATGCAGCCAGACAAGGTGTTGGCAAGTGCCCCTGTCTACAGTGACACTGACAAAAGAAGACTCCTTCCTGTCTCCTGATTTTTGTATTGGGGTAATCCAGCGGGTGTGTTAATTACATAGTCTGAGGCAGACCTGTAGAATGGCTTGTGATGTGTACAAACACATGCCAGCCAAGCCAGACCGTAACAATATAGTCTTAATGAAGTAAAACAGTTCTTAGTAGTTAGTACCATTTGCAGCTCTTGGAACGTGTGATTAAAAGGGTGATTCCACCGCCAGGTGCATGGGTCCATGAACAGCTGCTCTGTATGTAATACCCCGACCACGCATGCGCACACGCACACACACACATACACACACACACACACACACACACACACACACACACACACACACACAGGTACTCAACATAAGAAACAGAGGTAGAAACAGCAGCATCATGCATGCGACGGTCACGTAAAGACAGAGCTGCTCCTTGTGCTGAAGAGCAAGCACAGCTCAGGCCCAGCACACACGGCAACGCACAACACAGGACACAGCTTACAATACAACCCATTCAGACGCAATTCACTTCCTCCCACCACAGCGGCGGGCAGCCCTGTGCCGCTAATGCCACAACCCTGCAGATTTTCTTGTTCTCCCTGAAGGTGAGACACAGAGTACCTGAAGCAGATGTTTACCTGCTGTCATTTCACCAGGTAACTGAACCACTTAGATAATTTAATGATGGCATGGCACAAAACAGGAGCTTTGCCAGAACTCCAGATCCAGGATAGACTAAATCTGCCCTAGAAACAAATGTTCTTAGGATACATATCTGTCCCTATTCCCTTAACACAATGAAAGAAAACCTTTAAATGTACCTTTCTGTTAGCAAAAAGATTTCCCAAAGAATTCACGGCAAGATACTGTCAAATTATGCCAAATCCAGAATTGCACACCAACACCTCATTCAAACATTTTACGAGCGCAAACTGCGAAGAAATTACGCGCAGTGGATACGCAAACCCAACACTCGGAAACACAGCTTCGTTCCCTACGCGAGCACAATGACAGCACACCCTGATCAAAATACACACGCACGGCCGCGCGCTTCCATCCAGACAGTAGTCGTACTCCCAAACTCACGCGCACATTCACACACCTGGCCATATTACACCAGAAGACCAGGCGCATTAGTACAAATCAAGGTGCATAAAATGCATAAAATGAAAGCCTAGACATAAACACTGCCATGTTTTTTGTTCGTAAAAGTATGATTGCCAAGACTACTGAAAACAGCTTGGAAAAAATCAAGAAGTGGATGTCCAGGTCAACCGACATTATTTCGTTTGTTGTAATAAAAGCAGAAGGTTCATCTTGATCACCATCACTAGCCACTAGGAAGTTTTTTTTACATAGTCCATACGTTTTACTAATGCGTAAACATTTGTTAGTACTATTTACTCCCAAGTGAGCTCAAGCTAAACTGAAACCCGTCATTCACCAGCTAACTAGGCAAAACACGGTCATAATAGGGGACTTACCTGTGTTTCTGTGGTTGATTTCACATCCAGACACGAGATACGAGCCGTGAATATTCACACTGGTGACGAGTGATGAAAAGCTGGCTATTAGTTGAATTGTATGGTTTTGTACAGAACTCTTTTCAAGCGATTCATAATTTAACAGCGTTTAAAACCCAATATCCTTTGCAGTCCGATTTTATTACGAAACAAAATCAAGCCATTTTCATCAGTGTGTGGCTTACGGATGGCTAAATCCGTTTCTTGTGCTCATTAGACGATGTTCAAATAATGGGACAAATACTGTTCTGCACATAGCTGGCGGTACATGAACAACGAACTGCGGCTTGACGCAGAGGGAAATAGAATAGAAAACATTGACGATACCTAGCTGTAGAAACAAACAACACAACCTCACTCTGGATGCTGATGATATTGCAATCTTCAGGCTAAGGTTGCGAAGGGAACAGGGGAAAATAGCGTCATTGTGAATATGTATCCGGAAAGAGGCGAAGGAAGTATTTGGAAAAAAGAAAAAGAGAGACAGAAAGATAATGCAGTTATTTACTTTCCATTTCTTTCATCAGACGCGGCGTGTCCGAAACCTCTGGTGCAGTTCATTGCGACGTTACAAAATTTCACCTAGAAACATCTCATTCACAAAAACAATACCGGAACGTTTCTGAAGCTGAGTGTTCTCTGGATCCCCAGAAATGAACCAATGAGTAAAATAAACAACAATCAATCACCGCGATTTGTCGATTGAAGTAATACCATTAATATTAATATTTCAGTTTCCCCGCAGGCGGTAATGGCTCAAATCCCAGGCGTGATTAAAAAGGTGATGAAGATTCCATTTTCACGCGCACCTCGCTCCCCCGAATTCCTGTTTTGGAGATGTTTTATCATCCTGTTGTTTTCTAAGGGTTGACATTAACTGTGCATATGGCAATGCTTCATTGCGTTTTCGAAATGTTCCTTCGTTTATATTTTGTACGCTGCCCTTTTTTCCCTCCCTCTCTCCCCCTCTAATAACCCCCTCGCGAGTGTTTTGCCAGCGCTCTCGGTACAGACGTAAGCAGACTGTCAGCGTGCAGGGTTCCTCGCGCTGTCAACGGTCATACCAGCTTCCACACACCACACACGCATGCAGCGACATTCAAATGGTAAAACGCACGGTAATTACACAAATACGTGGTACTTGTACACTACACAATGCAGTACATGAGTACAGATAACGACAAAAAACTAAAATGTATAAATAAAACGGCCAACCAGAATTTGTACACATAAAAATGCAGCTAATAAGCGAGAGAACTAACTGGCATAGATTCTCTTACTCGACCTAGAGAGATACTAATATGCCCAGAAATAAATACAAACACCGTCACGGATGCACGCTGAAGTTAAAACTATACGTGCTCGCTGCCTGACACCAGCATCCAAACATACAAACGTTAACAAAGCACATACATGCACACACAAACTACTTTTAAAAACTCTGCTAGCCTAACCAAGGACAGTCCAACCTTTACTCCCCACAGTCATCATCATGTAAGGGTATGAATATGCATTTGGCCCATGATTTATTGGTTTGCAGAGCTTAAAATTAATAGCTTATATGCGTGTATGTGTGATAGTTCTCCCAGCCACCTTGAATTTCATCATTAACTAACTATTCATCACACATGCATGACTTTACAGCCTGTACCATCTCTCTCTCGCCTTCTTTCTTCCTCTTCTGGTGCCTCCCTCTATCTCCATCCTTTTCAATGTCTGTCTCTCTCTCTCCTCTCTCTCATTCATTCATTCATTCATTCATTCTCTCTTGCTCTGTGTTAAAATAAATAGATTCACCTTTATTGTAGAATAGTACATACTCTTGGTGTCTATGTATCTGAATAGTGGTGCCTGCAAAGGTTTCTGGGACTAAGTGGACCCAAGCAGGTTAAGAGGTCACCTGGACAACAGCAGCTGTAAAGGACCCTGTGAGCAAATCAGGCTTGGATACCTTTATTGTATAAGCATACAAACAGACCTGTGACCCACACTCACTGATTCCCTTGAGTGTTTCATTCCCTTGAGAGTTCCATGGTCTACACTCACTGATTCATGTATTTGAGAGGAAGAGAGAGCAGGAAAGATGGTGTAAGGGGTGACAGAGAAACAACAGGCCTTCCAGGTTAAGGGTCATTTTACACTTGGTGTGAAATGAAAAGCCAAAAGTATACAGTCCCACTCCGGTATTGTCAAAGGTGTCAAACAGAGCCCCGGTAACAGGAGAATGACTTTTTTCCCTGCAACACGATCCTGCAGTTTGTTTCTTTTTCATTTGCTTGTGCTGAACAAAAATCTGCATTACAAATACATTCAGTACATGCAAGCCAATACACCAGTCGCATGCATCATGATTAGATGGATAACTTCAGTTTGGGAGCAGAGGTAACACACAGTACTCATACTGTAGAAATGCTTTGCTGAAGCTCAGAGGCTGTCCTCTAAACGGAATAGGATATTGTAGTAACATAAAAAGATTTGTTTACCTTGTGTGTCTCTCTGGTGGCCTGAGAAAACTGGCTGATGCTTATTTTCAACAGGTGAACCAAAGACCAGGCCTCTCCTAGAGAAACCATGCCTGACAGCACAGCTGGCGTTGTCAAAAGACCAGTGAAAATGTAGGTCGAGGAGGTTGACAGACAAGAAAGAGCTGCAGAAAGAGAGAAGGAAAGGAAGATTTAAGGCAAAAGGAGAAAGTAAAACATCAGGGAAATGAACTGCAGCCCTCACAGTCCTGTGTGGCTCTTCCCTGGTCTTTGGAGTATGGATCATGGTGAGTTCCGTGGGTTTTTACACAACACACAGTGGGATGTCTCCCAAATATTGCTCAAATGACACATATCAGGAAAGCTCACTAAACATTACAGTGTTGCAAAGAAAACCATTCAGGAACCTCATCAACCTCCTTCCAAACCATTGCTAAACTCAACAAGTGTTTTTTCCTTCCTGTTTATATACACAAAGATAATCAGAGACAGGGTAAAGCTCTTAATAGAATAATGCTGGTAGAATAGCATAAACAGATGTGTGCTGATGCTCTCACATAAGGGAAGTCATGGCTCAATTAGCCACTGTAAACTAAACCCTGTATATGCTTCAGTACAGGGTTAATCCTTTATATTGACATTTTGCACTTTAGCTGATGATACTGGCCTGACACAGCCCCAGCTGAGCAGTAATGCTGGGCATCTTCCTGAAATGTAGGTATATAAATGTAATCACTGGAACAATTTAATGTCCATCACATCTACAGTTTGCATGCGTAAATGTACAGAGTAACAGATGGTGTGGTGCTCTTATTGTGTTTCTGATTGCATGTTTCACTGCACACACATATTTGCAGTTGAATAAAAAGCTTTCTCTACAACAATTGTGCATTAAAGCCCCCCTCTCTCCTGCTACTCAGGAACAACATAATTCTACCCCCTTTGCCTGTTTTTCATTGATTTCCACCACTCTAAATGAGTGTCCCTTTTTGTAATTTCACACACTTTCTTCATGTCTGTGACCGCAGAGCATTTATGCCACGTTGTGTGAATTAATACAAAAACCTGACTAAAATGTTAGCCAGCAAGCAAAGTGTGAGGACACGAGGCTCCCATAACTGAATAACTGAGGGGAACAAAGGGGGCAGAGGCACATGGCAAAGGCGGAGAGGATGATTGTGGAAGGAAGTAAAGGAGGAATGAGGTCACTGAAAGGAAGGAAAGAGAAAGTGCAGAAAAGACAGAAAGTGGAAAATGGAATTCGCCACCATAAGCATTGTGTCACATGACCTGGGACTGTTGGAAACCACAAGCAAATGTAACCTACATTTCACGTCATTTACATTCCACTTTACAAAGTAGCACTCAGCTGTATGGGTTACTTTTTTTAAAGAAAAGAAATGATTAGCTACAAACATTCACTGTTTCAAGGACTGTTGATGATTCACAGATAAACATTTTGAAATTGACTGTCCCCAATAAAGCTGGAAATGACTTATACTGTTTCTATTCATGTTTCGAATATATATAAGAAAATATAAGATTCTGTTAAATGATGATTGTCAATAGCAAAAACACTCTTACTATTTTATTGGGGTGTACAACTCTTACTGTCCTTCCAGTAGCCTCTAAACAGCTGGCATGAACCTATTCAAACGTCAACGCTGTTCATGCTATCATGTGAATTTGCACATTTTTAAAGCTTACACCTCAGCAACACAGAGGCTATAACGTGATTTTAGGGTACATTTATTAACGACTGTATATTACCCGTCTGAGAACGGAATCAACAGGAGCGCAGCCCCGCGCTAGGAACCTCAAAAATCCCATTATGGGCGGAGTCACCAGGCGCTCTCAATCACTGACGTGTATGAACCAATCCAAAGTCCATAGCAGAAAACTACGGTTGATTTGAATCAGTAAGCGCTTGAAACGATAGTTCAATCTGTGCTATGGTGCAACAAGTAGGTCTACTCTTCCTTTTTTTACAACATATATAACCGATAAGAGCAGACCGTTTGGTGTTACACTTGGCAACAAAGAAGTTCACAACCTTTCGTTTGTTTTGATACATCTGTTAACTTAGGTTTGCCTCAGTACTGCTCTTCGAGTTTAAAATCGCACCAACGAAAGCCAGATAGACTTCAGGGGCACTGAACTTACTGGCAAACCTGTGCGAAAACTGACAAGAAATTAAAACACGGGGATACATTTTGTAAATCATGTAACCTACGTTGACGCAAAAGCATTTCTCTAGTATGACTTCAGTCAATTAAGCGGTATAGAAAATGTTAATTCATGTTCACAATACTACAAACCAGAGGTATGGCGTTTCACGATTGATGGCGTCAGACAAGAAATCGCCATTTCAGCTCATGATTGGCTGGGCACATACCCAAGCCTCACATTTCAAGTCGTTGAAAACACAAGAGGTACTGGGACTCACTAAACGTGCTGTCATTTCCGAGGTTCCAATAAAACCAGTCTGTCTTGTTCATTTAGAGATCGGTTAAATGTCAAATGTATTTGATCAAAATACAAAAACGATTCTTTGAAGCTAGTGAGGATGTAGGTCTGTGATATAGACTCAATCAAAGATGAAGGCTGAGCTTGTTCCGCCGAATGTCCTCCTGCCAAGACGTCTGCCGACAGCGGCGGCTGTATAGAGGATCCTCTGTTCTCTCACACAGCGTAAGTGTTGAGGTATTCCAGCTGCCTCGCATTTCCTGGCACGGCCTTGTTGTGTCATAGCACGCGTCTCTGTGTTGTTAAAGGGTAGTTTTTTGTTTGTTGTTGTTTTTTTAATTACATTTTATATATCAGATATACATTAGTTACAAGCTGGTAATGGTGAACAAACGGGTTTAAAACAGGTAGATAAACATTACGGAGAACAGCATTACAAGCGACGAAATTCAATGAAGTCTCCGTTCTCCAATGCGAAGCGCTCATTGGCTCAGACAAGACCATCGATTAATTAGGCGATTAATTAATTGACCCAGATGATTACATTGCAGTCGGAAGGGGAGAATTGAGGGTGTCCTGTGGCAC
Organism: Megalops atlanticus; assembly: GCA_019176425.1. Classification (NCBI taxonomy): domain Eukaryota; kingdom Metazoa; phylum Chordata; class Actinopteri; order Elopiformes; family Megalopidae; genus Megalops; species Megalops atlanticus. Next base: position 22,427,575 of record CM032877.1, on the reverse strand, counting down.
AACATTCTCTCCGGGTTCGCTGATCTTTGCATGATCCGAACCTCCACTGCCCATTCATTGTCGCCGGCGTTCAACCGACTATCCACGCGCATCACGTTACCCACAAATGCAATGGCACTGGGAACGGTGTGCATCAATATGCGGGGACTCCGCCAGAAATAAAATTCACCGCCTTCTTGTACAATTATTTACGTGATTTGACTAACAAGTTCTTGCAACTCATTATAAGCCTTAATATGTGTTTTTAAAAATCGGAGGGGAGTGATTGGCTATGTCAATTCCTTACAACTGCAGCGCTGAGAAAGCAATGAAAATATTGTCCAGAAGAGGGCGGTGTGGTCAAGCTGTGGACATTGGCACAGCAGTGTCAAACAACAGGGCAAGGGTGAGCACGTCGTCGAGTGCTGCCACGTATCTGTAACTGTAGGTAAAGGAGTCGCGCTTTAAATCCCTTCCATAATGTTGTTTAAAAAAAACCTTCCGCGCTGGTGAACAGCTGCTTTAAACAGTTCCAGTAGTAGTGTTTCAGTGCAACATCTATCTGTAGCACAGATTGGGTTGTGTAGTGAGATCTGGTCCTCAGTGTAAGCTGATTGACAGGCCCTGAGTTGTGCTGATGTTTAGAACTGAATCACACATTTCACCTCAAAACAACACTAACATAGGTTTCGTGATGTATGACATTTATGTACTCGCTAGGGTTTCTGCCCAACCATTAATCATAAGGTTCTGTTGTGCATGTGGTGTTTTACTGAATGAGATAGTAGTTTCATGATCATTCCCACGTTTTTTTTTTACACCTTTATTTGTATTTTTCCCTTGTTCTGTCAATGAGCACTTTATAGGCTTTACGGCAACTAAATGATAGTGTGCTCACTGGGATGAAATGGAGAATAGTACAGTAATCATACCTTCAGATAGCGTGACATTGCTGGTGACATTTCCACCTGGTTACCAAGCCCAGCCTTTTAGCGATATGATGATGTCGATGTGTGTAGAGCATGAGGCCAGGGTTTGCTTCTCAGGTGTGTGTGTGTGTGGTGGGTGGGGGGGGTTTAAGCTTGTCATCTCCCCTGGAAACGTCTCACCCGCCTTATTGGTGTTATCGGTGGGGGGTGCCCCTGTGAGCTAGGTGTGCAAGGATGTGCAGGGTTACAGTGTATCAATGGCACCTCTGGAGACGGTGATGTCATTAGTGAGAGCTTGTGGCAGGACGTTTCTGCCTCACTATGAGCACCATCTTTTTAGAGATATGGATTTGTCCCGGCGCTGAAGAGGGAGGGACCAGGGTTCAGTTCTCAGCTCTGGCTCCACTGCACACCCCACCCTGGCCACAATATTCATACAAGTATTGTCTGCCAGAGTGGACATTCCCACATTTACAAATTATAGAGAATGTTCATGTATTCTCTCTCTCTCTCTCTCTCTCTCTCTCTCTCTCTCTCTCTCTCACTGTCATACACACACAGGCTTGGGGTGTAAAGGTAGGCAGCACCTGTAGGGCTGTATAGGGGTGACAATGCTGGACTCTTTCGCCTTCCTCTTGACATTGACAGTCAGTTTGTGTGTCAACGTGTCGGGATAGTGAGCGATCGCTATCAGCGGCCTGGATTGAACTGACCAAAGTGCACGGAAACTCTGGAGGATCCGCCACATGTGTCCGGGTCAGGGAAACTGTATAACACTACATCGGACCGAGAGGCAAGGGACACGCGTTACGGACAAGCCGTTCTGAACGGTGACAGGTAAAGACGGCAATCTGGAGCCGCAGACAGCATAGTTAGCGTTAACAAGCGTTGATAGTCTTGCAAAAAAGCGACAATGGTTGAGCTAGATTCATATATCGAATATTTTTTAATAATTAACTGGGTGACATTTGACCGAACTGTACACTTTGTACTGGTGTTTAGATTGGAACAAGGACAATGGAACGTAGGCCTACTGTAACTGTATCAATTATTTACTTTAAATGCAATGTTAATATCACGCACGAATGTGTCCAATCAAAGCATCATGTTAAGGGGAATAATAACGTACGTCGATGTTATAACTTTACTGCAAGTGGGAATTTACTAGAAAGCACAGACCGCTGGTGCGGAGAAAATCATAAAATTTAAAAATGACTCCTTCCTCTTCTTTTATCGACAATTGAATTAAATAAACATGGCAATATGTCCCGAATACTCTGCTAAAAGGGAAAGCGAGTCAATTATTACGATAGGTTAGATAAACGTTTGACACCCAGAGCTGTGGATGATAGTAAGGTTGCGTGCATGTTTATTTCATGTAGGCTATTAGCAGTCCTTTATATAACTGTCGTCTAATTGTTTATTTACTTAGTTACGTGCATTTGTCAGGTAAACCCTTGAAATATTCTTTCTCAGTATCCGCAACACACACCTAGGCTAATCTGGGACGCATAGTTGGCATTAAGTGCAATGTACAGTCAAGTAATATGTCTGTAAAACTAGATAAGAGATCAGATGGCAGGAAGAAAACTATTTATATGGCCTAATAGTCACTTCGATAACAGAAATGACAGTGCTGCCAGTGTTGGTTAATGTCATCGTGTAGACTGCCACAAGCGGTGCACTAGTCTTGATTTGCTGTATTGTTAAACATTTTATACAACGTTTCAACACAGATTCGTGCTCACAAATGACTTCGGTTATTCAAGTTGTAATTGTAATTTGTATGGCGCTATCACACAAAATCTTATCGAAGAGATTCTTCGAAAGTTTCGTTAATCAACCGTGTCTCTCTGAGTTACCAGGATATGATGGAAACACACCCCTGGTAAGCGAGGTTTGTATTTGAGTACATTTAAATGGTTACAAAGAGGAAGACTCATTGAAGGTTAGTACTATCTCTCTCTACAGGCTGCTGATATGGTGCAGGAGAAGACGCCATGGAAAGAGTTTCTGGAGAAGCTCAGTGTGCTGCAATGGGTGCTCACCTTCCTGCTGATGGGTAAGAGAGAGCAGCTCACCTGAGCACCTGACACGCCCATCCACCTGTGTATGATAGGCTGTACATCATTATCCCTGTGCCACACACCCACACCCACACGCACCTGTGCATCAGTAGTAAAGTCCATTTACATCCACGCACTGATTACCACATCTGACAGGCTCACTTACAGATAGAAACAGGCCTAATCATGTATTCTTCCTTTCAGCATCTATACCACCACCAGTAACTGGCTGTTAACCAGTACTGTGTGATACACTTTTTTGGTGTGCTCAACTGTCTACCTCACTCCGCCTCTCTCTTTCCCTCTGCATGAGCAGGTGTGTCCTGTGTTCTGTTGATGGTCTACCTGATGTTCACCTCTCTGTGGCTCCTGCCCACTGTCTACATGGTCTGGATGGTTATGGATTGGGACACGCCAGAGAGAGGTACTAACCACCCACTCCTTACCCCAAAAACAGCAGCCCAGAATTCAAAATATCTCTTAACTGCCATCAACCAGTTCCCTCAGTTTTCCTATAAAAATTTAAATTAACCAAGACAGATTAAGGCACACAACTGTTCTTCAGGGAAGATTGCTCACATACACAGTATTCCCCTGCATGTGTCACTGGTGCCCAAGCGCAGTTAAATATAATTCTCTCTTTGGCCACTAGGTGGCAGGCGGAATGAGTGGGTGAGGAACTGGACAGTGTGGCAGCACTTCCGGGAGTACTTCCCTGTGAAGGTGAGCAAGGACCCGTCAGGGAGTTGGGAGGGTGGTTTGTTGTGTGGGATGTGTTTGGAGGTTTACTCTGTCTGCACTGTGTGCTTTTTTGACACACTCTTCCACCTTCTCAGCTGGTAAAGACAGCAGAGCTGAACCCCAAGAAAAACTACATCCTGGGGTCACACCCCCATGGGATCATGTGTGCTGGAGCCTTCTCCTGCTTCAGCACGGAGTGCAGTGGGTTCAGCCAAACCTTCCCGGGCATGCGGCCCTGCCTTGCCATCCTGGCTGGCCTCTTCCGACTGCCACTCTACCGCGACTACCTCATGAGTGCAGGTTGGGGCGTTTTGGGGGGGGGGAGTTTTGCTCACCAAGATGCATTTCATGAGAGTTTTGTGTTTGTGGCCCTGTATCCTCACCAAACCATCTTTGTGCCCTGCCCTCCACATGCTCTCTGCACAACTTTCTCCCTTCATTATTTACCTCCCACTATGCTTTAAGCTCTCCTCTCCTCTACTCCCCTCCCCACTCTTGCTCCTTCCCCTTTCCCCCCTCTTCCACCTCCTCCTCTTCTCCTGTCTTTCTCCTCCTCTTCACCTTCCTGGCTCTTCCTCTCCTCTTCTCCTTCGGCAGGTATGTGCCCAGTTAGCAAACCCAGTCTGGAGTTCCTCCTCTCCAAGAATGGCAGCGGAAATGCAGTGGTAATTGTGATAGGGGGCGCTGCTGAGTCGCTGTCCTCCTCCCCAGGGGTCAACACTGTGGTGATGAAGCAGAGGAAAGGCTTTGTCAGACTGGCTCTGGAATACGGGTGAGAGGGGGCGGGGACTGGGGGATAGGTGAGAGAGGGGGCAGGGCGGAGTCGTACTGGGCCTGTAGTCAAGTTGCAGAGAAAAGGGAAGGGGCAAGTCCTGAGGAAAGACTGGGGAGGACACGGTGGCGGGATTAGGGTACAGGAAGTACAGATGATTCCTCCTCTTAGTAAAGGCTTGCGATTAAAGTCTTGTGCATTTAGCATTTATTACTCCTTGATATCGACCTTCTGACTTAATTAAGCTTTAGGTTTGTCTTCTAAAATGCATTTTCTTGCCCTGGCCGTAACCACCCACGCCTCCAGAGCGGACCTGGTGCCAGTCTACAGCTTCGGGGAGAACGAGCTGTTCCGGCAGGTGGTGTTTGAGGAGGGCAGCGTGATGCGGGCCCTGCAGACAGCCTTTAAGAAAGTCATGGGTTTCGCCCCCTGTCTGTTCATTGGCCAGAGCTGGGGCCTGGTCCCCTACAGGACTCCTATCACCACCGTCGGTCAGTGACGATGTCACAGTGACTCATTTTGTTTCCACTCTTCTCACTACAATACTGTACCTACAGTGGCTTCAGAAAGTATTCAGACCCCTTCACTTTTTGCACACTCTGTAGTGTTATAGACTTAATCTAAAAATGGATTAAATGTATTCTTTTGGCCGTCAATTTATGCACAATAACCCATAATGACAAAGCATAAACTTGTAGAAATTTTTGCAAATTTATTAAAAATCAAAAAGTGAAATCTCAAGTATTCAGACCCTTTATTCAGTACTTTGTAGAAGCACCGTTGGCAGCAATCACAGCTTTTGAGCCTTCTTGAGTAAGTCTCTGAAAGCTTTGCGCACCTGGATTTGGGCAGTTTCTCCCATTCTCCCTGGCAGATCCTCTCAAGCTCAGTCAGATTGGATGCGTCTGTGAACTGCCATCTTCAGGTCTCTCCACCATGCTCCACCATGCTGCCACCAACATGCTTCACGGGGTGGTGGGATGGTATTAGTACGGTGATGAGCAGTGCCTGGTTTTCGCCAGGTGTAGCGCCTGGAGCTTGGCCCAAAGAGTTCAGTTTTTTGTCTCATCAGACCAGAGAATCTTTTTCCTCGTGCCTTCAGAGTCCTTTAAGTGCCATTTGGCAAACTCCAGGTGGGCTGTCATATGCCCTTTAGTCAGGAGTGGCTTCTGTCTAGCCTCTCTACTATAAAGCCCTGATTGATGGATTGCTTTTGAGATGGTTGTCCTTCTGGCAGTTTCCACCATGTCTGCAGAGGACTTCTGAAGTGACCTCTGAGTAGCCATTGGGCTCTTGGTCACTTCCCTAACCAAGGCCCTTCTTGCCCTGTTACTGAGTTTGGCCAGATGGCCAGCTCCAGGAAGAGTTCCAAACTTGGTTCCAAACTTCTTCTATTTCACAATGATGGAACCCAGTGTGCTCCTGGGAACATTCAACGGTTTAGAAATGTTTTTATACCCTTGATCTATTCCTCGACACAATTTGATTGCAGAGGTCTACGGGTTCCGTGGACTTCATGGCTTGGTTTTTGGTCTGACATGGACTGTAATTTGTGGGACCTCATATACATAGGTGTGTGCCTTTCTAAATCATGTCCAATCAATTCCATTTGCCACAGGTGCACTCAAATCTAGTTCTAGAGACATTGCAGGGATAATCAAAGTAATCAGGATGTACCTGAGCTCAATCAGTTTTTAATTTTAAATAAACTTGCAAAAATGTTTTTGCAAAAAGGTTTTGCTTTGTCATTATGGGTTATTGTGTATAGATTCATTGATGACCAAAAAATACATTTAATCCATTTTAGATTAAGCCTATAACACAACAAAGTGTGCAAAAAGTGAAGAGGTCTGAATACTTTCTGAGGCCACTGTATCTCCAGTCTCCAAGGGTGTGTTTGTGGATGTGTGTTCTCTGTGTCTGACTTTATATACACAGTATGACACAATGTGTGCACCTCTATTTCAGGAAGGCTGTCCAACCTTTGTGTGAGTGAGCATGTGTACATACACGAGTGAGTGTATGTGTGTATGTGCATGCAAGTGTGAGCATGCCCATGTTTATGAGTATACGTGTGTAACTGTGTGTGCATGTGAAGGTGTATGTGTGAGCCTTTGTGAAGATATTCATGTGTGACTTTGTGTGTTCGTGACCCCTCCCTCTCTCCCTCAGTGGGTCGGCCCATCTCCGTGCCCCAGATCTTTTCTCCTTCTGAGGAGGTGGTGGACCACTACCATGGCCTGTACATGGAGGCTCTGACCCAGCTCTTTCACGAGCACAAGACCCACTGCGGCCTGTCTGACAGCCACCAGCTGCACATCATTTAGACCCAGCACTGGATCATCATCACAGAATGACTTACTGGTACTAAATCCATCCACATCTTACTGATGGGCTCACCAAATCCCCCACACTGTATCCTGACTGAAACCACAGCGTACCGATTCTGGCCCCAGTGGGGTCTTGCTTATGTGTACCTTGTGTTCCTAACAGCCATCACATAGTGATGGTTCAATCCATTGCGACTCAGCGCCGGTCCTGGAGGCCCAATATCCTACAGTTCAGGTTTCCTGTCTGTCTTTAATGTTACGTTCAGTCAAGGCATTGACCTGCTGAACCATGTACTTGAGACCTGGACAACACAACAGACTGCGCACACAGTGATCCTCCAGGACCAGGGCTGATAAGCAGACAAGGCATGTGGTGTCTTCTCTTACAATAAACAGCCAATGACTGCCATTGGATGAATCCTGCCAGCCAACCCCTGCTCCCAACTAGACTGTGGTTATGAAGCAAAATAAATCGGAGAATAATTAAGAGTTAACGTTCGCCTTCCATAAAAAAGTTAGCTCCTAAATCTTGCCCTAAAGAGTGAAATTTTTAGCTATGTTCAATGTACCTTTTAGTGAGGTGTGGTTGTTACTGAGGGCATTTACAGCAAACATACCACTGCAAATCTTATTTTTCTGTATGAAAGGTTATTTTGTAAGAATACGCTTGTTTTGCAAATCGAGTATTGGAATTGTGTGAAATTGTGGCTAAAATGCCAGGCTGGGACTAAGTGCCATTTCCATTTTTTTATTTTTTACAATGTGATAATTATAGCTAATCTCTATAATAGCTAAGCTCGCTCAGATTGCCTGGAGCCATGTCAGAGGCCTGTGGTAGGCTGTGGTGGTGTAGTTTGAGCAGGGACCCTGTTTGAGTCTGTATGCTACGATGTATGTGTAGGAAAATGGGACCCCAGTCACCTTTTTTCAAGATTTCTGTTCTTTTGTCAGAAGAATTTACATGGTCATCAACTTTTACTAATTAAAGCCTCTCCCTCGCTGATTTATTGAACATAGATTAATCATGAGTATTACTCCCCAGTGGCTATAAATTTTAAAGAATAACTTAAAAGTCTTGTTGTTGGGAGTCTTGATCAGAGCTTCTACAAACTATCACTCATTTAAAGAGAAAAAACATTCACAAGCATGATATGTTAAAAAGCTGTTGACACAGTTGTGATGTAATCCAAAGGTTTCCACCTTTAGACATTGTATTCAGGTATGGCAGACAGGATTGCAGTGAGCAGCAGTGACTGGTGGGTGCTATCTTTCAGCCAATCAGACCTGCTGAACAGAGAGCATTAAATGAGGTCTGAATGACTAATATAACTGGTTGTTTTATTGACCAGATTGTCAGGCAGAGATGGGTATCCCAATGCCTTTGTTTAGCATTCAGCTACTACTGAAGGTTATTTAATGATTGTCTTAGTTGAAAATGTGCTCTTAGAGCTATTCTCAGGATTCTTGCACTTCAATGTCACTTTCGACAAGGAGGGTGGGAAGGCTTCAAGCCAAAGAACATGTCGTATATTCAAGGGAGTATTTCACCAGACTGTAAATGTGATATTATCCAAAAAAAGCAGTCTTTATTAAAATCAGTACCAACACACTTTTATCTGTTTGATGATGGAAATAACTGATTAAAGAAAAACCATGACATGCCCATTTTCTCACAGAAAAATAACATCACAGCTACAGACTACTATTAGATTTTAAGCAAAGAGGCATAGACCCAAGAGAGCAGCTAAATACCCTGTTGTTAACCTTGTATACCAACCCAAACCACCGAAGCCTGTCCATGTGCAGACCCTCACAAAGCTGATTTAAGACAATGAGCGATTGCATTTACAGCTAGATCTGCTACAGGTCAGTAAGAAAATGCAAACTGTCCCCGAAATTATCACCATATGTTCTACCCTAAAAAATGTGGAGAAAAAGTGAAATTGTGGTACATTGGAATACGGTTTAGTGTACATGGCACAATAATTGACTAACAACCACAACAGCCTATACTTCCAGTGAATAACCAAGGCAAAATATCTGGGATAATGAATCCTTCATACCTCAAGTTGATAGAAACACAGTAAATACAGATCACATTTTCAGTTTTCCTTCCTTTATTATACAATGTGGACCACTGTATACATACATTTAAAACCAATTAGTAATTCTTTACAAACACTATATTACATTTTTTACAACTATAGCAGAGTGAATATAAATGTACACATGAACACAAAGGAGGAAAGCCATACAACCCAGTACACAACATGCCATCAAATATGACTGCAAAGGTCAAAAGAAAGGGTATTGTCCATAGCACATAACACAAGAAAAGACACATCTTCAGGTGAGCATAGCATATATGCACACTTTGTTAAAAAAGTTAATCATTCAAGTGCGTGTAAGCGAGGCAGGCCCCTGGCATAGCAGATAATCTCACTCACAGACAGCTGTCTCAACAATACAAGCAAAACACGTACGAGCTTGCACCACACAAAGACTACTTTGTATGTGCATGTGCGTGCATGTGTGTGTGTATGTGTATGTGTGTTTACGAAAAAACAAATACATTAAATTAATGGCTTTGGGTCTCTACAAATTCATGAATCATGGATTTGAGCCTGCAATCCCATGGCTGGACCCCTGATCCTCCTCCCTGCTCCATTCAGTCATGTACACAGGGCCTGGACCAGGGTACTGTCCATGCTTACTTCCCTGCTGTTCTCCAGGCGACAGTTTGCTGGCCTGGTCATATTTACATGCGCACCCAGCAGGGCAGGAGACGCACTGAGGCCCACAGCTCACTCTCACAGGCAGCTCTTTGCCACTCCAGGCTGGATCTCCCTGCGTTACTGCAGGCCGAGAGTGCTCGCAGTGCTGTGGATGCACCGTCTCAGGGTGGGTGGAAGGGAATGAAACCTCCATTCACACACTGGTGTTACACAGTCCACTTCAGGCATCTATGACAGGGAGAGAGAGAGGGTGCGTCAGCAGGCAGTGTGATCAAGCGAAACGGCTTTCAGTAGGAGCCGTGCACTCACAGTGTACTGATATTGCAGACACTTATCATATTACATAACTTAGGCACATTCTCTTTACGTCTCTTGTGTGAATGCATATCAAGTGTGCGAGTGTGTGTGTGCCTGCATGTGCCTCCATGTATTGGCATGTGTGTGGTGTGTGCCTATGTATGCAGTACCTGGTCTCATGGTTTGTGCATGTACATGTGCGTGTGTGTGTGCATGCATGCGTGTTTATGCACATGCGCAGGCAGTACCTGGTCTCATGGTGTGTCCCTAGGCAGTGCACACAGCAGTAGCGCGCCCCACACGACACGCAGGTGTAGTTGGAGGGGAAGCCGCACACAGCACAGAAGTGCCGTTGTGGAAACTTGGAGGGCGGGGCACATGCCGTCAGGTAGTTGGGGCCCTCACTCACACTCAGGTTCTACAGGGAGGGAAGGGAGAGATGGAGAGAGAGGAGGGGGGAAGAGGAGAGACAGGGCAGAAAGGCAGAGGGGTGGAGGGAAAACCAAGGGAGGAAGAGGGGGAAAGGAAGAGTGGAGAGATGGAGAGAGGCGGACAGGTAGGCAGAGAAAAGAGCAGAAAGTGAGAGATGGGGTGAGGCAGAAGAGAGTGATCAGTTTCCCGGCTAGCGGCTCTACATGTACAGTTCCAGTGATGGGGGGTTCTCCTGCAGGTGCCTCACCTCTTCCTCCAGGAGAGCCTGGAAGTTCTTGCGGAACCTTTGCTTGAAGTGGTCCCCTCTTGTTTTCTTCCTCTTCTTACCTGAGGGGAAAGGGAAAGACGGGTGAGAAGGAAGGACAACCAGGGTGAGAGGGTGTTTGGTTCAGTGCGAGTGTAGAAGACAAAGGTGGAACTCAGGGGGCTGAAAACAGAGAAGAGCAAAGGAGGAAGAAGGATGGAGACCCCCAACTACCAAGGAAAACACAGGAGAGAAAATAATGCCTTTTAGAGGAAGTGACATCACTGTGTACATGAATACAGTTGCTGGACACCACAGCATCCATTTCAGGGTCTGTTATCCACTAAATCTGCCTCTATCAACAATACTGTTCTACACCACAACCTGACCTTCACTTCTAAACCAACAAAGACCACCAAGTTGTCAAGGTATCTTTTACCTGTGTCATGCACTGCTTGAATGTTAATGATTTTAGTGAGTGACTGCAATCATTCCATAGTTTTTTTTTAAACCAGAGGTCAAAAGCTTCACATGTTGTTACTACAAGAGCCTCATGAATAAGAATATGCTATTTGTGGTATCCTACAGCACTTCATACAACTACTGGTTTTTTTTTGACAGTCGCGTTTTTGTAACGTGGGCCTTAAGCTGTTTCTCCTCTCACCGGACTCGTTGCTCTCGTCGAACTGGGGCAGCCTCTTGGCCAGCTGCGGCAGGCTGGCGTGCGGATCGTCCTGGAAGTTGTCCTTTTCGAGGGCTTCCAGCTGCCTGGTGAGCCGCCGCTGACGCGTGGCGCGGTCCAACACCCGCCGCTGGTTAGCAGAGTCCTGGGAACGCACTGGGAGAGGGGTCGCGACCCGGGGACACGGAGCGGCAGAGGTTAATGTTAGCTAACCATAGCATCCAAGACCTGTTCAATTCATTCATCCCAACATGTCTGTCCTCTGCTCAGCAGAGGCGTCTTCAGTTCAAAACCCTGACGTTAGCTAGCTAGCGCTAGCAGAAAGGCAGACGGCTAGCGCTAGCTAACATATCCACGTTATGTTACCCACAACTTAAAAGATTAAAAGCATACCTAACTTAGTTAAGGTAATCTAGTGATCAAACAGTTTTCGAGAGCTAGCTAGCGGTGATGGATCCAACCAAGAAGCTAGGAGGTTTGAGTACATACGCAGTTACCAAGAAAACGCTGCGACATAGAAACTTCCAGAAAATTAAAGTAAAGGAACGTTAGCTAACTTTACGCAGGTATACAGTTATCTAGGCAACTATCGAGGCAACGGAGTTAGCAATTGAACAAGGTAAACGGTCAGGTAGTCACGTATCTACGTTACGTTGCTGCGTTCAGGAAACACTACTGGCTAAATCCTTGTTAGCCAACCTAATATTAGCTGTGTTACAGCTAAACCCCTTCGTAAGATAAACGGCAACTTCGCTGGCGGCAGCTACAAACGCTTTTTGATTGTATGCGAGTTATAATACCTGTTATTTTCTTTTCACCCGTCTTGGCGTCTTCATTTGGACGAAAAGTCGGCATTTTGATCAAGGAAAATCGTCTACAGCAAACGTGCTTTTCCGGTAAACTCAAAGACTGGGGCAGGAGGCGCGCTATTCCGGCGTACGGCGTACGGCTCAAACAGAGCCGAGGCCCTCGCCCTCCACCAATGGAGAAGGGCCCGGCTGCAGGGAGGAGCTGGGCCTTTAACGTCAGCACTGGGCTCAGACCCCGGTCAGTTCTCTCCATCAATTACAATTTCAGATGCTTTATTATGATGATATTAGCGGAAAGAGGTTGAGCCGTGGGCACGAATATTTCGCCAGTAAATGTCAATATACCTCCTGACTTTCTTTCATATACATAGCTGACCCCTCGTCCCCACTTCACCTTTTGCCTTTTCTGTACACTATTTTTGCTAAGCGCGCACCTGTCTGATGCACACAAAAAACAGCTGTCCTGCCTTGGCCGTACACCATTATCTCCGGGGCCGCACATATCTAATATATAAAAATAGTTGATTACTTGCTGTCAAAAAGTTGATTTCGTGCTATCAAAAAGTTGATTACTTGCTCTATCCTGTCTGATAACTACTCGGCAATGCTTGCCAAAGTCGCGCATGTGCTCATCTGATATCTACTTGGCAATGCCTGCCAGGTAGCCCATGTCTAAATAACTCATTACTTGCTTTGGCTTAACTTTTACTGGCATTATTTCCACAAGTCACACCCCTTCATTAAAAAAGACCCTCCACAGCATCAGGGAGATATGCAAAACTAGGCAGTCTTTGTATAACACTAAACAAAGAACCTTAATATTTGCGTCCCCCTCCTCACAGAGTCCAAATATTTTTATTTTAAGCTCAAGGTCCATCCTCTGGTCAATGTCTGAACAGTGTCTAACTCCGATTGTCAGCCCCAACAGCAGGCCGTACTTGTGGCATACAGTTCTCTCACAGCTGCATACCCCTCCCACAGTCTCCTGTTTTAGTTTCTGCTCACATGCATACAAAGTGTAATAGGATACATTATTGTTTGTTTAAGGCTAACATATTAGATTGTCTGGTTTCCTTATGCACTTCCAGACCTCCACACACATAGTAGAAATAAAGTAAATGGCTGATTTAATATGTCAATAACTGTGGTTAAATCAAAAACTAACATAAAATAAAGAATACCAATTCTGCCTTGGCTGTATTCCATAAGGAACCCTCATTTGCAACCCCCCTTCACAGAGTTCAATTCTTTTATCTTACACTCAATGGTCCATTTTCTGGGCAATGCTCCCTCCAGGGCTGCCAACTTTTGAGTTCAGCTTGGAGTGAGATTTGTTCCTGTGGAGAGGGGGGTAATTTTAGTAGTGCTTATTTTTGTTATACAGTGATGTGCTTAGCCATAAAAACCTTGCATTTGACAACTGATCAGTATTTCCTTAAATGTACTGACAACATGGAAAGTTCAATTCACATTTCTTTTTGAGGTTGACTGTCCTAAAACCCATTAAAACCCTAAAACCCACAACTGGAAAGTTTAACAGAAACAGGTTCACAAATTCTCATGTGCTCTGTTGTAGAGATGAAACGGTACGAAAATTTAATATCACGATTATAGTGACCAACATTATCACGGTGATCAGTATTATCGCGGTATTGTTAAAATGTGCTGAAAATTAGGAGTCGACCGATTATCAGGTCGTTAGATAATCGGGGCCGATATTTGCAAATTTTTGATTATCTATTATTGGCATATTTTTATCGAAATTCCCGATAAAATAAATAAATAAATAAATAAATAAATGAAAAACTTTTAAACGCAATGCGTGTACTATCCCGACGCATCTCTTCTGTCAGAAAAAATGCTATTGGCTAACATTCTTTCCACAAAATTCCTTCATTGGCCGAGACAGACAACGTTATATAACCTTGAAAATCTAATGTTTTCAGCTTCTGGAAACAAGGATGGAAGGTAAGTATCCAGTATCCATGTCGTTAACCACATTGCACTAGGCTAACTGGACGTTTCTGAAGCAGTATAAATGGTCTACGCTTAAGCTGAAAACAAGCTTGGAATATAAAAGAAATAAGGACTTGTAATAAGGACTAATGCTGTAAGTGCACTTATGCTGTAAGTTGCAACAGTTTGACACTGCACATTTCACAAATAGTAATGTATATTTATTCTTTCAAATGAAACATTCAAATAAATTTACCCTAAAGCACAGCCTTCTGAATTACGTCGTCGTTTAAGCAAAGGTTCACGGAATTAAACTTAAACTCGCTTGCGGTTGCACTGTATGTCGGAACCTCGCGGCAAAGCTGAAAATACCCGTTTGCCGCTTTGATATTTCTTAATTTGGCCTCATCATCATGGAAGTCGAGTTATTAAAATAAAAATTTGCAGCACAGTTTGCACTTCACAGTATTTTCGCTAACTTTACCACAGTCCTTCCACACGGTACCCTACTTTTGTATGAGCTGTCCATTTCTCAAATAAATGACTTATGAGCAAATGCGCTCCTAGAATCTCCCTGCAGCTTCAGGAAAAGCGTGGACGCACAGGCTAGTTTTAATGTTTGATGTTTCATACTTTATGATGAAAATGCAGCCTAAATGATGTATCAATTCGCTTTATTTCTTACGCAATGATTGCCATCCTTCGTCTGATAATTGAATGCTTTTGAAATAGCCATAGGCATCTGTTGCCTAGCCAAAACAAGATAACCATAAAGAAATTTACCCCCCCAATGTCAATATTACGATGCACATTTTAGTTATTGCAATTTTTAGTTTACTTTTGTCTTTGAGAAAGAATTTTCATTTGATCTTTTTGCTCTTTATCTAACTTTAATAGTGGTGACTGATGTATACCTGAAAACATGACTAAGTAAAGAGGGTTTGTAATTATGTTGTCACAGCCTATTTCTTTTCACACCGGGGAAAAAACATGTTAAAAGCATTTAAATATCGGCCTGAAATATCGGTTGTCGGCCTCTTTTTGTCACATAATCATTATCCTATCGGCCCTGAAAAAACCATATCGGTCGACCCCTACTGAAAATGTTCAAAAAGTACTGATACACAAACTGAAATCATTTCACCAAGTTTTATATTGAAAACCACAAATAAAATTAGCAGCACTATGCAGTTTTTATTTGCATAAACATTAAAATAATAACATAGCCAATGAATTGTACAATAGTCTACTATGTCTTTTATAGATGGCATTACTTTCTCAGGCTACAAAAACACTCTAAAATGAATTGCAGATACTTGTTTTTAAATGCAAAACTTAAGTTACCTGGTCCAACATTCCCATGCAGGGCTCCAGTTGCTTCAATGAGCTTGTAAGGAAGACGTGAATTTCCGAGTGAGGACGCGTTATCGCAAATCAAGCACAAAGGGAAGAGTCGAGTCTGCTTGTGCATGTTTTCTAAAAGTCTTGGTATAATATAGGTTAATTTGTAGGTCATTTCAGAATATCATGATAATGCTGAAGAGGGCACGGTAATACTAATCTTCGGGAATTTTACCGCGGTTTACCGTGAAACCGGTGAAACGTGAAAACGGTAAACCGCGGTAAAATTCCCGACGGTTAGTATTACCGTATACCGTATACAGTTTGTGTATCAGTACTTTTTGAACATTTTCAACACATTTTAACAATACCGCGATAATACTGATAACCGTGATAATTTTGGTAACTATAATCGTGATATTAAATTTTCATACCGTTTCATCTCTAGGTAATACTAACCGTTAACCGGTAACCGTTTCATCCTGCCACAGTATTTACTTGAGTTTTTTCAAAGCGCGGTAATCAACCGCGGTTTTAATGAAAATTAAAAATTGAAACGGTAATACTAGGGATGAAAGGGTTACCAGTTTTACGGTAAACCGCGATAAAATTCCCGATGGTTAGTATTACCGTGCCCTCTTCAGCATTATCATGATTGGTAATGAACATTTTCAGCACATTTTAACAATACCGCGATAATACTGATAACCGTGATAACTTTGGTCACTATAATCGTGATATTAAATTTTCATACCGTTTCATCTCTAGGTAATACTAACCGTTGCGGTTTCAACCGGTAACCGTTTCATCCTGTCACAGTATTTAACGTGAGTTTTTCAAAGCGCGGTAATCAACCGCGGTTTTAATAATTAAAATATGCAACGGTAATACTAACCGTCGGGAATTTTACCGCAGTTTACCGCGAAACCGGTAACCGTTTCATCCCTACTCTTGTAAGTGCTGGTGGCTGATTTTGCAGCCTTGATCATTGATTGGGATGGCTCCCACTTGAAGCATGAAAATTAATATATTATATATAAATAAGATCATTTGAGCTGAGCTGTCGTTGGCAGCCGTGGTCTTCTTTAGAAAACAACAATTAGCAGCTAACATTAACTACTAGGCATGTCCAGGTGTTTGTCTGGTACCGTATGTTTTAAAGCATAAACGATGTAAATAAGTGCTTGCTAACCTTGCTCTACGTAGGCCAGCTCTACAACTTTACACAGATCCTGAGTAACACCCGACGAATTCATAAAATTAGACAAATGACCATTGCACTTACCTTCTTCATGTATTTGATCCTCCAGCCTTGCTCCACTCATGCTCAGCGGTTAGTTGCTCGACCACAAAATCATTGTGATTGGCTGCTCCACCGGAACGCGCATTGCAATGATTTGCTGTTGCACGCACTGCTGTTCCTTCGCTTAAAAATAACAAATTTTACATCGGAGGAAGAGAAGACGAAAAAGTTAGCGTGAGAAAAGACATGTGTGGCGTGAGAGCGTGAGATCTGAGTCAATTGCGTGAGTCTCACGGTCAATGCGTGAGCCCTGCAACTCTCATTAACAGTCCCAACAACAAGGCCTTACTGTGCAACTTACGGCATGCAGATATCTCACAGCTGCATACCCTCCCCACAGTCTCCTGTACTCTCTTGGCCCTTCTTTCTAGTGTCTGTTCACAGGCATACAAAGTATAAAAGGGTGTGTGTATATATATATATATATATATATATATATATATATATATATATATATATATATATATATATAGTTTAAGGCTTTAGTGTTGTTTAATTAATAGAGTAAATGGCTGATATATCAATAACTTCAGTTAATATATCAGTAACTGGTTAAAACAAAAACTAACATTTACTGGCAATGCCTATGATTTACATATGGAGTATACCCTGTCATATTTTCCACCAAAGAATCGTACAATAACCATAAGGTTTTGAACAAACCTGTTTAGATAATACCATTACCATTACCTATTAAGCAATTTTTTTGTTGAATCAGTACTGCATAATTTTCATACATACTGAATAAATGTATTTGTATATATCTAATCTGGAGTGGATTTATTACAGGGGGTGCTGGTGACATCATGCCACTTGTGTTGTTGTATCATTTATCAGGTGATGCCAAAAATGCTCCCTCACCAACAGCACAAAGGACGTCCAACAGCAAGTCCACCACTGCTGGACACTGAGAAGCATCCAAAACTAAAACTGTTTTAAGTCTAAGTGTGTGAAAATAGTGGCTCAATAGAGCAGACTGTGTAACCAGATTGCTGATTGTAGGACAGACCAGATGGTACTCAGAACACCAGGGTGCTTAATGGACAGTTAGAGGGTAAGAATTCCTGGGATTTAGAACAGGTAGGAGAATAACACACTTCACAATCATCACCAAGCAGTCATCGCATGTGGTCCAGATGTTTATTTAAATTGCAAGAAAGAAAAAAATGGATTGTTGAAGTGAGTCTGGTCATAATACTGTAATTTTATTCCTTTGCAGAGGCTGGAACAGAAGGAAAGAGCTCTTTCATGTCACAGCAGAACAGTCCTTCTGAAAGCCTCCCCAGTCTATGACTGAAGGAGTGTGCAGGTGGGCGGGTGGATGAGGGGGCAGTGCACAAACAATGAATTAAAAAAGAGATTATTAAAACGGAAAGGATTAAAAAGAAAATTAAAAGAAGTCCACGTCCTCAGGGGCATCCAGGTCACGGTATTCGATGATGTTGCGCGGGTCGCCACGGATCATCCTGGAGGGTGTGGCCAGGGCAGGGTGGGGCAGGGGAAGTGTGGCCACGGCAGCAGAGAGAGAGGGTACGAGGAGACATTATTGATACAGCACCCAAACTCTGCCACCGCTCCCAAAATGTTCCATTTTGCATGAGAAATGAGATTTTGCTGACCCAAGGTCTCTCGTCACCATACCCCAACAGTGACGTCAAAGCAAAGAGACAGGCTGCAGTTCTCCCTGGAGCCTTAAGAGGGTGGTGTAAAGCAGCGACTGGCAGCTGTCCTACCTGTTACGGGGCTTCCCGGGGTAGCCTCCCTGACCACGGAAATTGTCATAGTTACCCCTGCCTCCTCCATACTGGTTTGGGGGGTACGGGGGGCCACCTTGGACAGAGGAAATACAGAGTTGGCCTGTAAGTTCCCATCTGGGCTCAACAATACAAGAGACAGCAATGGGGGGACTTGAGTGCGACACAAATGCATGCCATTACCTCCGTATCCAAGGACTGGGGGGCGGGGCTGGCCGAACCCAAGGAGCCCCTGCGGAGCCTGGTGCGGGAAGGGCAGACCCGGGGCGAGCACTCCTGCACCGAGAGAGAGAGAGAGAGAGAGAGAGAGAGAGAGAGAGAGAGGGCACTGAGCATGTGCAGGGGACATGCAGGGTTCACCAAAGCAACTCAAAGCAGAAGCTGTCTCTAAGTGCAGATCTAGTACCAGATTCCTCAACCTAAATTCCTACCTTAAGCATCATCAGCTAAGCAGAAAAACTAGTCCTAGATCAGCACTTAACACTACAGTATTCCTGTGTTAACCCTACCACAGGGGTTATGGGGCAGTAATGGCAGAAATGTTGCCATGCTTGAAAGTTCAGTGCGTGAATTGTTACACAGAAACAAAGAAAAACAGGCCTGAGATCAAGAGTGAATGTAAAACACTCTCTTTCCTTACTCGCACTTATTTTGTAACCATGAGTAAAAATCTGTACAAAAAATGAGTACAAATGACACACACTACCCTTCTGCATTCTCTGTGTATATCTTCAAATTTTACTCCAGATTTACAGCTTGGTCCCATTTTTCATTATTCTGTGGTCCCATGCTGTGATGGGCAGATTAAGTGTGTCCTAGTGTATAAATCACCTGCAATGTGGGCATCCTGAACATGCAAATATTTGGTTGCCCCCTAGTGGAGGGAGTGGGGCTTCTCACCCTGTCCAGGCCCAGGGGGAGGAGGGGGCTTGATCTCAGGCAGGGCAGGTCTCTTAGCGTCCATGAGGAAGTTGTTGAAGAAGACCACCTCCTTCTTCACCTCCTCGATCTTGTCGCCATGCTTGTTCAGGATGTGTTTGCGCACAAACTCCGGGCCCTGGGAAGAGTTTGTAAAGGGGTGGAGCAACAACACAAAAAATGAGCTTGCAGTTTAAAAAGAAATGAAGAGATGGAAAGGGAATTCCTCCCAATGGTCGCCACCCAACCCCCAAATGTTCTGGCACCCCAGTGGTTGAAAGCAGGTAAATACATCTCAAACAAATGAATGCACACACACCTACACGCACACGCACACACACACACACACACACACACACACACACACACACACACTTGAACTTCTTGCCGCTGAGCGGGCACAGCCACTTGTCCTTGCCGAGCTCCTGAGTGTTTGCCGATACAAACTTCTCCACCTCCTGCTCGGGGTCCTTGCGGCCCATCTTCCCAGCCTCCTCCTCAGACAGAGTCTCCTTCACGCTGAAGAGCGGGCTCAGCTTCTCCTCAAAGGTCTTCTGCCACTCCGCCACTGTCACACGCATGCAGGGAGGGACTATCACTCAACACACCTCACACAGAAATGCTGTCTTGGGCTGATATCAGTCCCACCACCACCTGCTTTTTAAAGCTACTCGCTTTTAAACTGTCAAACATGAAATACACACATCTAATGTCTTTAAAACTTGAAGCTCAGGATGTTGTAGCATGCTGGCAAGTACGGTAGAATGCCAGTAAGGATAGAGCATGGACAGCACAGCGTGAGAGTAAGGACAGAGTATGGAGAGAGTGCGGACAGCACAGCCTGAGAGTAAGGACAGAGTATGATGAGAGTATGGACAGCACAGCGTGAGGGTAAGGACAGAGTATGATGAGAGTAAGCACAGCGTGGCGGGCTGGGCTCACCCTCTCCGTGCGTGATGCGGTTGGGAGGGATGGGCCCGCGCACGTGAATGATCCCGCAGCGGTTGGGCATCTCGTCCTCGTTGGGATAGTCGCAGTTGTTGTAGTAGTCGATGGAGTGGACAATGCGAAGGTAGAGCAGCAAGCGGTCCAGCACCTGTGGAGGGAGGTGGGACAGGGGGAGGGATTTAGGCTGGACCGTCACCTGGTCACTTCACTCAGGACTGCCCTGTTAGCAGCTTTCAGGCTTAGACTTAACGCAGATTCCCAGAATGGGCAAGTCTGATTGCTTCCAAGGCCAGCCACTCAGGTTACACGCTGGTTTCATCACAAACCTTGACCAGCTTGTCGTCCCTCTCCACGGTGATTTCGGCAGGGTTGCCCTCCTTGTTGCTCTCCTCTGTCTCCGCCCCCCCGGCGCCTCCCATAAGCTCCTCCTCCTCAGCGCTCACCTCCTCGATAAGGTAATCAGTGATGTTCTTCAGGATGGGGTTCTGAGCAGGGAGCTGGCGGGAGCAGAGGAAGAGGGGAGAGAGAAAGAGATCATCACCACCATGTTGACTGCACAGGCGTGGTTTTTCAGGGCGCTGTGTGCGCCGCGGCCGGGGCAGCCGTACCTCCAGGCCCTGCTCCCCCCGCTGCTTCTGGCTCCACAGCCGCTCGCGCTCGTCCAGCGCGTGGATCAGCTTGGCCGCCAGCTTGATGTCGTTGCGCAGGACCTGCTTGTGCTGCGTGATGCCGTTGACGTTGCGCACCCTGCGGGCGAGGTCGCGGTTCACCCCGGGGGCCAGCTCGCAGTCCCGCAGCTGCCGAGGGGAGGAGGGAAAGAGGGATAGGGAGGGCCACAGCGCACCCCGACGTTTCAGCTGTTGTTACTGTACTGGCCCCATTATAAGGGTGAATGTGAACAGGAGCTAAACATCACCAAACCGTCTCCAGCCAGATATGCACTCATGATCTGTACCAGTCTCTCACACATGCATGTGCGCACGCACGCACGCACGCGCGCACACACACACAGAAACACAAACATGCAAGCACACAGACTCACCCGGATGTTCTGAAGGTTCCAGCAGATCTCTTTTATGTTCACACTGCGGTCGAAGGTCACCCAGCAGCGCCTGAAAAACCTGAGGTGGACAGCAGCTTAAATCAGAGTGGAAATAGTGAACCAGTCCCTCACAAAAATACTGTTATTTCAGAGCAGACAGGGCCGGCGGTAGCTTTAGTTAACGGAGCCAATCAGTATGAGCTACGAGAGCATGGGCCACCGACCTGCGCTCTGGCTGGGGGTCGGACAGAGCCACCCGCAGGAACCCTGGGTACCGCCGGCACAGCTGAGGGCAGAGGTCAAAGGGGACACATCAGCGGTCAGCGCTTAATTCCACAGGCCGGCGTTTGAGAGTGCATTACGCCGTGTGTGTGTGCGTGTCTCTGAGAAGGTCAGCTTAAACAGACACAGATGCGCGTGGAGCACGCGGTGCGACTCACAGCGATGATCTCCGCCTTGGAGATGCTGGGCGCGATGCTCCGCATGAACAGGGAGCAGGTCCTGTGCAGCGGGCGAGGCCTGGGCGGCAGCTCCTCCTTTGCCTTCTTCTCCTCCCTCTCCTTCTCCCTCTCCTTCGGCTTCTCCTCCTTCCGCTCCTTCACATCCGCTGAAAGGTAAGGAAAACAAGCATTTTCAATGTGGTGTTAGGTCAACATAACTGGTACCACCCTGGCCACTTAGAAGGAAAATTTAAGAAGACAATAGCCCTAAACTACCAAATATAGATTAAATTTACAGTGGTGAATATTTTCATCTAGTCCTCCGCCCTCTTTCTTACTCTCTCCCTCTCCTCCTCCCCTTCCTCGTCCTCCCTCTCACTCACCCTACTCCTCTCTCTTACCCTCTCCTTCCTCCTCCTCCTCCTCTTTGTCCTCGCCCTCCTCTCTCTCGGCTGGCTTGTCGGAGGTGTGGGAGTTGGAGTCAGAGTCGGAGTCGGACTCGCTGTCAGAGGCACTGGCCTCGTCCTCGCTGTCCGCACTGCGCTTCCTCTTCCTCTTCTTACTCAGCTGGGTGGAGGAGGGAGGGGAAGAGAAAGAGCACACTCCTGTCAGAGTGCAGCACTTAAACAACAGTCTTTATTACATTCCAAGGAATCTGTTGCTATTCCTTGACAATTGTCCAAAATGGCCTGCGTAGTGCACTCAGGAGACTGGGGAAAGCACACGGTGTTCAGACACAATGATAAACCAAAAAAGCACTGGGTACCATTTGTTCAACACACCCACCCTCTAATGTGTGAGGTAAAGAGGGCAAGTGTTTTTTTTTTTTTTTAATTAAGTTGGTGTTTCGCTGATACCTGGACTGCATGGAGACATCTCTTTCCTTCCTGCGAATGCTTTGCTGAGTTTGTCTGCAGAAAATGTTTTTTAAGTGCTGCAGTGTGACTGTAATGAGCCAGCCCACCAGCGGCAGGGTCTGATGCATGCTGTAGGGGAGAGGATCCTGGCTGAGACACAGGCTGCAGAGGAAACTCACCTTCTTTGGCTCTGGAGGCTCCTCCTTCTCTGGAACTTTCTCACCCTTATCCTCCCCCTCATCCCCCTCTGCTGCCAGCACCACTCCCTTCTGACTATCCTCCACCCCGGACATGCCACCTTCACCCTGAGAGAGAGAGAGAGAGAGAGAGAGAGAGAGGGAGGGAGGAAGAGAGAGAGGTGAGAAGAGAATGGGGAGAGAGACCGAGAGAACAGGAGAGGAGAGACAAAGAGTGGGTGAGAAACAAACTGATGTCACCAGGAGTATACTTTACAATTTAAGCTAATTACTACACTAGAACCTTATTCTTCTCATAGTCATTATTCCCTAACCAGTATTAGCTAATGATTATACGCTAACAATCCGTTAGCAGCACACACACACACCTTCTCCTTGTCGTCTTTGTCTGTTGGTGGTTTGCGGTCCCCCTCCGCCATTCGGGGCTCGTCTCTCTTGGGGGGCTCTGGCCCTGTCCCTCCGGCTGTGGCCCTCTCCTCCTCCTCCTCAGTTGGCTGTTCCAGGATCCGCAGGTCATTCTCCGTCCCCCCCTCCATCTTTATCACCGCTGAGGAAGAGGAGGGACACGTGAACACCAGCACAGGAGGGTACCAGCATGCGGAGGCCTCGTGAGCCACCTCCTCCAGGCAGAGATGGTGCCATACGGGACTGAGCCACTTCCCATTTACATTCTGACACACTTTGTCTGCTGTGAGGGGCAGTAATATAATGTAACAAACTCAGATACCGCAGAAAGGCTGTCAGCTCTGCTTTCAGATCGGCCTTCCTGAGCCAACCACCTAGCGAGCGGAGTCTTACCTGCGTCCAGGATTTTGATGATGGCGGGGGCGCGGTCAATGTCCAGGGAGACGTTGTCGAACCAGCCGTTCTCCATCAGGTACAGGAACACGCCCAGTCGGTTCTGCAGGGCGGCGTGCGCCTCTGCCTTCCGCCGGCCCGCCTCGTCCGGGTGATATTTGGATCGGAACCTGCAGCCCGACAGAGCACATCATCGCCAAAGGAAAGGGGGAGTGGGGAAAGGCGGTGGGAAGAGCCAATCAGAACACAGTAACTAGCATCTAATGATACTCCACTGTTAAAACACACTACAAACTAAAGAATGCTTGACCATAAATAAATGTAAAAATTCAGTTCCTGGTTTGAGTTCTGCATGAGTGAACATTCCTGTCTTCTGTATTCTAAGTCTATTTAACTCTGCTAACTCTGCTATAGTGGTGAGTGGTAACCTGGGGTAGAGACCCTGCTGAGCTGGACATGTAGCTGTAGTCACTACTCCAAAACAGAAAAATTAAATGAATACTTCACAGATTTCAGAGCTTCAGCATGGTTTGCACACTCACTTTTGCCTGCACATAAATGCATGCTTGATTCCTCTGACTGCATCTTGCTAGCTCATTGATGCTTTACAGATTAAGCGCACAATGATATGATGACTGCTCTCATGACATGTGGACGGGGCTAATGACAGGAGAGTGAGGGTTCATGAAGCCTATGATGGGTGTCAATCTCTTACGCGTGTGCACCAATCACAACACTTTGCTCTCCACAGCAAGAACACTTGTTCTGGCAAGTCACTGAGACCACATGATCACTCACTCTCCCATAATTAGTGGAAGAAAAAAAATCTAACATGGGCTGTGTGAAATGTGATAAGTAAATAGAGAGACATGTTAAACACTGTTGTATGTATATCTGTTACGGAGCTGCAGTTCACTGCACTCAGGAATGTGGACTTGAATCAGTAACAAATACAGGAACCCAGAGGAAGAGTAAAAAGAATAAACAGTTCATAGAAGTACAACAGCAAGTAAAATGAGTTGAACAGCCAGAAGTGTGCACTAAATTTACCTTTTCTTCTCCCAGTTTAACACAAATATACTGGGAGGGTTTCTCTTCTGCCACAAAAGAATCGCTCCACTTCACCCCCCAACCGCATTTTTTTGTGTGTAATGCGTACGCAATTTCTGTTAGGGAGGTCTCGCTTTTGGATAAGGGGTTGTTCCCAAAAAAAAAAAAAAAAAAAAAAAGAGGGGAAAAAAGATGTCACACACGCTAAAGAAAAAAAACTTCCCATGAGCGCACAGTACGATTTGTGTCTGTCTACCTAAGAGGCCTGGCACTGAGTGTCTAAAGCAACTGCATTGTGCGCAGTGCACGCCCTGGCTGACTAACACCGACTCCTGCGAGGGGATCCACCGGATTTGTTTCGCATCTTCCGAAAAACCTTGTTGTGAAGGAGGGGAGGAGGAGAGGAAGAAGGTTTGGTTTTGTTAATTTAAAAAGAATGAAAAAATAAATTAAAAAGCATTGACAAGTCAATCACAATCCAGCACAACTGTGAAACAGAAGCCAGTGAGAAACAGCATGTCCAGATTTAAGGAGCACAACAGCATTCCACAGTGGCTCTCAGTGCAGGGTCTAACAGTCATGGTACACTGGAAGCCAACCTCGCCTCCCAAGTCCAACTTAAACCCGTAAATTTAAACTTAAATCCTAAGCATTTCAATACCTATTGGCTTACTGACCCCTGCACTAGACCTGCTGACAGAGAACAGCACAGTTCTGTTAAATGTTTCATGTTTTAATGTGTGGTCTGAACTTCAGCCTGACTTGGTAAGTATTTCAGAAACAAGAGCCTCCAACTATGTGAGGGCTTTCTGTGCACAGCCTTATCACCAACCCTGGATCACTCTCATTTACGGGGGTTCACCTCTCCCATACACTAAACTCTAATATCACCATTCAAGCCAAAACCTGAATTGACTGGGTGAAATCATTAATGTAACAATATATTTAGTGTATGTATAAAGGGTTAAACCTGAGTCTGCACTGTGTATTGAGCCATAGTTGTGCAATCCTTTCATTGTAAAAAGCTGCACCTCAAAACAGATGGGTTTTTAGAAAACAGTCTGTGTCCTCAGCCTAAATCAAATCTACACTCTTTGCTGAGCATCAACTTTCATGTGTAGACAAAATCTTGTGATGGGATGAGGCTCTCTGAACTCCACAATGGGTGGAGCTACTGTGTGCTGTCAGTCACTGACTCATATGAACCAATCAAATGATGTTGCACTCCAGAGAAGAACACCATGATTGGATCATGGGCGGTGCTCCACCCATTTGGCAGTTTATGGAGGCTCACATCATCACTAATACACCTTCCTCCCAGCATTGCACTTCCATGTAACCCTACATCTTGTCACATGACCTCTGGAGTGTCGCTCTCAAAAAACACAGGAAACAGGCTGCAATTTCATCACCCTACACATCCAACTCCACAGGCCTGGCAAAAAAAAACAAACAGGGATGCAACTCAGATCTTCCTTTTCCAGGTCAATACTAATACTGCAGTCCCTCTAACCAGCCACAAAATCATCAACATCATCCTCAACATCCAGTGGAGGTTGAGATAAAGCTGTCCTCTGTGTCCCTCTCTCACCCCTCTCTCTATCTTCACAGCTTCACTCTGCCCACACATTCCCCCCCAGCATGTCCTGTCCAGACCACTGCAGCACAGACAGCTCCCAGAGAAGAACAGCCACGGGCGCAGGACCGTACCACTCCTCATCTTTGTGTGCCAGGAAGAAGTCCTGCATCTGCTGCCGGCGGAAATCCAGCTTGTACTCGTTGTAGCGCTTGACAGCCTCTGTCTCATCCACTGAGTCATCCAGGGACAGCAGGAACTCCTTAAAGTTCTTCATGACTGGGGGAGGAGGGCCCAGGTCCATATCATGGACATTACCCAGCCTGGGGGCGGAGGGAGAGTGAAAGGGGGATAGGAGAGGAAAAAGCAAGAGAGGTAAAGAAGGTGGGTTGGAAATTGCTAGCAAGAGGTTTCATTATGAACTTGAGGCTCTGTCTGCAGTTTACTCATGAAAATCTTGTTACTTCTCACCCAGGTGTCCAATGGAACAGTCCCTTGGCCCCACCAACTTACCTGGCCTGGATGGGAATAGCATGATGCTGAGGCATGAGGTGTAAATCCGGGTGGCCCCAGGGCTGTGGAGGGGCGTAGCTGGGTCCCCCGCCTCCGCCGTAAGGAAGGTCGTACCCCCCATGATAGGGGTCTCCTCCGTGGTCATCCCTGGGGGGTTGAGTTTGTTAAAGGCTGGGACCAGCAGCAGTGATACTACGACAGACAGATGACTAGATGCCACTTTAAGAGCCCACCATAGCACATAAAAAGGAGCTGATGTACTGCCCAAAGAATCAATTCAATGGGGGGTTTGGACATAAAATTAAAGCAAAATCAGACTTTAAATGCTCAAATGCACACATATAGGCCATCCAGATGCCAAACTCACCAGTCTCTCCTCATACGTTTCTGCTGGGGGCTCATGTCATGTCTCGGGGGGGAGAACCTCTCCCTCCGGCCCCTCTCGTAGTCCCTGTACTCCCCCCGGCTGCGCCTCTCACGACCCCTGTCCCACTCCCTTACAGAGGGACGCCAGTTACCATAAACACAGAAGGGACCGTTATTATAGCTGCCACCTAGCACACATCCTTAATAAGCAAGACAGTCCACAAAGCATAGGGATATCTACACTCAGGAAAAGAAAAAAAACTTGAACTAACACAAAAACACATGAATTAACAACTATGCTAGTTCCTTTCACCTACCACACTGCAAATGGGAGACAATCTATGTACTTCAAAACGGTCTCACTGACATGACACATTCTGCTTTTGAGAGGTGACCCGCTTAGCTTTTATTACACACAGTGCCCCACAAAAGAAGCCATCAGGGCGGCTGCTCAGGGGGGTAGGACAGTTTCAGGATTCAAATTCAATCTTCACCTGACAATTTTAGTTTCTGAACCATAATTCCATCCCCATTTCACTCCTGACTGCTCTCTCTTCCCTCTGCCTCTTACTCCCTCTCCCTCACCGGTCATTCCAGTCATCTCGTCGTCTGTCCTCCCTTTCCCGGGAGCGGTCGTAGTCACTCCTCTCGCGCCGGAACTTGTCCCTCCGCCTGCGATCGTACTCGTCATCACTGTCCCCCATTGCTCTGAAAAAATACCACGATGGAGTGAAAATGTGTAAACACCATTTTGCTAAACATAAATAGCTACCTATAGTGATGGATAAATTATATTAACTGTAAAGGTACTTCGGCGTCAATAACCTTAAAAACAGGTATAGACTATCTACATCCCCATACTGTGCAACAGTGGTAAAAACTGCACCGGTTATTTTGTCCTCTACGCTTCAATTACCAGACTGCAGTAAAATGTGTTAGCTGCATACTTACGGACAGTTCTGTAGTTAACTACCTTAATTAGCCAGCTCTCCGTTAACTTGATGACATTTCACTCCAGACAGTTCACATAAAAGTCACAGACCAAACGCATGCAGTACTGAACTGTTGTTTGAAAACACTTGTAGCTTGCTAGCTAGCTACCTAGTTAAACTTACGGGTACAACAGCTAGTCTAGCTAACATTTAATTAGCAGTAATTTAATTAAACGTTACGTACTTGACCGTTACATGACCTGTAATTGTATTAGCTAGGCCTAGAAGCCAGGTATATACACACACGCTCTGGCTACATCGCTGCATGTTATGAACGCAACCCCACAGCGGATATATAGCTAACTGGCTACATTTGTCTTATTAGCTAAATGTCCATATTAACTTGCAGGGGCACACTGCAAAACAACCGTCGGGGTTAAAAGTGTTTCATTAGTCTGTTGACAAGACGGCTAAGCTAACCAGTTAGCTACGTAGCTAGCAATAACTTTTCGCTGTATGGATAACAGCCTCGGTTTCCAGTACTGTCGACGAAGGGGACACATAAATAGAGCCGGGTCGGATTAAAATAATATCAAGGACGTAGCTAATCATCTAGCCAGATATTAGAACGTACCAGCTACCTAGCCAGTTTTCCGTCTGTTGTGTCGAGGCCTAAGGTACCTAACAAACCCGGCTCATTCATTCCGTAAATAACGTACCACCACTCGCTAGGTACCTAGCTCTCTGAGCTGTTTGTGATATGGCTTTTTAACCCTATAACGAATTCTAAACAGCTGCTTTTGATTCAGACACAGAGATTACAGGAGTCCATCTAATATTTCAGTATTTACCATCGATTTTCTAATTCCTCTCCCGCCACCTCCTTTGGCTGTCCCCAAATCGGCACCGCTCAGTACAGTGAGTCCCCGGATGTACAGGATACCTTTGTCTACAGACTGCGCTCCAATCACAGATCTGCATGGTTTGTCATCTCTTCGTGCTTCGCTTTGAAAGTTCTATGGCACGACATCGCGTAGGAGACACCTGGTCATAATATAGAATATCTGTGTCCCAATCCCTTTACTTTTTTGTGGAGTTATTGGTCTGAAATGAGATAAAGGTGTATATGGACAGCCACCGAAGCAGATTATAGACCAGGGGAAGACTAAACGAATGAACAAATAAATAAATAAGAACTGCAATAAAATGCTATACCCCAATCTGTGGAGTACACGGATGTTTAAATTACTTCCCTTCGCAAACCTATTCTGGTTTCCACTTTCTTGCTTAATCTGATGATACTACGCTAACCTCATGATTCCTTTGAAAGCTGTTTAGCAATTATTCCCTTCTGCTTCTACATGACATGGAATCCAAAGAACCCGAAAGTCGATTCCCAAAAGTATAGCTTGTAGTAAGGCTGAAAGAACTTCTAAGGTCAAACCTAGCGACGGATGGAAGAAGTCTTCTGGCAAATCAAAATCTGCAGTAGAATCGTAGCAAATTACAGCTCGGACAGGCTGAACTCATGGTGCGGTCAGAATAATAGCTGTCAGTTCTCATAATGTGAGAATATACCAGGCTTCTTCCAATTGCAACGAGCATGATTACGTATATAGCGCAAGACCCGATGTTATATATAGGCCTACCCTGGGTCATGCAGGTTGTGTGTGCGTGGCGGAGAGCAAAATGGTTAACAGCTTGTACTACGAGGTGCCTAGCTGTCTATTTCCCTATAAATTACATAGTAAAGGTGCCCCAAACATAGTGTTTTGCGTTTCGTCTTCATTAACGTATATATGTCTGGATCCGTAGCTCCGTTCTGCCCCTTCCCCCCCAACTCCACCCTGGTAAGAACTGATAACCCTCGGCAGAGCAGAGCAGGAGGGAGTCGTTCTTGCGCAAAAGGTCAGACTCCCACAGCCCAGCACCGACGGTCACACTGTGCAAGTGTTATCCCATGGAGCCCACTTCAAGTTGTAGGCCAGGGGTGGGACGCCCCTCCACAACAAAGCCTAATATTGAATAATGTCAAGTTGTTTACATTTACGATTGGATGTTTAACAATGTGAGTGACTATCATACACGTAGTTTCACATTTTCAGGAATATTTCTACTTCAAAAATCCATACAGTTAATTATGGCCACCGGTAAGGGGAAAGGTCAATGTCAAGTGACCACTTGTCCACCTCTTGTATTATTATTATTATTATTATTATTATTATTATTATTATTATTATTATTATTGATAATATAAAATAATATCATATAATATCATGAAATAATAAAAACAGATAGATACTACTTTCTGTTATATAACAGAGAATAATGTCTAATGATACTGATTTATTTATATTTAATTAATTACATGTGTCTAATTCTATTCATACAATTCTATTCTAATAGTATTAATTTACGATATTGTTAGTCGTATGGCTGGACTAAAATTTATAGAACGAGTGTTCTACTGCTCACTGTGACGTAACAAGCGAAACTTGGAGTCATAACTGGAGTCGGAATTGGAGTCAACAGGGTTAATGGCCTTTATATTCCCATGCGGGCACAGTTAATTGTCATTCTACATAGAGAGCATTCGAAAGCATACTGCACCACTAAACCGTTACCTTTTGTTGTTAGTTTTCGCTCATGAGATACTTGGATAGCATTGGGCAACAACGTACAGAGCTGTCATCATGACAGCTAACTTACCGCGTTGGTACTTATTGTTAGCCCCTCTTTTGTTTTTTTATGCGCCATTAGCGCAGTTTGACTTGGACCAGAGGTTATGGTCATCGTCTGGACCGTTTGACAACGAAAAATTTAATGGTAAATAGCCTTGTTTTAAGCAAGCTCTTCAGGTCTGAACAAGTTTTGTTAGCATGTTTAATTATGTTGTTATGAGTAGCTAAGGTAGTTGTAACTATAGAACCCAATAATGCTATTCAAGAAGTCAGAAGCTGGCAACTATGTAAAAATGCTGCCCTAACATCTTTTGAGGACGTTCCGTTTGGTCCCATTTTAGTTGATTGTATTACAGAGGTATATATAATTATCATACGAAAATACACAATCTGGACAATAAATCTGGCATGTCATCGATATATTGGCACATCATTGATATTATGTATATTATAAAGTTAGTTTATCAGAGTTATCATTACATGCAAAATAATGTGTAACCTCAGAGACATTGAAGTGTCTTTTTTGTATTTATTGGTGAAGTGCAGGCCTCAGAGGTGTGATATCAGGAATGTTATCAAATCTTGATTCCTTCCTTTCCCTAGTGCTGCATTCCCAGAGGGAAAACACACATATCTCGTGGGAGGATATAAAGTTTCTGTCATTGGAAAATGCAACAGGATGGACTTATGCTTGGGCAGTTAGAGTAAGTGCATATTTAGGCAGATATGAGGATGGACATTTCTGTCATTATGTCGGGGACTTCGTTCCATTTTAACTTCCTGTTGTGTTGTAAGGAGTGCACAAACAATCCTAAGATGGAGGGAAAGATATGTCTTAATTTCAGTTAGGATACAATGTGTAACTTATTACTTCTTATTGTAATCTGTGGTATACTACAATGCTTCTTGATATACATGATATTGTACAAATAGTAATGCTAATCCCATTTTATTTGCTGTTTTAGGAGTCAATCAAAAAACATTTTGATTTCTGTGTTGATGCAGACTGTCCAACCATAGGTAACCACTGTACACTTTTGCTTTTAAGACTGACATTCTATAATGGTGAGGTTTTGTCATGTTTCAATATCTAAAACTGTATCTCCAGGTTCCCTGGGATTGTTGAATGAAGCAGAGGCTGAAACTGTTGCTGTCCTTCAATATGGCGGTAACAGCAGTTCTGCAATTCCATTTCTGGAAGGCTTTCAGGCTTTTTCTGAAATTGTACGTTTTCACAACAATATGTATTTTTCCTGATTAGTTACAGTATGTTGATATTTCTAGTAAACATTTCATGATGTAAATGTTCATGTAAATACCATTTTGTATGCAGTGCTTGTAGTGTTGTGTTTTTAGGCTTGTACATGGCTAATTTTACTAAGGTGTACTGAGGGCCAGAAGAAATCTTAGTTAATAAAGTAGTCAGAGCATTTTAGGCAAAGTGGACCAGCCCTTTATCTCTGCTTCCTGATAAAACTATATATGTGGGATTAGGCTGATGAATCTATGGGGGGAAATGCTGGTGTATTAAGATGCACTTGAACTGGTCCAATGCAACCTCAGGGAATAGTTTTTTAAACTTGGTTTGTTTTTTCTTTAATATTTTTCAGCTCATCACAGGTCTCATATCAATTCAACATCTCATAACAGCGTTTGAAATGCTTACGTTTTTGGAATTTGTCAGAAGGGCAATGCTTGCTGTAAGCTTTTTCATTAATCTTTTTTCATTCATGTATTAGTCATTGTCTTGTAGTAATCCTCTTATACAGTATTGTGCCATAATAATTTAGCTGTCATTTGCAATGATAGTTTGTTTTATTCTTTTCTCTGGTCTGTTTTCTCCAGGTTAAAAATAGGATATCTCATTGTAAGTTTGGTTACATTTATTTTAATTCATTTGTTTTTAACTGCTTACATGATTTGTGTAATCACACACCATATAAAGTATATCAAGATTTGTTTTTATTTCTGTTTTCTCTTTGTCTTAGTGATCAAAAAGGAACTTAAGGAAAAAGCAAATGAACTCTCCAAAGAGTTACAAAAATATGTGCGCACTGAATCTGACCTGAAGGAAAAGGTATATTTCATGATCGCTTGTCCATGTGTGTAGGTGTATAGGGAAAACCTTCTCTCACCATATATCTGTGCTTCTCTATTTTAGATCAAATGCCTTGAGGAGAAATTGAAACAGTCTGAAAACATGGCTTTTGCAAAAGAAGAGGAGAATGAGAAACTGAGGGTAAGAGGCTCAAACGGGCAGTTTGCACATTGTATATAATAGTTCATGCTATATCTTTGTTTTGGAGTTCTCCCCTTATATTGTGCCTTAATAATTTAGCTGTCACCTGTAATGATAATTTGTTTTTCTCTTCTCTCTTGTCTAATTTCCCCAGGTTAAAAACAGGACATCTGAGTGTAAGTTTGTTTACTTTTATTTTAATTCATTTATTTTTAACTGCTTACATGACTGCTTATTTGTGTTATCACACACCATATCAAGTATATCAAGCTTTGTTTTTATTTTTGTTTTCTCTTTGTCTTAGTGATCAAAGTGGAACTTGCGGAAAAAACAAATGGACTCTTCAAGGAAATTCAAAAATATGTGCACATTGAATCTGACCTGAAGGAAAAGGTATATTTCATGATCGCTTGTCCATGTGTGTAGGTCTTGGGAAAACCTTCTCTCACCATATATCTGTGTTTCTCTATTTTAGATCAAATGCCTTGAGGAGAATTTGAAGCAGTCTGAAAACTTGGTTTTTGCAAAAGAAGAGGAGAATGAGGAGCTGAAAGTGAGAGGCTGAAATACGCAGTTTGCACATTGTAACACTATGATAGCTACAGCTTATGGTCAGAATTGTATACTGAATTATGACTTTTGCAAGGCATTCACACTGGGAAAAAGTCAACTGCTCTCTATGCAACAAATTGCTGTATCCCCAAAAGGATTCTCTCAGCGCTTGTCAAAGGCGAAGTGCCAACATGGCCGAGGAACTATATGGCCTCAAAATCACCATAGACTATGAACAAAAACACCACAAAGAGGAAATGGACAGCCTGAAAGAAGAAATGAAAAATCTGACTGAACAGCAAACAGCCAGCCAGCAAATGGAGACCACTCTACGGGAGTAAGAATTACAATATATAATGTCAAGGGAAAGATGGTATTATCAATAATGAAAGGCTTATGAATCAAATCAATGAATATTTAGCACATTGTATGTGTACGCATGCTTACACAGGACATTGAATATGCCTATGAAAATGATGCATGCCTAATGTATTAAAATATTCTCTCACAATACTCCAGATATGACATGCAACATGCCAAGGACCATGTCATCATGTCATAGTTTCTTATCATTTTGGAGTAGATGTATTGTGTCTTGCAGTAACTATGGGACATAACTGAGGTGTGAAAACTACAGAGTTCAGCTGAAAAGTGAATGAATTGTGCTGTGAAAGACCTGAAACCCCTGTGTTCACTGTGTTGCAGGAAGCTGGAGCATGAGGAGGCAAAAATCAAGCAACTCAGCGAGGAGTTCAAGGTCTATAAACAGGGAGTCTTGGAGGACATTGAAAAAGAAAAAAACAAAGCAGAGTCCCTGAACTCACAGGTGAGCATATTCACATAGTGCTGCTAAAACAGTACTATTATAGTGGTTTATTCCTCAGAGTGTTTGTATTGGTTTAAAACATTAAAAGCAATGGAATCTTTGGTGCTTCTAATTAGGAAACTGCACTGTGCCTCATATACACTGTAACTCATCAGCGTGAACTAATGTTTTCATGTCACTCATGTCTCGTATGAATTGGTGCCAGTTCTTCCAGTGGTTTCGCTTGTTAGATCTTATGCCGATTATCACCTGTCTCTCCCCAGATTTCGTTCCATGTGCAGAGGGCAGACCAGAACTGGGTAAGAAGGACAAGATAAGTTCAAAATAAAACAGTTTTATGGTTTGATATCTTTGCTTAAGAAAGTGTTCTTTTTCCTTCCTTTTTCTCCAGATGGCACTGTCTGCATCAGAGCATGATCTGAATAAGGAGAAGAAAGAGACAGACAGCCTTCGTAAGAAGTGAGTTCAGTAGCCACTGAATTCCATTCAAATGGGTTATTGACAAGCTTTGGGGTGGATAAAGGCCAGAATGTGAGTCAAGGGTCAACTGAAAATGACTAAGATACTGAGATAGTGTATTCTGTGAACTTGTATCCAAACTTGGATTGCATCTTCCCTGCTGAGCTAAATGAGTGATACCCCTTGCAGGGTAGAGACAGAGCTTGTCTGAATGGTATTATTTCTCTGTTTCCAGGCTGGCTGAGCTCAACAAGGAGCTAGAGGAATTTAAGCAGCCGGTTTCTGGACCCCTCCCTGGCCAACCAGCCACACCGCCTCCAGCGAAAGGTGAGCTCCTGCCCACTGTAGCTATCTATCTTAACTACACAGCAACCGATCAATCAGTTGCCACTGATTGATACTGCTCTGACTCTTTCCCTTATGGTTTCATTTCTGATGAAGTGCATACACCTGATTTATCTGCCTCCATTACATTTATTCAATGGGGATTTCAGATTCCTGCTTTCTTTTGTGTATTGAGTTTTCTCCCTGACCATTGTTTATTCTGTCTCTCCTAGATGTTCCGGCCCCCCCTGCATATTGGGAAAATAAGGCAGTAAGTTTGTGGGTTTTAAACTGACTGAAAAAGATTTTGAATATTATTACCACACAATATTACAATAATGTGTATTATACAATATAATTATATACATTCATGCCAACTAAAATTATTTGATCGTTTGCACTCCCTCACTTTCAGTTCACCCACAATATGCAATGTGCATGATGTCACTACCTTCATTAGGGTGTCTGGGTATATCCTTGTCTTTCATTCAGTAATTTGGCTCATCAGGTCTTGTGCTCACTGTCACCTATCACCCCTCTCTCCCCAGACTGCATCTCAGGACGAGAAGACAGAGGAGAACACGGTAAGAAGGGCATCAAAGTCATTTTGTGAATTTGTTTTGTTGGCTGAAACCGAATGTTCATCCTCCTCCTTCTCCTCTAATTGAAAGCATGTGTATCAGCGAAACTGGAGGAGGACAGGGCAGGGACAGTCTGCAACCAGGGGAAATGGCTGCCGAAATCGCGGGAGACAGCATAGATGAAAGAGACATTTTTAGTTATTATTAAAAGTTTGATTATTAAATGTTATTGATAATGATAATAAAGATTCACTAATATCAGCTGAGGGGTTGGCAGTGCATTCATTGGACTTTGATTACATACCTCTTATTGACGCAAATGACTTTAGAATTGATGAAAGACCCCATGCACAAACTCTGGGAGTCCCCTGTCCCACTCTGACCTCTGACCCCTGGAACTGTTTCTTCTCCGAGTGACAGAGCCCACACTGGGCCTGGGCTCCCGGAACTTTCCATAACCATCCCACCATGCCCCCTCAGAGCAGGACCTGCCAGCCAGTCTCATTTTACCTAATCACATACTGTACAAAGGTATTCTAACATTCATAAAAATTTAACTAATTTTGTGGGAGATTTGTGATGCACCTGCTTTCTAGTTAGCATCAAAATAGCAATGACTGCTGTATAGACCCAGGCTGGCAGAAATGAGATAAACCTTGGTTAGACTAATGATGCTCTGCTGTGAAACAGCTAACACTCAGCAACAAACACAGATTCCATAACCTCTTTTAAAATGGCCTGTAGTTTTTGCTACAGGGTGAACTGTTATTGAATTATGCCACAGTCATCCATTTCCCTGTGGGATGACTAGTCATTCAAAGGGCAGCTGCAGTGATAATGTAGTTGAGCTCAGCTGTGAGTAATGGTGAATAGTGATAGTGAATGAGCATATGAGATTTCATTAATTGCAAAATGGCAATACGTTATTCTGTAGATAACTTTGGTAGATAACGTGTCAGGATAACTGCTGAACTCAAAGAATTTATTCTTTAATCAGTAATGAATGTTTACCATAACTTTATTATTTTTGTTTTGTTCCTCACTTGCTTTCGGAGCTTTTTACTGCAATACATTTATAATGATGTACCATCAACACCACACTCAGCTGCTTTCAGCTGTCATGAAAAAATGATCAATTTACAGCCGTAACAAACTTTAGACAGGAAATAAATGGCAATCAGGAATTAAATGTTGCCTTTTCCCACATTTTCACACAACAAACAACCGACAAAAGATTGACTATTGGATTAAAAAATACACTCCAGACACGAAGAACAAGAGCAACAATTACAACACTGCTCTGCTGCTTGTGGAGCAGTGAGGCATTGTTTTAGCATTTACACACTCGTGTACACTATGGCATGTTACTCTGGTCGAATGCTCACAGTACAAACATCAATGTGCTGTTGGAGTGCTGGAAATAGACAGAGGTCTTTCGCTGTCTGTTAGTGTGAGGAGGGACACCATTTTGAGCATTTCCGCATCATAAGTAAAGGGAGATAGAGGGCACAGAGGGGATATCCTTCATTCTCCAGAAAAGCAGGCGGTGGAGTCTTGCTCACTCCAGCTGGTTGTTCCTGTTTGAAAAAACTGCTTCCTGCTGTGTGCTTTACACAAAAATGTCTTTTTGTCTTCTTTCACATCTCCTTGGTCCAAAGGAAAAGCACACAGAACTTTTTCACCTGCAGGACAAACACACAAGGAGTAATCTTTCACACGTGTAACAAGAGTCTTTTACACCACTGACTTCACTGTCACAGTGGTATCCATGGTATCATGACTGCACATGGCATGCGGCTTCATGCAAAGAAACACATGCACGCAAGTGCACACACGCATATACTCACACACACACACATACAGACACACACATACACAGGGACACAGAGAAACCATGCACACTCACACACACACACAGGGACACATACACACTCACACACATGCAAGATTTATGAAGTGACACACAATCCTTCAATTAATGTTTTATCTTCTGTGTATATTTTAACTGTGAATATGTGTGTATTGGTGACCATGCATATTTGTGCCTGTATGCGTGTGAGTATGTGTATGCCTGTTTGTGTACATGTGTCATCTGTATGAAGGACACTCACACACATATGCAGAGGAAGCACCAAAAAACAGGATAAAAATGGCTGAGCACCTCTGAGGAGGAGGACTCTTTGACCTGCACTGTTTTTCCTTTTACCTCCGCCTGTGTCCTGCCCAGTCAGCAGCCCAGTCTGCTCACGGTTCTGGTGCCCTGCCGGTCCGGCCCAGAACAGCCTCTCTCTGTCCTCTTCCTGGTGCGACCTTTGAACTTCCGTTGACGGCCCATGAAGTCCGTGAGGAGATGGGGAAGAATGGGGCTGGGCTCCAGATTGTGCTCCATCAGGTGCTCGGACCCCACCTCTCTCAACAGACCACGCCTATCCCGGGCCATAGAAGCAGGGATCTCGGCTGACCCCTCACTGACCTCCGGCAGCATCAGGAGGAGAGAGGCAATATGCGTGCTGAAGAGGTCCCTTACCGCCTTTTTTTAGGAGAAAGACAGAGATATCAGGACAGACAAAGCCCATATAGATGGAGGGAGAGAAGTGGAGCATTGGATGCATAGATGCAGCATTATACATTACAGTAATGATGAATTATGGGTAATGATAGCAGGACTGACCCCAGATGCAGCAGGTTACAGCTTCATCAAAACCTCGTATCCTCTGTATCTATAATAAGCTTTGCAGTCATGTAATTAGAATCATAACAGAAAAGGCTCCCCTCTAAACAATGTTTTACTTCTTGTTTCCCTACCAGTTCTCCTGAGAGGAACACGTGACACAGGCTCACCAGGGAATGTGTGACATACATTAAAAGCAGAATCGTATAACCTGTGGTACAGCACAATGGAGTTACGCTCTCCATTTGAGTCAATGGCAAATGAAGAGGACACAGAAACAGTATTTTGAGTGATCATATTTCCACTGCACTCTCCCAGTAGTGACAGTGAAAGTTGCACAAATGGTGATCCATTTGGAATCACCCTCTAGTGATTAATAGCATCAAACATGTAATTTAGATCATTCACATTTATTGTAACACTACATCTTTCAATTCTTTTATACATTTTAGCTGTCTTAACTGAAGTTATCTACAGACCGTTGATAGATAAATTCATTTGTGATTGAATTGATATGTACATTATTTTGACTGGAAAGTGCATTTAAAACATATTTTATTTTTTCATACCATCTCCATTCTGTAAATTAAGGTTCCATTAAAGGATCAAATTGAAGGATCAAACACAATGACTGAATTGCAGAGATTACATCAATGCTAACAACATTGCCTCCGCCTGGCACTAACGCTTGCTGGAGAGCGTGAGAGCACTGTTACACTCTCAGCATCAGCCTGTTTCCCTGATGGCATAGATCGAGTGCTCACCTGTCCGCCCAATTTCTGCGGCACACGTCTGGGTTCGACCTGGCCTGCCCGAGCAAGGAAGAGGAGGAGGAGGAGGAAGCGTGGAAAGGCAGTTGATGGTGAAGAACCTGAAGAGGACGAAGGAATCATCCTTTCAAAAAAAAATTAAGGAACAGGAAGTGACTTGCAATGCCCATATACACGCATACAAAAATGTGTCGAATTGAATTTTGGGTTTTCAGAATCTTGGGTTTTCAGTGCGTGGTTGAGGGTTAATTGGTCCCTTGTCTGTGCATGAAAGGTTATTCTGTCCTGTGTGGAACTAGGATTGGCAGTTTGTGCAGGAACAGCATTGGGGTTGGAGGTTTTAAAGGGTGCTCCTGTGTGATGTCATGCGTTCCTTATTGCACAGTGCGTTCTGTGCCTCCCGAAAAACATGGTTCCGTGCTGCACCCTCCTACCCCCATGCACCTCCCATTCACGCCCCTTCCCCATCAGGGTTTCATTCACCCTTTCACTCATCCATTCTTTCCTTTGTTCATATCTTTAATTTCTCTAATTATTTCTCTCACTCCCATTGCTTGTTTTGAAAGCACAGTAGAGAGACAGGACCAGGCATAACAGTAGCATTGAAGTATTTTCGT
This sequence comes from Megalops atlanticus, assembly GCA_019176425.1. Taxonomy (NCBI): domain Eukaryota; kingdom Metazoa; phylum Chordata; class Actinopteri; order Elopiformes; family Megalopidae; genus Megalops; species Megalops atlanticus. The sequence goes on along the minus strand of CM032877.1, from coordinate 22,387,848 downwards.
ATGAGAGGCGCCAATAGCAAACCCACAGAGAGAGACAACGCTGTGAGTCAGTTATGTCTTCACAACAGTCATCTCCCTTTCAAACATGTGGGCTTACTGAGATTCCTGCGGGGATTCATTCTGCAATAATAAAACTTCAAGAGTTTCAAAAGTTCAACAGTTTTTGGTCCTCCAGTAGATTATAAGCCTTATTGCTCCACTGGTTCATCCCTTAGAAAAATTCCCTCAAAAACACTGCAGCCAGCTGTGGTCTATGACTGGATGGCAAGTAGCTGTTTACTGTGATGAATCAATCAATCAATAAATCATATTTTAAGAGTGGTTGTTGAACCCATTTTTCCGATAAATGTTTTAAAGTTACTGAAAAAATGGTGAAAAAATGAACAGCGGAGGCAGAAAAAGGAAAGGTGTGTTATCAGCTTGGAGGCGATCATGGTCGTCACCAAGCAATATTGAAATAGAAAGAGAAAAGGAAAATGGAAGGAGGGAAAGGAGGATTATAGACCGGAATAACAGCAGGGGCCCCCAAATGAAAGGAAAGACTGAGAGAGATTAGAGGGCAGTGCCTTATTCACAGTTGCACCTTGTTACACTAATTAGCTTAATGAGTTCTGTGGGAGAAAGATCCAAAGGAGAAAAGAACATGACTCATTCGGATTGGGTGAATATGTCCCCCAATGTCTTGTGACGGCACTTGCATGCTGAGACCCAAGCATTCATCAGGCCACTGCACCCCTCTGGATTCGAAAGGAAATATGACAAATGTCCAGTTCATAAACATGCACTGCTTTTACTGAAAAGAATTTGTGTTGGGGGGTATTGGGGTGGGCGTATTACCCTGTTATTTTACTTTACAAACATTACTGTTAGTATGTGTAGGATGTACTAGCATTTAGTATGTATGTTGCATCATTGTCAGGCTAAAGCACTTACTGTTGTACTGGTCACTGGTTTTCAGCCTCATGCTTTTTTCACTCTTCTTATGGCTGATCAGTGCCTTTGTTTGTGTTTGTGCTTGTTGTGCCAGTTCTTCCCAGTATGACTGTGGTGTAAGTGACTCTGGATAAGAGTTTCAACCCAATAAATAAATAAGGTTACAGAGGAAAAAAATGCTTATTTCCATCATCCATCAGCAGGGATGAAGAGGGAGAGGCAAGGTGGGGACAGGACAAGAGAGCAACTCATTGACAGAGATTCAGCCTTGTGACAGATTTTGCTGTGAGGTGGAGATTCTGGTCACAGCCTGAAGGCGTAAATAGATTGTGGCCACATGCAGCAGCAGGGTCATAGATACTGGAAGCAGGGGGTAATAAGCTTTCAGACATCCTGTTATGTTCTAAAAATACAACAGTTCCTCCAAAAGGTAAGTGGTCAATCTGTTCCATGAGGTGAAATAAACTTACAGACAATAAGGGATGATAGGAGGTGATAAGTATTACTGCTCCTCTGGTCCTGAAGGTCCAGGACAGCTCCTTCTCTGGACTGTTTTAAAGATTACTTTAAGATCTGGAAATCTTTATAATCTTTTTTAACCATGTTTGGTACTTTTTGCTGACATCATCCAGTGGGTGAAAGCCATGAATGCACATTCAGGTGATGTGTCATTATCAGAGACTTTACAGAGGAAGAAAAAAACTGCTGCATACCCAATAGTGTGTTTTACTGTCTTTATTCCACATCACAAGTGCACCTGACAACAGGGCAGCAACAGAGAGCAATAGGGATTGAAGATTAAAACAAAAAAAGGAATTTCCTTAAGTCAGAGAGCATGGAGCTCCTGGCTTCCCTTTGACTCTCTCCACATCTGTCTACAGGTGCATCTCATGCGGTGAGGGGTATGGAGAGTGGAAGGATGGAAAACTGTCAACAGATGGGAGGAGGAAGAAGAGGAGGAGGAAGATGCAGTTGGCCACTTAGTTGATCTTAGGGTGACGGAAGTCCCTGCCAGCAAACTTGGCTTTGTCTCCAAGCTGCTCCTCAATCCTGCAGGGAGTAGGAGGAGGTGGTTATTCAAATAATAACTAATCAACAATGATAATACAATTATCTCAATAGGCAACAGAGAGGCTCTAAGAAATGATCCAGCAGCCTTTGCCAGAATCATGTGATTTTTACACATGATATTCACATGTTGTGGGGGCCCTGCATGGTCAGGGAGTTGCCAGGGGACTCAATTCCTGAGGTGGGACACTATAGCTGGAAACTCACTTAACCTGACGATTGTTGATATTTAGGGTTTACAAATGGGTAATCATTAAAAAGGTCTTTAAGTCATCCTGCAAAATGTGACAAATGAAATAGAACACATAGCGTGATAATGTGTTTGGCAGTGTGGCATATTTTTCACTGGCACTGATGGTGAAACTGTTTGCTAAGATTCCACTAGGGTCCTGAAATCAACCACAGGAGACACTAACACAGTTTCTGTTTTACAGGTTTCCTATGGCAACAGTGATGGGTTCTAACGCATGTACTTTGGGTACACTTGCACTGAAGTGATGGGCTCTCGGCTCACCTGGGTCACCGTGTCAGAACCTACCTCATCATCTGGTTGTATTTGGCCAGACGCTCTGATCTGCAGGGGGCGCCGGTCTTGATCTGTGAAAAAGATCAGGGAAGGGAAAGAGTTGCATGAACAGAAGACACACATACTATCCTCCACCAATCAAATAACCAACATGAGAAACAAATATCATTATTAGGGGGGTCTCATTACATTTTCATGACATATACATGAGTGATGTTGTACAACCAAATAAAACCAAAAATGGATTGTATTTAAACTGGTGTTACATCTGCTGTGATTCATAACAGTCAATTTTCTATAATATGAAGCTTTCTATAACATGTATGACAATGACAAATTATATGTTTCAGCTGACATATGATTCGCTGACACTGAGTCGCGCTGGTGGGGGGTTGTGACTGGCTGGTTTAAGCGGAGTCCCAAGCTCACAGATAGGATGAAAGGCCCTGATCTAAAGGCAGGGGGGCGGGCATACCTGTCCAGTGCACAGACCCACGACCAGGTCAGCGATGAAGGTGTCCTCCGTTTCTCCTGACCGATGGCTGACCATCACCCCCCAGCCATTGGACTGAGCCAGCTTGCACCTGCCAAAACAAACAGGCCCTTAACCAAAGCACGGCCGTTATGCTTACAGTATAGATTATACCATAAAGTCCCAGCATGAGCTTCCACACCATTATAACAAACATACAACTGCTGTATTCACACAGTTTCTCACCATAAGGCCACAGCATGAATCAACCCACACTAACTGAATCACACACAATAGACGTGCACAGCTTGTATTAGGGCGAGACAGTCCGAGCAACCACACCACACACCATCATGGTCTGCACAGCCACATGAACACAGCTATGTATCGGACAAATACAGGTTTCGTCTGTCTGCACAAAGTAATAAGTGTGTCTATCAATGTGACACATCTGAGTTCATGGACTTCACAGAAGTCATGTCAGTCTTCCAAAGGTTCTTTTGAACCTTGCACTGTGAGCCATGACTCTATACTCATGCCCGGCTACAGTCATTCTCTTACATACAACAACTGCAGAAAGTAAGGTACACTAATGCATATAAGGCCACACGAACAGATAGGTGTCAAAAATGTCAGTAGCATAGCTGGACAAAAATGATAATGGTTTCTGTGGTCTCTAATGCTGAGGTATTGTATTGTATTCATTTTGTGGTCTCTCATACTCAGGTCTGGACTTATTCTGTGGTCCCTGATACTGAGGCCTAGATTCACTCACCTCTATAATCCTCAGGCCTAGATTCACTCACCTCTATAATCCTCAGGACTGGATTCACTCAGCGCTCTGACACTCAGATCTGGATTCACTCTGATACTCACGCCTGGATGGACTCTGTGACGGAGCCGATCTGGTTGACCTTGAGCAGCAGGCAGTTGCAGGCCTTCTTCTCCACAGCCTGCTGGATGCGCTTGGGGTTGGTCACAGTCAGGTCGTCTCCCACCACCTGGATGTCGACGGAGCCAGTGAACTTGGCCCAGTGTTCCCAGTCATCCTGATCAAAGGGGTCCTCAATGGAGAGCACTGTGAGGGAGAGGGTTTGACACTATAATGAAGGGCACAGGGTGTACACTACATACATACATACACACGAGTATGTTATGTGTGGTGTTGTATTAGCTGTGCCAGCGTATGCTGTGTGTAATGGTGTATTAGCTGTGACACAGTACTCTGCATATGATGATGTACGTGGCATAACCCTGCAGGTTTGCACCTGGGTAGTTCTGGATGAAGCTCTTGTACAGGTCTCCCAGCTGCTCTCCGGTGATGTAGCGGTTGGGGTCATCGGGGGACTTGAAATCCAGATCGTATTTGCCACCCTTGAAGAACTCTGATGCAGCTACATCCATGCCAATGATGATCTTGTCAGGATACCCAGCCTTTTCGATAGCGGACTTCAACAGCTCCAGAGCTGGCGGACAAGAGGAGAGAGGGGCAAACAGAGATGGAGGGAGAGAGAAAGGAAGGGATATTATTACCTATCCCCAAACAACACACACACAAACTACTCTGTAATGTTTGTGATCAATTTATTGGTTTACTCTTGCGATGAAAGTCTAATCTGCATTTCCATCAAAAAAGCAAATCTTAGAATAGTGCCTGTTAGTCGCTGTAAAGCCCCCTCTCCCATCTAGGGGGTGAATCCTCACCCTCATTGTTCTCCAGGATGTTGGGGGCAAAACCGCCCTCATCCCCGACGTTGGTAGCGTCTTTGCCGTACTTGGCCTTGATGACACTCTTCAGGTTGTGGTAGACCTCTGCGCCAATGCGCATGGCCTCGTGGAAGTTGGCGGCGCCTACGGGAAGGATCATGAACTCCTGCATGGCCAGCTTATTCCCAGCGTGGGAACCGCCGTTGATCACGTTAAAGGCCTGGAACGGGGGGATGGGCAGAATCTTCAACATCCTGTACTGTGCCTCTAAGGCCATTGTGCTGTTTCACACTGATGACACACTTCCTGTGTGTCACATTGGCTCTAAGCTGCCATTGTTTAACCTAATCTTTCATTTTATTCTCATTCTGTGCAGCACAGTGGGCCAGGAGAGAATGACAGCTGATGTAGGGATTTATGATTGCATGGTCATGTTCCGCACCTCCTCTCTGTCCCTTTCTCCATCCGCCACAATGTCCTATTACCTAAGGATGGCCACGGTATGTTGAGATATAGTTCCTGTGTATCATAGTCTGATGTTACATCTGGTCTCACAGTCCTTCCTGCACTCCTGAGTTCCATCAACATTTTTTCTTGCTACTTTGTTGCTGATCCTTCATTGCTGTAGGATTGATAGTTCCTCTGAGGCCATCCTATGAAAACATTTTGCCCGTTGATGCCACGCCCCCATTTCCTGCTGCTGACACACTCACAGGCACAGGCAGGATCACGTCCTTGTTTCCAGCCAGATCGGCGATGTGACGGTACAGGGGGACACCCTTCTCTGCAGCCCCAGCCTTGCACACGGCCAGAGACACGCCCAGAATGGCGTTGGCACCGAACTTAGCTGTTAGTGGACATGAGAGGGCCACACACAGACTGAATGACTGGAAGGACACACCATCAAAGTACCTTATAAAAGAGTAATAGCACGACCTTAGTAATGGCACATCATGGCATGCTGGCAATTCAGTTTAAAAAATCTTATGAATTCTCAATTGAAATCCTGAAGATGTTCTTAGGATTAGGGAGATGCAGCAATGAACAGACACACTGGAAATTGTGAGACAGCAAAAGAAAACAGAGACCAGATACTCACATTTGTTCTCAGTGCCGTCCAGTTCCAGCATGAGCTTGTCAATCTTCTCCTGCTCAACCACACTCAGATTCTATTCAAAGGGGAATAATGGAGACACAGAAGGGACAGAGTCAGAGAATGAGAGTCAGAGGCACAGAGGGGACAGAGTCAGAGAATGAGAGTCAGAGACATAGAGGGGACAGAGTCAGAGAACGAGAGTCAGAGACACAGAGGGGACAGAGTCAGAGACACAGAGGGGACAGAGTCAGAGAATAAGAGTCAGAGACACAGAGGGGACAGAGTCAGAATGAAGAGAGGATCCATGTTGTTTATCTGGTGTTTGGAGAGGGGCGAGTGTGTATGGTGCTGGGCTGGCATTTTCAGGAGTGAAAGGTGCTGGACTGACCTTCTCCAGCAGGACAGGAGCGATGTCCTTGTTGACATGATCAACAGCTTTCTGCACACCTGCACAGACATAGAACAGGACGTTAGACAGGTCACCATGGACACGTTCTGACTGACAGCTGCAGAGTGGAGGCTCCTCCCTCACCTTTGCCCAGGTAACGGGTCTTGTCCCCATCCCTCAGCTCCAGGGCCTCATGGACACCAGTGGAGGCTCCGCTTGGGACAGCAGCCCTGAAACGACCTGTGGATGAAAGAGAGAGGGAGGTCAGCTGGAGCGTGTGTGTGTGTACATGTATGCATGTGTGTGCGTCTGTGCACAGGCATCACCTTTAGCTGTGTAGAGGTCTACCTCCACGGTGGGGTTTCCTCTGGAATCGAGGATCTCACGAGCGTGAATCTTAGTGATGGACATCCTGGCTGAGAGAGGGAGGCAGAAAGAGAGAGAGAGAAAGATGGAAAGAAGGTAGGAAGGGGAAGGTGTAACAAAAGGGAGAGAAAAGGGGGGAAGACAGAAGGGACATAAGGGGAAGACAGAAGGGACAAGAAAGAGAATGAAGGAAATACAGAGAAAAGGGGAAATGTAACTGTACTTATACAAAAATCCTCCAGAACTTCCATTATGCATTATGTAAAGTCACTGGATCACATATAAAATCTACACACAAAACTGTCTGCTTTTCTCTGTTATAATCAAGATTATTCATTATTTGTGCCGCATTTTTAGACACAGATACAACATCTTTACGTTGCCTTCTCGCCGTAATTCACCTGTGCTTGAAAGCCACCGAAGTGCCACTGCCGTCATTTCAATAGCCTCTACACCAGCACCATCTCTGACTGTACGAGCGACTGCAATGCCTGTCGACCTCAAGGGGCGGGAGTAATCTGGGTGAACAGCCTATAAGGCGCGCAGAGATGTTTCGACGAGCCAATAAGCAGGATGAGTGGGTTGGTCTTAATTTAGCTGTGGGATGCGATTTCAATCTGTTGGACGCAAACACGCACGTCTCGGCGGCGCTTTTAGCGGTCACAGCGACTTCTGTTGTTATGTCCTTCTTCACACTATCTTTGTCCTTTTACATTTCTTCCTCCCCTCCATCTTAGAGCGAAGTAAGCTTCTTAGTCTATTCGTATAGGGGAGAGCTACACCAACATTATATATAAATGATATTCTTAAACGACGATATTACATTGTTACTATTACAAACTTTCAAAAGTTCCTTCATACCGTTAGATGATGGATTGAAAGGGTCAATAAAACTTTACCCAAAGTAATCCGATAACTCTTTTGCTTTTTATTCTCGTCTGCTAAATTTGGTTAGTTAAAATTTCTCACTTTATTGTAGTCCGGAACGGTCATTATATCGCTGAATTACCCGTTGTCACTTAATCAGATGTGTTACTTGCGTTTTCCTGATCGGTTCTTTTGTTCACGTGTCCTTCTAGTACTCACTATCGTTCATAACTTCTTGTATAGTGCAAATGTTTCAACGGTACGATTTCAAGCGTCCTGCAATGCAGCAAGTGCCGTAGCATGTAACGTAGGGTGACACACCCTGAATAGCAGAATGGCAGCCCCGCTGTTCTTACGATCATGGAGTAACATTATTTAAAGTGATAATAATTATTCCTGTTATTAGTCTTTCATTGGATTGTCAGACTCTCCGTGTTCCACAACCCCTAACAGCAGAGACACCTCTAACCCCCCTTCCTTTCCCATAACCCTGGTAGCACTGTCACATGTGACACAACTGTGGACCGACAGCAGCTGTACAGTAGGATTTGGAGGGTCTGACATTTAACTGAGAGCACAGATTTATCCCTCTGTCGCTCTCTAAGGAAGCATATTAATAGCACTGGGAGAGATTACAGAGATGGACTGTGAGGTGTTGGGGGCGTGAATTCCTGTCCAGTGAGACAGAGAGAGGGAATCTCGGCTCTCTGCTAGTGTACTGGAAGCCCCCCACTGCACCCCTGTCTGTGTACGTGCCTTTAAGCACAAGCCTTTAGCTTTGGACAAACTGGCTGCTGTTATACACCAGCTCAAAGGTACATGAGGATCACATGACCGGTGCACAGAATCAGGCACACCAGGGGTTTAGAGCTGTTAGACACCTCCCCCTTCCCCCCTCCCCCTTAACCATGCAGATCTACAGTGAGGAAGTCATGGTTAAAGGAGGGTAACAGACAAGACCCGCCATTTTGCAAAGATTTTGCACCCCAGTGCTGTGACAGTGCCGTGCACTGCTCACTCTACACTTTGGCATAGGCATCCCATTCCCATGCGGTATTGCGGCATACCCTCAGAAGGTGACATAACCGAGTTGTGTTGACCCTGCAGTGGGTGCCGCTCTAGGTTGGTCGGTACACTCCAAGTTGCTTACACAGAGTGCAGTGGCTCATTGGAGCGCAGAATGTGAGGAAACGTTTCAGTAGCACTAAAATGCCATTCAAGGAGTACCGAGCAGCTAAGAGGTACAAAAGAAATTCTCAGCCTGGGATCCAAATCTGTGACCCTCTGGTCCTATATGTTGCCACTGTTGTAGCTCTGTTGGTTACTTTCCTCATTCCATATTTAGGTTAAATCAGATATCCTTCCATAACTAATTCCTGTGAGGAGACTGACTGGTTTACAATGGGATATGAGAATCCAGGGTGAGCAAGCATTCTATGAGTTGACCTTTATTAAAGGAGTGGAATGTCAGCATGGGCAGGGTGGGGGGGAGTCAGGGGAAGTGACTTACAGCTGTTGCAACTTACACTATCCTTGACCTGTGAGGAACTTGCTCTCCCCCAGTTCAACAACAGTATCCTGCTACCACAGCAAGCTCCAGCCACTACATATGGCAGTCATGGCTGCATTATCTAACTGGTATTTCACTGCACTTGAGAGCAGGGACAAGGGGCTGCTCACAGAGCTATTTTCACTGCATTGCTGCACTGCTGCGGAGAGAATGTTGTGATCTAGGACGCCCCTCAGCTGCATATCTTACTGATATTGATGTGTTTGCAGATCGTTTGTCCATTGACAGAAATCCAGCATCTGTTTTCCCTTTCTCTGAGACTGAGCGAGCAGCCTGCAGTTTCTACAAGGGTCCACGAAATGAGAGCCAGAGAGAGCCTAAAGACATAAGGGTCTCACAACATTGATGCGACGTTGCAGCTAAGTTACTAATAATGTTAGGGCATGGTAGCATTGGCGTAGAACACTGGAACACAGACCCTCCCATTAAAAATAGGCTGTCAGCTGCCACGGTTAAGGGTGTCGGCCAAGTAAAAGATTTACGTAACGTGATAGCGTTCATGTATGAGCTGCAGAGTGGTAATAAATCAGAAATCTGATGTTCAGTTTCGTGAAAAGCCTTCCTATCTGGCCATGTGCAATGAATGGTCTGGTATGGAGGAAACTGTGCCACAGGAGGAACCCGCAGATCACTGTGCCGCATGTCCCCATGTCCCATCAGCACCTGAGAGTCTGGGAAACCTGCTGGCATGTCTGCAACATCTAGCTTCATGCAGCAGTCATATGTGTGGATGCAGAGACAGGCTAAACACAGCAACAGAGACAGGAGCTGGCTGCAGCCCTCGCACCTTATCTCTTCTGTGCAGAAGTACAGCTTTGAATTCTTACCGAAGAGCTTCACACTCAGCGTTTAAATGAGAGACGGAAAAGAAGCACTACTGAACCCTTAATGAGGAAATGGCAATGATGACTGCGATAACTTTTTAGTGAACTCTTTATCCCTTCATTCTCATGGTTCTCATGGCTTCTCTTTGCTCCCCAGAGCATTGCCATCCTATAGAGTTTTCCAGATCTCTTTAAACCCATAACAGGATCAGAACGGATAGTTAAACATAGTTAAAACCCAATTTAACAATATACATATTAATACATTGTAAAAATCTCTTCTTTGTTTGACAGAATACAGGCAAGAAAAGAAATATACCCACCTTTACTAGATACATATATTATGTTATGCATTTATTGTTAAATGTGTTTTATAATGTATGCACAATTATAGTCTACATTTTATTGATAAATATATGAATTGAAATGGCATTTTCTGAAATATATTCTAAAGAATGCAGTATATTTAACACATACAGAAACGATATTCCTTAAATTTTCGATTCAATGTGCAGACACATCAGAGCTTTGTGATACTTTTCCTGGCCAGAGGGTAAACCTGTAAGAGCCACAGCCCCGATGGCTTGGCGTTGAGCAGTCCTGATCCGCCTGCCAGGTAAGCAGCTCTTATAGTCTGGCTGATGCTGCTTCGTAAGGCATCATATGATTACCCTCCTATCATATTTATGAACTGCAGCTAAAGCCCCCACTCACCAATCATAAAGCTACACATACAAGGATGGTACCGACATGACACGCAACTGACTAACAGGACATACCATTTAATCTGCCTGTTCATCAAAGGGATGATCAACTGCTCGAATCAATACTAGTAGAGTTTGTTGCCTACCTGAGTGTGGCTGGCGCTGGCGTCTGACCGACCGTCCGACTGTCTCTTGGGCTCTGTGCCACTATTTAAAGGCATTCCCTGTCGACTGTCTCCACATATGGTCTGGGCCTTAGGGATCATGGACAAATTCTTCTTCTCGCAGTGTCTATTAAACAGACGTTTTTAGCATTAGTCATTGGGCACTGCTGTAGCTACCCTGGGACCAGTCTGAGGCACACGGAAGCATAGGCATTGAACATGCATCTGGCAGAGTTTGTTCATTTATTCAGAAGTTTTACTTCCCCTCTAAGACTGTGCTGAGAGTTAGACACTCCCTAGTAGACAGTCCACAGGAAAGGTCAGAGTTCATTTGGGGGGGAGGGAAGGGGGGGTAATGTGAGACTGGCCGTGGGTTCGAAGCAAAAGGGCATCATCACACCCCTGGACCTACGCAAACCTCTACCCTTCACCGTGGGGCTAAATTTGGCACCCGCTCCCTGTGACCATGAGGGCCACAAACCTTTCAGAATGTCTGCCTGTCCTTTGGTATGCTTACACTAACCAATGGGTGAGAGGCTTGAGGACAACAGAGAAGTCTAATGTGTTCTAACATAGGTCAATATCAAACAGGCCCTGTTTAGAGCTGATCTATGACTAAATCAAACACTCATTCACTTTGACAGAGTGTGGGTTATTTTATTCTTTGATCTTCTTGAGGGAGCATATTCCATGGATGCTATGGTTTTGTTTTGGTATGAGGCTTGATTTTGTTCTGAGAACTACTCTGGGTGAGAAAGAGGGAATCATTTCCAGTCAGGGAATGAACCTCTCTCTGTGGACTCCTGAATATGCTCACATTCAGTCCCCATTCTGCATTACTGCACTGTTGCTCATTTAACTTGAATGGACGCACTTATGTTCTATTGCACTGGATATTGCTCTGGATAAGAGCACCTGCTAAATGCATGTAATGTAATGCAATATAATGCATTAATACAGTATTATTCATCAATGTACTAAGCTGTATGTAAAAGCCCACAAAACACAATGAATGTCACAAGTACTTATTATTAATCAACAAGCAGAGCCTAAACTTGGATTTATTTAGCATATCAAGCAAGCATAATACATGTGAACACTACTGAAATCTATAAAAAAAATGGTAATCATGATTACAAAAATCAAAAACGCTACATAACTGTCCAATAAAAAGGGAACAGAAAAGGAAGTAGTAGGTGTGAGGGTCACCCCAGCCCACTGTGCCAGAACACGCCCCTCTCAGGTGAGTTGAAATACCTGCAAAACTTGTCGCGGACATCGTATGCCTCCCAAGACCGGTGGTTCCCGCCCGTGTTCCTCACGGTCTCCGTATGCTCGGAAGTGGAGCTCTGTGTCGACAAGCGCCTAGCACAGTCACCGTGCGCTCCAGCTAGCTGCCTGTGCTGGGTGGCATCTGAACAGTGAAGCGCTTCCTGCCGATCGTGGAAGCCCCGCTTCTCAGCGAAGCTCAGGGCGATGGCTGTCCAGTCGTGCACTGTCAGCCAGGGTATGCAGGCCTGCAAGAGCCGCCTGTTAATGGCCTCGCAGGTCAGCTCAATGCAGGACACCACTGTGGAGTTTACCATGCGGTACGTGACCGCCAGGCTGTTCAATGACTCACCTGATCCCAGATATCTGCAGAGCAAGGCGGAAAATATTACACCTCAACACTGACTATAAAACAGTAATGTCAGACTGATTCAGCTAACAATTATTTTAACTATTATGATGATCACCTCCATGTTCCCTGCTCAGTATTGTGATTCCGTGAAGGAAGAGGAGACCTGGGGCCTGTGGTGTCAACTCATATCACCATGTTTATTGCTCATGTAAATTATAGATTGTGCCAAACATCACCTGTGATTCTCCCTTTCAACTTGAAATAACAGATTTTCTCCAGTCTTTGATGGAGCGCAGCTACACCACTTACATGTAAACATGTTTATTAAAACACTCATATCATTTCAAGTCCAAACATAGGCTACTTTGCACTGAAATATCACAAAATTCTTATCACAGAAACCGAGTATTTGTGTCAGTCCCTTTATTTGTTGCATTGTATCTGTGATGCTATAAAACCAACCGGATATGTTGGGTCAGTTGCATTTCTTTTCTTTTTTTTTTTTTTTTTTTAACCAAATTGTGAAAGTGTCCTTGCTTTCTCCTCCATAAACTTTGGAGTCTTCCACACAGTATTAGAAGAACAACAACCTTCCACAGAGTCCACATCAACATTTATTTCATTGAATTAAAAGTGACTGTTAAAACTTTCAAAAAGTGAAATACCGAGATTTAGGCTTCTAGGCTGCCTTAAAGTAACACTTTAAGGCATGCCTGTCCGCACTGGTTTATGATGCAATTTCCAAACTCAGCTGGAAGTATTTGCGCTTCAGATTCCAGTAACTGTTTCTAAAACCAGGACAGTCTTCCTCAACACCTAGAGCCCAGACCAATACAGATCTCTGGGACATAAGTCATCTGGTCCCCCAGCGCTGCTACTTTAAACTGGTTGTAGTCGTAGTAGTGGTGCCCACTTCATCCGATCCATACTATGATAAGGCTAGCTAATCTGCGCAGAATTCTGTAAAATAAGAATTCATATTAATAAAACCCTCTTATTTATATAAAATAGTCTCAGCACATTTTGTGACCTGCGTATTGCCATGTCAGTGCTATATGATTTTACATTCCATTTAATTCACACACGAACTCCCAAAACTATTTTGTACGCCCGGCACAGCTGAAAAAAGTTAGCTAATGAAGGTGAACGATGAAGAGTCTTACCCTGAATTTACCACGGACAGAGCCGTTACTCTGCGTGAGAAAACGTCTCTTTTCTTGTGTATTCGTGAAGTTATGCATAAACACAATCCCACATCTAGTTTAGGTTGCCACGAGAGGTGGCTTTCCTTGTAGTGGACAAGGCGTCCTGCCCTGCCTTCGATTCGCTTCAAGTTTTGCGCTAATTCTACCGCAATAAATCAGGCGAACAAAAACATAACACTGCTTCAGACCAACCGTATTCATTCAGTATTCCGGTGAGATCTGTTTGTGAGCAGGTTAATTGTGTGACACCTGCACACCAAGCCAAAACGACAGCTGACACCGTTTTACGTAAACTAGTAAGACAGCTGGAACTGTGTGCCTGGAAATCTTCCTGTTCGGAGTAAATATAGGCAGCATCTCTGAGAGAGACAGCAAGCCCTCTTAGACTGACAGGCAGCATCTTCCGCACTACTAAAATATCCACGATATATTTATTGCAGATGTGCATTTGCGTGGGGAGACGGAAAAGAAGATAGGCACCGCGTGAACTCGACTGCTGATAATGCTAAGAAAAATACTCGATCGCCACAGAAACTAGCGTCGCATATAATGCATGAACAGTGAATAGTCTGGGTGGGACTGATTAGGCTGTAGAACTGCGGCAACAGCTAGCTTGCGAACCTCGTCATTTTCTACTGCCTGATTCATCTTTAATGACAATGTACTACACGATATTGGTACGCTCATCCATTATAAACAACCGCTATTGTAGGGTACAGACGACTGAACTCCTGTCGGTTTAAGCCGGAGTAGCCTACCGTTTTTTAGCGTCTCAGTGCCTAACTATCAATAAACAAATACATCCCCGTCCCAAACGTCGCGTCCCCGCGTATGTACATACGTGCTTGAATGCCAGCATACGCTGCCACTGTCATCGACGTCCCACTGCTATAAATCTAGTTTTCTGTTAATACCGTTTTAATTTTTTTTTCTCGCGGTCTCGAAAAGATATTTACTGATATTTAATATTTAAATATATTTATTGTTATTACCCTGGTTGCAGAATGCATGATTATCACGTTAACGGCCCTAATATTCTGAAAAACACGAAAGCATTAACATAGAAGCAATAACCTGGATCACGGTTTAGAAAGGGTACGATTTCTTTTATACATGTATAACTTTTTATTATATGCATAAACCTTCTTCCCGTTAAGACACATTTTAAACTTGCACGCTTCTACTGTACGCTCTTATTTCACCATTCAGCACCACCGGGTGTCAGTCTTCCACTTCCTCGGCAAATGAGTACTCGGGATGTAATTCACAGCCACGTTTTAATATTTTTGTCTGCATGCTAGCAACGGGCGGTCAGTTATTAATACGATTAATCTCGTCTCCAAGACTCGAAGAACATTACCACTGTCTACATTATGGACCGAGTCCAACCGTTGGTCATTGCAAGCACTGTGTTCACCTGAATGAAGTCATATACCACTCCATTTGAGAGCTATGCATGAATGCATGCAGACCCCCACTGCTGTAATCATCTTTCTCGTAAAGACTACATCTGAGCTCTGAATTCCAGCATTCATATCCCAGAGTCTGCCACACAAAGCATTCCATAAAGCTGTTCACTTCAAAACACATATCTATGCTGGCTGTACAAGTTCACACCTGTCCCAGGTGTCAGATCCCATGGATGTGACTACTGGGAACACAGCGGAAGAGAAACAATGCAAGCCCGAACAGGTCAGCAACAAACACTGAAGTCCATTAGAGTATCCACCTTGTGTTATGAGGTGTTCAAAGTATACATCATGCAACAGGCCAAGTACATGAAAAAGCAGTAAAACTGTGGAAATGTTTTGGTTTATCACTTGTGATCTGAGCTGTAGAAATCACACAGTACACATCAAGTTCCTTTTTTTGAATAAATTCATTTTATTTGGCATCACAACAGATTTGTTTCCATGGGGTATCAAAACATCTCAAATTCTTAGTGGTTGAAGGGGAGGGGCGGAAAGGGTTTTTGGTTGAAAGCAATGCAGTCCAATCCTATACAGACAGCAGATGATGGGCAGGAGGTGGGGAATCAGTAGCCAGATTTCCTCAGGTACTCTGCCATGTTGAAAGCTTTGACGTTCACTGAACCACCATGTATACCGTGATTTCCTTTCACAATGACTAGTGCTGGGGGAGAGAGAGCAAGAGACAACATATTAGCCAACATAAAGCAACAAAGGAACCCCACAGACACAGACAATAGAACATAAGTAATCACAGAAATAAACAGACAAAACAGGGGGGAAAAAAAAGTAGAATCAAGCTAGAAATGAGACTTCAGAATTCTGTAAACAAAGGGGAAAATTCATTAGACGAAGTCTGGCCAATAGAGATGGAAACCTACCCTCATCTCTACCCTCTCCATGTTTTAAAGTGCATCAACAGATGTGTAAAAGCTGATGTTAGAGATCAGGTGCTGAGGGAGGGAGGCAAGTGAGGGCCCTGTAAATACTTGATTGCTCTCAATGAAGACATTTCCCACAGTAGGAGCTGCCCATTCTGTCTTTGCCCCTTTTCATCCCATTTGCTACACAATTTCCTCATAACGCATCTCATTTTAACAAAACCCACAGGATCATACTGTAATACAATCAATATATGCAAACACCTTTCCCCAAATGTAAAACTGACCCAATATTGACTGAATAAATGTTCAATGAGCTGATAAGAGAGGAGCTGTTTTAGCCCTGCCCCCAAGCAGACAGCAGGTAATAACTGCCTGAGGGACTATCCAACACACCTCTCCAGTACTAATAATAAAAATATTAATAACATTTTCCAAGATGGGTCACCTGTGTTCGACCTTCCCACGGAGATGTTGTAGGTCTGAGCGTCCGCATCAGACGCCTTGGTCCGCAGGTCCATGCTGTTCTCCTCATTGATTGAGTCCCTCAGCACGGTGCACTTTACGCCTCCCAGTGTTACCCCGTTACTGAAGAGGGTGTTGCGTTCCTTCGCCACCAGCTGGCGGATTTCTGCTGGCTGTGGGGGGGAGGAAGGGGGGTTAGAAACATGCATGTGCCCCACCAGATACCACGCATTGTGTCCTCTGTTTAGAGAGGGTCACGCTGTTAACGTTTGGCCCGCACATACACTGGTTGTCTGTCCGATTACTGCCCTGTCAGAGGCACATGCCTCTGGGCATGGGCAGGGTGAGGCAGAAAAGAGGGAAGTACTGAGGTCATGACTGGCCCTTGACTCCAAAATGTCACCCGGTCAGAGGTCAGCAACTCCAAGTCCACATATTCAACTTATTATGCAGTGGGTAAAAAATTAAAAAATTGAATAAATAAATAAACAAACAAGGCTACCCATCTCAGACCAAATCCTACACTATATATCTGCCTGCTGGGCAGGCTAAGACCAAACCAAAACTCCTACACCCCAGTTTGGCTACCTCTTGTGATTTGCAACAAACTTATTTAGCAGCAGTTTCCAAACACAGGGTGATTGTGAGTGATTTGATATATATGATATGATTCCACATTTGAATGCATGTTAGTGCAGCGGGTGTAGATTGCGTTGGGTTTTTGCATGAGCTCTGCTACATTAGGTGATTTTGTGACCTGCCCCCTACAATATATTTTCAAGCATTAAGTGGATTGAGAGCTGGGAAGGCTTGGGGGTGATGGCGTTAAATAATCAGTTGTGCCATGAATTAAGCAGACATCTTAAACGGTAAACAGTTCCAAAGGCTCTTCTGATTTATATGTTGGTATCAAACACTGACTCCATAATGAGTATCCATGATGTAGGGAGAGTCTACCCAGGAGAATCTAACACAGAGACAAACAGGGTGGGGAATTTTGAGGGCAACAGTCCTACGTTCAGGACAGTGTTGACACTACCACACCAGAGCCCAAGGCCCCAACCTGACATACATTTCAGGGGAATTCCTGGAGATCCCCAGACACCGTTCATATGTGGCCATCAGTGCGGCCCTTTAAAGCTCAGGCACCCAACTGGAGCTGTTCAATGGAAGCAACTCAATGGACAGACCACCGATGTTGCCTCAGCAGCTCACCCAAATTCTGCCTTTCAGACGAGGCATTAAACCAAGGTCCCAACTCACTGCAGTTGCTAAACATCCTCTGGAACCTCGGCAAAGAAAGCGGGGTTCCCGGGTATTCTGGTCAAATTCCCACTCTACCTGGCCATTTAATTACCTCCCAGCCACGTTTAACTGGCTAAATAAATTGCTCCTTCCCCACATCAGCTGATCCATCATCAACATAACCACCACAACTATTAAAGCACCTTACTTATCATTAATTATTTCTAATATACTGCACAAGTTAACTTGTGGTAGGGCCCGAATAGTGTTATGCTCACACTCACTGGTCTGGGAGTGTTGTTAGCCTGGTCTGACACTGTTGCTCGTTTAAATTGAATGGATACACATATTTTGTGCTGTGCTGGAAGTCTCTCTGGATTAGAGTGTCTGCTAAATGCATGTGATGTAATATTTTACATATTACCATCTAACATTGCATCTGACCACATGGTATGAAAGTGTATTTTTGAGTCATTCCATTTCAAGTGCTCCAGGATCAAAGATAGAAATTAGACCCTGAATTTAAAAGCTTATTGCATGGAGACCGGCCCAGGAATACAGATCTGGGAAGCACTCACATGAACAACAGGAGGCCATTACTGAACAGTGACCTCTGACCCCCGTCAAAAGACACAGACCTCCTGAAGGCAAGGTAAATAAGTAGGCAGTGACCCTTATTAGAAGGTTTCCATGAAAATTGAGAAGCTCTGAGGAAGGATTGTATGCTACCAAAATGTGAGCTGCTGTTTAGCAAATGCTTGCAGATATTGAAGCCTGAAGCAGCCAGTTGTTTGTCATTGCAAACCTGATGGACTTTCTGAAATGGTGCATTTTTAAACAAAAGTGTGAAAAAGTGTTAAAACAAAAACTTCCCTGATCAAAATAAATCAAAACCTTGCAAGTAGAGAGTTTAAGTGAAATAGGGATGGAAGTGCATTATGATTCATTCCTGGTTGGGTTTGTACTGCCTGGGCAGTGATTTGCCAGCATGACTGCCGCTGGGTCATCTAAGCTTGGCAGGATATGACATCATTGACTTATCATAGACATTCTCCTGTTGCACAGCAAAGCACTTCCTTCAGAGATGTTGAAGAACATTCCATCTCCTAGGCCCAGGATGCTGAATGGCTGAAATGTGAAGGTAGGGCATCACAATTCATCCCTTGCTAGCATATCAAACACCAGCTGTCCAGCTCAAAGCACTAAAAAACCAGCTTGAGGAAGGGCCAATGAACCTCTTCAATGCTAAACAGATATTGAAAAAGCAGTCTGCATTCCTTACTGAAACACAGATTCCTTCTATGCATTTAGCAATAGTACTGTTTTTATATTTGTTTTAAAAAAAATCATTTCAGTGATGAATCTGGGTGTGGAAGCTTCACAGCATTTTACCAAACAAGATACCTTGATTTGGCGTTACCCAATACAGGTTCTTGTGATTCAACAGCAAGTCATGCATTGCAGAGTTCCAAAGAAAAACCTACTGACCCACAGAAGAACTGCACTCTGGTAAGTCATTCCTTCTACTGGCCACCAGGGGTCCCCTGGGAGCAGGATATCATTAGGACATTAGTATTACACCAACAGGCCTCCCCTCAATGCAGGAAAAAGGAAAAAAAAAAAAAAAAAAAAACTGCACCTTGTGACAACCTGTCTGACAACACAGCTGAGCAGAAAGGGACAATGCTCAGTCTCTCCACCCCAGCTCTCCTTGAATCTGAAGATTACAGAACTCAAGAACAGTTAGTCTGGCTTCAGATATGCGTCTGCCTGACCAGGCAATGACAGGGCTCTTTACTGACACACAAGTGGTGACAGGCTGGAAGCAGTACATCTCTGGGGCTCCGAAATAACATTCCTGGTTCTGAGGTCACACTCACAGTTCTGCCTCCCAACGACACCTGGGAGCAGCGAAGGAGGTCACCGAGGAGATAGCCAATTACAGGCCAGGGTGGGAACCAACAAAACAAAACATGCCTCTTTGCCTATGTATCACAGTTCAAAATCTACAGCTTTCCTGGTTATATCAATATTCACAGCAATGACTAAAATGTCAAAAGGAATCGAACGTTTACCTGCCAAACAGACTCCTTTTGCAGAGGGAGATGCAGAGAGAAGTTACATTTTTACACATCACCCATTTATTAACATGGCTATTTATCGATTTATCGACAGAACAGAAATGCCCCACCTGGGAATTTATCTGGCAATCCTTGGGATAGAAGCCAAGCTCCTGAGCCACTGCCCCCCCCTTCCCCAGCACACACCAGCCCCTGACATATTGGCCAAGACAGCAAGCTGCTCCACTGAACAGCAACAACAAACAGGACTGGTATGTTTCCTCCCTGCACCACAGCCTTGCACAACACCCTGACAGTCTGCGAAGGATTCCACCAAAAATGCATCCGTCATGTTTATTATCGCCAAAAATGGACAGCAACCTTTTATGCTGTAGATGTTTCAGTACCCTAATAACTGCCTGCAGCAGGTCATATGTGCTTTGTATAATTCGTACTCTGTACTGTCATTTTTAATTCTCTGCAAAACACTATAAAGAAGGCCAAGTGCAGTTCTACACACAACCTATGACAAAATGACTTAAGGCCATATTTCTTCTTATTTACTGATTTTTTTTTCCCCTCACTACCTAGTGAGTCCATTTTGGCACCAACTGGCAACATCCAGTCCATCAAAGATGTCCTGGATAAAGACTCCTGCCACATCAATTCCAGAGACAGCAGGAACAGACCCCAGCCAAGCAGACTGGTCTTGAGACCTGCTCCACACTGTTGTCCTTTGTCTTCCTGTGCACCACACTCAAATCACCATGACTGTGACCACCAGGAAAAGAGAGGGAGGGAAAGACTGTCTGACTTGGCTGACCGTGTCGGTTACAGAGATGGCCTTAAGTCACTCATGCTGGCAAGCCTGCAACCTGCTGGTTGGCTCATATTTCACCAAAGGACAACCAGGGGAGGGGGTGGGATTGGGGGTCCCTTTGAAGTTTCACTGGGGACTGTGGCCACATTTACCAGGATCCCCACCCATCCCTCTCTCAGAACCATACAGGTCCTCCTCCAGACTGCAGATACTTATCCAAAAGATGCAACACTGTCAGGAGGTTACATGGGTCACCGTTCAAATGCTGCCTGGCACTTGTGCCTTAATTGCAAGGCCAGTAAGTAGGCTACTACTGCTTTGATTTACTGAGATCTTAGGTCAGCCATCACAAGCAGGTACAGTAAACACTAAATTTATTGAATGAATTTTTAGTTCTAAATCTGCTTTGAACTCTTCAAATATGTTGCCAGTGCCCTGCTATCCTAGGACTCACATTCCATTTGCTTTCAAAAAAGTCAACATTTTCAGAGAGGTCTATGTAAGTTTTGAACTAATAAGATCCAAGCAGCTCCTTACAATCTGAAAAACATTCACGGAGTGGCTGTCGTTTTCGAGAAATTGCTAGTTTAGTCACTTCTGCTAAGAGTCGGCATGAAAAGCATGTAGAATTTATATTGCTCAGAAAGGTCTCCCTTCCCTTGCGTTTTATGAAAGGATATGGCCTAATCAAGTAAACGCAGACTCGGCGCAAGCGGAATCAATGCCGATTTGTAGCTACATCTTGAACAGCAAAATACGTAAATGTCAGACAGCGCGTTATCAGATGATCTGATATGTTAGGGTTTAGGGACACAGTGGAGCGAGCATGGTGGTTTTGGCAGAGTTCGTTGAGCGATTTGTGTGGGGTTGTTTTCATCCGTAGACCTCACTCACGACACGATCGATTTATTCACGTTAAAAATCAAGATAATTGCCATATTACAAAGGAGCTCGTGGCACAGGGTATCAATACGATAACGCTGGTACCCGTGTCCGTGACGCCCAGAACGGCAAGGTTACACTGAATACATGTGCTGTTCGTGTAGTAGCCGTGTTTCGTTCGCCGTTTCGTTTTTATGCGATGGCTACAGATAGAACACGTTGCGTTCTAGAACACCGACCTTTGACGTGAGAATGCGTAATGTTACTTCATCGCGTCTTTTGTTCTCCAACACAAGTAACTTATCAAACACTATATGTGCATATACGTATTACTACAAAAACTTACGTTTGAAAACGTCATTTTGCAGGACACCCGCTGAATAAAGTCATCCAGCATAGTAACAACGTACTACTGGTTCAGTAACTGAGAAACATGAATGAATTTCCAAGACGGCCACATAACACATCCGGTTTCTTTAGGCGTACCCTTCTGACACCCGCCTCCCTCCCACCCGACAGAAAAGGGAGCTTCTTTTGCCCACGATCCACATTCTTTGTTAACGTGGACCCTAGAAAAAGAATTGCGCGCTTCAACACCTGAAAATGTATTACACCTCAAACTCCTTAAAGATACTGTAAAACAGCTCAAGGTTTCCCAGAAGAAAAACAACGATCTTGTTAATAAACGGTTCGAGATCCCAACATGTCCCTTAGCTTTCTATACAAAAGTGAATCAAATTAAGGCGTGAATGCCGCGTACACAACCACATAAGGGCTTTACATGTTAGCGACCTGTGAGGGGCGGACTGACTTTCGCTAAAACCACATTGACGGACGAGAGAAAGGAAGTCCAGGTGGACAAAAACGCAAACAACGAGTAGTGGAAAACCCCACAGGTTAACTGGATAATACGTTTTCCCAAGGCCGATTTAGCACACACCTTTAGTGGCTCGCGTGTATTTCCTGCCGCGAATCGCCTCGTGGTCACAGAGCGGGCTAGTGAAGTTGATACTTTACCGTGATTGCTTTAAATTCTCCGGACGGATGGGACGCCCACAGCGACTCCTGACCGGATTGGTACCCCACGATTGCGGCGTCTTTCATTTCTCCCCCTTGCATCAAATTTGTGATATACGCGTCCCAAGACATCGCCGTCTCTTGTTGAATTTTGGTGGAGGGTCAGGAAACTGGAAAAAAGACGGGAAAGTTCAGGACGTGGAAAAATGGAAAGGCAAACACGTCTACCAAACTGAAATTGCGCACCCGGATCAAGAGCAAATTTTGACTTTCTCAAAGAAAAACAAAATTGACGAGCTCGTAGACTTAAATGGTTTGTTTTGTATTTTATATGTTTCTAATAACAGTTCCTTGAAATGTTATCAGATACAGGAATTAAACAAGAATTAAGAACTAGCTACCTGCAGCAGCACAAGCCTTGTGACTTTTGCAAAGTTTCAAAGCGGGATTGAGGAAGTCGACACGGATTTATATTGCACCATGGCGGCGCGCGCCCAGCCCACAGCATCGGACACTTCCTCAAAACTCGGAGAAGAGCGGGGAGGAGGAAGAGGAGGAGACGAAAACAATTGAAGGACAAAAATCTCGGAAAACAAGGAACCGCGAATAGGATATGGAAACGTCTTTCCTTGCCTCGTTTGTCCTAATTCGTTTCCCTCTGTTTTTTTCACATTCAGGATCGTTTCTTTGTAATTGTAATAAATATGCACAGCACATGTAAATATGCAATTCATCCCCATGTGTAGGTACCCCAAACTTGAACAGGCAATGTGCTGAAGAACGTCACGAAAAGGTAGCCGGTAGTCAGCCGGTCACGTCTCAGCTGTCAGTTAAGAGGCACAGATCATGAGAGTTTCCATCTTAAATTTTATTTTCAGATGTTTACTGAAACAAAC
Source organism: Megalops atlanticus (assembly GCA_019176425.1). NCBI lineage: Eukaryota > Metazoa > Chordata > Actinopteri > Elopiformes > Megalopidae > Megalops > Megalops atlanticus. The sequence goes on along the minus strand of CM032877.1, from coordinate 22,364,602 downwards.
ACACTAATCATGCAGGCAGTTGCAATTCTCTATCAAGTCATAACCAATAGATAGCAACAACTGTTTTATTACATCATTGACGTTAGAATCGTATTCAAATAGCTTAATCGGAGATACGGCCTCGCAGCATTTGAAGTACAGATAATGCAACACATTCAAAATCACATAAACATAAACAAATCACATAAACCAAAATCACAAGTAGGCTAATAAAAGAACATAAAGAACTGGCTCAGAGTACATCATGTATCTTAATTCAGAATTCCCCAAGATATCTTTCTGAAACTGCATCAAAACGTATTCACGGCCATAGTGCACAATATCCGAAAATATCCTCCATGTTCGGGGTCAGTTGTTGGAACACTGAAAACACATTATTGCTTAGGCCAGAGCTGGCATTGACCTTAGACCAAAGTTTTGGAAAATAACTTTTTAAGTTAAAATACACTACTGCTGTCATAGTCAAACACCATCCATGTTATTGTCATGACTTGATGATTTATACTAATAGGCATCTTACCGATACTTGGTAAACCCTTCTCTAGCGTTTCCGTGTGCCTTGTAGATTACTTATCTATATCACAATACTAAATTTTGAAGAGGAAAAATGGCTGACATATTACATTTTCTTTTCCTAGAAATCAGGGTGTCCTTTGTGTCCCCTCTATCCCCTAGCCTTTTTGTTACAGATGTATAAAGTGCTGGTGTGTGGTGGTTTACATAAGCTGGGTATGCAGCAGCTTGTGACCTGAGACCTACAGTCTCAGCCTCATCCTGGAGCCTTTCTCGCTGATCTGAGGTCAGCTCTTAGTGAAAGCAGGGAAGGAGGGGTGTGGAAGGGTGTTGTAGTGCATGCAGACAGGAACTACAGGGTCTTAACCCCCTGGATCCACTCCAGTCCTTTGATGGTAATCATCTCATCAGAGTAACAGCTGAGCTCAGTTTTTGGAGAAGAATAACACATCCTACCTCCACAGAGAGTGCAGAGGGGGTCTTTCCAGGACCAGGGCCAGGATATACTGGGTATCAGAGAGACAGTGCAGTGAAGCTCCCATCATGGATAAGACAGTGCTCTGTACTTACACCAATTTCATCACTGTTCACTGATTTCTCAAGTTCACAGTGTACGCACATTGTAAGTGCCTGAGTACAAGGCTCCAGGCCCTTTTGGCCATGGGTGCCTTGAGCACCGATCTGAGATCAGTCATTAGGAGGATAGAGCCAAAATTAATAGCGTGCTCAAACTTTTGTAAACACCTGTGTGTTGTGGCCAGATCAAGGCTATGGGAAGGAGGCAAAATAATTGTGTCTGAGGGTGTTGGTCTGGTTAAAAGAGAGGGATGATGTTTGCACAAGATGCATGCATGCTAGACTGTGGCTAAGGCAGAGCTTGGCTTCCCTGACCCTGGAGTGCCGAGGTCACTGCTGTTTTTTTGTTCCATCTGAGCTCTTAATCATCTAACTGGAGTAATTAGTCTGCTAAATTATGATGATGGTCACGTACTTGAGGCACTCGCCATTCAAATTAAATCACCTGCATGAATTTACCACAATGAGCAATCCTATTATGTGGCATGTTTAAATGATGAAAAACAAGACACATGTCTTGGTATGACAGGACCAAGGTCACCTATCCCTGGACTAAGGTATAAGGTGAGAGCAGACACACCCCTCACCAAAAACTACAAAGGGATCTTTAATGATCACAGAGAATTAAACTGCCATGGAAAACTACACACTTTGTAGATTTAATCATTATTTTAACCAAGTTTATATTATATAAACTTTGAATCAAAGCTTGTTTCCTCTATTGTGTTTGTCATTTTAATTACATTATGTAGGTTTAAAGTGATGTCCAATTGTCAATGTTAGCTGGGTTTCATACCACTCTTTCAGATACAGTCTGTACTTGTACTTTGTAAGTCATTACATGACAAAATGTAAATGTAACATAATTGTGCTTTTAAAAAAAATCTAACACAGTCCTCTGAATTCATTACCATAGGGAATCGACACAAAAGATCCATATATAGCAGCATGACGAAACAGGTCTGTACAATACCATATCTGGTCAGGGACTACTCATTAGTTGTCCGGTAAGGACAAAGATCTGAGAAAGCATGACTTCCTGCATCCAAGCAAACAAGGGAGAGAGGTGTGGCCAGCACAAGGACTGGCCCCTCCTCCCTGGACAGGAAATCCCTCTGTTGCAGGGTGAAGGAATGTGCGGAATGCAGCAAATTATGTCATTTCCTGTTGCATACTTAACAATGAGGTGGACGTGAGGCATGGTTGTGTGGGGTAACGTGGAAGAGTTCTGAAATGAGGGACTCTGGCTTCCTGTTTCTTAGGAGACACTAATCCTTACATCCTTGAGGCTACTTTACCTTCACTGCCTCTGTAAAAATCAGGCTGGATTTAAGTATTTTGTAAATCTGTATTTTGTAAATTTTTACAGCTTTTTCTAAATGCTAACTGAGCTTCAGATTTTTGATGATCAATTTGTCATTTTCAGTGAGTTCTAAAAACTAACATCCTCCAGGTACTGCAGAGAATTACATTATCAAACTAGCTACCATGTTGTACTGTCAGACAGTCACTGTTTACAGTCAGCAGTCATCTCACTTTATCAGCTAACTGGCCATGGGTAAACAACATTCCTGTAAAATTACTGAGCTTTTTGCCTATACAAATGATCAGTAGATTACATCACAAACAAAAGACACATGCTAGTGTAAGAGGGAAAAAGGGAAGACAACACCCAGGAAAAAAGATTGCTGAAAAAGAGCCCCCTGTTTTATACATCTCTGAGTGAACACTTCTGGGTGCAAAGGCACAGGTCATAGGTCAGCCTCTGGAGGACTTGTACTGACATGACTACAGAGGATTCCACTAGAACCCTGACCTAAGGTCAGGAGAGAGATTAGAGAGGAGTCGAAAAAATGAGAGCACAGCTGCATTCCAGCCCAAGTGTGAGTGGGTGTGTGCATGCAAGTGTGTGGTTTATATGTGAGTATATCTGAGTGAGTGTGTGCTCTATGTGTGTGTATAGGAGTGTGTGTGAAAGTTGGCCCTGTTTTCCTCCATCCTCGCAGGTGTGTTCTGTAACTCTACTTGGCGTGGTGTAGCACAGCGGCTAAACAGAAGCCTGCTGGGCTTCTCCAGAAACAGAAGCACCAGCTTCTCCACCAGAGGGTTTGCAGGTTTGAATCTCACATAGGGTACATGTTGCTGCGCCCCAGAGACAGACACCATGGCAGCAGGCCTGCACAAGGGGGGTGCCCCTGCTGAGCAGTCAAATACAACGGATGGATATTCCAAAATGGCAGTTTTTCAGCTTTTTCTATAACACAGTGGTGAGAGATACAAAAAATGCAATAACCAAAGGCTTGAATAGTGACTCTCTATCAAGGGGAGACTGATAGAATTTCAGAGGGTCCAGTTCTTTCCCCTGAGGGCCCACACCACAGCCTCACACATCGCTCAGACAGTTCACCTGCAGTCCTGTCCTGCCACCATGGACACCCCAGCAGTCTGTTTCTTTAACGTTTCAGCTGAACTCTCCAACTCTTCCCTGACTTATGAACTTTTGGTGACCTTCAGGAGGTGGGCTTAAGTGTTTCCATCTTTCCAATTTAGCTATGAGATAATGATAAGGCAACAAGCTAAACAAAACCTATTTGTACATGCTCCTAAAAAAAAAGACAAGACACCCCTACACACAACACTATAGCTTAACATACAAAGCCATTACACGTACAAACTAGCCTTAACCCCACATACAAAACACCAGCTGGCATACACACTGTGTACACCAATCAGAAAGAGACAAGGAGGGGAGAGGGAGAGAAAGGGTGCAAGAGTCAAACCTCAGAGAGATTAAGCACATCAGTCACAACAAAAAAGTGAAGTCATTTTTACAATATAAAGCAAAAGTGTTAGAAGTACTAGTTAAAAATATTTCATCTTTGTTGAGTTAGGAGCATGGCTGAAGAGTCAAAAACACAAAAAAGTGAGCCTACCAAAATACACGTCAGCACACAACAAGGAGGTGCTTCATATTCCAGACAGAAGTGGCTACATTCTAAAGAGCATTTAGTCAAATCTACAGAAGAAATCAAGTGTTTTTGTCAACACATAGAGATGAGAAAGCAGTGTTATCCAAACTGTGATTTGACGTGAGCGGGCAAAGTGTGCTGGTACATTCACAAAATGAACCACATCATGTGAAGTCTCTGACAGGGCTCTCAGATTCAAGTTGTTAGCAACATGATCCCCTGTCATTATTTGATTCTAGTTGAAAGTAGCTGAAGCAATTGAAAAAAGTTTCATGAACTTGAAGGAATTGCAGCCTTTTAAACCAATTTTGACCCAAGATGAATGTTTTAATTCATTAATTTTCATCAAAACCTACAAATGAATTTGAAAGCATAAAAAAGAATAAATTAGTCAGTTCCACAGCCAAACTGACTTTAATATGAACATTCTCCAATTACAATTTAAACTACCAGTTCAATCTGAATGGCTCCCCGGGACTCAAACCTTTCCTTTCACTTGGTCACTTCCCAATTACAAATTTCTGAATGTCCTCACGTGTCTTTTAGCCACTGTGCACGCAGTCCTGACCTGGGAGCACACCCTGCCCTGCAGCACCAAGGCCCATTATCTCTGAGCCCATTGTCCACCACTAGTGCAGTGGCAAAGGCATGATGCAGAGACCCAATATTAATATAATACAGTCAGAGCTTTGAGCGTCCCCACGTCAAGACAAGGACAACCAGCGAAGGGCGCCATTCTGAGGGGTATGGGGACAGGACCATGTCCACAGGACAAGTGAGCGTGGCAACAAACTGAAGCACAAATCTGCGTGCGTGTGTGTGTGCATGTGACAGAATGGACAGGATATATGGATATCTCCTCATTCACAGTGATGTTGAGGTGCGCTTGTTGACCACTGTAACATTTAGGCTCGTTTTGGTCTGGTGACCACAGCCACCCTCAGGTGGAGTGGGTCCAAAGGCTGCGGTCTCCTGCTGGCCAGGTTTCCACTTACCTTTTCACTCCCTCACAGCTTAATTCACCTGTTCATTCTCACATACTGGGGTGTTTCACAAAAACTACAGGAAAGTATTGCAGTCTTTTCACAATCCTAATCACAATCCTTCCTAAGACATGTGATTAAAAAATACATTCAGATATATAAGCCATTTAAAACAAGTTTTTTTTTACCTTCTACCTGGAGTAATAAGACTGCCATGGAAACAATTCCAGCTCAGTGGAGGATACATTTATTTACCTCCCTCTACCCAATCAAATGATTCTAGAACTCTCCAGAGATGGAAAACTGTTTCCATCTAGGTTTGACTGAAGCTCACATTTCAAAAGAAAAAAAATGAAAATAGGAAAGTAAATAAAAATGTCAAGTAAAATGTTAGCGGAGAGAGTTGGAACAAACTGTACTGGACACTGAAGAGCCCACTGGTGTACTGTGTGGAGCTTCAGTAAAAGCACAGAGAGTGTGAGAGAAATGTGTCCAGTAACAATTAAAGCACTTCCTGAGGGCTGGACTTTGTCTCCAGGGCATTAATCTTCCAACAGCGACTCACTGCAAACCTGCTGGCACCAGCGCTGCATGTTTCAGACTGCGAGTTGCATGATCCCTCCCGTTTTTAAACTGCGACATGCAGCCGCAGACACCACAGTGCCCCTCACTCTCAAGCAAAGTTCACTGCTCCCTCAGTGTGACGACAGTGCCTTCATTCTGCTGCTAAAGGGCGAGACAGCACTAATGGAGGGATCCACCGCTGTAGTTGCAGCTGTTCTTATTGATTAGCTGGTGGATAAGACAGTATGGACAGGCAGCAATCACAGACAAGCACCTACTGGGGTGTCCCGCAGGAACTCAGACATGCCCCCCTGCCCCAGGGCTGCTGGGAAATTCCGATGTGTCTGTTTACAGGTGCACTGCTGAACAGTATGCAATATTTCAGCACCCCCAAACACCCTCCACTGTTCTGAAAGACAAAGTATCGAGAGTAACGTTACATAAATGCTCTGCTTTATTCATCTCACAGCTTTTCCCGTGACACCTGAGGGATATCTCTACACAACATTTCAAACAGCATTGTGCTTAAAAAACCCTCAGACAAACTGCTTTCCCTGCGGAACAATTTGGCCTTGCTGAACGTCTCCGCAGTGGGAATGCAGAGGAACTGAGAGGCGGGGTCATTACAGTGAAAACTGACAGGGACTGGTCAGTGAAGAGTGACAGGAAGTCAGGCCACAGGCTGTAAACCTGAAGTCACACCCCGCCCCGAGAACATGTGGCCCATTGAGACATCCATCATCAGGGTAAATGCAGTTCACTGGGGAGTTTGAGGAACAGTTTTTGTGAAGGGCTTTTTAAACAAATCAAGGAAACCAAAAGGTAAACAAGCTATTTGTGTTTTGCTCTTTGTTCATACAATGCTAAGTTACTGCATTGTCAAACTGTGCAAATTTGAGTGATTTAGTTGCAGGTTTGAGGGGTAGTGAGCTGCTGAGTGAAATGAGAGACAATTGACTGCTGGAATCACATACAGAGACGGTCCAAACTAAAATAAACACCTTACAGTGCTCTCTGAATCTTAGCCAAAGAAAACACAAGAAAGAACTTATTCTCAGCTATTTGAAAATCTGGGGAAAGTGTTTTTTTTGCCATCCAAAACCTATAAAAAAGTACAACGAAAAACTTAAATTTAACTGCCGGTGCTTTCAGGCTCTTTGTATTTCCCCTTTGTTATATCAGGACAGAGTACAATATATACACACAAAAAAGAACATTCATAAGGGGACCTTAGGAGTCTTGAGATTACATTAGTGTTGCAGTGAGGTTAGAGCCAGGAGTGACCTGTTAATGGAGGCTAGAGGAGGTGGATGAACAGAACACTTATAATGGAGAGGAGAAAATGCAGTGAAATGAAGGGAGACACAGTAGAACTGAGAAAGCTAGGGCAGGATACAGAAATGGGCAAAGTTACAGAGCACAAAGAAAAGCTCTCAGGCTTTCAAAAAAAAAAAAAAAACTCAATGAAACCAATCTGATATGAAAGGAGGAGCTCAAATTAGACAGTCATTCCACTTTCCACAGGTGCTTTCACACCCCAACCACTCCCCTGCCGAGGAGCTGGGCATGGCCATCGTCCTCAGAGTCCTCCCCAGGGGAATAGTGACCCTCTCGGACCAGGAGTGGTGAGTCGCAGCGGGACATGGAGCCGAAGCACTGGGCAGCTGTGGTTACCGCTGTGGCCGCGTCGGGGCCGCTGGACGCAGGCAGGCTGGGGTTGGGGGGGCGGAGCAGAGGGGTCCGCTCCGAGTCTTCCTCATCCGCGACCCCGCCCTCCCCCTCCGACTCGGACTCCGAGCTGGAGCAGTCCGGGTCAGACCGGGTCACACGCTGTTTACACACGGGGCAGGTCTTCTTGGTCTGGGTCAGCCAGGGGTCCACACACCGACAGTGATAGGCTGGAGAGAGAGGAACACGCGTCCACAAAGCTCTCTCAGAATTTGATTATCAGTTGTATTGATATTATAGTAGTAATAACAGATAGTAGGAGTAATAGGATGAGGAGTAGTAGCAGCAGTAGCAGTGGTTACAGAAGCAACAGATGCGAATGATCATAAACAGCACCAGTACAGATAGCATTATTAGTAACAGAAGCAGCAATGCCACTATTATTGCTAGTATCGTTGTTTCTAATATCAATGACAATTATTGTCATTTTGCAAAACACACAGCCAAACCCCATCAAAAAACATTTGAATAGCAAATGCACATTGTACAAGGTAAGGAGATACCCAATATCCCATATCACACAGCAGGGGGCAGTGTGGAGCAGACAGGGGAGTGAGAGGAGCAGTGAGAACCATGCATTCTACTACCTGCAGCAACTGCAATGCTGCGTGCACAAGCGTGTGGTGCAGGCGTGTGTATGTGTATGTGTTTGTGGGCATGAGTGCATGTTGCTCATATACACATTTGAATATTCTCCACCTGACCCATTTAAATATGGAAACCCCTCCCCCTTGTCCTCGTGTAAATAAAGACTGCAGAGAGCACAGGAATGGTGTTTACAGCCACCCTCACATGGCACAGGTAACATGCATACAACCACAACAAACGAAAAGAGCAGGACAAACAGGAGACACAGACATACACGCACAATACCTATACAGGGAGAGAGCCAGATTATCACAGACAATCTGCATGCACACACAGACACACGCATGTGCACATGCACACACACATGCACATCCGCACGCACACACACACACACACACACACACACACACACATATTACCGTGTGAACAGGGCAAAATCCGAAGCCGATCCCCTTCTTCATACTCATCTAAGCAGATGGCACAGACATCATATTCATCACCTGAGGACGAGGGAGAGAAGAGGAGAGAGACTTTTAAGCCTCCTTTACTGAGACAGTTTGCATTCATCATTTAGACATCAAGACATTTCCATTCATCAATTAAAATAATGACACAAAGCTAAAGAAAACAACAAAAAACAGAACGCGAGAGAGGGAGAGAGATTGAATCTACTGCCATTCACACTAATATAGAAGCTACTTTGAATAGCTCTTCAGCTTTAGGGGGTTGGATTTTTCCTACAGTGAAAAAACCTGGTGAGGTCAAATCTCAAATTTCCATCTTCTGTGTCACAAATCACTTGTTGTAACAGGTTAGGCCGCTTATGGGCGGGATCTGCATGCTTCTATCACAGGCCCTTCCCCTCTGCAGAAGTGACTAAACAATTTTAGCGATCTTTCAGAGCAGCTCATCTGATCGCTCTATGACGCAAACTGCTCAAACACTGCTTTTATTTTAATCCAGTTCTCAAACCACACTCAGTTTATGGATTTGCTTCTTTCCTGAATTTAAATTTTGCTTAAATCTCCTCCTGAACATACGACTGGCTGAAGATTCTAGTGCAGTCATGGATGAGTCTACTTTAAGTTCCTTTCACACACAGACCTCATTTAGAGAGGTCTCTAGAAACTGGACCAAACCAGTTTGATTCCTGCACAGTCAGAGCTTGGGAGCCACAGTCCACCATTTTGTCCACTCTAACAGCACTGTTGTAGTGCATTGTGGGAAATGCCAGAATGGAGAGGAGAGAGGTAAAAATCACTAGAAGAGCTGAGTTTCCCTTCTGACCTCATATCCTCTGTGGTTGTGGTCGACAGACCTGAGGTTTTAACCAGCCTGGCTCTCACACCACAACCAGTCACTCCAATGACAGACACACCTCCCGCTCACTCCCTGACTCACACAGGAAGTGGTCACTCTTTATGAAACTCTGCTGATTTCTTTTCCCTTCACTGGCTTAATACTGGTCTGTTAAACACACAGACACAGAAATACACACACACACACACACACACACACACACACACACACACACACACACACCTACACACACAGCAGCTCAGTGCCACATATCCTTACAAGGTGAATGAGACTAGCCTGAAAGAGACAGAGAGGAACAGAGGGGCAAGTCCGAGACACCCACCAACCCATACACACTCCTCTAACACTGTTAACATTAACACTTGCTCCTCAGGAAAATAACGGTGAAGTGAAAAGAAGTAAACACAACTTCTGCAGGACACTATGTAAAAAAATAACTTTTTTCCTGCCAGTGTTAATGCACAGTTACTTTATATTTGATGAACTTAAATAGAAAAAATAAAATAATTGTGGAATGCGCAAAAGTTTGGGCACCCTTCCACTTGTAAAGTCTCAGAACTTAATTTACTCATTAGGCCTTAATTGACTCATTAGGACTCGTTAGGCAGATCAAAAATTGTTACTAGGAATTGTCAGCTGTTGAAAATTCCAGAGCTTAATAAATTCTCTGACTCATCAAACTTTGTGCCAACACTAAACCATGGGCTCCTCTAAGCAACTGACTGACAATCTGAAAATGAAGCTAATTGATGCCTATAAAGCAGGGGAAGGCTATAAAATGATATCAAAGTGCTTCCAGAGTTTGCAAGCTGTTACTGAGTGTTACTGGTGTTACTGAGTACTGACTTAGTAGGGTGTCCAAACTTTTGCACATGCCACAATTACTATTTTATTTTTCTTTCTATTTTTTGAAATCAAAATCAAAAGTAACAGTGCATTAACATTTGCAGAAAATGGTGTTTTAAACTCTGCAGAGGTTGTGTTAACTACTTTTCAAAAATCAACAAAATATGCAATTTGGCCGGGGGTGCCCAAACTTCTGCATGCAGCTGTATTGTCAGCTACATACACACGCGTGCACACAGTATCCCACTGTGCTGGGAAGGACAGAGGAAGCAGAAAGCAAACCTAAACACAGCACAGCATCCCTCGCTGTCACCATGACAAGACAAAAAAAACCCAGTCTCGAAATATCAGCTCATCCACATTCCTCCATTTTTATGTTCCCAGCTGAATTTGTGTTTGCACTGCATGTGCAATGCCCCTGAACACCCAGTCAGAACAGGGGCGTTAGACTGGACACGGTCAGACCCATACAGACAGCAGAGGACAGAAAGGAAGTGCAGAGAGAGGGAAAGAGAACAGAGCAGAGAGAAAGAAAGTGAGAGTGAGAGAAAAAGAGTGAGAGAATACGCTTCTGAAAGGGAAGAAGGTGGGTTTGTCTTATATGCTCCTGTCTTCAAACCCTTTGGCAGCCTGGGGCACTCTAAACTTACAATTTCAGTCCGAACCCCTGAAGTGAGAGATCTGAATCGAGAGTGAGGGTGTGGGGGTTTCTGAGCCCTTTGAAGTGTGACTAACTTTCCACATCAAATGTGCGCCGATGGACGGGCTCTGAGGCGCAGCCTCACACAGTCCTGTCTGTCAGCATTCCTACACTCTGACACCCACCATTCCCCTCTACTCTACACTGCTTCCCTTATTAACCAACACCACACGGACCACAAAAGGCATGAAAAATCACCTCCCTGTTCAGTGTGCTTCACACCATTACCTCACTGATCGCACGATTACAATAATGCGTGCCAGGCTCTAGAACAGAAATGAACATCTCAGTATGCCAGACAACTGCTTTTAAACACTCTTCTCTATGTCCACAACCCCCAAACACACACACACGCACACACACACGCGCACGCACGCACACAGAAAGGCAGACACAGAAAGCAGCCCTGAGAGGACTGAATGAGGGAGGGACACAGAAGTCCATTTTGAGAGCTTGTTGTTCAAATGTATTTTTGCCATGTCGATGCACAGAGAAATTGAGACTCTACCTTTTTACCATTCCTCTCACAGCATGTAGGCAAAGCCAAGAACACAAGGAGTCATGGATGATACTGAGACAAATGCAAAGGTCCATAATCCGACAGCCGCTCCTCCCACAGAGGAACAGGCAAACGGCACCCACATGATATGAACGACCCTCTACCCATCTACTTACAACTCTTACACTCAGTTCTGGAGCTTAAAAGTCATTTCAGAAAATATTATCCAAAGATGTAACTGGGCAATACCTTTAACTAAAGTGGGGGAAAGAGGTGCAGCTCTCCCTATGCCAATTATGGCCTCAGACATCAACAATGCATCACGGTCACATGACAGGAACACATTCAAATGTTTCATTTGTGTAAGATTATAGTGGAGAGTTCAGTGAGCTCCGATTGGACTGTCACCAGTCATCCTCTAATGGTTAACTCCTCAACACACAGGTACACATTACATTACATTCATTTAGCAAACACTCTTATCCAGAGCAATTTCCAGCACAAAAGAACAGAAGTATATCCATTCACATGCCACAGTCACACACTCAGAGAGGAAACTGACACACACACACACACACACACACACACACACACACACACACACACACACACACACACACACACACACACACACACAGAGTTCAGCAGAGTACTGGCAGATCAATGCTGCTTTCCTTCTGTGTCTTTGTGCATGTCCTGATCGCCCAGAGAGAAGCAGGACAGCTGCAGCTGGCTGGCAGCAGAAGCGTGTGGCTACAGATTGTGCAAGCCATGGAAACCTACCAGACAGGTTTTCAGCATTCGCCGCTTAGAAACCCCACCCCCCGCTCTCAGGGACACTGCCTCAGGCAGGACCAGGTGTGACACCTGCAAGGGCAGCGCAGGTGTCCCCACAGCGCCCTCTGCTGGAGCACAGGAGGCGTGCAACTAACAGGATCAGAGGGCAAGGACAGCAAGGGTGGAATTTTTTTACACAGGCATAGAGAGACAGAGAGAGCAAAGAGAGGGACAGCAGAGAGAGACTGGGGGGAGGGAGGGGAGGGAGATGGATAGAGAGAGGGACAACAGAAGGGGAAGGAGAATGGAAAAGGGTCAAAGGTGGATGTTGTGAAATAACACCTTTCTCAAATGTGTGCACAGGAATCTTCTTCAGCTGTTCCCGGGTAAGTCGGTTCCTCCTCATCCGGTTTCTGTACTGGACACAGCGTACAATCTGAGCCAGAGAGAGAGAGAATATGTAAGTACCATTTTGCTCTGAGCAGTACTACCCTAGAGCACACCCCCAGCTACACATACCTGATCTGAACCAGAGGGAGGAGGAGATAGAGGGGGCGAGAGAGAGGAAGGGAGAGGGAGAGACAGGGAGTGGGAAAGAGGGAGAGAGGGAGGGGGGAGAGGAGGAGAGAAGACCGGTTATGCTAGGAAATAAATGTCAGTGGCAAAGCAGAGGACCGCTGGTTTGCTTTGTGTTCTGATGTGTTCATGGCCTGTGAGCTTTGGGAGCATGCACAGAGTTGCAATTTACACCAATAAACTCATTTTAGTCTCTGGGGAGGGAGGGACAGAGAGAGAGAGGGCAGGATATAAGGTTTCAGAGCAGGCTCACCAGGACGGTAACCATGACGACAAGGATGATGCCCACCACCCAGCTGAAGGGGATGAGGTAGTACCAGATGGGGAAGTAGAAGGCGGGCCTGAGGATCACGTAGGCCCTGTGCAGCAGAGACAGCATCATCAGCACCCCGCAGTGGATCGGCTGCGTCACTCTGCTCATGCGCAACACAGATCCCACATCCCCTGCTCTCCGTCTCAACAGCTGCACCCACTGCTCCTGAGACTGATGCCTGCAACCCCCTCGTGACAACACAGGTCCTTCACCATGGAAACACAGAACTGCTGCTGACTATCACTGCCATTCTGTGTGTGTGTGTGTGTGTGTGTGTGTGCGTACATTAACACTGGGGTGTTTGGTGTGTGTGACTGTGTGCGTGTCTCACCCTCTCTCTGGGATGATGAAGCTTTTGAGGATCTGCGCTGCAGAGTAGCTGGTGAAGACTGAGGGGATCTGTATCTCCTCAGCGATTCTCTCTGGACAGGAGAATTAACAGAGCTGTCATGGGGGCACGCATGTACACACATACTCACAAACACCACTACTAAGAGATACACACCAGTATAAACACACACACATATACATACAGAACTACACACATGTACACAAACACACAATACAGAGAGACAGGTAGAGCAGCAGAAGGAAAAAAGTAGAGAGGTAGAGGGAGACAGAGAGAGTTGTAGAGGGAGACAGGGAGAGAGGTAGAGGGAGACAGGGGGACTGGGTTTCTCTCACCATCGCTGAAGCCCATGTGAAGCAGAGTGTCCGAATACATGTTATACACTATGGCTGCACTGAATCCAGCTCTCTGCGCATGCAGCACCTGGAGAGATACACCTTATTACATCAGTAACATCACCTGGAGACACATCTTATTACATCAGTAACGTCACCTGGAGAGACATCTTATTACACCAGTGACATCAGCAATCATACTACACATGACGATTTAACAGAGATAATCAGCCCTTTCCACCAACACACATAAACCAGCTAAACAAGGACACATGAACACATTCACACATGTGAAAACAGACACACACACACCTTGATGTCGGAGTTGCAGTCGAAACGCCGGATGAGGACAATGAAGCGCGCGAGGCTGGCGTTGAGAGGGGGCGGGGGGCGGGAGGAGGATCAATCGGAGCGCAGGCGTTGAGGGGGTGGGACTCAACCAAAAAGCCCTGATGGGGAGAGTGAAGGACCTGACCCTCAGAAACACTTATCCACCACAGACCGGCTGCTCTCCACCTCACATCACTAATGTTACTGCTCCTGCCACATGTTTGTGATGACCTGCACAGTGGTGCAGGCGGTGGCTAGTTGCCTTTCCACTCACTGTAAAGCACTTTAGCGCTACATTCATACTTATTAATATCACATAATAATATTTTCGACCATCCTTGCTTACCATCTGACCATCTTTCGGCAGGGGGCTCCCGAACAGAGCGGGAAGGTCTTCAAAGAGCATGGAGGTCCGGTTGCTATAGTGCTGCCGAGAGAAAGGGGGGAGAGAAGGGGGAAGAGGGGGAAAGGGGGAAAGGTATCAAGAGAGCAAAATTTTTACTTGCTTAACTCATTCTACCCATTACTCCTCTTGAATGCTGTCTGCATTTTTGTAGTGATTAGAACTGCTTCCTACGAACAGTGCCACCATGTGACACCACTGTCAGCTGAGAAAGAGCAGAACGGCAGGCCACTATGGAAAATGCACTGTGATAACATGCTGTTAGACTACATAGACATGTGGGTGTTTTGGCTCTGAGATGTAATACATTTGTGCCTGCATAGCAAAATGGCATCTGTTCATTGGAGTTGGAAGCTGTGGAGCAAGTGGAGACATCAGGAGACTCACAGCGTAGATGTCAGCATGTCCAGGAGAGGGTGCCAGCGTGCAGCACAGAGCCACAGTCAGGACCACCAGCTGGGGATCAATACCCCACACATCCGCACAGACCATTCCACCCTGTCAGAGAGGGCAAAGAGAGGGAGGGGGAGAGACAAAAAGGGAGGGAAGGACAAAAAGATGGAGAGAGACAGAGAGATGGCAGGGACACAGGCAGGGAGACAGACAGAGAAAGATGGTAAGTGTGAGAGGTAATGCCTGCCAGAAAAACTGACCGCTCTCTTCTCAGAGTAAGAAATATGAGAGGTTTTGAAACTAACCAGACAGATGAGTCAGTATGAGCAGTAAACAATGTGACACCACTGGATTAAGCTGACTAACACAAGTCCACTGGTAAGAGAGGGCACTGGCAACTAGCAGCTGATACTGTGTGTGTGTGTATGTGAAGGGGGTGTAGGTGAAAGTATATTTATATCTGTGTGTGCGTATGTGTGTTTGTGTGTAAGAGAGTACTTGTATGTGTATGAGTGTGTACATTTGCACATATATGTATATGTGGATGTGTGAGACAGAGAATGTATGTAAGTATGTGTAAGAGTGTATACACGTACAGTACTCCTTGAAAGTTTGTGAACTCTACTGGGATGGTCATAATTTTTGTATAAAATATTAAAATAAACTTATAAAAATCTTTATCTAAACCCCAATTTGTAATAAAGACAAAGACATTTAACAATATATATAAAATATGCATTTCTATTGTTTATTTAACAAAAGTGGTAAATGTCACAAAAACTCTGACTTAACGTGTGCAAAAATATGTGACCCCTTTCAGTCTTTAGCTTGTGGCACCTCTACTGGCAGCAGTAACTTCAGTAAACATCTTCTAAAGCCACTAGTCTCTGACATCTGCTTTGAGGGATTTTTGCCCACTCCTCCTTACAGAACTCAAGCCAGTTGAGTGAGGTTTGAGCGGTGTCTGGAATGAACTGCCCCCTTCAGGTCCTGCCACAGCATCTCAATTAGATTTAGGTCAGGACTTTGACTTGACCAGTCCAAAACACAAATCTTTCTCCTGAGCCATTCTTTGGTAGATTTGCTTGAATGCTTTGGGTCATTGTCTTGTTGGAAAACCCATTTTTGGCCCAGCTTTAGCTCCCTGACTAATGACATAAGGTTCTGTTCAAGAATCTCCTGGTATACCTCAGAATTCATGGTTCCCTTAATGATGTGGAGTCATCCAGGTCCAGAGGAAGAAAAGCAGCCCCAGATCTTGACATTTCCACCATCATTCTTGACTGTTGGGATAAGGTTCTTTTGGTGGTAGGCAGCGTTGGATTTTCACCAAATGTAGCAATTTTGACTGTGACCAAAAGGGTCAATTTTGGACTAATCTGTCCAGAGAACGGACTTCCAGAAGGGCGTCCACTTCTAGGACGAGTTGCCATCATGTTAAATGCACTCCATTTGTAAATGATTTGCCTCACAGTGGACTGATGGAGCTCAAATCTTTTTGAGATGATTTTATAGCCTTGCCCAGACTGATGTGCTCTCACTACTACCTTCCTTATGTCCTGTGAGATCTCCTCTCCTCTTGGCATGGTGTGTTTGCATTCACCCGTATGGGTTACACCAAACTGACCAGCTTTCTTATCTCTATTTATTCCCACCCAAACTCTTTCTTAAAGATCTCTCCTTTAATTGGTTAATTTGGTACCCAATTATTTACCCACCTGATACTACTTACCTACTTGATTTAACCAGTGCAACTTGGGGTTCACTTATTTTTTGCACCTTTACTAATTCCTTTTTAATTTTGCTTTTCTACCACATGAATGATTTCCTCTAAACCAACATCTGGAATTGGTAAATATAAACCTGTTATGTCAGATAAAAAGACTGGATCTTCTTAAACATTCCATGATAAAAACAAAAAAAATCTATACTTGCACAAGCGGTTCACATACTTTCAAGCAGCACTGTATATGTTCAAACGTTTGTATTTATATGTGTGTAATCAAGTGTATGTGTATGTGAATATTCATATGAATGTGTGTATGATGTGTGTATGTGTGTGATAGAATGTGTATCTGTATTTGTGAGTGTGTGTTTGAGAGAGTCTGTGTATGTGTGAATGTTAGGGCGTGTGGAGGTAATTTGGGAGGCGAGTATGTCGGAATGCTTGCTCTTTTGTGACATCATTAGCCACAATCACTCGTTATCTGAGGCCCACTGACACTGCAGGTATTCCCCCCAGTAATCAGCAGTGACCAGATCGACTGCCCGCAAGTAAATGCTAACAAATCTAACAAGGCCTAGATACAGGTGTGCTACAGTGTTTGCATGTTAAAAAAGGATCAGAGTTAGCCTGGCACAGAGATGAAAGAGTTCATTCTTCTGGGAGAGAGAAGCTTTTTAAATGGCTGTACACTCAGTGCATCTGTGTGTGGGAGATGGGGGTCAGTGGCAGAGCCCCTCCTGTAGAAGCAACCATCTCCCACACAAACCCACTGGGATCTGGAGCTTAGAGTGGTGTGATGACCCTGCACTGGCTGCTGGAGAACACCAGCCAGTCAGCACTAAACCTGACACCGGGCCACCCTCATAGTGGCCTTCTTATTATTATTCTTGTTACCATGCATATTCATAGCAGATGCCCTCATCCGATGTGACTTCAGCATTTCAGGCTGAGTACTCTGTTGAGGTGCCCAACAGGAGTCAACATAGGAAGTGATCCCGCAACACTCACTTTACAAGCCCAGGTGCTGAACCACTACACCACACTGAAACCCTGACAAAAGGGCCCACACAAGCTCTGTTTGAACTCGGAATCATTGCCAGCTACACCCTGGTTTTTGGGAACTGCGCTGACAGAATTCTCGAAGTCACGCTCTTTTGCGCCTTGCCCTACTTTTGAACTGCATGTGACTGTGCTCTGGCAAAGATGATGCTGGAGAGCCCTAGCCTTTGATTCGGCAATCAGCCTGCCCCGCTTCACAAATGCCATTACACGCCTCTGTCAGAATGACGCCAGCGGAACACATTCACCACCAGCACAGCGCCATCTGCTGCCAGTCAAAGGAATCACAAGGTGGAGGAGTCCTCTGGAATAGGACTGACCCCTCAGAGCCTGTTATGATGACAGACATATTAATTGACATGTAAAGAAATACAGTGCCAAATGTCATTTCAATATTCAACATAAAAAGACAGGCACTGATTACTCAGCTTTTTCCCCAAGTAATGCCTGCCCTTGTGAACCCTTTCAAACACTGAAGCAATCTGATTGGTTGTCTAAGCCAGGGGTCTACAACTTGCTGCCTTTCAGCATCCAACCTGTTAGCCCACAGTATGACAGCAGAAGATACACTGGTTTACTTTGATTAAAGTAGAACTAAATTACAACAAAATCATAAAGGGAAACAATTTCTATGTGGTGGAATTCCATTCACCCCCAATCAGGTTTGCAAGATTTGCTAAAGCCTGCAGGTAAAGTCAGTCCACAGTCCTAGTCAACTCTGCTGCTACTCCAGGCATAAATACTGAGCAATGCTCATAGATTCAACACCTTAAAGCATTGGTTTGTGAGAGGTTGCTTTTCATATCAAATATCAAAAATGAGCGTTTCGTGCCGTTTGTCTCAAAAACTTCAGGGTAATATATCAGTAATTGTTCTTAACAGACAAAATCCAATAAATCAATTCATCAGCTGCGACCTTGGCAAAGTCAAACGTTCTCCGCATGTTTTGAGAAATCAAACCCGTTCATTCTGTTGGGACAGGGACACATAAACTTGCCGTGTTCAACCGGGACTGACAGATTACACATCCCAACACATTTCTGGGACGTCCTTACAAACCACAAAAAAATCTTCTTTTGAAAAGAAACCATCGAGGAGGGAAATAATTGCAGTAATAAACTATGGTCGTTTTTATCCTCTAAATTAGCTGCCTGTGTCTGGCTTGCGGCTGTTTGCCTCCTCTTGTTCCTGGCATTCGCACTAGAGAAGAAATTTCTTTAGCTACTTAAGATACCGACAGGATTGGATGGATTGAAGTTATTAGCCTATTTCAAAAAAATAATAAATCATGTTTTTCCACAGAAGTTTTAAAGAATTTGTCTGCTTTTGACGACAAGTTTTAAGGATCACCTAATTTAATATCAGTTTGATCTCATTTATTTTCTCTGTAATTGAATAACAAAAAAACACATCACAACTGTACAAAATCGTCTGGACGAAGAGCAATAAAATGTCTGCCAAATGAGTAAATGTAAATTCGGTCACCATAGCAACTCAATGTATGTCACACCATTGTGTTGTATTGCCTCTAGCTAGAAACATCAACATAATGTTAATTACCATGAAGTCATGTCTCTGGGTCTGCACGAGGTTGCACTCTGAAATGTGCTTTGGTCATATATTTGTGTCTGGACAACATCATGACCTTACCATACAATTTATGAAACATTTGGAAGGGCTGCTATTTGCAAGCTGGCAGTAATAGTGCAGTTTTTGCATTAACTTTAGGCATAGCTGTGCATGGCATTGCAGACGGTAGCAAGGTAATCGACGTTCTCAACCAACATCTAAACTCAGCATCGGTAACTTATCTGGATAGCCACCTATACTGCCCGCTTTCAAAAAAAAAACAAAAAAAAAACCAGAGTTTAAAATGGCTCCGATCTCTACAAGAAATGAGCTGGTTAGGTAGTTAGGTATCACCAAGTTAGCTCTACCGTTATCAAACAGCTGATATTTAGGTAGACGAGGAACGTTTCACTGGCAAACTATACTAGACTAGGTGGTTAACGAGCAAACTTGTGAAGCTAGCTAACAATTACAATAACACAACAAAATCAGATCAAATAAATAAATAAATAAATAAATTAGCAAAAAATATTAGCTTACAAGCTAACTACGTTGGGAGTAGGGAACAAAGTTAATGTAGTCCAGCTATCACCTACGAAAACGCCGCGACGAAGAAGCCAAGTTGTTTAAACTACCCAACTAACGACAGTTGTGGAGAATCAAATTTACAACACAGAAAGCAAACTATCTGTATCAGGTACGCTGCTTACCGTCCACGGCGTTCGGTTCAATTTGTCTGCAACTGACCTGGCCAGCTAACTTGCTAACCGGGCAGGAGGGCTGGGTCAATACGGCTATCTCAAAGATGTCAACTGCTATATTTTCGATTTCCGTTTTTTATGGGCAGTCTTTAGTTGTTTTTTTATAACAAGCTTTACACTGGCCAGGTTAACGGCTTAATACATCTCCACAGCTGGGTCTTCCCACAGCGGTATTTTGTTGCCCATTCACATTTCCGCAAGTTGCTAGTGTTTACGATTTTCTCCCAAAAGCTAATGGCCGCGCGGAAATCTCGCCTATCGCGCACCAACGGGAACAAGTCCATTAACCCGTTCGGGGATTTATCACTGAAGCCATCACTTGTAGCGCTCAACTACGCCATTAAGAGCTCAACTAACGTACCTTTTCTAAAGGCTGGCATTTTTCTTTAATCGTACGGGCGGGCCTTCATTAATAAGTAGTATGCACATGTACAGTCAATTCAGATACGTACTTAAAATACACATAGCTGTTATTTATCCCTTTTACAATACAGTACAATCGTGTAAAGCAATGTTGAAAAACAAGACACTGAAAGGAACTGTGTGCCTTTGGTTGCGTTTGAAACATAGGCTGACGCTCACCCCAGGTTGTGAAGTACTTTATTCAACAACGTTTATTACAATATGGAGGCAGATAACATGGTTGGAATGAGTTACCGTTTAGGGAAAAACAAACCACAACAGAGCAAAATGCAAAAACCACCCTGTCTTTCCAGGTCAGGGCAGGGCAGGGACACACCAAAGCGGACTGATTTTAAAAGGATGACATTATCCGTGCAGTCACGTCCATATCTGTCTGACTGTCTGTTTAAAGTAATACATGAAACACTTAGCGTTCAACTCATACCAAACAGGTTTTCTGTTCAGCTCTTGGGTGAATCAAAAGAACGCAGTTTATCCCTTTAGTCCTGACCACTTCCAGCATTCAGCTCTAATACCTTGACATTATTGGTTTATTATGCACACATTCTATGCGTTATTATTAAAAAATTCATTATTGCATGGACCTAGCATTTGATACACTTAGTACAAAGAGAGGAAGCAGACGGGAGATATAATGGTGCGCTGTCAGTGCTCCCCTCTAAAATAAGCATGTCTGTGGGACAGTCAAACTCCATCCACTCCAACAGCGGAGGTGCCCAAGAGATGAATGCTCTCCAGCTATTAAGACAGACACAGACATAGACACACGGACACACGGACACACACACACACAGAAACACCTGACCTGGACACATTAAAAAGACTCGTTTGACAGACCTAGATTAAGATAAGTATGGGAAGATTCACCAAAACTGTAGACAGTGTGGTTACATTTCAGAACCTTCCCGCGCTGTAGTAACACGGCATTACTTCAAAACAACTTTAATTTCTTGTCCCTCCACTTACCGAAGTATTCCTTAGAACTAAAAACTTGCTTAAGAAAAACCTAAAAAAGAAACTTCAACACTAAAAAAAAATTTCAACACTAAAATCTCCCCACCCTGGTACTGGCATAAAGCATATATGTCAGTTGATTTGCTCTCTTGCCTTAATGGTTTAGCTCATCTGAGGGTAAGATGAATAAGTAGGAAAAAAGAGCAGAAACTAGTCTTGTGAAAGATGTAAGCTCTGAACTCGTGAGTGAAAAGATTGAGACATACCACAGGAGAGGAGACAGGCCTCTTGGACAAGGGCAAGGTTGTGTGTTACTGTGACGACAGGGGAGTGAACACAGACTTGCCATGTTACAGCAGTGAACCACCTTTAGTAAATGCAGACCCTGACACAGACCACATATATAGTAATACGGTATAGGGATAATAAGTCTAAAATCATCCCCCTGCTCATTCCTCCTCCAACATGATCTCTCAGTCTCTCTCATACACACACACCTTCACACATGTACATGCACGCACACACACACACACACACACACACCCGGCTCATGAGCTGCTGGTGCCTCCTGCTCCAGGCTCCTCCTCTCCCTTCTTCATCCGTTTCTTTGCTCGGATCTCGTTCATGGCCTCCTCGATGGAGCGGGTGTCTCTCTTGTTGGCGACGGGTACTGAAAGAGTAAGTGGGGGAGGCAGAGAGAATGCTGGGAGTTAGACAGGCTGAGAATCACAGCGCGTACAAGAGGGGGGAACAGAGGAACTTGCACTCTGAGGATGTGGTGTAGAGATGGAGACACTGGAGACTGAAGACCCACCTCAGGGTTTTTTCTTGTTTCCCCTCATATGTAACTCTACATGTGGTAGTCTTCCTACAGGGTGTGTGGAAGTTTTCTGCTCAGAATGATGTAGTTATTGCATGAAACACAATGGAGATATTGTGTTGTACTTGCATGTTGAACCAAGTACACACTTGTGACCCCAGCACTGTGTTTGGCACTGATACTTGTTCAAATATGGTTGGTAACGGTGTGTTCTAAAAATTTATTAGACACACTTTGTAAGTTGCTCTGGATATGAGCATCTGCTAAATTTCGAGAATGTAAATGTAAGAGAGGAAGACAGAATAGAAAATAAATAGAGGGAGGAGAGACGGAGAGACTTACAGCTTCCTGCAAAACCCCTACTTTACTAATGAATCAATAATGATAACGACTGATTCTGTGATTCCGAGAACTGTCACGTGTGGCCAGTAGGTGATTTGTTCATTTTTAACAGGGGGGATGGCAGATGCACATTCAGCACTCTCTCTGCTACTAACTAGGGGATGGAGAGGGGGGATGGCAGGTTAACATGGGGGATGCATTTTGGTCATTTTGCTAACAAGGGGGATAGCATCCCCCCACATATCACCTACTGTGTGTAACTGTTTGTGGAGATGCCACATAAAGATAAAAAAAAGGGTTGTCCCTTACAAGTAAAGAATGACAATGCAAGGTCATGCCCCTCTGCTGCACTCACCACAGCCATACGCCCGATTGGCCTCCAGAGTGTGGGCTGCATCCTTGGCAGCCGAGGTGCCAATGAGGTGGCTGTATTTGTCACGGTAGTTTGAGCTTGGGGAGGCTGCCCGGGTCTCTTTCTGACCGGCTGTCTGCTCGTCCAGTGCTGCCTGCTCCTGGAAAATGGGGTAGCTGGGTTTACAAACAATCACCTCACAAACACCTGTCTGATCACCTGTTACTGTGTGTATGCACATGTGTGTCCATATGTATGTGTGTGTGTGTGCAGACTCACCCTCAGTCTCCGTCTCTCCTCTGCTTTCTGTGGGTCCCACTCCTCCCCCTTTCGGTATGCCTCCAGCTCCTCATCCGATGGAGCGAACTCCTGCAAGACACACATGCACACACAAAAATACACACACACACACACACACACACACACACACACACACACACACACACGTGACAAATAGCACAAATGAAAGTTGCACACTCATGTGTCACAGAACAGCATTACAATTTTCATCTCCTATGATCAACATAGCCACCAATGCCGTTCCCCCCCTACAGGTACCAGTTACAGATGGATCCACTTAAGCTTTATGCTTCACTGACAAATGAGAAAGCAGAGGTCATGCAACTGACCTTCTTAAAGATCATGACGTATCTGCTCTCTTCATCTTCGCCAAATGAGAACGATGTTAGCCCCGCAACTTCAGCAACATCATGCCTGAGGGAGAGAGAGAGAGACCCTCATCTGAATGGAGCACGTCTGTCAATTCTGTGTAAGCACACAGAGCTTGACTATTTTGTGTAGAGAACATTATGGCACTACTATGTGAATGGGCACTGGTGTGTAATAGTGGTTTGGACTGTGGGTGTGTAACCACAAGGTTTTGGATTCAAATCCCAGCTGGAGGCATTATGCCTTGGGTAGTGTCCAAGAGGTGTTGAATAGTGTTCAGTATACAGCTGGTGCTACGTAGTGTCCAGCATACGGCTGGCGTTGGGTAGATGGGGTCTGCTTACAGAATGCTCCTCTCAATCTTGCCCATGGGATCATACTTCCTCTTCTGCATGCCACTGTCCTGGATGAAATCTGACACCTCCTTCTCCATCTGAGACAGGTACACAGGGAGATTCTCAGATCAATACACAGAACTAAGACCATGTACAATTCCAGCTGAGGAACTATGGCTTTAGGCATAACAGGCCTGCCGTCCTCAACATGACATACATGCTTAAGCAAAGACAAAGCAAAGACTCTCATAATGCCAAAATCCAAAATTAATTCCTAAAAAGAGCAATTTTGAATATTAGAGGGATCACAGACTGCAGCTACAGCCAGGCATATGTACGAATGGGAAGGCAAGCAGAAGTTGTATAAGAAAACCAGCGTTGAGGGGTACATAGATCGAAGAGAGAGCATGAGGGGAGATGGAGGGGAGAGACAGAGAGGTATACAGTATTTCTGTAGTATTGCCACAATAGGAGGGGAAAAAAAACACAGTATACGGACATACACACAAATGCCTCTTACACACCCATACACACACACGTTCATGCTACTGTATCTTTTGTTGAACTTGTAAAGTCTTTTTTCTGTTTTAGTTCATGCTTTGGCACCACACGAAATAACTAGACATGCCAATAAAGCTGTCTGAATTGAACTGAAAGAGAGAGGTGGAGAGAAAAGAGAAACAGACAGAGGGGAGAGAACCCACCCTTTTCCTGAACTCTGCTTTCTTTTTCTTCTCTTCCTCCTGCATCTTCCTCATTCTGGCAGCCTGCTCTGTAATTCAAAGAGGAGTAGCAGAGTACCATTCTTTTTCAGTTCACTCATTACATATTTCTTCATGTTGTAAAAAGAGGACATGAACTCAAAGAAATGAAATATAATACTTTGTAACATTAAGTTGACTTTTTTTCCTAATTATTTTACAACAAGATATCCATCAGTGTAATGGATGTTCAGGGGTAGTAAGCCATTCCCCTCATACGAACATATGAGACGATTTCAGAATTGGAACTGAAAAATTTAAACAAAAGACGTGTGTTTCTCGACTCCCAGATAATTCTCCTGTGGATCAACGTCGCTGAATTAAAGTTTCGTTTTCCTGGAAAGGCAGTTCTGCCTAGGTTTGCATGGGCTGGACATTTCCCAGTTCCAAAGCTACTAACTTCGGGACATGTGATCATTCTGTGATCTGAATCATTCAAAACAAATTGAAATGAGTTTTTATTTAATTCCAAAAGCCCAACAATGTGCGTTGTTGTGGAGGACTAGCGGTATTCTGAATTGGCTAATAAGCTAAAACTTCACCCTGTGTTGATTTGGTAGCTAGCTAACCATCAGTTGAAACGCTATTGTACTCTGTCCGTAAACTACAGTCAGGAAAAGGCCTACATTTAACACATGTAAGCATATCATCACTGTGATACTACAAAAGCAAAACGACTGCATGCGCTATGGTACTATGTGATGATGCCCAACAACAGGCATGTCTGCCTAGCGAGTCGTGTGGACTACAAGTAAAGTCCCGCCCAGTACAGACGCAATAATATGAATACTACAACGCACGCCTTCGCTATCACCAATAGGCTTACAGCACAGGTCATATCAAGAGCCAATCCGACACCACCAGGGGCTGAAACTTGCGCGTCTGAACTAAATTGACGACTGGATTGGCCAGTTGGAGCGGTAAACGGACTGGCGCTGAGACCAATAGACAGCAACGACCGCAGTAAGGCGACTGACCTGAAAGCCAATATGTGTTGGTAGCCAGCTAGCTAGCTAGCTAGGGGGACAGCGGCAGGGAAAGAAGGAGGGTGTACGTTTCGATCGACAAATTTCAACATTGTATGTTTTTCCTTCATCTGAAATGACTCGGACTATGTGAAGCAGTCGTGGAGACAAATGTAATTCAATGCAATGCGTACCTCGGGCTTTCCGCCGGCTCTCCTGATCGCCGACGGTGGGAGGTTTTTCCATCGAGCTCAAGATCGAGCCGAGGAGGTCCGCCATCTTGGACTGAATGACCAACACCGGAAACTGGCTGCTTAAAGGGATCGCTTTCCGATATATAAAAGGGGAAGTTGACGCAGTCGCACTTTGGGCAGCAATATCAATGCTCCCGGGAAGCTATAATACATTTAGTGATCACCACTCAATATTGTTTGTACTGCTGTTTCTTCATCGACTGTTTACCAGACTATCTCAGTTGCATACAAACCAGACACCGATACTTTTGTCTGTGATATGTATAGTTTGCCAGCAGGCAATATTACATAATTTTTCACATATATAATAGAGAGTAATGCCATATTTTCCATTTCAAACCGTTCCCTTTAATGTCTTTCCAGCAAACAGAAAAAGTGTGAAAGCCATTTTAAATTTCCCTTGTTCAGTGAAAATATTTTCATGTTGTGTTTCTCTCCTGTATTGGAAATGGAAGTGCTGAAATATTAGCAGCACTCAGTTATATTGTTGGTTGATTTGCACCTGGGAAGACCCCTGTGTAAAAACAAACAAGAATTTCACAAAGTTCCAGTCTGTCCCATTTTCACATGCTGCAGGTAGAATCATGTACTGTGTTTGTAATACTGAAACAAGGGGGACAGCTGTCTTACAGGTGCTCTGTAAAGCTGTGTATGTATGAAAATAATGATGGAAGAGTAATGGTTTATGAACCCCACAATAGGTGGAGTTACCATGAACCATCAATCACTAGTACTAGCCAATGAACACACATCACTGTACAAAGTAAAACAGTGATCTAAACCACTGCTTTACCAAATGACTGCTTTATCATTGTTACTGCTGTTCTGTACCTATTCTTTAGTTTTTGTTGCTCTTAAGATGCACACTCGCATCTGCATGAGTATCTAGCTATGACAGCCTAGTAAGTCGCTTAGCATAAGAGCGTCCACAAAATAAATACACATTGTTTGCTTCCCATTAAGCTTGAAGAAAGATGAGATTATCCTTTTTAATCTTCAGGCTGTAACAAAGCAGTTCACAGAGGTCAGAAGCACAATCTGGTCCTCCAGGGCTCAGGTTCTGTTCTGCTACGACCACAAACATAGTTCTGCAGTGATGATTGCGGGGCTAATGACCTCCTCTTCCTGACCACTGGGTGTTGTTAGAGTGCAAAAATGTAGTGCAACTGGTCACGAAATGTAACAGAATCAAGACAACCAACTAAGCCATGTATATAGAATACTAATAAATCGGTAATCACTGAAATGTTTAGGTTAACTTAACTTACAAAGATATGTCAGGCAGCAACAGTCACTGTAAGAGCGGCATTCATGATCAAAATATGCATGACAGATTTATAGAAGAAAACACAGTAAAACTAAGAGTTGTTCCATTTTTATCCTTTATTACTACATATTTATGGATCTCTTCATATCACTTCATCCAAGCCATTCAGAACACATATTTTACTTATGTTTCATAATTTACTGAAACTGAACAGACACTGACCAATAAAATACATTTCTAAAACACTACAGGGTATGTAACTTAAAATACTGCAGTACTGGTTGTTTTTGAATTTTTATTTTTTCTTAAAAATAAAAAAATAAAAACAATTCAGAAGACCATTCAGATTTGCACAAATAACCGGTGCGCTTTAAACCCGACTCATCCAAACTGAGTCAAAGTGGTATTGTGATTGGCTACAGAAATCAGCAGCCAAGCCCCTATTTGCATTTCCATGCCTGAAGGGCAGTAAAGTGTATCTCAGCTTACCTATTACGCACGTAAAACACCTAATCTGAACAAATTTACCTGCATCATAAGACCCCAGTTAAAGACTTACGATAATTCAAGATATTGAAAACCGAATACCAACTGAAATACCAAGGACTGAAAGAAAAAAGTTAAGTATTGTCAGAAAACATGTCTTTCTTCTCATGATACCTGCCAAATTCTGACAGATTATCTGAAACTCAAACAAGCAAATCTGAAAATGCAGTAAGGTCAGTTACAGGCACCTTGAGGTGAGCTATGCGATACCTTGTTTCAATATTGCAGTAGTAATAACCAAATGCCTGACTGATCTTACACAACCTCTAAATCCAAGCTCAAGACTTCCGTTTTGGTCAGACAAAAAAAAAAAAAACAAGATTCTCATAGTTTCTTTAAAGCTTCAAATACTTCCAGCCCATTAAACCTGATCCTGAAACAAACTAAACCATGCCCAACAAAGGTGTAAGGAGGGCTGATAGTGGCTGGGGTGGGGGAGTCTATACCCTCTTCTGCTGAAACCAATACGCTGCATTGTGACCACACACACATACACACAAAACACTGGAGAAGTGAGAACTAGTGGTCTGGGAAGGCTGTGAATGGGATTTTAGGGAGGGACACCACAGAGCATCACTAAGGGAAAGGTTACTGGAGATGGGAGACTTTCTTTCCTCTCCTCTCTCCACTTGGGGACCAGCTGATCCCAGGGTGTACAGTAGCAGCCGGTGAGCTGGCAGTAGGAAGGACAGGGTGTTGAAACCCAATCTCCTGCTTTGCCAGATTTACCCAGCTCCCCCTATTTCCATAATGAACACCCATCAGCAGCCTTACTTTCAATATCTTCACATTCTTTAAATTGTAACAAAGAAATGGGGAAACACCCAGCTTTACTATAGCAGAATGGTTTTTAACTTCAAACTAATGTTATAATATTTTTAGTAGCAGCCAAAATGATTTAATGCAAAGGCAGAGCTACAACAGTTGATGCAATAGGCTACTAATAAGTGTAATCAAATGAAAGGCAACCAGCTACTAAGGGGTGATTTCTACTGACACTAGCAAACTCGGTAAAAAAAAACAGGAAGCTACTCGAGAAGAGGCAAGATTTCTGTGCACCCTGTGTATAGTTAAACAGCAGCCATTAGTGGGGTTGGGGTTAAATGAACCCACACTGGCTAGAGTTATAGGTGCTCCAGTGCCTTTAAAAGAGGATCTGTCCTTTGGGTTGGGCCCCGTGTGCAGTCAACATGTGCTACGGATGGCACTTTGAGTCTTGGTGGTAAGAGAGAGGGAGAGAGGGATAAATGACAGAGAGGGATGAAAGGAAGAGAGGGGGAGGAGAGAGAATCGTGTGTGTGGTTTTCTCCGATTCCTGCTCTTACTTGGTTTGCCTGAGCAGTACTCTGTCTTAGTGGTTTATCAGAGGTGCAAAGCCACAGAATGCAAAGGGGACATTCTACAGGAGGGAGCTGTCCATTTCAGCAGCTGTGTCGGTAAAGGGTATGCTTATTTAGCATGGGGCTTCCTGGTTGATTAGGTCTGACTAATCTTAATCTGTGTCTGTGTGTGAGAGTTTGTGTGTGTGTGTGTGTGTGTGTGTGTGTGTGTGTGTGTGTGTGTGTGTGGGGGGGGGCCTGGTGAAACTCTATGTCACTGTGAAATGAGGGGTGGGCTCAGAGAGTTCGTATCCATCAGTCAGTCCTATTTGACTCTATGAGTCCAGGAAGTATATCTTGTAGAACTTGTTCATCTGCTCCAGGAAGATGAAGGTGAGCACGGTGTGGGGGCCCAGCCGAGCATAATAGGGTGTGAAGCCCTTCCACAGGCTGAAGAACCCCTCACTCCTGATCACCTTGACCAGGACATCCTGCAGGGGGCAGAGAACAAGCATCAGCACTCTTAGAAAAGAGATAAATGCTTTTACTGCACAATTCTAGAAGCATGATTTTTTCATCAAATAATGAAATCATCATTTCCTCCTTTTGCAGGATGGGGAAAAGCAACAATCAGACAGATGGAAACACAGACAGACAGACAGAGACTCACCAGTCCATTCTTGTATTCCGGCTTTCCATCAATCATTCTCATGTTCTGAATCCTGTAGGGGGAGAGACGGACATGGAGAGGAATCAGACAGAGACAGCGGTGACAGTCCAGGAGCAGACAAAGTGAGGCCATTGTGTGTGTGTGCGTTTACGGTGTGGGGAAGTCAAAGAGGGACTGGGGAACAGAGAAAGACTGTTGCCTCGACCACCATCTTAGCGTAGGCTTCTGAACCAAGCCCATATTACATTACAACACATCATTTGGCAGATGCTCTTACCCAGAGCGACTTCCAAATAAGTGTATCACTATGCTAAGAGTAGTTATCGAATTTAGACACAATACACACACACACACACACACACACACACACAGAAAGAGAGAGAGAGAGAGAGAGAGAGAGAGAGAGAGAGAGAGAGGCTATGGAGACCTCCTCTAGTACAAACAGAAGTAAAGCAACACACAAGGAAACATTCAGATGGATGCAGACACAGATGGGGACAGAGAGGGACATGGGGATGGAGAAAGACACAGAGAGGCACAGTGTTAGAGACAGAAGGAGAGACAGACAGAAGGACAGAGGGATATGGGAAAAGAGACAGAGACAGAGGGGGACAGCGTTAGAGACAGAGGGAGGGAAGCACAACAACAATGTACCTGGTTTTGACAATGTCGACTGGCATCGACGCAGCAGTGGTGACCAGGCCACTGATCATGCTGGCACAGAAGTGGCACAGAATGTCATCATTGAAATATCCTGAGAGAGAAAAAACCACTCGGAATGTCAACATCAAAAAACCAACAGAGAGCCTATCATAATCACTCATCATAAAACATCCTGAGAAACTTCAAAATGCACAAGGCCATGTCAGCAGGGAGGAATATGACTAAACCGATAGGGCCAGGTACATTTAAAGATCAATACAGTGACCCTGAAGTTCACTGTAAGGGGCAAAAAAAAATTAAAACTGTGGAGGGAGAGAGAGAGAGGGAGGTAGCGAGAGAGAAAGAGAGAGAGAGAGGCACCTGGCATTGAACCCCAGTGAAATGTTTTGGTTAGACATGGCAGTACACACCAGGTAGAAAACTGGTTGACCACTATGTTAACACAGATAGAACTTAATTATACTGTTTAAATGAACGTTTTTCACACAGTCATGAAACAGTGGTAAAACTGGTCCTCTCCTCTTCCAGAATGACTTACAAAACATTTTCAGCTGGATTTCAAAGCAAAAACTATTTTGAATCACTGTGATACGTAACTGGTCATCAGGCAACAATTTTCAATAGTCACAAGATCAAAATGTTTCATACCAATCGCTAGCCTTTTCTGCAATAAAGCTGGACTTACAAGTGACCCTTTGCAACAGTGTGAATAGCCCACTGAGGGCAAGTATAAACAATGTAACATTTAAGCTGTTACATTACTAAAACTGGAACATTAACGGAAGCAGGACTCTCACGTTAAAGTAACATTTTCACTCTTGGTTAGTCAAGCGCCACACCACTGGAATGGTGACAGTGGGGCGTGCCTAAATTTTCTCTCAAATAACACCCTTACCCTTTCTCCTCAAGTATGTGCTTGTGCGATGTCACAAAGTATGGACTCACTTGCTCTCTCACTTGTGGATTGGAATGCAGCCATACTCAGCTCTTTCAGATCTGTAAGGGGAAATCTAGAGGGGCCCATGGGAAAGGGTAGGGGTTCATGGGTGGGAGTGGTAGGGTGGGCATGGTCTCTTACCTGTGTCCAGAAGAGCCTGTTTGGACTGGGAGTAGGAGGCCAGCTGGGCAGCGTTTACCACTACAGCCCTGGCCATGGTGGGAATACAGCCCTGCAACACACATGCACACATGCAGAAGCATTGGCATACAATAGATGTGTGTCTGTAATATTAAATATCCGCTTTCGACAGCTCATTTAGAATGAAACTGAGCCACTGTCATTCATTTCCTGAGTGACAGGAAGGCCTGAGGGGTGCAGGGAGAGACCATTCACACAGCTGTGTCACAGGGCAGAGAGACCAGGGGAAAGAGACTGGTACCTACCCTCCAGAGCGTGGGGATGCCCTCCTCGCGGATGATCCGGATCAGGGCGTTAAACACATTGGTGTAGCCCCTCCTCTGATCTGGGGGTAAGCTGCGGGAAAAGGGGTTACTCAAATCCTGAACCTCTTAGGGTCTTAGCAGCTCCTCCCGGCCTGGTACACTGAGCAATGCATCTGCTTCTCTCCTCGTCCCTCACTGCCTGTCCCTGAACTCTGTCAGACACCCGTCTTAGGAAAATATCCCTTTACCCACACCTGAACCTGTCTTATTGAGGTGACCTGCCTGCTGCAGCAACACTGTGGAAATGGGTGAATGGCAACTGTATTTGTAACTCTCACAAGGCCTGAATAGCTGCTGAAAAGGAACTTCTTTAATCCCCAGCTCTGCCTCAGAGTCAGTCAGTCTCACTTTGAGGAGAGAAAATAGCAGTTCAGTGGGAGTTTTTTTTGGATTTCGTGAGTGAAAATTCTGGTTTGATTTGGTCTTGATTTGACCCCGGTCCTGTCCTGACCTGCACCCCCCCATGCCCTGCCCCTCACATGCTGCTCACCGGCCATCAGCAGTCATGCGGATCAGCGCCACCTCAGCAGGGGTCCCCACAAAGGCCCCGATGGCCCCCGCTGTCATGCCGATAAACGCCTTCATGAAAAAGTTGGGGGGCGTCCCATCTGCTTTAGTCATGCGCTCAAACAGCACTGTGTAGATCCCCAAACGAGTGGTGGTGTAGGTGGCCTGCCTCAGCAACCCTGCAGATAGACTGAGAGAAAGAGGGAGAGAAAGAGGAGAGTGAGCAAGGGAGAGAATAGATGGTGGGGAACAGAGAAAGGAGAGAGGAAATGTTTTGTAATTGCAAAATAATGCATCAAATATTTTTCTGTCACAGAGCTCCTTTAACCTAACCACTACTCCCCTCTCTCCTGTGTATGCTCATTCTGGCACAGCCATGCTGGCCCATACCAGGTCTGCCCTCTGACCCCCCTGGCTTACCCGGTGTAGATGCCCCGGATGCCCTCGTTGCGCAGGATGCTGGCCACGGCGTGCAGGCTGGTCTTGTACTCTCGTGCCTTCGTACCCTGACCACTCAGCTGCATGCGGTTCTTCACCAGGTCCAGCGGCTGCACGAACACGGTCGCGCCCATCCTGAGGAGGGAGCGAAGAGAGGAGGAGGGAGGGAGGGGTGAGGGAGGAGGTACAGGAGGAGGGAGGCAGAGGAGGAGGGAGGGAAGTAGAACAATAGAAGGAGGAGGAGGAGGGAGGGAGAGTGGGATAAAGAGGACCAGAATGGCACAGGCAGAGTGAGGACTTGTGAACATGATATCATTATGGAAGACTGCTGCACATAAAATAGGGAAACCTGATAAAGGTTAACCACAGTGTTGTTAGCCTACTGTTAGTGCTCTTTGAATGCACAAACTAGTGCTTCAGCACTGCAACATTCAGCTGTCAAGCTATTCCCCATGTATTACAGTGTAATGTGCCTGTTGCAGACCCAGCAGGGAAGAACCGAACCAGGAGTTCCAGGCAGCACTGTAGCATAGATGCTGAAAGCAGTGTGCTGTAGTGTTCGGTAAGGCTATTAATGCACAACAGGGGTGGAACATCTCTGCTCTCCCTTGCTCTAGATCATCACATCGCCAGAGGTCTCAGCACAGATATTCCACATTGAAACCAGATATTCGGCTCCTGGTATTCAGACCCTGGTGGTTTGTCATGCAGTCACAGGAAGATCACGTCTCACGAGGACGGCAGACTTCTTGCTGTGTCAACAGGTAAGCAGTCAACCCTCCCACTCAGAGAGACACAGGGACAGTCCCAGAGACAACAAATGAGTTCTCCCAGCTGCAAGGGCAGACAAAGTTCAGAAAACCAAAACACATCCGCTCACACACACACACAAATTTGCACACACACACATGCATGTGCGCACACATAGATGAGTTTGAATGTAATTTGTTCTGTTTCTGATATGACAGTAGAAAGCTGTTGTGTTCAGGCTGTGTTGACAGTACTTCTTATCATGTGTGTTCAGAATGTAAGATGAAAGTTCATGGATAAAGATCTACTGTATCAGCTAATAATACACCCAGTTAAAAGGGAAAAGGCTTAAACCCACCCTAAATCTAACTGCCAAACATGTGTCCTCATTCTCTTAGTTTCTCATTGCACACATATCCTCTGTACTTCATGCATTTCTGTCCCCCACACACATGCATGTGCATACACTGTCATCCAGGATATGCCGGTATCCAAATAAAATGCAAAAAAACTACTGTCACAGAAAAACATCACAAACCAAACAAATGAGGCCTCACGCACAAACAAGTAAACCAGTGAGAATGCCTGTGTGACCAGGACAACATTTTAACTGTGAAGGCCACTAGAAGTACACTGTAAAACTTATTGCACTGTCATTATGCATAATAATATTACATGTTAGTAGAGATAAATTCAGTAAAAGTAGAAGTAGTTGCTGAAGTAACGGTGGTACTATGAGCAGAGTTACAAGCTCTAGCGTTAATGATAACGGTAGCGACAGAACAAAGTGGTAAGTTAGTGACTTGGCACACATCGGCACCCTCAGACATTTAACAGCACGACTGAGGATACACTTACACTGGGGAAGGGGTTAAATCACAGGCGTAAAGTAACGCCCCCGTCGTTACATTGCTCTTCGTCATATTTAGAAGCAAAATCGCTACAAGAATGGAAGAGCACAGCCTAATCGCTTGTAGATGACGTAACGTTAGCTAACAAGGGGTGTCGTGTAGGATTTTCGCAGTAAGCAACGTGCGGCTACATTATTTTACAATTTTTAACAGTGCACTGCGGCTACAAGTTGAGGCAGACTGAAGGCAGCACACAGAGACCAGTACTCCAATTATATAACACACAAAGCCTGTCAAGACAAGCACAAGCAAAGTTTTCTGGAGTATAATACCACAACTACAGTACGACAGCCAAGTTTAGAGGTGTGGTCGCGACTTCCAATATTTGCATCTGACAAAGTAGTCTGATCGGTCAAGTTGACTCACACATGAACAGAGTTACTTTGTGCCTTTACTAACACACGTAGAGGACAGAAACTTAGATAGCCAGTTAACGATAGGAAAAATGCATTTTATATTTTAGTCGGACCGCGAAGTCGGGATCAGTTGACAGATATCAACACTATAACATTAACGTTATCTGGAGATATCCCCAGATAGCCCGGCCAGTAGCTACGTAAACTAGCCAGCTTCTTTCATTCAAGCACAGCATGGCAACTGATCATCTTAAATAAAGGTAACTTCTGCACGACTGGCACCTGGAAACAGTTAACTTGATGATAGGCTGAATTTAGTTGTAAATTGTAAGCAAGATGGCAAGCTAGACCATCTAGCTAGCGTTCGACAAGTGACCCCCACATCATCATTGCATTTAGCAACGGGCTCGGCTGAGGCCAGGAGAAGAATCGATACCTACCCGGCCAGACCCCCGAAGAGAAATTTTATGGATTTGGGTGAGGTCTTGGGTTTGGGGGCGTTGGCTGCGGCGGCCATGGTTCTATAGTTAGTCCCCAAACACTGCAGTGATTTAGCCCAGACCTTCACTGCCCCTTACTACTCCGCTGCTCCACTGTCCAGCAGAGCAAGGTGACACTGGGGGCCGCGCACGCCAAAATATGCTGCCTGCTCCAATCAGAGGGAGAATTCAAACGTACGGGGACGAGCGCGTATAGATGACGTAAAAACTGTGCGCAATTGGTATTTTAAAGGTAAAGTGAGACAAACAAAAACAAGCTAATGAGCTCATTTGCATTCAGGGGAATCACGATAGGACTTTTCACACTAATAATGGTAGCAAAATACCATAAAATAATTATTAATTCATTTCACAGATGCTGCAGAGCAACAGATGACAAAAACTACCAATGCTGCAATTTTATTATATGCTTATTTGTGCCACTGCCCATCTGTTCGATTATATCAGTTCCTATCACAATGAACCGAACAGCAAAACCGAACTGAATTAAATAGTGAGATGTATTAATTAAGAAAGAATAGTTGAACAATAACCTTTCATTTCATTTTGTCATTTTTTTGCAAATGGCCTCTGGCAGATATAACAATTGAAAGGGGTAAATAACATGTCAGTATTCAATTAACAGCTGACTCAAGGCCAGGTAGCCACCTGACATCAGATGGAGGACAACAGCATAATGCAGGACTGGGAACCATATTTATTTTAACATGCTTTTCTGTATTGAGCTGCCTGTAAGTTAGTGTAGAGTAAATTTCTTCTGTCAGTGGTATCCTTGTTTTTCTTTATTTAGACTTTGGTTAAAACAGAATACATACTGTTTGAAATGATACCTAGATACTCACACAGATTAAGCATTCAATTTAGGTTTACCATCATGGTTCACTGTATACACAGTAACACATATAGTTAGACATAGGCAAATATATTTGAAGATGCAGTACTTTATTTCTGCAGTGGCAAAAGGCCACAGAAAAACATTTGGTGAAAAGACTATTTAATGCTGACCTTTGACCTACAGCCATGTCAAGTGCTATGCACGGTCATCCACACTTGGCAGAGATCACGTTTGGCAAAAGCACTTGCCACAGTTCCTTACTGCAGTGTCTTGTTTCACCTTCTCTCCACTAGATGGCGACAGTATGTGCATCTTACCTCCTACTGGAGAGAGTGATTCTGGGTAGAAAAGGCAGTCAGGAGTCTCCCATCATTTCAGTGTCCCATGGAGATTTACTTCAAACAATCCAGTGCTCACAACAGTGTTTTCACTCTCTGCAGCCCCTACAGCCTTCCACCAAGGTTCAGAAGATAGTCACTCAACACGAAGAAGGAAAGGGAGAATAGACAGAGAGGGAGAGGAAAGGAGAAAGAGAGAGGGAGAGGAGGAGGGTAGAGCAAAGGAGCTGGGATAAAATTGAAGGGAGAAAGGAGTGAGGGAGAAGGAGAAGAGAGAAGACCAGAGTAGATTTTTGGACAGTTAGGATGAAACAGAGGCCTATGAGTTACAGTAACCCCCGACTCCCACACCCCTCACATGTTTTTCTGTCTAGATGGCAATTGAAAGCTTAAAGATGGTGTGCATTCACAGTTACTCAGCAAGTGAATTGTAGAAAAATGTGTTTAAAACACAGTAAACAGCAAAATGAATACAACACTTTAAGCAGTGTGTGTGAGTTACTTCAGGAAGACTTTATTGAGAGTCTTTAGTGTTACATAAGAGTTCCCAAACTCCTACCATTACACTGCCTGTCAAGAGCATATTTGCTGTCTTAGACTCACAAGTACACACTCACCCTCAGACATACTCATTATTCATCTCTTTCACATACACACATACTCACCCACGTCACATACTCATTTGTCCTCTTTCCTTCTCTCTCTCTCTCTCTCTCTCTCTCTCTCTCACTCACACACACACACACAGATGCACCGTGTGAACATCTTTTTTTAAACGCACTCATTCACACTCAGATTTACAGTCACATCAGACTTGGACAGACAGACAGACAGACAGACTCACACTTGGTTGTTATGTGCCAAATGATCTGTGCAGCTGTGCTTGGTCTCCTAATATGTCACATTTTAATGTCAATCTGAAATGTCCCCTATGATAGCAATGAAGACAACACATGCTACCTGGGAATATTCCATCATTTGGTTAGGATGTAAGAGGTGCAAACATGGGAATGTCAGACCAAACAAGGTTTGTTTACATGTATCAAAGAAAGAGCAACCGTGTTAGTGACCAATGACATTATTATCAAAAATGAACTCCCTGAAGAGCTAATATTGGTACATTCTGCCCCCAATAGCTGAACCTGGATAAGCTGACCTGTGTCTAATATTATCTACAGCTATGCTGTGTAAAGGGTTGATGCTGATCCCAGATCAGCGTGTGGGGACAGTGGTGACCAATATGGAGTGGGTGGTGTATGTTGTTGGGGGCTGATATTTTCCTGTGATTGGTTAATCGAAATGAATTGAACAGTTCCTTGAAAATAACCTTATGGGTGTGGATCACTGTCAGACCACTTGACTACGGACTTTATTCATTCCTCTATGTGCATATTTGCGTGTGTGTGTTTGTCTGTCTCCGTCTATGAAGTAGGTTACACACTCACCGCCCCATGCACAGCACACTGCCTACATCCGGCAAAGGAGAAAACAGAGGGGAAAAAAGGGAGGGAACAGCATAACCCCCTTATGAAAGCATCAAATAAAATGTAAAGCCAAAATACAAGGAATGTATTTTTTTTAAAAATACTTATGTCAAAATATGCAGCATATAGTACAAGTTATATTTAATCTACTTCCACTCACTGGATGTTTTTTTATTTTAAAAGCCCGTCTAGGGACTGACTGGTGCTGGACACCAGCACTGACTAAAAACACTTAAATACAAGAAATTATTGTATCAATGTTGATTTTCCTGTCAAATAAATAAGTACATGAAAAACAGGCAGTTGTAGGACTATATCACAGAATATACTGTAATTAAGTATATTTTAAATTAAAGTAATTTGCATGCATAAAAATGAACATATGTATGCAACATTAATATATTTTGAAAAACATATTTTGACATAAATCCAAAAATATATTGCTTGTATCTTGCATTTTAGTACTGATCCTTCTCAGACACACAGAGGCTTTCCATCTGAGGAAGAGGTAGGGACATATCAGAAGGAAAAGGGGTGGAGTGCTACAAAATATTTCATTTTGTATATTTCGTTTCTTTGATTGTTTTGATCTGAGTAATTATTCTTCTACAGCTATCTACCTAAAGACATAAGGATTACATTATGAAAGTAGAGCATTTTTTCTGATATTTTTTAAAGGCAAGCAAGGTACATTCAATACAGGACTGTTTTTTTTCATCTTTTTTTGCAGGACAGTAACATATGATACAGTTATACAGGCAAAGTTACAGTATTAAGGAGTGCAATATGAGTTTATATACACAGGCCAACTGATCGTCAATCCCGCTGAGATTTCTGTTAAAGACATTACATTGATGTATTTCATAACACTTTCAGTGGAATGTCCCAAAGTAGAAGTAACAAAAGCCTTCATAAGCACTGCATAAAGATTCATAAGCACCTGTGCGAACTTACATAGCCTGTCATGGGGTGTGCTATGCCACATTTCATAAATGACATTACCCTGATTCTGATTTAATACATCATGCTATTATAGCGTATGGCATCCATGGTAACATAGCACACCTTCTGGCAGTCTATACCACTTGAAAAAAGTATTTATGAATATTCAGGCAGTGTTTTATGAAAGTGTTATGTCGTGCTTATGGAGGCCTTATGCAGTTATTACATAGGATCCTTCACAGAAAGTGCTCCCACATACTCAAACCTAACGTACACTATCCATCTGTCCAAATGTGTTTTCACATCTCCATGAGGTGAATCTCTCAGTCCATTTTCAATTTGAGAGTTGAAGGAAGTACCTCACCAATGTAGCTCAATCTGTTAATCACTGTCCCTGGGTCAGAAGGTTGTGGGCTCAAGTCCCAGATGACAGGGCGCGGCAGTGATGTTGAGGCCCTCTCTAGGGCCTGGGCTGAGTGGCAGAGGATTTCCAGTGTGCTTTCAGGTAAACCAGGAGCCTGACCCAAACACACCTGTAGCCTGACCCAAATGTACCCAGAAATGGTTCTTAAAGGGATGGGAGAGAAAATGCCCCCCAGGAGGACCAGTTCACTCAGGGGGCTGAGGTTCACTCAGTCTAAAGAGTCTGTGGAGGATGATGTCATGTGCAGGATTGGGACCTGACTGCCCCCTTCAAAGATCAATCACATAGGCTCCGTTTTTTTAAAGTCCTCCTTTCAGTATGGGCTCCATTCCACCAAATGTACCATTTACATGCTTACTCTGATCCAATTAACATATTTAAAACAATTTCTTTCTTTCTGATAAGCAACAGAATTTTTTTTACTTTCAGACACATAGAGATCATTCTATCAATCCTTATCTGCTTTCAGGAACGTACAAATAAAATGGTGTAATATACTTCTGTTTGTTTCACACAAACCTGGTAGAATGAGTATGCATAAAGTACAAAAGAGTGTTTTTTGAGAACAAACTTGAAATGTGAA
The DNA here is from genome assembly GCA_019176425.1 of Megalops atlanticus. Taxonomy (NCBI): domain Eukaryota; kingdom Metazoa; phylum Chordata; class Actinopteri; order Elopiformes; family Megalopidae; genus Megalops; species Megalops atlanticus. The sequence goes on along the minus strand of CM032877.1, from coordinate 22,324,874 downwards.
GTGAAATTTTGAGATATGATAGTATTATGATGCTACTTGCAACTAGCACTAATCAAAATGTGATTCTAATTATAGCAGTCCAGGTTTTAAAAGAGCAGTGTGGTTAACATTGTTCATTTCATATGTTTTATTTTATATGAAGATTGATGAAGATTCAGAATGTCTGTATAAGCCACAACATCCATTCTTCTTCCCCTAGTGATGGCAGAGTAACTCAGTGATGTCACGATAGTATCACAGTTTTGTCAGAAAAATAACTCTGTGATACCACAAGATTATCTTGATGAAATAATTGACTGTTAACTGTTGTTAGAGAATAAACCATCCTTTAAATTACATTGTTTAGCCAATCAGACTTCTCCCATGTGTAGTAACTAAAACTTAGAGGAAAGATAGGGATGATAGGAGAAACCCTCATCTCCACAGCATTGCAAGCCGATCAGCAACAGTTCTCACTTCCACCTTGATGTCACTGACCAACCCTTCATATAAATTTGACCTAGGTGATAGTCACTCACTCGGTGCCCAAAAGTTGAGACATCTCACACCTACAGTATTCAATTCCATGTTTTAAGATACGATTGTGATGTAGTAGCCAAGGTGGCCATAATTAAACAATTCTGTTGTTGCAAGAGAATGTTTGTTTAAACTTTCACACATTTCCTTAATGGACTGGAATTTAAAAAATGAGATACAATATCAATCAGCATAAATAACCCAACTACATCTTACATTGAAAATTGCCTTAGAACACCATAAACTCTTCAATCTCCAGGACAATACTGACAAGCCCACTTCACCTGATCACACAAACAGTAGGTCTACATCCATCCAGTTGTGTTTCCTGGTCCATTCCAGGTGCTTCACAAGGCCCTTGCTGCACTGACCTCTGATTCTGTTTCAGAGGTCTGTTTCATCAGACCCATCTTCCTGTGGTAGTAGTGATCAATCAAACAGCCTTTTCACAAGGCAGGAAGTCAACATCTAATCAAAGATGATCTGATCTGCTCTGCAGAGATGCTCCACTCAGCCTGCCTTGCCCAGTTTATTGTTGACAAACACTGATCATAACCGTCCTCACCAGAGCTCTTTTGAGTTCAACACTGTTATTATGTCAACAGGCACCAGAATGTTCAGTGTTCAAGTAGGCCGAATGGAACATCTTTGTTTCCACAGACCATCTTCGCCATCCGACACTGTGAGGCAGAGAAACCTGGAGCAGATAAACCTGCCAAGGGCAGGGATTCCCATGGCTAACTTTGCAGAGCATCAGGCCTTAGCACACAAGGGTAACTTGGTTTAAACACCATCCTCTCAGTCTCCTGGTTTTTAACTGTCACTCTTGTGGAAGGAGTCCTAAAAACAAGAGGCAAAGAGAGTGCAGAGAGTCTCTGGTAAAGCTCTGATCCTGGATCAGTTCACCTGACCCTCTTCCTAACTCTGCACATTTTGTCCAAATAAAGTTGGAAATTAATGCTTGGGGGCCACCAATGATCTACACCAACATCGTGCACCAATATCATGCTGCACTGCTATTTGTTTCCTGACTGGCTGGGTCTTTATTAAAGGGACATGCGCACAGTTTCTGCACGCTGAGTCAGCACAACAGGAGGACTGTAGAGGCTGAGATCTTTGAACTCACTGCCCTTCTTTGTGGGAAAGGGATTCAAGGACAGCCTAATTTATATATATTCACTTGGCTCACTCTCTCGTCCCCTTACCTTACATATCTTACATCCCTGCACATTATCCGTTAAGACAGGTGGATGCTTACTGGAGCATGGCAGACTGAGCACCTTGCTTGACATCACACTGATGCTCCCACCCTCCCTCTGCCTGGCTCTCAGCACCACAAAGACAGCCCAGGAGAAGTGACCCTGTGGTGGACTAGTGCTCAGTCCAGGGTGAGAAATAAGTCCAGTCGCTCAGCCACATGAACGTTCTGACACTTTAGGCCAAACGTACTGCCAGCCTCTGCTGTCCCGGAAAGAGAGAGAGAGAGACAGGGAGGTGTGGGAGCTGCTGGGAGTAGCTGCCCCATCCATCCATTCATCAGATTCTCCCCGGTCTCCTTCTCTCTCACCTCCCATCCCCTCATCTTCCTCCTGCAGAACAGGTCTCTCAGCTCTCCGTTTTCACCCGTCTCCTCCTCCCCACGCGACAGGAAGTGATCCCCAGCGAGATTTTAGCCCAGTTTTCCTTTCTTCTTTTCATACGTAACAGTCCTGCTACTTCTGCTGTTGCTGTTGTTTATCTTTTTAAAAAGAACTCAATTTTTCAGTGAAAGGTTTAGCTTTCATTTTCTGCATTCACATAAAGAGGTAAAGCTGAGATGTGCAGTGAAACACAGGAAGCGTGGCGGCGTGAAGACATGCGAGTGCAAGGTTATACGTGAGGAAGAAGCAGCTGCACCTCTCTCCCTCTCTCCCTCCCTCTTTCTCTCTCTCTCTCTAATGGCATCCGCCTCTCAGTCTCTCCCTCCTCACGCACGGGATTCTTTCTTAGAGTGCGGCTTGTTCCCCAGGAGAGAGTCTATCTCACTGACTGTCTGAGGGGTCATCTGGGACAGAATCTGAGGTACAGAGAGAGAGAAGGAGAAGGAGAGAGAGAGAGAGCTTGATGTCAGGCAAAGCATGAAACAGGTATTAGATATAGTTTGGTATCAAATCAGTTTTAGACAGAAACACCCACACACAACAATATATATACCTGTAGCCTTGATATATACACACATATATAAATACATACATAAATATATATACATACACACATACATATAGTATGTATTTTGTGGCTAACATATAGTGCGGTCAGCATAGATCGGGTGTGAGTCACCCTTACCCGTAGGGCACCCAGGTTCTCCACCAGCTGGTCAGTGTTGGAGACGCCAAGAAGAACAGAACTCACTCCTTCACTGCGCAAACACCAGGCTGGGAGAGGAAGGAGAGAGAGAGAGAGAGAGAGAGAGAGAGAGAGAGAGAGAGAGGGGGAAAGGGAGAGGGAGAGAGAGAGAGAGAGGGAGGGAAAGGCAGAGGGATGGGGAGGGAGAGGGAGAGGGAGAAGGAGGGAGAATAGAGACGAAGAAGAGAAAGAGAGGGGGATCAGAGGTGGGGCACTGGTTATGTCATTTGTAACAGGAAGATTACAATCCTGGGGCACTACTGTCATATTTGTGAGTAAGTCAGTTAAACTGAACTGCATCTGTAAATATTCCAGGTGTACTAATGTATAATGTGTAAGCCTTAATGATGGAGACATCTATTTTTTAGATATGCTTCACATTTATGCATGCCAACAAACAGAAATATGAATTTGTTTATATGACCCTGGTAAAGCCAGCTCTTGCAGAGAGTAAGACCCACTCATTCAAATAATTTTTTGACATTTCAGTGAGGGCAACAGCTGATTATCCTGTTACATAAACATGCAGTCTGTGTTCTTTTATGAAAACAAAGGCACAGTTCATATTCAGATCTATGTGCCCACACACAAATGAATGCACACACATACACACACACACACACACACACACACACACACACACACACACACGGGTGCAGCTTTGTACCGATGGCCAGCTGAGCCGCAGTGCAACCAAGCCGATCAGCCAGCAGGTGGAGCTCTTTGATTTTAGCCAGCTGTCTCCGCCCCTCCTCGCTTGTCACACGTTCCTTCAGCCAATGATAGCCCTAATACAGAGAGGACAGTAACTCTGTTACTGAGCAGGAGTAGGTCTATACATATCAGTGGACTTCTAAGAGTATTTACTGAATAATTATAGAGACATGTTCTTCCAGTTTAAGGTGTTAATATGTGTATTTGTTAAATTAATGAGACAGATCCTTATTCATCAGTGGATTAATAAAAGTATTTACAAGTTAAAAAACGAGACACATCATCCTTATTTATCAAGGAATTATTAAGGATATTCACTGGTTGATCACAGAAATCCTTACAGATGAGTGAATTATTCAGCGTGTTTATTACTTAATTATAGAGACATGTACTTCTTGATCAGTATGTATTAGTTGGTTACTTATTGTGTCTATACATAGGTTGTTCAAGGATGACTGACTTTCATGGCTGCCCGGGAGCAATCAGGGATGCCATCGTTGTACTTTCCAGTGATCAGCCCGCATGCCAGCGGAGACCAGGTCATTGCTCCCACACCTGGCAGGTGAATGGGCAAACAAACACACAGGTAGACAGGCATACCATCCCAAACACACAGAGACACAGACACACACATATCATGGCTTTTCATTCTCTACTCACTCTCTTTTTTTACCGATCACAACTGACAAATCACATTGCAGCTTTCTTGGTACTTTATGGTTTCAGATCAACAGTGGGAAAAGGCTAAACATTCCCACAATGCACCTGTTGTCGTGGCCCACAACGTCACCGGAATGTTGCAAGAACGCCACACTGACCTATCTTGTGGTAGAGCTCTGGCAGCTGCACCTCCACCTTGTCCCTCTGGAAGTAGTGGTATTCTGCCTGCTCACACACCGGTGGGATCAGGTTGAACTGACGTGCCACAGAGTACGCCTCCTGGGGGTGGGAGGAATGAACAACACCACGTGTTATGCCTTTTATATCCAGGAATGATGTGTAACTATTTCTTTCTTTTTATGACATCACTGTGTTCTGTTTAACTGTAGAAGGCTTGCACTGTTCCACTTCCTGTTTCCTTTTGGTGGCTCGCATAGGGGTGATGAGTGGCAGAAGAGGGAAGTCATGAGGAGCGATGTGGTGTGAGAGTGTACACCTGCAGTTCACCCTCACACAGAGGGGGGTGGAGCTCACCATGATCTCCATGGCACTCCAGCGAGAAGTGCCCCAATACATCGCCAGGCCCTGGTTAATCACGAAGGTCATGGCACGCACCACCTCTGTAACACACACATTTACATTTAGTCATTTGGAAGGTGCCTATAACCAGAGCGCCTAACAAGGCAGAAGTAAGTAAGTATGTATAATAAGGCCACTTGAACAGCAGTAAATAAAAAATGTCACAGCATACACGCACACTCACATACACGTCCACATACACTGATAAGCTGAAACACTGACTGACTGAGTTATGCACATGGAGACTGACACACTGGCACACACACAACTATCCTGACCTTCCATGGGGCTGTTGACGTCTGTACGGTTGGCAAAGACAATGTCCACGTAGTCCAGCTGCAGTCTGGACAGAGACCCCCGCAGACCTGCACAAACAATGATATCATCATATTAATAACACATCAAATTCATTAGCATAACTGTTATTGTTCTGTTCTGTAGCAAAGGGAGAGAGCAGTCACCCCACCCAGCCTCGAACCCAGGTCTATGGGGTACCAAACATGCAACTTTGACCTCAACGCCAAAGAACCAGGCTCGTTGGTATGGCAGTCAGAGCGCATACTCAACCGTAGTGACGGCACTCCGTCACATGTCTACAGTACTGGTATGACAGTGGAAGTTGCTTTTGCTGTTCAGTCCATGATCAGGAGGTAATATGAGCTTTGTTAAGAGATGATGAGAAAGAGTGATGAAGAGGGAAGCCACAGTGGGGACACCATACCTTCTATGATGTGCTTTCTGGACAAACCTCTCTCTGTCTCTGCCCTGCGGGACGACACAGGCATTTTCATGGAACAGGATGTGATTTCAGGTCTGTTTTTTAGTCCACTTTAAAGCCATCACAACCTCATTTTTGTCAAAGCTGAACCCCCCAATACTAAGGCCTTTGGTTCTGGCTCAGACAGCTCCAGCCTTTTGTTTGCATTTATGTGAAGCTTGAGTGCAACGCTTCAATTAGTCTGAGCCGCTCACAATTAATCAGGGCGCGACTGGATCCAGGGCTGCTTGCTTAGGGGCTCATTAAACATCTATTCCTGCCCATTCTGAGGAAGGAACTGTCATTCTGCATGTCTGAATAAACCCAGAAATGAACAGATTTCCAGAGACAACCACCTTTGCTGTTATTTGATATTGGCCTGTTATTGCCAATGAGGCAATGCAAGAGGAATAAAAGACACAGTCATTTTATACAACGAATCTATGCAAGCTAGCTAAATGAATGAATATAAAAATGCTGGGTGCCCTGAAACAATACTGGGGGAGGTGCTTGTAACGTTGGCTAGAACATTCCATCAACGTTATGAACATGTTGCATGTTGGCTGGGCCAGTCAGGGAGGGTTCTGTGCATCTGTTTCATGAAGGCATAGAAAGAGACACTCACTGCCCTCCCCAGTAGATCTTGGTGGTGATCACATAGCTGGAACGCCTGAGAGGTAGAGAGAAGGAAGTTAGGGGGCAGGGAAATAGAATTTAATCAAATCAAAGGCTCTTCAGCACATGATGTCATCGACCCAAACCCCGCCCCTCTCGACTGGCATGTCAGGGAAGGTTTCTGCTACTATGCATCTACATTTACATTTACATTTATTCATTTGGCAGACGCTTTTATCCAAAGCGACGTACAAAAGTGCAAACAGTGAGCAAACAACAGGCACAAGAGCAAGATGTGTACAGGTCATACAATGCAAATAGTGCTGAAGCTGAGTGCAAGGTCAGTGTCGCGAGCTAACTAATCTGAACTAGGATTGCATATCAAATACAATTACAGGAACAATAAAGTACCGCTATACTACCTAGGTAAGTGAGCAACAAGTACAAGACAGGAGTCAGAATTACAGTGTCAAAGTTACAAGGTCAAAGCATCTTTTCCATGTGAATGGAAGACATCTAAAATGCAACTAAATTGCTTTTTCAGCTGTGTGCTTTATATATATTTCTTTTAACTTCATGCCATGCGCATAGTAGCAGAAAAAAACAAAGGAGAGAAAGCCAATTTATCATCTAACGTGGATACAAGTGTCACTGTAACATCAACGCAGATCATAAAATCTAGCGTGGCAGCATTAGGCTAAATAAAGCTGGCACTCCACCTTTACACTGCAGACGAAAACACACACTGTTCTGCACATATAGAAACAATTGGTCAGGCCTTACCTCCATCCCTTCTTTTTGATAATATTGCCCAGAGTGATTTCAGCCCTGCAAAGAGAGAGACTTTATTTAACAGCTGTCATGTCATAAAGAGCATAAATAAAATATGAATGCACAAAAGGGGGACAAATGAAACAAAAAGCAAAACATTAAAATAAAAAGTAAAACTCATCACAATTCTATACAGCCACTAACTACGAATATCACAACAAAAAAACCTTCATTTTTCTCACATACTACCACTACCACAAGATTAATAACTTCCAAAAAATCTTATTCAATTTCAACCAGAGAAGGAGAGAGAGTGAGAGAGAGAGTCATCTGTGAGTTTGCTCCATGCTCACAGAGAAAGTCAGATCACATGACCGGTGTAGCTTGGTGCTGTGTCAGAACGCACCTGCCCGAGGCATAAACCTCCGCTGTGTCAAACAGGTTCACGCCATTTTCATACGCAGTGGTCATCAGGCTCTCAGCCATCTGATAAACACAGAGAGACACAAATAATACTGCTAAATAATAACGCATCTTAACACATCTTTTTCTCAAACTCAAAGCACTCTAGAGACAGTAGACCATTGCAGTGTGTAGGGAAAAGCAGCAAAAATCAAAAACGGATATGCAGACACAACAGCGTAAACCAGGAAATAAAAACAATACAATTACTAACAACCAGTGAAATGATGAAAAGCAAAATAATGTAAATGATAAAAATAATAATAAATGATAAAACAAGCAAATACTGGTATAATAACATAACCACTGAAAGCTGGCCAAGGCTGACACAGAGCTCCAAGCATCTCTTCCTCAGGAAAAAATAATTCCCAAATTTCTCCACACTCACAGTGAAATGGTTTCAACACCTTCTGGTTGTAGAGTAAACAAAAACACCTTTGGGTGAAGAGGCAAACACTTCAGAGTTTGGAGCTCAGTTTGCCTCTGCCTGCCTTAGTTTTAGAGACTAGGGATGAAATATTTGTCTTCCCCATAAATTCAGGGACCAAAACTTGCAATTTAATTGAAAATAAAATTATTTTTCAAGGATAGGGGTGTTAATTGTGTTTGTTTATGTTAGATTCTTTTATATTTTATCATCTATGTATAACGGCATTAGGTTCACAGTTTCTCATGTTGAGCAATTAAAGCATATTTGCATTTGGACATTGATTTGTGAGACACCCAGATTGGGTGAACCGTTTCAGTACTCATGCCCATGTTTATCCAAGCAAGATCAACTCACCTCATCTGAAATCTGCGATCCAAATGTTACCCATGTACCTAAAACCAGAGAGAGCCAGAGAGATAGAGGGATATGGGAGAGAGAGAAGGAGGAGAGAGGGAGAGAGAAAGAGAAAGATGGACAGAGAGAGAAAGGAAGAGGGAGAGAGCCCAGAGAGTGAAAGAGAAAGACAGACGGATGGGGAAAAGACAGGAGGACATCTAGAGGTCATATTCACTCAGCAACACTCATTTAGCTCCAATGTCTGTCTCAGAATTTAATACGTGTCAAAATATAGACATCAAAATCTACTGCATGCATAAGGAGGCATGCGAAATATGGCAGAATGTCATGAGGTTCACGGTGCCCACCTGTGATAATGGCAGTGACTAAATAAAACAGTGTCCCCCCTGTCCTTGATGTGTGGCCCTCCACTAATCCCCTGCTAAGCTGCTGTGTGGCACTCTGTGCTAACAAGACTGTAATCTCCGCTTTTAAATCCATCTTCGCTCTGGCGCTCCGACCGGCGGAATTAAAAGTGAGGACGGACCGTGTGAGTGGCGGGAGGCTGCAGCACAGCGTAATCCAGCTTACTCACCCAGACCGAGGCAGGACACGCGCAGACCCGATTTCCCCAGGTTTCTGAAACACAGAGAGACACACAGCACCCTGAGGACACGACCTGCAACCTTGGCAACAACGGGCTCAAATGACCGGAGCTGGTCGCTCTGCAACATAAAGTTGACCTTGACTCTGTAATGATAATGCCCACAGGGATCATCTTCAAACTGTTTTTTTAATATCTTTCCAATGACAAAATGCGTCTAGTCAATAAGAACGACTTATTAAAAAAAATACGACCCAGAGGTCATCTTGCCCGGAGATCTGTGATGTTACTAAATTGCTACGCTGACATCTGAAAGTCTTCAAAGACCTTGTCCTTGACAGAGGACAGCTCTCTCTGCAGAGTGTGGCACTCCCTGAATTCCATCTCATCTTTAAAGCACTCTGTGTGCCCACACTCTCCACCTCTTTTTCATATATTTTTGGAGCCCCTGCAGCATCTCCCTGGCCCCTTCCTCCTCGTCCTCATCCTCTCAGTCCCACTCAGAGGCAGAGTGCTGCAAAGCAACTGACTGACAGGTGTGCTGAGTGATAAAAAGGCGCCTGGTGCGACTGCTACCAAACCACAGCTCATCGTTTCTACAGTTTACAGCTGTGATTGTTATTCTCAGTGTGGCCGAGAAGCTGTCCCAGACAGCGCACGCTGTCTGATGCAAAACCGGGACCCGAACAACCTCTAGCCAACCACACAGAGACATGTCCGGCCCTGCACACGCTTTCAGGCACGCTCAGTCTGCTCTAGCCAAGGGCCTGGGTCTCTGCAATGGCGGAGCCAAATTCAGTGCACAAGCAGAGACAGGAAAAATCCAAGATGTTCGCTGTAATTTATCATCTGCCTGGCACTCAAATGTCTGTCCCTACTCTGCGAAGAACTGTAATAAAAATGTGTTCCCTTAAAAGGTTTGAAAATTTTCCCAACAGGTAACTGGAAAAGCCAGACCTCTGTCTTGTTCCTGCTGCCCTGGCCGCCAGTATGCCACTTCTGCATCTCAGCATGTGACTTGCACCTTAACTATACCCGCACTCATGCACTCAGACCTCCAATCAAGACTGCAGCTGATTATTAGGGTACAAACCTGACATGGTTTACAATGCCCCCTTACTTCACATCACCAGAAGTAAGGGGGAATTGTCCTCTCTCAGCAAAAGAATTAAACTGATGCTGTGATAAAGGTACACAGGCTTTTCCTAGTGTAATTTCAAAAGAGAAAATTTCACCCTTGTCTCTCTCCACCTCCGGCACCTCCACATAATATTACTGTGATAATGTGAGCAAACTTGCCTCCTGCAATCTTTGGCCTTGGCCTAAAAAAAGCGGAATGATTGTGATTGCAAACAGCTTCATGCCGGAGAACAATGCACAGACCTGTCAGTTCTCATTAGTCTCAGAATCTGCTTTGATGGGCCTGATTGAGAGGTACTGCGGGAGGAAGGGGAAGGGGGAAGGGGGGGGGTATGCGGTTTGGCCGCTGGAAACCGGGAAGCATCGATTCCACATCCTAGCGCGCGCTCCTACATTCCAATTAGAGAAGGCGCCAGCTGGGGAGCGAACGGAACTGCGGCGGAATTCATCGCCACGCGCCTTTCATCTCTACCGACTCGCCCCGCTGCCTGCTGCTGCCCGCGCGCGCTCACCAGAAATAGCCCAACGAAGAGAAACAGATTGTCGGAGCGTTTATTTCCAGGCAGACGAGCCTTTATTTATTCCCGCGGTTTACATCTATGACGCTATTTTTGGAATCGTGCTTATGTGTGAGTTTAAGTGGCATGCGCACATGCGTGTGTCATGCCCAGTGCGTACGCAAAAGTCGTTGCATTTATGTAGACATGAATACGTCGTCGGAGAAAGACGTACTTATTTAATCGGGTCCATTAATCCTACGAAATCTTCAAATGCACTAGGGTTGAGATATATATATATATATATATATATATATATATATATATATATATATATATATATATATATATATATATATATATAAAACCACACAAAACACAAGCTCACCTTAGTGAAAGGAAAAAATAAGGAAGAAAAAATATTAGTTAAAATTAATACCAATAGTCTTTTTACCCTGAAAACTGCTGAAACTATGCAATCATGTATAGTTATTTTAGCGTGCACATTGGTGTGAATGTACAGTATCTACATGCAGAGTAGTGATGTTTTCACAGCTTTTATGTACAGTATATGTGTTTGTGGAATAAGATGCATTCAGAGTGTGTGACTCTGAGTCTGTGTGACAGCCTCCCTCTCTCTGTCTCCCTCCCTCCTTCTCTCTCCCTCCCTCTCTCTGTCTCCCTCTCTATGCCTCTCTCCCTCCTTCTCTCTCTCTCCCTCCCTCTGTCTCCCTCCCTCCTTCTCTCTGCAGTGCTGTTTTAGTCTGCAGAGCTTGTGTGTGTGAGTCATTGAGACAGAGTCAACCTGATGCAAACTCAAAGATGTGCTCATACACACACAGAAATACAGAAACGCACACAGAGATGTCTGCTTCACTGCTCTGTGCTTCCCACTGACTCATGTTCTCTCTTTATTCTAATTCCTGCAATGGACTTCAAAGCAGGATAAACTATCTGGGGGGAATTAGAGTTTAAAACAAACAAACTAATGAAACTCAAACACACACACAAACTATCTCACTCCCTCTCTGACACACACACACACACACACACACACACACACACACACACACACACACACACACACACACACACACACACACACACACACACACACCCATAAGCAAGTTTGCCTTTCTGAAATGAATCATGCTGTGGATTCTAGAGCATCCGATATCTCCACTCTGTCAGGGTTAGCTCCCGGACCAGGCTGGCGGGCATACAGACTGACTCGGGAGTCCTCGGCCAACATTCCCTACCTGGGCTTCCACAGCAACCATGGCCAGGTGGAACATGCTCAGGAGGAAGAGTGACAGCCTCCTTTCCCTCTGCTGTAAAGCTAACGCATGGCTGCCATAAACAATGCCTAAGAAAAACTAAGCCCTCCATCCACCTCCAATTACATATCACACCTCAGTTCCAACAAGAACAAATTGTTGTTTGCTTCCAAACACTCCTTTCTGTTTCCATCTCTTTGTACTATACTTCCCAGTATCCTTAGCAATCCAGCCCTACACCACACGTGACACTACCATGACTCACATAATTCCTGACCACATAATTATCTACTCCTAGAATTATCTGACTACTCCCCTAACTTCCTGAACACCAGAAAAACACGCATCCTGACACACATGCCTGGCCAGGTGAAGGCAGGTTATCTGCAGGTAACAGCACCTGCTTAGTCTCCATTAAGGGAATGCCAGGACCCACAATCCTCCAGACACACATAATTAGCACACACGTCCACACACACGCAGTGCGGCAAGATCCAAAACATGCAAATAAATGCACACATTTATCTCACACACACACATTGCACACACAAGCACACAGATTATGCAGACGTATGCAGTTGCATGAACAGCTGTACAGAAAACGTGTGAAAGCAGCCATCCATAAAAGTGCACACACTGAGGCACAAATGCACATACCCACACAAGCAGAGACCTTATCCCCAAACACATACACACACACTCATATACATGCAGAGACCTCATCCCCAATATTCACCCTATATATTCACACACAATGACAAACACATATACACACACACATGCACAAGCACATAAACGCATGCACACACACTCACACACACGCACCTAAACACAGATGCATACACACACACACATACATTCAAGGCTCCGGAGTAAGGACTACTGCACACAGAGTGCTGCAATGCAGTGCAACAGTGTTTACAGAGCGAGAGAGAGGGAGAGATAGAGGTAGAGAGAGAGAGACAGACAGACAAAAAGAAGAAAAAGGAGGGAGAGGGAAAAACGTAGACAGGAGAGAGATAGGAAGAGGAAGAGTGCAAGAGGGAGGGTTTGTTTTATATGTTCATGCTGTATGTACATTTTCTAAATGCCTTTACAGATAACTCCAGTCACACTGATAAAGAGAGAGACAGAGCTCTTTCTTTAACCATTATTAAATGGGGAAAATAGTTTAAAAAGGACAAAAAAGAAAATAAGACATGCTGAGGGGCAGAGTGAGAGAGAGAAAGAGAGAGAAAGAGAGAGAGACAGAGGTAGCGTGTGAGAGAGAGAGAGGGAGGGAGGGAGGGAGAGAGAGAAAGAGGGATGGAATTGCAGTAATCCATGAACCCAGGGTGCCGCTGTAATGTCTGTGCTCTGATTGATGCTCTGTCTAATTCGTTAGCAGGGGCAATTAAGAAACATGCTGAGAAAAGGGGGTGGTACACGCCCCTCACCCCAAGATTAATGACTCCCTCTACACCCGGATGCTTCCTGGAGATGGAAAAACTAAATGCAACACAGTGAGAGCTATGTGCACACACACACACACACACACACACACACACACACACACACACACACACACACACACACACACACTGGCACACAGGCACACAGGCACACACACGCATGGCCATATAGCCGTTAAACTGCAGTTAAAATAATAATCCATTTCATCATTATCACAATCAGAATAACAGTAATGAGTGTAATAATCATAATCATCATAAGAATCAGTCATCAGAGCATGCTGCGATTTTCCACAACTACTTGATTAGCACAACCACTGTGGGTAGCACAACTGCTGCGGTTAGCATGATCACTTCGATCAGCACGACTGCTGCGGTTAGCATGACCGCTATGATCATCATGACCGCTGCAATCAGCATAAATGCTGTGATCAGCACGACCGCTTTCGTTAGCAAAAATGCGGAGATCAGTATTACCACTGTGGTTAGCAAGACTGCTCTGATTACCAGAACTTAGGCACAACCAGAACTGGTCAGTACAACCTCCATGGTTACCAAAACTACAGCTAAGCACCACCGTTGTGGTTCCAATAACTGCTGTGAACAGCATGACAGCTGTGGCTAGTACTATGGGGCGGCAGCGGTTAAGGAACAGGCCTTGTGACCGAAAGGTTGCCAGTTAGATTCCCCGCTGGGGCACTGTTGTTATACCCTTGAGTAAGGTACTTAACCCACAATTGCCTCAGTAAATATCCAGCTGTATAAATTGATAACATTGTAAAAAAAAAGTGTAACCTATGTAAGTCACTCTGGATAAGTGTGTCTGATAAATGCCAATAACATAATATACTACCCTAAAACCTTTTCATCAAGAAATTGATGATAAAGATGATAATGATGATGACAACAACCGCCTAAATCCCAGCATGCATTTCAGTCAGTTCAGTGCACTCCCGATCATGAAGCACTGCTCTGAATGTTATCAACAGAGGGATTGGAGCGCAGATCCCAGCTGGGTCATGTAAGATTGCCTGAGTAAACGTGCTAAGTTCCATACATGGATGATATGCATATACAAAGCGGTATGAGAGGCTGAATGATGAATAATGTATCTCCATACTGCGCCGCCCCTGGGAAAAGCCAGCCTCAGATTCACCCTCTGCTGCATACCCAGTTTAAATGGACAGGAGATGACACTGACCCATGAGCTCGGTGTTGTCGTCCAATTGTGTGTGAGTGTGTACATGCGTGTGCGTGCGTGTGTGTATGTGTGCGTGTGTGTATGTGTATGTGTATAATAGTGGCTGATGAATTCAGTGGTGTTATCCAGACATGTGCGCGTGTGTGTGTAACACTAACTGATAAATTTGATGGTGTCATCCAATTGTCTGTGTGTGTGTGTGCACGTGTATGTGTTTATGTGTGTGTGTGTGTGTGTGTGTGACACACTGTCAGATCACTGTAAGATCACTGTCAGAATGTGAGGGAGAGCGCGCTTCTGTCCGTCGATGACTAAAGTCATGTGCCTGGCGAAGGTGGCTCACTTTGCTGGAGGAAACTAATTCAATAAACTTGAATCCATTCTGTTCTCTTCTGATCTATTGTGGAGCTGCTGGCAGGGATTAGGGCCATGATCTTTCTCAAAGCCCCCAGCTGGCCGTCTGTTCCAGTCCTCCCACAGAGTGGGACTTGGCAAGGCCCTCTGCCAGAGCGTGCCCTGACTGTCACCAACCTTAAAGCTAAGCTCCCCTTCCGCACCTGTCCTGGTTAGGCCTCATACCATCTTCACCATTTTAATTTTACTCCACCAGAGGGATACTGGTTGCAGATGCGGTAGCCGTGACAGTCATAAAGTATTTGTAAGTTAGAACTGACCTAAATGATGTGGTAGAAGCAGTCAGAATACAGGGAGTGTTGCTTATAGAAGTGTGTCTGTGCAGTGCAGTGAGAGAGAGAGAGAGAGATAAGATAAGAAGAGAGCGAGCAGAGAGCAGAGAGGCAGACAGAAGAAGAGAGAGCAAAGAGTGAAAGAGAAACCCGGGGAGAGAGAGAGCAGAGAGAGCAGCCCCACCAATAAAATAATTGACACGGCTGCAATAACACAGTTATGAATTTCGATATCAATAAGGACAAATTATCCCTCAGTCACACTGACATGAGTAAGAGCAGACTCTTGACAGTGTGAGTGATGTCAGAGACGCACTGGTGCACGGAGCCTACAGCCTGAGTCATCAGGGTGGCTGGGAGATGGAGGGGTCAGTGAATGTGGGCGGGAGTTCCCCTCATCACACCTGAGAAACAACAGCCCTGAGCGCTGCTCTGATTCTGGAGTGAGAACAGTCACCTCAATCACTTCAGAAATAATGACCAGCCACTTCTACACCCCCCAGAGCACCCGACCTCTCTGTAAACAAATGCATTCATCCTCATCTTGCAACACACTCAAATGCACATACCCACACAAGCAGAGACCTCATCCCCAAACACATACACACTCACACACACACAAACTCACACACACACAAGCACACACACACACACACAAACAAAAACACACACACAAACACGCATGCATACACACACACACACACACACACACATTCTCACTCTCTGCATTCATCACCATACTCTAGAGGGAGATTACAGTGTATCACTGCATCCTAATACCAGCTACTGACCTGGGTCTGCATTGGCATCATTCACTGCAGCGACGCAGGCACGTTAAAAAAAGTTAGAGGGAGGATCATGACTGCTGTCATTTGTCAAAATGATCCATTATTTAGAATGGTTCTCAGTGGACTTAAACACTACTGAATCATTAATGATGTGGCCACAAACGAGCCACAGCTGAACAGTCATCCACTCATGACTTTTAGTGCGAATACTGGCCCTGATTCATCAAAATCACCAATCATATCACAGCCTGGTGTGATTATTATATCCTAAAGCAAATCAGTGGTGGGATATTTGATTTTTAAAGCTGTATGTATATCTCCACGGTGTCCCAAAATCTCAAACAGAATCTCCCACAATGACTTGAGGTCCAAGTCCAATTTGCATTGGACTCCGCCCCATCTTCCCTCCTCATGCACCCTTCTCTCATCACCCCACCCTGCCCCGCCCTGACCACGCCTGCTCACCTGTACTTCATGCTGCTGTGCCGCCCAATGGCCTCCTTCATGTGGGCGTGGCCCTGGGGCGGGGCACGTGCGGCGGCTGCCTCTCTGGGCTTGGCCAATACAAGAGGCCCATTTCCTCCTTGTCCACCACCGCCTGCCCCGCCCCCGCTCCCGCCCCCACCACCACCTCCTCCCCCGGGCGGGGGGGCGGTGCGGAGGCCGCAGAGCCGGTCCTCGCTGCGGCTCTTCAGGTTGTGCTCCGTGCAGGCGAAGGAGACCTGCATCCTGTCCCCTGGGCTGTCTCTGTCTCTGTCTCACTTGGTCCGTTTGACTGGGGGGTGCCCCCTCCGTGCAGGCCCTTCGCCTGGACCAGACTCCAGCTTACACCCCTGCGGATCCCCTCAACATCCAGAGAGGACGACCAGGCTGGTACGGGCGGCGGCGGCGTTCTATCGCCAAGGATGAGGAGAGAGCTACAGTTGTCCGATCTGGCAGGGCTCCAGGTAGTACACCACTACACACAGGCCGACCCGAGCTGTCGCAGAGTGGCACCTCTGCCCGTCTCTGGTGTCACAGGCGAAACGACACTCTGAGAGTTGGCGCGAGAATCGTCTCCATGCCGGCACGTTTCCGCGCCGTTGCTGAGAGCTGTCACAGCGTGCTGTGTGTGAACGGCAGCAGCTGTTCCTCCTGCTGAGGAACAGGAGATTCACAGACTGGAGCTGCACTGACTTTCACAAGTGGATGACAGCATCACACACACACACACACACACACACACACAAAGCTGAACAGAAACCCTGCCCAAAGACCCAATGGTACAGAATCACGTTTTTGTGTCCTACTGGCAGAGTGACACACTGAATCGCAAACGGACGCGCTGACAGCAGCGCTTTACTGCAAACCTCCTTGCTGCACGAGATTGCCTGCACCGGGCTCGCTCAACGGAAGGCCAGGCTGACTGCCCCCAGCGCGCGCCAGCATCCGATGGAAACTGCCAGACCCGCGGGGCTGCTCTCTCGCACCTCGCTCGCCTCCCGTCTCGAACCAAATGGACACTAACTTGATTGCGGCTCCGACACACACACAAGCACGAACACTCATACAGGCAACGCCAGTGCAGGGCTCACGGTTGCCAATCACACACACGCGGGCGCGAATAAACACGCACACACACAGACGCACACACAAACAGGAGAGACGCTACCTGACACACCGTTCAGTCACGCATAAAACTGAACTGTCGCAAACGACTACCGCAGTGGCGCCAGAGCTCGTGATGTTTTTATTATTATCATTAATTGCCATCATCACCATCATCCGGCATTTGAGTCTGGATCCTGCGAGCTCGTCTCCCCGCAGAGTCCCTCGTCTCCCTCCGTCACGCAGTATGCCATTGACAATCAACGATATAGATTTGAATATTAATGCCAATAATAGAAATGCCGGACTATTTCAATTCATCACTTCGCACTTGTGTTTTTTCCGCCTCACAAACGTTGATCAGTTTCCCTGCGGGAAAAAAAAACAGATGAGGCTGCAACTCCTGATTCAGTCAACCGGGCTCAGACATGAACACACGAAATATGCGATGTCGAAGACCGCGAAAAGCCCCTGCTCACTTGAATGCCTCCTTCCTTATACTGCACCCTGTCTTTCTATCACACACACGCACACACATACACAGACGTCTTCAGGTGCACGGAAACGGCTCGGCTGTATTGAATTAACGAAAAGAGTAGAAAAAACTATTTCAACGCAATATCAGCACAATTTCAGCACAAATAAACAGATTCCAGTATCATCTGCGCTAGACAAACAAACACGCTGCTTCCTTCTCTCGTTCTGGTTTTTTCTTTCTCTTACACCGACGCTAGCCCCACTCACTCACTCACTCTCCCACTCGCACGCACGCGCGCACTGCTACACCGGGCTAGCGTTGACTGCGCCGGCGTCTGTGTACATATATACGCACATACAGGCACGGTAAAGCTCACAGTCTGAGTAACGACCGCTCCCTCTTTTTTACTATTATCACACCACTCTTCAGTTCACACTTCTTCCCCCATCTCCCTCTCTCTCTCTCTGCCCCCCTCCCTTTCTCACCAACTCCGCTTGCCTCCTACCCCCTGCTTTTCACACTCTTCCCCATCACAGGAGTACAGCCATGCAGGTCAAGCAATTCTGTATGAACAAACTCGCCTATGGACAAATAGGAGGACATGCAATCATGGGGAGTGTGGGTGTGGGGTGGCTGATGGTATGAGATGGGAGAAAGTGTGTGTATGGGGGTGGGGGTAATGTGTATGTGTGTGCATGGAGGGGGGTGGTGGTGTGTATGTGTGTGAGTGTGTGTGTGGGGGAGGGAGGCTTAGCATATATGACACCCCCATCCTCCCCCTGTTCGCCAGGCTCCCCAGTGACGCTGTGACTCTCTGGTGTTAAAGCCGTTTCGCCTCACAGATCGGACAGGTTAGCTGTCCGGAGGCGCACACACACAACATTCACCCAGCTGCTACCGCAAAACATGCTTTAAACACAGTTAAACTCACATTCAAACATGCATATATGCATGCACGCACACGTGCTCACACACACAGAAGCACACACACACACACATACACACACACACACACACACACACACACACACACACACACACACTCCCTGCACTCTGTGAGAGACTCAGACAAGCTGTCGACAATAATCCTACTCCTTTGTTCATTGACAAAGCCAGGCTGCGCACAATTGGCTGAGAAAGCTAAAACAAATGAATGCGTCTAAAAATAAAATATTAAATAGCTGCGAGCTTATCTCAGGGGTCTGGAGGCCCTGTCAATCACCATCCTGCCAGTGTATAAATTATGGAAAGCCCAAGAAGGCTGTAAAAATCCACTCTGCCACTCGTCCTATAGGAGCCCCACTGCCCGCACTGTGGAAGCAGAAACACCCAGCTAGAGGACAGCAGCATTTTCAGGAAAGCAGAAACAGGGGACTCATATGGGTAGGGAGAGCAGAGAGGCTCAGCATGCATTACCTCATTACCTGATTATTTACATCCATTCATTACATGGGGAGGATATGTTAACAAAACGGGTAATTTTTAAGTGCTTCAGTGTTGTTTAGTAGAAGGGACTTGTGATGCTGACAATGTCTTGAATGAGAGTCGCAGGCTTGTGCACTGTTGATTAACAACTACTATTTTCCACCTAAAATACCTTAGTTAATCAACACGCCCTGATGCGGGACTGTTGCCAGCTTGTGTGGGGAGGCTTTATGTGAGGGAGCATCACATGGGGACAACACCCCTGCTTGGCGTGGGGGGGGGTCAGTGTGGAGTTCTTTGTGTGGGCCACTAACTCCGCACAGCTATGTTTTACTGCTGCCATGTGCTTCTAGTGTCTTTCTCCCAGTGCATGCAGGGATGGCAGCCTTGGCTGTACAAAGGAGTAAAATGGTGATTGAAAGAAAAGACAAGACTCACACAGTGTGTAAGCACTGGGCACAGTAGCAGGCACCAGCACTGAACCTTAGTTGGCTCCTATATTATACACAGGCCAGTCAGAAAATTGGAATCACTGATCCAGCCAATTAGAGAGAGACACACAAGTATGGAACACAAAGGCGGGAGAGGAGAGGCAGAGAGGACGGACTCTGCAGTCACTGAGCGTTCCACTTCATCCTGTCCTCTGTAACTGATAGCTGTGGAGGCACACGCACATCCACAGAGTCATGTGACTGACATAACAGGTCGTGAGCAAAACAGTGTTACCTTTACACTGAAGTTACTCCCCAGTATTTGTGATATTTATTGAGTTTCTACCACTCCCGCCTTTGTCATGTTGTCAGATCAGCATCTAGCAGCCGCTGCAGTGTGTGGGTAGTATTATTTAACTGCTCCGTATCTGATAACGTACAGAGGTAAGGAAAGTGGCACACTCTCTCATTCTGTAGATGGTTTTTTTGGTGCTTTGGTTTATTAGTCTACTTTTTTATTTGGTGATTTGTGCTTTCAGGCATTTTGGTGTAAACTGCCTTGATCAGGATGCAACACTGGACTATGCAAATCAGCAATGAAACATATGAAACCTCTTGGGGTGTGAAAGTGCGCTGTTTTTTTTTTTTTTTCGTTTGGATGCTATGAGTTGATCTGCTAGTCTGTAACTGGCTGGCACTGTGTATTTCCATATCACTACTGCATCCTCTAGTCTTCTATCTACTACTGGGTATCTCACCAGGCTCTCTAAACACAGGGTCTATGTTTGACCATGTATTTTTTGGGGGGGAATTTTCTCTCCTTTTTCACCAATTATTTTTGTAATTGCACATATACAAATTCACACTAGACTCTGGACAAAAAACGAAAATCTCTGGATACAGTGCAGATATAAATGTGTAATAATGCTTCCCACAGAAGGTTACAATATGCACTATGAGCTGACAGACAACTGCAGGAGTGCAGGTCAAGACAAACACAGTTCTCCAATGCACACACACTATTTTTGGCTGCAAGTCAAGCAGTGTGCTACAGTGCAAAATGGAGGATAGGTGCTACATCACTGACACCATCTGAGCAACTCATCTGACTTTTGACCATGTGCTTTTGTTCATGTTAGACCAACCAAGTTTGCACAACAAACTGGTCTCAACGTAAATGTCACAAAACGCAAATGATGTACGTCAATTCCACAGTTAGTACACTCAACACCATCAATGGTGAGCCACTTGATATCACTGATGACTTTGTATAGTTCGGAAGCCTTATCAGCAAAGGCAATGGAGCTCAAAAAGACATCCACAAACAACTTGGAAAGGCACGCTCTACATCTGCACAACTACGTAACATCTAGAAATCGAACCAAAACAGCATAAGAGCTAAGATGCAGTTGTAGAAAACTTAAGTAAAGCCGGTTCTCCTGTATGGGTCTGAGTGCTGGCAAGTGACCAAGTGTGATATGAGTAAGATCCAGGCTTTCCACAATAGCTGCCTAAGGAAGATCTGCAGAATCTATTGGCCTAACTAAATCTTCAACAAAGAGCTCTACGAAAAGACAAAATGCCTTAGTGTGATTCAAGAGATCAAACGCCACCACCTAAGATGGCTTGATCATGTACTGAGGTTGCAACCAGACTGCATACCCGAGGATGTTTTAAAAATGGACTTCCCTTAGTAAAAGAGGAAGAAGACACTGCAGGATTACTTGGGGGAGGATCATTGAACAGGAACTGAAAGAAATGAATCTGTTGTAGGGAGATTTCACTTCACTATTATTGCTGCTAGTTGTACTGAACTTTCCCTGCTTTGCAGCACTCTTCCTAGTAAAAATGGGTAAAAGTTTATACCATGATGCCACAATAAACATTCATAAAGCACTGGTAAGAGTATTAAACTCTCAATAATTGATGTCAGAAATCAATGAATGTTAGTAAATGCGTTATTAAGATGGACGTCAGATTTGCAAGCCAGAAGGAAATTCCACACAAGCTTATATAATGTTCTGTTGCTATATTATATACACATTCCTTTCTCAACAATACATTATTGTAACCCTGTGTAGAAAGCTTTATTACACATTTATAACTGTGCTGTATTTTAACATTTTAGAGAAAAAACACTATACCGATATGGCTGATTGATTTATGGATTGTTTGATTTTTTTGCTTTATGGATTGTTTGATTGTTTGTTGGCTGACTGATGAATTGACTGCTGATGGATTGTTTGATTGATTTAATGAGTGATTGGACATAGATTGAAAAGGGAAAATGTCAATTCCCTGGAATGAATGAGCAATACCACTGCGTTCCCTGTCAACACAGGCTCTGGTGCATCTCTGTCTCATGCCTGACACCCAAAACATCATTAGTGTGACAGTGAGAAGCTCTGATTGGGGCTGCAGGGTTCCCTATCTGTCAGCAAAGCGGACCTGCTCCTGCTGCTGGAACGCTGATGATAACCGGGGTCACGCCTGTGACGTCACACGGTGACCTGTGAGGGCCAGTGACTCACCCCGACCACCATTATGGTGGAGCCCACATCGGGCTGATGGAGGGCTACCATTTTAGGCTGTCTTGCTGGGGTGGAGCAGGAGGGAATTACTTATTCACTCTACAGAAAAATTAGACGGCCAGGCCCTAGAAATTGTGCATGACGTTGATGGGTGACAGCCAGAACGATGAAAGACAAGAGAGAGGGTGAGAGAGAAAAATCATTCTGAGGTGTGTGTCCAGATAGACGAGTGAAAGTGATATGGGTGATGTGTGTGTATGTGTGTGTTTGAGTGTGTGTATGTGTGCATGTGTGTACCTGTGTGTAAATGTTTGAGTGTGTGTGTGTGTGTGAAACACTCTAAGCTGGTGTCTGGGGTTGGATCCATTAACAGATTTACAGTCCCCACAGTATCTCCCTCAATCTCTCCTCCCCTCTTCCCTGTGTCCTCTTCCCCCTCCTCCCCCCTTATTTTCTCTCTCTCTCTCTCTCTCTCTCTCTCTCGGGGATATGCATCTCTCCACACAGTCCATCTTTCTGCTTCTCTATACTGAGTCAGCATCTCTGCAGAGTGCACACACACACACACAGATACACACACACACGCACACTTCCCAATACAGACACACGCTCACACACACACAGACACACAGACACACACACACACACACACACACACACACAGATACACACACACACACGCACACTTCCCAATACAGACACACGCTCACACACACACAGACACACACACACACACACACACACACACACACACACTAGTTGCCACCACTCCTGCACATTTGAAGCTCAGAAGCAATTTGCCAGCAGCTCACAGACAAATGGTTAAGTAATAAGGCCCGCTGATATACCCCCCATTCCTCTCTCTTTGTCCGTCTCCCCCTCTTTATGTTTCTCTTTCTCTCTCTCCTGCTCTTTTTCTCTCCCTTTCTCCTTCCACTCCCTTCTCTCTGTCCACACACACACACACACACACACACACACACACACACACACACACACACACACACACACACACACACACACACACACACACACACACACCTCCAGGTACCCCCAGCTTAGTAGCTTAGTGCAGGTGGAGACCCAGCTCAACCAACACATATGTGGAACAGCCACCCAAGGGAAGTACAGCAGCCATTTTGCATCACAAGCCGCACCACACATCAGCAGATTTATGTAACAATCAAACCCTCTTCTGAATACAGAATACGCACGTGTGATATGCATTCATAACGAGGGATTCAGACAGCGAGAACCAACCTCAGACAAACTTAAATGCCACTCTAAGACAGCATGGACCCTTCTCCACCCACCCTGGCCTGGCAGCTGCACTGTCCTGGCCACATTCAGTGACCCAGCTATACGGCGACACCAGCTGGCCGTAGCTCTGCACCAGAGCGAGAAAACTCTGCGCCATATGGCCGAGTCACTCAGAACGCTGCAAATCCACACATCTCATAAATCCCTTTTTATCCCTTTTTTTCAAAAAGAGAAAAAATGTGTAACAACTGGGAAATATCTGTATGTTGCCAGCGGTTACAGAGGAGGTTCTATCACTGCTGTGCCTCTGACTGCTCGGAGCAGACCAGCTGCCAAACATCCTTCCGAACCCCAGCGGGAGGCGAACCTCTGCTTCAGGAGTACTGGGAGAACCGGAGGATTATCATAATCTGTTAATCGAATTTGACCTGATTGTTGAACTCTTTCACAGCCCAGTCAGCAGTAGATAGAGTTACAGTCCATTCGCTCAACAGATGTTGCTGATTCACGCCAACTTGACTTGTTAGAAAAAAATAACCCTCAAAAATAATAATAAAAAAACTCCATAAAATGTGATGGAGGTTTCTGAGGAGAGTTTGATGTTAGATGATGCAAATGAGCAGGTATTGAAACCCCTTGCCCATCTGGTCACGAGTCCTCTCCTCCACAGCACTGAATGACACATGCTTAATTAGACTGTGAAAATTAGTGACTAATAAACTGTAATACACTGCCTTGATGGTGTAGTGACTGCAGCCCTGACCTTCCTTTGTTTGACCCTGGACATGCTACAGACCCATGGACAGCATCCATCACTTAGATAGCATCCAATCCACCTGAGCTGCAGGACCGTAGGGAATGTCCTAAGACCTGCAGGTGATGGCTCATTAGAGGGCAATGAAGAAATTGTGGGAGAGGGAGGCTCTGTGAATCCCATAATGGGTGGAGCTGCAGTGCCATATGCTGTCAATCACCTACTTGTAGTAACCAATCAAACGACTTTGCTGCTGACAGAAAAACACCATGACTAGGTACAGTCCTCTCTCTCACCTGCTCACTCCTCTCTCACCTACATATTCTCCTCTCAGCTACAGACTCTTCTCTCAGCTATAAACTCTCCTCTGAGCTACAGACTGTCCCGTCAGCTACAGACTGTCCTCTCAGCTAAAGACTGCTCCCTCTCTCACCTGTGCACTCACCTGTACACCATGGCGGTGCGGTCAGCCACACAGTCGCTCAGTGTCACGCCGCACTCCCGCAGGTAGCGCTCCAGTCTCCGCCTCTCCATCAGCTGACGCGCCGCCTCCAGGATCTGGGAGGCCAGGTCCTCCGAGTCGTCCCTCTGCCCCGAAGCCCTGGGGCCCCGCGGCCCGGTCCGTACCACAGGGCCCCCCGATGACGAGGAGGCCTTGGGCTTCTTGCTGATGCCATACAAGTCCTCCACCGAGAACTTTCCCCCTTACCCCCTCCGCCCCCCCTTCCAGCAAACATGATTTCGAGTCACTCAAGAAAACAAAAATATCAAGGAAGCTAGGCTCTCACTCCTTACCTACAGATCATCTTCCCCTGCATTCAGGCAAAATAAGAAGGTCATGCTTTAAGCCGAATTATTTCAAAAACTGACGGGAGAGCAAATAATCCCACACTTTTACAGAGGAGTTGGGCTTATGAGGTTTTGGGTACCTAATGCAACCAAAAAAATATTAAGCATGATAAAAAAATTGTAATAAATGCTTCAAAAATCAAGTGATAACTGCGTCAGTGCCAGAGATAGCCTCATCACAGAAACAACATCGGCCGAGATCAGAGGACAACTGACAGTAGTTCCCCAAAGAGAACTGCTCCTTTCTTCACTGTCCTGTCAGATGAAGCACAGATTCAGCAGCAGAAAAAAATTAAAGATGCACACGTTCTATAAAAAACAACAACCGGATTTGTGGTTATCTGCAGTTCCTTCTTTTTGCTCTTAAGGTGACAGATAGAAGTACTGCAGTGACGTCGATGGTGTCAGCAAATGATCAGGTCACCATGCTGTGTGGAACTCACCAAAGACAGACCAATACTAGACAACAGGAAAGTTTCTCGGAGCCTTCTCAAGGAAGGAAAGAGTTTTCGCCGTTCGTATTTCAGAATTCTGTAACTCCGCTGCCTCTGTGTCTCACTTACATCCAGAGATCGGGTGAGTCCCAATGCTTCATCTCTCTCTCTCCCTCTCTTACTCTGTTCTGAATGGCAGGTTCTGGTCCGGTAAAAAATGGGCCACAATTCCACAAAAACGTCTGGATCTGAAAGACTGCTGTCAGTTTCTCCGTTTAGGCCCAGGCACTTCTCTCTCTCTCCCTCACTCTGCTGTCCATGTCCGATCCATATAACAGCAGATTAGAGATGTAGCCAAGCCTGAATCCATGGACAGACAGACAGACATAAAAAGCAGATGACGGAGACTAACAGTCCCACATCTCCCACTGACTGGAGAAGACTGGGACTGTGGTCCCCCTCTCTGTCCCTCTCTCCCTCTCTCTTTCTCTCTGTCTCTGTAAATGACAGAGGGGGATTTAAAAAGATGTCCTTCAGAAAAAAAGAAAAAAAAACCTTAATGCCCCAGCAGCTTGGGTCCGCCCAGATTACCAGAGGGTTGGAATAAAGAGAAGTCAAGCTGATGCAGGAGGGGGGACAGGTCTAAGAGGGGTGTTGGGTCCCAGAAATGCACCTGCCCCAAGACAGCCAGCATACAGTGTCTGTAAATGTATGAATAGGGCAGCTAAGAAATAAGGGATAAAAAACAACAAGAAGCAGGAAAGGCAGAGTTATTATGTACTTATGATTACATTGATGATAGGGTGATGATTATTATTATTGTGAATGTTATTATTATTATTTTTGTTATGAACATGGAGTGAAATTCTTGCCCAGAGGTGGGTGACAGGTGCTTATACATGGCAGCATGCCCGCAGGGGCAGGAAGCCAAAAGGTGTCATAGCCGATTTTTCCCAATGAATTGAAGGCCCCTCCCTCCATTCAGCCCCTCCCTCTCAGTGAGTGAAAAGCCTCTTACCTCCCGCCAATCCCCCCTGCCCCCTTGACCACTCCGTCAGCCCGCGGGGAATGAAGTTGGAGCTTTGCTGCATCTGTGACATCTGTGTCCGGCTGCTGTCATTCAGAGGGAGCTGAGCACACAGCCCTCAACACAGCACGCAACACAGAGCACCGAACACCCAGCCCTCAACACAGAGCATTCAAAACACAGAGCCCTCAACACAGAGCATTCAAAACACAGAGCCCTCAACACAGAGCACTCAAAACACAGAGCCCTCAACACAGAGCACTCAAACCACAGAGCCCTCAACACAGAGCACTCAACACAGAGCATTCAAAACACAGAGCCTTCAACACAGAGCACTCAAAACACAGAGCCCTCAACACAGAGCCTTCAAAACACAGAGCATTCAAAACACAGAGCCCTCAACACAGAGCATTCAAAACACAGAGCCTTCAAATAAGAGCATTCAAAACACAGAACACTCAAAACACAGACTGAGTGCACAACAAGTACAAAAAACACAGAGCGCTCAACACACAGACTACTCAACACAGAGCAGTCAACACACAGGAAATTAGAATTCCAGAATCCATATCGTAATTATGAAGAAGTTTATTATGAAGGCAGGAATCTCAAATTTACCACCGAACGCTGCGTTTCAGGCATTGCACTGAATGTACAGTGCGATTTCAATGTATGAAAAAAAAGAAGAATATTGAAGAGTTCAATGTTTTTTATCGCTGAATACCATTTTGTGTCTCATGTTTCTTCTGACCATCTGCCTGCGATTGGCTAAGCCTGGTCTTGTCCAGTGAGGAATGTTTCTGAATGGGGCTCCATCTGCACATGCAGCATGGTGACTCCCTCACACCCACCAGCATCCATTTCCTCTCCCCAGCGGATTGGTGTGGTCATACATCCCTGTCCCCAGCTCTATTTTTAGCTGGTGTTTAGCTGGCACAAGTAGTGAAAGAGAGGACCAGCGTGGCGTTTACTGCTCTGTGCAGAAGCGGCTTTGAAGAGCAACGATGATCCAGGATTAAACGCCATCCTCTAAGAGCCGTTTTAATTGACCATGATCTCTCCACCAGCTGAGCTCAGCAAAGTCCCCCTGTCCCACCTACCATTTTCCACCCTCCAAACACAACCCCTCCACCCCTCCCTGTCCGCACCCCCCCCACCCCACGCCCAAGAGGCTATGAAGCAGCTGGATGGAGAACTGTTCAATCAACACCAATCAGAATCCACCAGCTGCACACCTCCACCTTTCTTAGCACACTGGCACACTGGTCTACCCCTGCCCTGTTCCTGCCTGTCTGTCCTATCAGATAAAAGCCTGAAATCGCATTGCTTGATACATAAAGGGAACACAAACTGGCCGCCGTTTGTGTTTCTCTGAGGAGAAACATGAAAGAAATTCAATTCCCAGGCGCCGCATGCCTCTTCTTGGTGTCTGCCATTTGAAGTGTGGCGCTGTGTTTCCGAGCTGGCAACAACGATGGAACAAACACTCAGTCCAGTACGAGACTCATCTCTTAAAAAAAAAAACAACAAAAAACCGAAACACAGAGAAGGGTCAGAGGCTCAGATTTTATTTTGGGAATGACTGGATGAAGCTGTCCTACTTATGGTAGTGTCACTCTCTGACTCTCTGACTGACTGACTCTGTCAGTCGGGGAGTGAGTGGCTCCTGCAGTAACAGCCTTTTGCCAGTAGAGTTGTACCAGTTAGTCATTAGTTGAACAGTGCAGTTCTTTATGTCACAAATAAAAAATAAGACAAAATCAAACACTTAATAATACAAGACAAAATCAACAGTTAGTCACTTGTGCAGAATAACCCCCAATACTAATTTATGCATATATAGTAACATTTTCTGACATATGTAGGACATTTGATCATTCCTATTCTGTAGTCCAGATTATATTACCCAAATTGTGATTGTAAATTCTCAGTCTCAGCACAGTATGAATGACCAAGCAGGTGACAGTGTCTACACGTTAAGTATATCACAGTTTCTATACCCATTTTGCAGTGTGTATGGAAAACTTCATTTTAAAATAATTGTATGCAAAATTGTTAAGTGGGTACAATTAGCATAAACAGAAGCTCTAGCAGTGATGGGATGTTTTTAGGTAGGTACTGAGGGGCCCTGTGGTCAGGAGTAATCTGAGTGATTGTAGGTCAACTGTAATCTAGATGGTTGTGGTCAGGGTTAATCTTGGTGTAGAGGTGAGGAGTAATCTGGGTGGTTGAGGTAAAGAGAAATGTGGATGGTTGTGTAACAGGATGGTGGCAGCACCCAAAGTAGCAGGTTTTACTGGATCTCTGTCAAGCTGCATCAATTCTTCACTGCTCAGCCAGCAAACCCAGTGCAGCGCAACTCAGAGCGGGTAGCTGTGGGTCAGCACTCCCTGTTGTATAGTGGGAGGTAGTGGGTGGGGTCTGTTATTCTTCCTGTAGAGGTGTGAAGTAGTATGTTGGGTTAATTATTCTTCCTGTAGGGGTGTGAGGTAATATGTTGTGTTAATTATTATTCCTGTAGGGGTGTGAAGTAGTATGTTGGGTTAATTATTCTTTCTGTAGGGGTGTGAAGTAGTTTGTGGGGTCAGTGCTGTATAGGTGTGAGGTAGTGTGGGAGTCTGATACCTGTCTGCAGGGGTGTGAACACTGGGGTGGAGAGGCTTGAGCTCTACAGCATGTCCTGCTCCCTCCTCCTCCCTCTCCTCCTCCTCCTCCTGCTCCTCTTCCTCCTCCTCCTCCTCCTCGTCTGGTCTCCTGTAAAGCTCAGCAAACTGGGTCATAACGCTGGCAACACTGAGTGCCGCGGGGCTCTTTGTCACACAAGAGTGCTCTACTAATCAAGACACAATCGATCGACTGACTGACTGACTGAGTGCAGCTCTGAGCTGCTGGGGCCACCTCACTGCACTGGGCTGAGCTTCACACCAGTCCCACAGGGATCTACAGCACTCTATTCTCTGCTCAGCGCTACATATCGAGGGCTGTGTGTTCAGTGGTGTGCATCTAGGGCTGCGTGTTTTTGGTTTATAAGGAGGGCTGTGTGTTTTCTGGTGTATATCAGACTCAGAATCAAAATCACCTTTATTTTCAGGTACATGAAATGCACAAGGAAATTGCCCAGGTGGAATAGCGCCAGCAGTCACAATATCACACACAATGCACAGTACTTCTTGACACGCTTATACAAGGACTTACAGGGTATCACACATAGTGCAATACTAGTGCAACATATTGAGACGTGGGTGTGTTGTGGTGTATATTGAGAGCTGTAGTGCAGTCAGTCCTGGATGATCAGCACAGTGTGTTCAGTGCTGGGTGTTCAGTGCACCATGGTAAGCGCTGTTCTGTGAATGCAATTTGCTCAGCACTGGACACTCTGCTCTCTGTGAGTGACAGAAACCCATGATAATTCAGTATCAGCCTAAAGTGAGGATACCTGGTGGCAGTGAGGTGTGTGTGGCATGGCAGGTGCTCATTTCCCTAAAGCCACAGCTTTTTCCAAGGTAGAGCACTGGTAGAGCACCCAGATTACTTCAACTGTATAACAGTGACAATCTATACCAATGTGAGACCTGAAAGTCACCTTCCATGAGCGTGTCAGCTAAGAAATCTAACAGTAGGGGGCAGTGTAGAGCAGTAGCTAAGCAACTGGGTGTGACCCTCAGGGGCACTGCTGTTTGATGATGGAACAGGTGTATGCAATCTAAGGGGTATACTAAAGGATATAGTAATAACAATAGTGGTAATAATCTCTTATGTAATGAGAAGAGGCAGCCTAGTCTACAGGAACGTCATAGCTACAACATCTGTAGCGGCACTCCGTTTCATTCTTTTTCCCCGTAACTGTACCACTTTTTGGAGTAAGTCTAACAAACAGTCTTCGTAACGCGAGCAACGAGACAAGATAACTTTCTTTTTAAATGCTTACTTAAAAACACAAAATCATAATGTCAAATGCATGGTCAAAAAACTGTGTTGCTTCCAACAGTATCTGACTCCAAAACTAACCAAATTTACATGCAATCAGAGTCACTATTAAACAGTGACGTCATATTTATATAGTCAAATGTCCACAAATACAGAAATGTTTTTATCATTTATACATTACTAAATTATGCATTTTAGACTGATATAAACCTTATAAATCATAATGAAATTATCATTACCATTTTTTAATTGTTTTAACTAAATTATTATTAATCAACTAGTTCCTCATTGGCTCTTACAACAGCACAACAGCTTAGAGAAGAGAGCTGGGTAGTGTAGAGCCCTGGGTAATCCAACAGAGTGAATGAAAGTAATCTTGCTATGCGCACACACACACACACACACACACACACACACACACACACACACACACACACACACAAGGATAAATACTTACACACCCACACACAAACATTGGTTTTGTCAACTCCACTAGTAAGACAAACTGACCTTTGTTTCCCTTCCCAACAAACACTTTTCCAAGGTCCCAGGGAAATGCAGCATGCGTACCATGAAATTATGACAGGATCCAATCATATTTGAATGGGACTGCAGTAATCTGATGCAGTTGTGACTGCAGTAATCTGAGACATGTGGTGAGGTGGCTCCTCTGTTCACTCAATCAATTCTCCCTCATCATTTGAAAACAATCCCCCTGAATGTGGACACAGATCTGCACTGTGTAGTGAGGGGTTGGAAGTACATGCCCTTTCACCCAAGCCATAAGCCACAATATTTCTAAAACTTTAAAAGGTGGGTTAGCAATGATTATAACAGGTCACGCCAACCAGAGCCATATTATGCCAGAGTGTGACAAACGCAATTCATAATTATTACAATATTTTCCCTTTGTGTTTTTTGTAAGGTCGTTGTCCAGTTTGTGTATTCTACAACTGTAAAAGAAACACTCTGATGAACATGTTTGCGTTCATTTACGCTTAAATAAATGACGGGATTCTCCCGCGAAAAAGATTACTAGATCGTTTTTTCAATCCTAAAAGGATTAGGTTCAGATTAGATTTGGAAAAGTTGATTTTGCGTCTGTTTTCGGGGCAGAACGTGCACCACTGAGAAAAGAAATACTGGCTGTCTCCAAACCAAAGTTGTCTAACCGGCCTCATTCGAGTCCGGTAGGTGGCGGTAATCTACTAGCCAACGCTTTCTCTTCAAGCCGTTCTCTGCGGCAAGTCAAACAAGATGGCGGCGGCCATGGTAACAAACCGGGTTCACCATCTCCCTGGTAGTGGGCTGGGCCCGCCAGGACGTCTGCGCTGGGGTGAGATTAGACGCATCATTTTCTGTGCTCATTTCTAATGTTTCTGCACCCTACACCTGACTGAGGCAAGATAGCTGGTGTGTAACTAACAAATGAGACAGCAAATCAAGTCAGCCAGCCAACATCCAGGGATGTTACTATTTGCAAAGTTAGCCAGCTGTCTGTTTTGGTGAGTGACTGTTTATGTGTAGCTAGAATACTATGATAAGGGATTATGTCACCAAGTTGTTAACGTTTAAAGAACTGCCATTTGTGTATTGTAGACAACAATCATGGCAGTGGAGTTTGACGGAGATGTTGTGATAGGAGCAGACTCCCGAACAACCACCGGGTAAGGAGAGAGAATTCAGACCATCGCTTGTAGTCAGATTGGAAATGCAGTTTGGAATGAATATGAAAATATGTAGTAAATTTACATTTAAATCCAGTCGAGCTGTGGTTACAGACCTGAAGATATAAAAGTTGTCTTTACTGACCTTAATTGAAATTAATGCAATTACCTGTTCCAATTTTGCATTCATAGGCTCTTCGACTGGCACAGTGATTTTGACATCTCTATACACTGTCATATTCACAGAACATAAGTATTTCTCTTTGTAGGTAAGTAGGTGTGATCTCATCCAGTGAGGTAATTTGCAGTCATCACTGCAAATTACCCAGATTTAAAGCGATATGTGAACGTATGATGCTCTGTATTATTTTTGATCTGTACTTTTTGGAACAAGTAACGTAAAATCTGCCCCTAGTCATTATGTCTGATAGCAAACTTTGTTTTCCTTAAAAAAAAACGTTAGTAATATCCAATAATATTAGGTTACTTTGTTGCTGAAAGCACACAGAATTTCA
Organism: Megalops atlanticus; assembly: GCA_019176425.1. Lineage (NCBI taxonomy): Eukaryota > Metazoa > Chordata > Actinopteri > Elopiformes > Megalopidae > Megalops > Megalops atlanticus. Next base: position 22,292,120 of record CM032877.1, on the reverse strand, counting down.
ATGGATTAATTGAAGGTGTAACTGGGGGGACTTCTTTCTCTGGAGCCTTCTGATAAGACAGTCAGACAGGCCAGGAGAGTCAGGCAGGCCTGGGGCAGCAATGGCGGCCAAATCCGACAGCACTAAATGAGGTGAGAGCAGAATGAGATCAGAATGGATCATGTGACAGCCTGTCTGAGTTCTTACAGGTCAGGATTGGAATGGTCCTGAGAGGTCATTCTGCATCTTCTCACTCTTTCTCTCTTGTGGTGGTCTGAACAAAATGGAAGCTTTTCAACAAGGTGGTACTATGCAATATAAAATAAGATGTTTTGAAGGGAATGTCTTTATGTGTGGGTGTGTAGAATTGTGGTGGTTCTTTTGTTTGCAGTTTTTGTGTCCCTCTCTATCAGGTGTACACAGTACCAATCGGGTTATGCTTGTGCGGCAGCCGGTGTTAGCAAGTGGTTCTGGTAGCTCCTACAACTATGGTTTCATGGACTCCAACTACAAACCAGGGATGAGCAAGGAGTAGTGTCTGTCAGCGCTTTACCTCTGATGGTGAGGGGGAGGGGTATCTGGAGGGTCTGTCCCCGTTATGAAGACTGTCAAAGTTGGTTGTATTCCTCTTGTTTATTTTCTCTTTCTCTCACAAGCATTCACACTGCCGTCAATAGCATGGCAGGAGCTGGCCCAGTGTTGCCAGAACTGTTAAAACAGGAACATAACATATCACCCTCCAGAAACAGAAGAAAAATAGGATAAAAGTAATTAATAATGAAAAAACAGCAGAAAAACAATGTCTTTCCCTCTCCCCAGCTGTGCCTGGTTATGGAGAGATGGCTCCAGTGGAGGCGTAGCTCGCTTGGCTACCATCTCTTAGGAAGGCATGGAGAGGCGGGTCATTCTGGGAAACCAGCTGCCCAAATTCTCCACTATGTGACCTCAAGAATTGGGCCTGTACAACCTACTCCCCGGCCCCCCAAAACCCGTTATTATTTTTGGAAAAGGCACTAAACAGCCCTTTCGTGGTTTAAGATGTCATTGTGTTCGGTCTGTTAGCAATGTGTAATGTGTACTCAGGAAAGCTGGTTGGAGCTGTATTCTCTCTTAATTTGAATTTGTGCAAATAAGACTTTTTACAGCAATTTCACAGATGGCAGGACATCATCAGTGACATGTTGGACTTTCTGGCAGAATCGGAAAAAAAATCTGTTTATCTGTCTTCATATAGTGAGAGGAAGTAGTTTTTAGTGGTAAGAACTGGAGAACATTTCATCAGCCAGAAGAGAATAAGTTCAAAATATAAGTGTAGTTTAGAATAGAATAGATTCCTTTATTGTCATTGCACAGAGTACAACGAAATTGTGTAGCAATCCTGGCGGTGCATTTACACATAACAAACAGCAATTAAATGCACCGCCATGTTCTCTGTTCTCCAGTTCTTATTCTTATTTTCTTGTTCCTATACTAGAGAAATTTCCTTGGGCTCTTGCATTCTTAAAAATAGGCAAACAAAGGAAGACTAGCTAATGAACACAAATAAAAATTCAAAGAAAATCATGGTGTATTATTGCTATAGAGATACTGTGTAAGATGTGGTTTAGTATGGACTGGGAGATGATGGCAGCAGTGGGCTGTTTCCTTTTGGAGCTCACAGAAAGAACAGTGTCTACAGGAGGGGAAAAACACAGCAGATCTCAGTTTCACACACAGAAAAGAGATGATACACTGCTTGAACACCTTTTATCCCTGTTTATTTACAACAGATTCCCACACATAGCAGGTCCATGACAGGGAATAAGGATTCATCCTGTAATTACTCCCTATCCCAGAATGCAAACTAGACTTGTGGTTGTTTTGGCTGTAAGGTCTGTTAAACCCTAATTTGGAGGAGCACTTTCCCTTACAACAGCTTTACTTTGTTCTGTTGTCTGTAGCCCCCTAAAGGTTACCAGTATGTCACGTGCCATAATCCCTGAATACTTTACTGTTATCCAGTACAATCTCTGACCAATCCCCTGGAAGACATTGGTCAAAAAAGCAAACCCCTGGTTGAAGCAAGGGGTCATGTTTGTGTTCATGTTTCAGTGCATATCACACAGACTCGCAGGGTTGAGATATTTTGAAGGGAAATTCAAACACAAACATCAGATCCTCCTCTATCCCCCTCTTGGCTTGATTATCTTTCCAGTACATTTGAAGCATGGTGTCAAATGAAAATGAGGTCTGTCTTAAAAAGCATAGATGCTTCAAGCTTTGATACAAAGCTCCCGTTTGACATCAAGGTCTCCTGGCAAGAAGCAAAGCTTGCAAAATAATTAAAAAAAAAATCCAGTGGAATAAAATGGCGAGAGAGAGTAGGGTTCCTTCTTTTGAGTTGCGAAACTGCAACACACAATTTATCATTTTCATTTATTTTGCAGACATTTTTAACCAAGGCATTTTAAATTTTTTTTACATGTAACCATTTATACTGCTGGCAATTTAGGTTAAGCACCTTGAATAGGAGTACAGCAGCTGTGGCCCACTTGAGAATCAAGCAGGCAGCATTTGGGTTTCAGTCACAGGGGTCACTCCAACCTACTGCTCTGCACTGAATCGTATTGAAAAGCCAGATGAATGATTATGAGCGTGTCTGCTCCAGCAACTGACTCTTCTGCAGTTTGAGAGCAAGACCAAGTGCATTAGTGATTAGAGAGCAAGTAGCTGGCATTGATTTACCCACCTCTCAATGTACAGCTTGATGTCAGCGTTCTACCACCCTGACAGCACCTCCTTCCAAAAGATCTCACGCATCTCAGATCTTATATTCATGCACTGTTTCCTTAGCATCCAGCAGCTCTCTCTGGGCGTTATTCCAGTCCGCCGGGCCGTAACTAACCGGAAATCTTTAAACTTCTCAAGAAGACGTTTCGAATGACGTCATACACTTTTCTCTGGAGGAAAAACCAACGTCCTTACCTCGCGTTATTGTACATTACATTACATTTAGTGACTTCACTGATTCATTGGTTGGTTTCCCTCAAATTGTTCTTTCACTCATATGGTTCTATCAGCTCCGTGTCATATGTATGTAACGTACAATGAATATATGACAGAATTAGTTAGGAAATTAGGCAACAAATACCACTCCCCAATATATCCTCGTCGTGTATGCCAGGTAAGCAACGTAGTTCATTAGCGTCAGCTACTGTATTTTGTTGTTACAGTATCCATAGAACAAAAGAGTAAGGTTATAGCAATTTTATTCAGTTTTTTAAGGAAGAGCGCGTTAATTATTATTCACAGTGAACAAACGTGACTAGCATTGAGTTCACAGTGGGATAGCTAAGAATTTATGTAGACTAGCTAAATTATGGCTAACTAAAGGCTCGCTAGTCTACGTTTGTTATCGTTACCCTCCTTATTCTCTGTAGGTGTGTGTTTGGAACGAAAATGCCCTGTAAAATAATTCATAGCCTAACCTCCGACGAGAAAATGTAATACGTTAGCAAAGTTTATTTAAACTGTGTTTATGGAGTAACCAGTACAGGAGGTCCAGAGAACCGCGTAGGTTCGATCCAGGCAGAGGTCTTTCTTGCGGTCTGGAGCCAGCAGGAGGTGAGGCTGATCGTACTGCACTCTTGTGTTGATAATGAAAAAAACATTGTATGTCTCCCTTTAACAGGAAGAGACTGTTGAACTTTCAAGCATTCCACAACCTTGTCTCCCCGCGGTCAGAAGGTGTTTGAGGTGTCAGTTGCTCTCTTTTCTCGCAGAAATGTTCCATCTAGCGGCCATCAATGGTCACTTACAGCCGTCAGAGGTGGAACACTTAGGGACGGATGACTCCGATCCTTTTCTCTCTTTTGCAAAGTGAGTGGCAAGCCATTAATTAATTTCTGATATGTATACATGTTAAAAAGCATAAACTAACTGGAGACCGTTTGGCTAATATTGACGAACCGAGTATATTGAAAGAATATAAACATCAAAACAATCGTGTTATTTGGAACCTGGTAAAGTTGCTGGGAAGGAAACAGATCATAAACAGTTGTAAACCACAAGTTTGGCAGTGAAATTCAGATTCCAGTTTACACACACCAGCTTGGGTTCGCCTCAGGCGGCTGCAGAAATATGTACAACAGTGACAATGTTTATTTTAGTTTTAAAGTGTGTGTCTATGCATGTGCCTATATGCATGTGCATGTGTATTCATGTGCTCATGTACATGCATGTCCGTGTTGTTCAACTCAGAAGGTCCAGGGTTGTGCAGCGTAAGTGTCAGGTGGAGAGCACCCCCTGCTGCCCCCCCTTGCTGCAGGTTAATCCCACTGCTCAGTACAACCAGGAATTCTGGGACAGGATCCTCCACTGTCCCAGGTCTGCTCTACCACCCTCACTGAGACTCACTCACACAAACACACACAGTCAGACATTCACAGACACATGGGCACTCCTATATGGACAGATGCACAGACAGACACAGATGTATACAGTTAACGGGTCTTTCAGTCCTGACACACTTGCACAGACACATGTTCCCAGACAATAAGACAGACAGTGTATACTTGCACAGACATACCTGACAGACAGAATGAGGTACATACAGTTACCCTAACACACACATTAATGTTGACACATATGGCTGCAGTGGTGTCTGTGTCAGCTCTAGACCAGGGTACAATTTCCTGTTTCCTTATCTCACCTGTCCTCTTCCCTGTCAGCTCTCTTTCTCTGTCACCCCTTCCCTCTGCTGAATTCATTGACTACTTTCTGTTGTCCTTCAGTGAAGGGTCTCCACTCCTTCTCTCTCCACAGTTCCCTGCAGTCAGAGGGCTATGATGCTGCTCCTGCAGAATGGGTGAGGTCACCTACAGGCACCACACCTCACTGAAGAGTGTGCTTAACCTCTCACACGGAGAGCATAATGCTTTGGCTCAGACTTTCATGGATTTAACCAGCTCTGTCTTTAGCAACAGGCGAGAGAGCAGATTCTAAACTCCCTGTTAATTCAGATAACTTGTTAAGTGTGAGTTTCTATGGTTTAAGTTAAATTGTGAGGGTTAGTTGTGTCTGCTCTGTACTCTGGCTCCCCAGTGGTGGAATGAGCTCTCCACAACAGTCAGAACAGCCACAGACTAAAAACTCATCTGCTCGAACTACATCTTGGTTCACTGCTTATGATTTAATGTTGTCTCTGATCTTAGCCTTATCTTCTTGTAATCAGTTTAGTAAGCTTCTGTGCATAAGAGCGCCTGTTAAAAACTAAATGTAATGTAATGTAAATATTGAGTTTTGAATAACGCCTTTGTTTGGGGAACGTGCTTTGGACTGGACCCTCTAAGCCATTATCATGATTCAGCATGCACTGTATCCTAATTGGCTGAGAGTGTCCTGACTCCTTATCATTGGCTGTGGTGTGCATAGGTGGGTGGCGTGGCTGCACGCAGGCATTTGCCAGGGCTCAGGAGAGTTAAGGGTGCAGAGCTGGGCCCAGAGAGTCTGCCCACCCCCGCAGAGCTGATAGGTCGGAGGACGGCGAGAGGCGGGAGAGGAGGCGGGAGACGCAGGGGTGACATCATGCAACAGAGGGTGGCAACTGTGTTGCATCACATCAGCGACCTCAAGAGGAGGCAGAGCTCCACTGACCAGTAAGAGGGGCAGGGTTTCTGCTTCTGTGGGCGTGACAGGCAGAGAAACAGAGCGTGCGCCCTGTGTAGGCACAAATTGCACACAATTTCAAAATCGTCAGTCCCGGGGCGAATGCCAAGTGACCCACTCAAAACCGATGACAAACCCAGCTAAACAGCAGACAGAACAAAAATGCACACAGCATAGACGACTGATGATGCCATAAGTATTGACATATTAGAAAGCAATGGTAATGTTGTCACTTTACACACAGCACAGCAAGGAGTAGGTCGTCATTGACACAGGACCACTGTTGGATGGTGAAATCTCACTGTCGACCATTAAGGACATGACTCCTGATTTTACTTTTTGGTCAGACACAGGCTCCTGATCTGTCAGCCTTCACCGATAACAGTGCATTTGCCTGCTGAAGCTCCATTAATACTTGATTTTGCCGATTTAGTCCGCCTCTGTCACTGATGTAGATATGGCGTACACCAACATGCATAAAATGCCCACCCAAATAGACAAACGGACAGTTTGTGAGTAGCATCAGAGTGATCTAGCGATCAGAGCTTGAACCCAACAAAGGATTTGCCTATTTGGATATAGCATTTAACCATACATTGACATATATTATTTTCTCATAAAGTAGGCAAATTAAAAATCATGTTGTCAGTAGTGTCTGTTAGGAGTGCAGTGACAGATGTGTGGGAGTGTGTTTGTACTGCAGGCTGAAAACAGGGCGGAGCTGGGGTTTCATGGTCAATAGCAGGCCACAGGAAAGGGATGTAACCAGCATGGGGGGGGAGCCAGACACATCAGAGACTGGGCAAGGCGTCAGCAGGATCCTGGGGAGGAGACCCAAAACCTGTCCTGTCCCCGTTCCTCCAAACCTGCTCCTGCTTAACCAGGAGGTATGTGCCAGTATGCCCAATGACACTAACGACAGTCTTACACACTCATGCATACTCATGCACACCCACACAATCTCACACAGACAAACACCTGCACACATACACACACCCAGAAAAACACAGTCGCACAAATGTACAGCACTATTTTGGAACCCAACTGAAACAGGATGAAATAGGATCCAATAGGATTCACATCCTGGGTTCCATTGTGTTTGCTACGTGATACATAACTGAGGATCTCTCCAGCTAGTTTATGCTTAAGGGTGCGTGCAGCACCATCTGTTCCACATGGACAGACCTCCACTAATTGCTGAGACAGAACAAAATCTCGTGAGGCTTTTCTCTTAGGCATATCTGCATAAGCACACACATGCACACACATACACACTCCCACATACAGTGTGTGCAGAATTATTAGGTACACGTGTTTTGGGAGGTTTAACCTTGCTTTAATTGCTCACTCAAACCTGTTTGATCATCTAAATTGTTCACAGCTGTGACTGTGAACATATAGGGTGCAAGTCCTCTTTGTCAGACAACCAGAAGGTGAAGTAAGTAAGAAGTTGCCTCCGTTGCCAATTAAGCAAGGTTAAACCTCCCAAAACATGTGTACCTAATAATTCTGCACACACTGTACACATGTACACTGTACACATGCACACACACACATACTCACTCTTTTTATTTCCACTCTGTGATGTCCTTGCAGATGACATTAGGAGGAAGGAGGGCAGCAGTGCAGAAACCTGCTCCGGGAGACAATCCCATGATGTCGTTTGTCATCGCAACAGCTGACAGGGGGTCCCACGTGGCTGGGTGCAGCCCACGCCTTTCTCCCAAGGAATTCTGGGGTTTTGGTTTCAGTGCGGAGGAGTAGGGCCTGGCCCATCCTAGTCTATGACACTACTGTCCCATATGTTTCATTTAGTGAAATGAGTATTCATGCCTCTTGTACCCACAGAGCAGATCTCAGCATGCCCTGTCTGCTAAGTACAGGTGGCAGGAATTTTTCATTCTGGCATGAAATTTGCATATAGGGCACACGGTTTGTATATTGACAAGAAGGTCGTATGTGTTAAGGTTGGATATTTGAGATAAAATGGTTATATTAGCCCTTGAATAACACTCTAATACATGTATACATATATTAGTATGGGTAGTACTTGTATAAAACTTGCTTGTTTAAATTTGTCTTTTCAAGAGTCTCCACTCACACACATTTATATAGAGAGACAGTATTTTAAAAATCTTGTCATGTTCCTCTCAAACGCTTACATTATCTCTTTATTTATCTGTAGCATCATTTGCAGTCTGTTATTTTATAGCATCCAGTTTGTTTTTTCCTCTAGTATCATTATTAATAGTCTGTCATCTGAAGCTACATTAACAATCTGTTATTTATTCATTGTCTGAGCTCACTGTCAGGGTCAGCACTACCTGCTGGGCCCACGCTGTCCAAAATCGGTAGAAAACGTTTCAGGCACCTAGAAAATGTAAAAATATAAGGGAGGGTAGGGGAAGCTACTGCTACATGTTCATCTGTTGATCTTAGTTTTTACTGTGCTGTTACATTTTTGGTTACAAATGATTTTTAATAAATAATATACTGTATAATTTCAGCATGTGGCATGTGTGCATACATCTGCAGATCCATCTACAAAGCCTGTGTGCCCTCTGTGACATGGTTTGAATGTCATTCATCTGAGTTCAGTGTTGTATTAGAAAGGTGATTGTAAATTTATCACTTTGAATAAGAGTTTATTCAAGTTCAGATTTTGAAAAAAAAAAATACAATGAATATAGTTGTTTGTTTAGATGATGTCAATACCTGAGATTCATTCTTCTTAAGCTTATTTATTTTAGTGAATAAAAACAAACAGAAACCTTTCACAATCTTTTGGGCATTGGCTCTCGGACTCTGTCTAACAGAGCTCTTTGTTATGGCTTTGAATTTCCGCCGTGAATTTGGATATTTTATTGCTAGTTGCCTCACAGTTTGAGACTTCCTCTACAAGAAATCGCTTGGCACTGCACTTTTTAAAGCAGTAAAAACCACAACAAAAATTGCATTTATTGACACTAATATTTGTCAGAGGCTCTATTCTGACAATCGTTCAACAGTTGACTATATATTTAAGCTTGATTAACAAACTTGCTCAGCAGTAATCAAGAAGAAAAACACTATTTCTTGTGTTAAGGTTAACACTAATTGATGGTGGTGCAGATGAATGTTCACCTTCTGTCTGCTTTGTTTATTTTTAAAATAAGAGTGACTTTGATGAGTGCTTCATTATTTAAACAGCTCTATAATTTACTATATATTATTTTAAATGTAATTTCAATTTTAATGTCTTAATTTTAATGCAATTTTATGTAACTTACCATCAGCTGTAAAGGGAGGGAATGTCACCCTTTCCTATTGTATACATACAGTTGAATACACAGTTTTTGTCGTCTTGTGTAGATTTTTTCTTTAACATTTTTGCCTCAGATGTTTCATGTCAGCCTGTTTTAATGTTTGTTTATGATGACTGTGGTAAGAGTAAAGTCCTGTGTTGTGAAATCTGTTGTCAAAGATAGTTTAGGAGTACGCCTAAGTCTCTACCTCCAGCACTACAGCGTAGAGTACACAGCCATCCTGTGAGCTCCAAACTCCATGAAGTCTCATAAAAGAACTGCTGAAACTCAATTCTTACTACTGAAACAGGGTCTCATAGTGTGCTTAACTAAGACGTTAAACCTCAGTAAAAATTTCAGCTTTCACTTCAGTGACTACATATTATAATGTGAAGGTCTTATTCCTGGTACAGCAGCACTTACAACAGGGTTTCTTAATTTCTTTCTTTTGTTTCTTCCATTTCCTTCTCTTTTTTACTTTTTCTCCATTTGCCGCCACTGGAACACAGCTAGTATATGCGGTTTTTCCAGTTTGAGAGGGTATGAGTCACCGAGGGCCTGATCTTTCGAGAGACATACAAAAAAAATCACAAATTAAGATGTGGCCGTCTTATGAACGATAGCCAGTCCTACCATCTCCTCCTACTGCTGCGCTTCTCTTCTGGAAGTTGCGAAAGTGAAAGTTAACGGACTGTCAAATAGCGAGCATCCACATCATTGCAGCTCGCTGCGGCATACAGTGCTTTGTTGTTATTATTATTTTTTTTTTCGCGGGCTGCTTGCGATAAGTTTGATGGCCGACCGCGCGACACGGCGCATGACAGCAGTTCCGGTGGCCGGTGCCCAGTGGCCCTCTCTTTTGTGCGCTACGTCGATGCTCACGGCCTTCACCTGTCTCGGTCTGCTGCTGATTCAGGCAGCGCAGATCCACAGACTGCGAGAGGAGCTGTGGGGTTTGAAACTGCGGGTCGGAGCATTCTGCGGAGAAGAAACAGATGCTGCGCGCTGCGGGGTAGGTGAGTCTTAATGAGCTCGTAAAGTAAGCATGTTGGAAAAAAATGCCTACCCACAAACCATACCTGAAGTCCCATGGGAGTCTGTTTCACCCGACAAACGCATGACCACAACGACCGAGTAAATCTTTTCAGCTACGGTGTGAATCGTACCGAAAAAAAAACGTCTGGACTGAAAGTATTGTTTTTATTATTTATGCTTTATGGAGTAACTTCTCGTCTTATTGTTAACAATGTGGCCAGTGGTCGTGACTGATCGATTTGGCAAGGACAGCGCATGTAATACACTCCAATGAACACAATCTACTGTAGTGACTCACATTTTTGTGACAATGCACTCGTTTGTTTCCTGCTCATCTGATTGTCGTTATTAGTAGGCGGACTTTACACAATCCGAACTTTCAAGGGAAAAGTTAAAAATACAGGAACATACTTTTTTACTTAAAATATGTCATTTATTTGTGTGTATGTATGTATGTATGTATGTATGTATGTAGAGAGAGCGATAAATATTACATTACATTACAGATAGATAGATAGATAGATAGATAGATAGATGTAAGTTGTGTAAAAGAGAGGAGGTGGCACAGTTGTTGCACCCTTGAAAAAGCCACTTCGGTCGAAAATCTTGAGTAAATATGTAGTTGTGCAAATAGACAAATAGACGGTGTAAACCGTGGGCTGCTTTTGGATGAATGTGGTGTTGGTTCTAAGGAATTGCCCTTGATCCCCTTGTGTTCTGTTTGAGGTACCCACCCTTTACAGTCGAGTGGGGACACTGGGCCAAGATGACGGGCGAATGAGGAGGGAGTTGCCAAGGAAAGGAACGCGGAGGCTTCGGCAGACCGGACAACGTGGGTCCTGCTAACGTCGTCTTCCGTGAACATTTTGTCGCAGGTCACATGACCCAACCGCTGCAGGGTTATTGAAACAGGGGGCTTAACTATCCACTTATTCCTTGTGCCAAACTGTAACTCAGGCAGCTCCGCTAACCTACATGGATATAACTCACATCCAATATGTCACCAATAATACATGGATTCATCTTAGTGGGGCTTTACCATATTTCAACAACCCTGTACTCCCCCAACTGCTATCTGTACAATCTTATATGAATATAGGGCCAGGGAAACAGAAGCATGCTTGGACCCCCCTTCCTGCAAATGCTCTTGGGCTCCTGTCATTCCCGCACTCTGGCAGTCCATCTCGCTCCTCCATGCTCTGCCTCACGGTCCTGCTTCTGCCAGACCATGATCTCTATCATCTCTTAATTCCATATAGTGAGACCCCAAGCTATCATTAACTTGTCATCTTGCAGGGCGGCGCACTTTTCTGCATCTTCAGCCCCTGTCCTCGCAATCCTATGGTGAGTGCGAGTATTTTTTTTTGTTCTGAAACGTTCAAACGCCCCTCATTGTCATACTGTGGAAAATGGCTTCTTTCCTCTCCCTCAGACTTCCTGTCCTCTCTGTCTCTTGTAACACCTGTTTTTAAAAAATCTCTCTTCCCTTTTCTTGCTCATGTCTCCCTCTCTGTCCACCTTTTCTCTCTTCCTCTGTCTTCACTCCCTGCTGTTTCTCTCAACCCTCTCTCTCTCTTCCTTCTCCCCTTCTCTCTTCCTTCCCCATTCTCTCTTTCTAAATTTCATTTTCAATTTAGAGTTTTTTTTAATCAGTATATTATTCATACAGAAGTGTTGCTAAAGCAGGGAACAACAATAAAACAAATAAATTGGATGAAGAACCAGAATTACAGAATTACTGTAGTGTAAATAATCAAAATGGTGACAATAATTGTAATTATGGTAATAAGTGAAATATACCAATGAAATATTGTTAATATTTTTTCTATGTCTATATGTGTATGCACAGGTGATTATTTAATATTTCTGTCTGAAGGGCAAGCTGTGACTAACAGTGAGCAGCAGGGGGCGCTGTGTGTGCTTGCCATTAAACAGCTGATCAGTTTCTCTGCCTGACAGTAGCTGAATTATTTCTTTTAAGTGATACAGCAGAATTTGTTTATTTGTGGTAGTGCAGGAAGAGGCACAGCCTCAGCCTCTCCTGTTACACAGAAAGCAGTTGGCTTTCGTTGGCCTGTTGTCATGTTTTGATGGCCACATGTGGCTCCTGATCCTGCCGGGTGTGATGATCTGCCATGCTCTTCATTTCATTTCACTTTACTGTAAATAGATTTTCTGCCAGTTGGTAAAGTATTTTAGTTGGTAAAGTAGGTTACAAATAACAGTTATTTTGTTTTGGATTTTTTGTTTCATTTCCCCAAAATTCGAAATAGCCATATATTATTTCATTTATAATTGGCTGATTTTGACTGGGACAATGCTGGCTTCCTGCTGGTTTTGTTTAGTATTAATGAAAACATCTTCTCCAGATTAGTTCTTACACAGATACTGTACTTTGTATTTACAGATGTCAAATTTGCCTCCACTCTTACAAATTGGGCACTTAAACTCTTGGTCCCACGTGTAAGGGGAGTAATCAGGATGTAAGGACAGGGTGAATTCAGGGGTTTCTGTATACATTTATTTCTGTATTTAAGCACCTCAGTACTGAAAGATAAATCTTTAGAAATTTGATCAATTGTGATCAGGTGTTCTAGTAAGTCAAGATTCTATGAAATTAAAATGAATTATCTTGACGTACTTCATTGACTTTGTTGTTGTAGTATCAGTGAAGGGGTTTTAAAAATTCATATGATTCATAGTTTTGGCAATGCTGTAATTATTCTGTCACTCCCAGGATTGACTTTATTCACTGGATCTTTCCATTTTTGAGAGGGATTTGTCTGTGTGGCTTTTCCTTTTTTGTTGAAGTATTTTGGTAGCAGCTTAAGTTTATCTTTTTGCTGTGTTTCCTCTCCTTTGTCTGTCTCTCTCATGCTCTCTCTTTCGCTCTCTATCTCTCTTTTACACACACTCTCTCTCAGATGAAGAGGACAAGACAGTGCTGAAATGGACTGTAGGACAGAGTCAAGGGGAGGGGCTAAACGTGTCTGGGGAGGCAGTCATCGTGACAACAGGAGGTCTCTACTTCATCTATAGTCAGGTAGATTTAAATAAAGAAGTCATGCATTCCTATAATTTGGCTGTGTATTAAGCATGCTGTACAGTCGATGTAAATGTAGATCCTATTGCGAGCACCAACTGTCACCTTGAGTCTTGAAGCTACAGTGTGCATGCTACTCACTGACCTGCTGCACTGCACTGGATGCAGGGGTCAGGCTGTGGCCTATAAGTGGCGTTGAAGCCCCTGCTAGGCTCACCGCACATGCACATCAGAGATAACATGTAATACTGCACATTAGTAGTTAGTACAATCACGTGTTAGCATGTCTTATGATAACTTGTTCTTATAATGGATGATATGAAACAGTCAGCCCAGGTGCTTTAGCAGTGCTTTTGAGCCTTCAAAGATGGCGCCCTGTAACATCAACATTAGATGGCGGCCCTCCCACATCTGCCCTACCCTGTGTGTTCACTATTGATGGAGTCAACTCTGACTGACAGGTCCTGTATGAGGATTCCACTTACGTCATGGGTCATGTGATCAGGAAGCGGATTGATGGCAATGAAGTCAGACTGATGAAGTGCATGAAGAGCATGCCCGACAACATCACCTATGCGCTGAACACCTGCTACACTGCAGGTAACACATCACACGCTAACACGCAACATGGACTGAACACATAGAGATCACACACACTGAATACTGAGGTCAGGCAAAAAGAGAGCACTGCTGAATATCTATCCACACAAATGAGCACAAGAGAGTGAAAACCTGTAGGTCCACAGTTAGAATGATGGCTTGATAGTTTAAGGGATGGAGTTTAAGTGGTAGTTTAAAAGGTGGAGTTGAAGTGGTAGTGTTTGAGCTATAATGCTGGTATGTGCATAAGTGTCTGTATCTGTAAACTGTCAATATCCACTTCTTTTTCTTGTGTTTACTTTTGGGCATTCCTTATTTAAAATTCATGACTCATTGTGGTCCTCCACTCTCTTTCTTTATCTCTCAGGTATTCAGTACCTGGAGGCTGGCTCTGTTCTGGAACTCTCTATTCCTCGTAAGAACGCAGGACTTGACCTCCAACCGCACTCCACCTTCATGGGCATCTACAAACTCTGATACCAAACACTGCCTGAACACTGAGCAGAGGCACATACACTGTACACCCCCACAGAAAATGAGCACACAGGACAAGTTCACCACCAGCTCTCTGCACTGTCATGAATAACTCAACACCAGACTGATACACTGTGCAAACTGAACCCACAAACCATCACACACAGACTGAGCACTGACACATATTCAATAGTATCATCACTGAACATGAAATGAATACTGAACACTGTCACAAAACACTGTGCTGCACTCAGGGTGCACTGACCTTGCTACACAGCCTTTCACAGCCCTTTCCCAGTCATGAGAACACGACTGCACGTGTGGGTTCCTGTTCCAGCTCTCAGTTAATTATCATCCATTGAGCTGGCACCATTTGGCATCAAGGTTTACAAAAAGATTGAATGGCCCCCTTACAATACATAAAAGGTGATAGCCAGGGAGTCTGATTCCTCAATTAAAATTCGAAGAATCAAGGATTCAAAACTCTATCTTTACAAGACTGTAATTCAACCAAAGGCACCCCCTTGTGGCAATACAAAACACTTTCAAGTGCACCTTGTAAAGTATAAATGGGACATTTTTTCTCTTTGTGAGGTCAGAATACTCGTTTGTTGGGTGATAAATGACATCTGACATCAGAATAAAAGCATTATTTAGAAAGCATAAGAAAAAAGTCAACTTAATTTTCAACTATTTCAAAGGAAAATTAGAGCTAAGCTCAACAGAGCAAACACCATACCCCCCTCACCCGTACAAGCTACTGTTATCAGTTACTCCACTCACATGGGCAATTATGTCATAAGCTTCATCCACCCATAACTTTGTCAGTCATACACACACTCGCGCACGTACACGTGCATCCCTGCACATGCACACACACGGGCAGTCATGTAATCTCTGCCCCCCAATGGTGGCATAGGTAATTACAACTGAAGCTGTCCCTCAGCATTCCCTCTAATGGGGAGATAGTCTAATAGGTTTTATGGCGTGTGAATGCGTATAAAATCATTCTGTAACAGTGCAGATGTATGTATGAAATCTAGTGCACGACAGCAGCCCTGGAGATGCCAGAGTATCAGTGCACACTTTGATCTGCTGATAAAAAGAAGCCGAGCAGCCTACCAAAGCAGCCCCAGGAGAGAGTGCAAGCATGCCCACAATCAAAAAGGAGTAAAACCACATTTACAAACAGGGAATGTAATTAGGGGACAGTAGAGCACAGCTTACAGTCTATGGATACACATGTTGTCATTTCTTTTGTAAATGCCTTTGTAAATTCTTGTATACTTGTATACTTGTATAATTCTGTGAAGTAAAATTCTTCACACATATCTATCTATTTATCATTGTTATCTTTGTAGAAAAAAACAGCTGTGGAATACATAATGACATCACAAATGACAAATTATTTAACTTCCTCATATGTGATCGTGTAGACAGAACTGATCGTGTCGATCATGTAGACAGAACTGATTTTTCTGATTGCAGAAAAACAACTGCTCATTCCAAATCAAATGTTTAACATTTGATTAGACCGAACAGCAATCTGCCTGGACGATTGCAAAGAGAAAGTTTTAATATTTTTCACAAAGTGTATGTGTGGTTGAAAGGAACATTTTTCATGTGAGCATGAGAGAAGTGCAAGGAGGATAATAAAAGTGATCTTATACTGCATATATCCCTGAAAGCTGCAGTTTGCTTTCTGACTTCTGTGTTACTGATACTGAATGCTGTCCTACAGTCTGTTGCAATGAGCCTCTCTGTGTCAAATTGCTGAGAGTAGTAAGTAAGCTGGAATAACTCCTTAAAGCGGAGAATATCCCGATTTCTGTGCCAGGAAATATCTGATTTACAACTACGCCCCCTGGAAGGATGCTAGTTTATTGCTGGACCATTACTTTCAGTTTTTACTTTTACTATCTCTTTTAGTGCTGAGTACCACTTAGTATGTGTGTTAGTGTTATATGTATGCATGTGATTGTGTGTGTGTGTGAGCGTATGTGTATGGGTAGGTGTGTGTGTGTGTGTGTGTGAACGTATGTGTATGGGTAGGTGTGTGTGTGTGTGTGTGTGTGTGTGTGAGCGTATGTGTATGGGTAGGTGTGTGTGTGTGTGTGTGTGTGCGTATGTGTATGGGTAGGTGTGTGTGTGTGTGTGTGTGTGTGTGGCGTATGTGTATGGGTAGGTGTGTGTGTGCACACGTGCATTATTGTACTCTACAGTAGTATCCTGTCAGTAGTATATGAGTGATCCTCTACTGTGAGAAGAGGAAGCTTGTAAAGAGAGTCCTCTTCCTTCCACTGGCTGTCCATTGCCCTGAAGTGGGAGTCTGCATTGTTCAGCAGGGCAGGTATCGATAGGAACTCGCATTATGATCATCACAGCCCGGGATGTCCGGGACTGGGCGGGGTTTCCAGGGGCTGGCTTGTCATTGTCTTTGTGTGTTTTCCCAGCATCCTCTTGTCCTGCCAGGCCAGACTGTCTCACCTAATGCCATTGTGTGTGTGAGTGTGTGTGTCTGTTGGGTTTGGGGTGGGGCAGATAGGGAGGGGGAGTGGTAGAGGTGTGGAGAGGTAGGGGGAGGATGGTGTGGGCTGTGCAGTGCAGTCAGAACGTACACCTCTCTATGCAGTGCTTCCAGTGCGGCTCACTGCAGCATCATTAGTGGCTACAGCTGGGAAGTGCAGATAACTCACTGCAGCGCTAATCCTTTAACACACAGAACAGAACCAAGAAGGTCACTGAAACTATTAATGTTCAACTGCTCAGAAAGCTAGAGAAGGCCACACACACACACACACACACCCATAATGCTCTCTCTCTTTCCACTACGGATAAAGTATGAAGGCACCTGAAATACAAGCCTTTTCAGGAACGAAATACACTGATGAAGAGCTGTTCGAATGTTAAATAGTCTTCCAGTTATTGTTGTTCAGTTGAATTTGTTATTTCTATTTCTTGCTAGTATTGCATTATGAGTGAGAAACTTATCACAGATGTATTATTAGTTTCTTCCTGATACTGTATAATCTGTGATAATCTTCCCTTGGCGCAAACTGAGTTTTAAAATAGTTTATATAAAAATGGGGACTGTATCTCTCTGTTGGAGCAACACAACATCTGAACGTGAACCTTAATTATTTGCAGATTATGATCCACAATTTATACCTGATTGTTATATACGGTATCATCTATATAACAGCTTATACCATTCATGCAGAAGAACGTCAGCTTCCCCGGGAATGTATTTCACATAGAAAACACTAGAGGGCGACATTGTTCTGGAGTACATACTGCACATTGGTCTTTCCCTTTTTTCCTTCTCTTCCCAACATCCTTCATTTTTCTGAGAGAAAATGGGAATGAAGGGGAATTAAAATCCCTCAGCAATCAATCCCACATAACCGACGATCAATCCTAAAACCCTCCGTCTTCTTGTGAGGCCAGCGCCCCCTGCTGTCTGCCGTGCAGCAGCCTGCCCCGACCAGAGAGGCTGAGCGAGCGCGAGACAGCCCTCGCGGCACGATGGCCGGGGAGCACACAGAGAGGAAATGGGTATAAACAAGCAATCCCAATAACCGCTGACTGCTAACGCCTGTTAACGGCCTGCAGATTTCCCAGGATGCACCAGGCTGAGCCTCCTTACTGCCGGGCGCAGTAGATTCCCCACTTTGACTAACGAGCGGTAGCTGGAACCCGGGAGAGGGCGGGGCCCGCTGCAGAGCGCTGCGGCGGCGAGGGAACTGCGAGGGATGGCGTGCGGAGCGCTCGATGGAGAGCGGCCTCTCTCCTCGGGGAGAGTTACACCACCGCCTCGGACGAATCTGTCACGCTCAGCCCGCGTGCACATACCTGCGCAGCAGGATCCTCAGTGGTTTGTAGCTGAAGACACCGTGGCCTCCTCCACAGAGGAGTGATGCATTATTTATGCGGTGCTTAGACACAGCCCCACAGTGCTCTGTTTGTATTCATGTCATAATCTGTGTCCTATGAGGGGGGTCAGGTGGGGCAGGCAATGGGGTCTTTATGAGAAAGAATGGGGAGAATAATTAAGAAGTCAGGACTCCATCACTCCCCCCCCCCCAGGGTCCCGTTCTAGAGAACAGGACTGGCGGGGCTCTGTGACGCTTTGATCTTGACATATTCGTGCCCCTCGCTAAATCTTTCCCTGCAGCTACGTTTCAGAGCCTTCATCACAGCCAGCGGTATATTTCTGAGCTGTCGTTTATTTTTCCAGGCAAACCGAATTTATTTGCTCCAGAGCTGAAATGTGGCGAAAGTCATTTCTGCCTGATATATTTATTTCCTCTGCGGCAAACTCCACTGGAGCTGATACGAGAAGCATAAAGACAGGGATGCAAGTTTCCCTATTTCTCTCACTCGGTTTGGCAGTTTGTGCGTGTGTGCGTTTATGTTTGTGTGAGTGTGTGTGTGTGTGTGTGTGTGTGTGTCGGCATAATGCATATTCACATGCACACTGAAACAAACTCTGGAACATATTCCAGCTGGACACACTCAGGAAACAGTATGGCACCGCAGTGATGGCTTTGTGCCGTGCTGAGGATGTTCTATGGTTGCTTGAGAATCCACAAGCAACTGACATACTTCAACCTCCTCTCCCACTCCATCCCTCTCTCTCTGTTTCCTCTTCATCACCTCTCTGTCCTCCCTCTCCCATTCCATCCCTCAGACCCTCTCTTTCTCTCCTGGGGCATTTTCATGGTCAAGCACAGCCAAGACAGGAGAGAAAGAAGGGGGAGAGGAGGAAAGTGGAGACAGGGGAAGAGAGATTTTTGGGACTGGAGTAAGTCGGAAGGAGGGGTGAGAGAGGAGAGAGTGAGAGGTAGAGAATGGTGAAGGAGGGAGAGAGGTAAACAGCCAGAGAGAGATGTGGCAGGGGCAAACTGCCAGAGGATGAGTGGGAGAAGAGAAGGGAGAGAGAGAGAGAGAGAGAGAGAGAGAGAAAAGAGGGATAAAAAAGATCTGTTTCACCATCCCACAGCTGGAATGGAGACAGCTGGATATTTTTAGTGAAGCAATTCAGGTCAGGTAGCTCGCTCAAGTGCACAACGGAAGTGGCTCTCCAGGGAATTGAAACTGCAACCTTCTGGTGACAAGCCCAGTTCCATAACCACTATACCCAGGGTTGCAGTGTTACAATCATGCCATACCCACCTATTTTTCACAGTTGCTCCAATAAAACTCCAGCAGCTGGTTAGAGGTTACAGGTAGCAGGATAAAACCCTGGAGATGGGTCTGCTCAAGCTGGATACATAAGGAGTTGAGTCAGAGGGAAAAAGATGAAGATAGGGGCGAGGCGTCATGACACGATGCCATCCCACTTGAGTATATCACTTTCAGGGTCAGAGGGAGAGCCTCATTCCCACAATGCTGCATGAGCAGGAACAGGAAGTTGGAAACAGGAAGCGAAGAGCTCTGTGAAGGATGTGCTCCATGTCTGGGGCTTTTGATTCTCACTAGTGCTCCGGAAAGGATGGGTCGATATACTGCCGAGAAGACAAATCCAGTATTCCCGTGTACTTCCATAAAAAATATTAAACCAACATGCAGTGTGTTGTATGGCCCTGAACACCATAGTCAACTGACATGAAAAAAAACAAACAGAAACACAGCAACAAGGACAACGGAAAATTAAAAAAGCGATTTGCTTTCTATCAGAGCTATGTTGTAAAAACTCACGCATATATGTAGACACACACACACACACAAACACTCGTGCATGCGCATGCGCCAGCAGGCAGTGTCCTAGCGTTCCATTGTGTCTTTATATCCTGGTACGGAGCAGTTGGTGGATTGGCAGCAGATGTGAGCTTGCAGTCTGGGCTGACAGGAAACCTACACACTTGTGCCTGAAAGCCAGATCTGATAATTACAGCTCACACCTCACGCCACATCATTGTCTCAACAGGCTGCCTATTCACTCAAACCAAATCTCCGTCTCTCCCATCACAACCCAAAATAATCCCTTTCCACCCACCCACCCCCTCTACTCATCTTGTTTTTCCCTCATCCCCCCGCTCCTCTCTCTCTCTCCTGCAGAGAGCAGCGTATCCACCACTGAGTGCTGTAAGGTTACTGCCATGTCCCAGGCCATAGCTGTGACCCTCTCCTGCCTCAGTGCACACACACACGCAGGACACAAATAGCGCAGACACACAGACACACTACAAACACACTCAGCACACACACACACACACACACACACACACACACACAGCACACAGACACACATTCAGATCACAGCACACACACAGACAGCATAGACACACATACACAGCACAGAGATACACATCAGACACACACAGCACAGACACACACACATATCACAGACACACACACAGAGCACAGACATGCACTGTACAGGCACACGCAGTAAAGACAGAGCAGCCAATTTTGAAACACGGATTTCCCCTGTATTTTGGATGCCTTGCTACCCAAACCAGACATTGTGTGTGCTATGATCAGGTGTGCTCTGCCAAGTGTAATTTGTTTTCAGCTGGAACTGTGAATCAAAATGGACCAACCGAAACAGGCTTTCTGTTCATGTGAATTTTTAATGAAACTGGGTAACGTGAGACACCGTTAACCTATGAAGCATTGCGCGCTAATTCTTCGCATAAAGGCGCCGTGTCAAATAAAATCTGACTGATTGGACGATAGTTTGATTACCGTCTCATGCTGGGCCTGTCCAAAAACAAGCGCGCTCTGCGCTCATTTGGGAGGCTTTCAGTTTGCAATTATCTCTGGAAAGGTGCGAGCGAGTGTACAGCTCACCTCTGCAATTACATGCTTTCTCGCTCTCTAAATTGAGTGTGTGGGGAGAGATAATTCCACAGCAGAAGGAGCGCTGGACACGCATCATGTTTTTGCGGGGAGGGAGGAAGCGTCACTGCGGTCGCGGTTGTTGCCGTCGTTTTACTCGGTTGTTTGTTTAAGTGACGGGAGACACGGCAGCCAAATGCAAGGATGTGTACAACAGCTGTACTTCCTGTGTCTGCGTGTAATTGAGGTTGATTGCGATTTTCTGATTGAGATTTGCGTAACGCTGTGAAAGGGAGGGGGGAGAGTGGCGGTGACTCAAAAAGCTCTTTATTTATAAGCTACCATGTCATAAAGAGCATAAGTAAAACAGGAATGGGCAAAAGAAAGAACAAAAATAAAGACAAACAAGAAGAGTCAAAACTCATCACGATAATCCACAGTAACTACTATGAATATCACAAGGAAAAAAATTCATTTTCATCACACATTGGCACAAAGCTTTAAAATTTTATTCAGACAGGCACATGTTTCAGGCAGAAGAGAAAATGAGACAGCAAGAGAGAGTGGCCAGGACTCACTCACTCAAGTTTTAAATTGGATTCATATTTTGGATTTTCACAAATATAAGACAAATTATCTGGGCAGGCCATAGGAAAAGACAGAGAAAGAGAGCGAGGTTTAACTGTCAGTTTGTTATTAAATTTTTTCATTTTTGTATTGTACCCTACAATTGAACAAAATTTACAGTGTACTTCATGCTGGTAAAGTGTATTGAATGGAACTGAAATGAAAAGGGAAAGAAACAGAGAGGATGAGGTTGAGAGAGAAGGAAAGAGGGAAGGGAGACCACTGCTTACGACATTTCACTGTGTCTGTGGTGTTTTCAGTCTTACTGCGGACTGTGGAGAGAAAGACACACACACACACACAGATATGAGACAGAGAGAAGCTTTACATGGAAGGGCATTTCATTCATTATTAATCAGCACAGATTGAGGTGCTGGTGCTTAATTGGGAAACTCCAATTAAATATGCAAACCAGTCATTACCTTAGAGGAGGAGCAGGTCATTACTGCTGTCTGAAACTACAGCTACAGCTGGTAACACACAAACACACGTACACACACAGACACACACACGAACACAAAGAAAGACAAGAAATGGGGAATGTCATCTCTTTTGCGTGTGTATATTTGTGTGTGCGAGAGTGTGAGTGTGTGTGTGTGAGAGAGCGTGCATGTGTTCTAACAGTCCTGTTCTTGTGATGTAGGAATATAACACATTACTGTGTGTGTGAGAAAAAGGGAGAGCGAGAGAGAGAGAAAGCGAGAGATATTTTATTGAACCAGTAATCTTCGATTCATCCCTCCTGGATTTGATGAAATATTTCCCTGAATTTTACCTCCCTCCCATGAGTCTCTGCAGCAGGAGGGGGGGAGATATAATTACCAGATATAATTGCCCCCCTCCCTCCTCCTCCCCCTGCCTTCACTCTTACCCCCACCTCTGTGTCGCGGGCTCTCTCTGTAGAGGGGTAAATAAGCACTGGTCATGGCCTGTGATACCACCCCCCCCCCCCCACCCCACACCAAACCCTGCTGGAGCTCCACCCCTTGGTAAAGTCCCAGGGTGCAGTTTGTGGGCCAGTGCAGCTGCTGAACAGATGTCTTTATGCTACAGCAGCAGCAGCGGCAGCATAGCGCTCTCACGCAGCGTGTCCCAAACTGACACTCTGCAGCCGTTCTCCTGCGGCCGCCCGACATGGGAGGAGGGCGGAACCAAACCGGCACATCCCGGGCTCTGAACCACTGGGCCCAGGGGGTTCTCCCTGGCTCGGTCCATCCAGGGTACGGTCAGATATGGAGATGGGGGCAACAGCATTAGTTACATTAGTTACAGCCTCTTTTTTGGCAGTCTCGGGGAAGAAATGTATTGCAGATGTTGGTTGTTATTGTTGCTCTGCGGCGAGGCCTTGGTGTATGCCTGAAGCGCTCCACTGAATATCCAGCTGCATGAATGGAGCATACGACCCAGTAGTTTGCTGAAGGATACTGGCGTCAGGCAGGCCCAAACTCTCCACACCCGGAGAGCAGAGGGTGTGTGTGTGTGTGTGTGTGTGTGTGTGTGTGTGAGGACAGGGGTAAGGGAGGCAGTGAATACGTGACTCCACGGGACTAGGTGGGTGGGGGGCGGGGGGGTGGAGGGCAGTGTGACGTTACCTCCCGGATTCAGTCTGATTAGGCCCCCAGGGGAGGGGCTGACAGCATGGTGCAGCGAGGTTGTGGAGTCTCTCATTGGGAACTGTGCCTGCGTGAATGCAAAGGTCATGGGTTCGATCTCTGCTCAGATCACACACACCCTGCGGGTTGTATGAACACACACACAAACACACACACACACACACCTGTACACACCCTGTTCAACAGGGACGATCCCGAGTTCTACGCCGGTGAAACACATGATCTCCCGTTCTGGAGCGTGGGCCTCAGGAGGAGGCAGCAACAGCAGCATCACTCTTGCTTTCGCATTTGAAAAATGTCCCTTTGTTCCTCGGCGCGGGCTGCCACGCCAGAAGCAGTTTTCACTCCAGGGGAGCGAGCCAACGCAGGCTCCTTCCCAATGGACTCTGCCTGTAACCAGCAGCAGAAGCACAGAGACACCGCTCACACGTGACCCACAGCGTGGGAGCTCACAGCGTTCCCGGGACGGCCCACGGAGACCGCCTCGGGGTCCGAGAGCGGTGGCAGTTGGCGAGCAGGATTACCAGCCTGTTTTACGCAAACATCGCTGGCTGTCACTGGGCATGCTAGGTCCCTGTCACCGGTCCCTGCTTTGACCCTGAGGGTAATGCGTCTTTCTGAAATGATACGTGGCAACGCCTCCGGTCAAGCGGTCAGCATAGAGATATGATAGTTTAAGCCACACATGTTTCGTTCCCAAGCCACGGAACCTCCCGGAAACAATGTGGTTGGGATGGTGGTCAGAGACAGCGCTGGGCTGCTGGCCTGAATTCAGAGCGATACTGGAGTAGCAAGGCCTACACCTGAGGTGGTGCAGCTGAAAGAGAGCTATGTAGAGCTGCACAAACACACTCAGCGTTGTGATGCCATAGTGGTGAATCATACCTGATCAAAGCTGGAAAACAACAGATAGATGGCTTCTAGAATATTAAATGCTATTGTACGTTACAATACATTTGTAAGACTATAGATGATCTGAATTATTGAGGGGTTCGAACCTTGGATGAGAACGATCAGGCAAGGCATTAGCAATGAGCCGTGAACAATCAATTACACAGCCCCTCCAACTGTAATGATCATATGCTACATCAATGCTCAGTTAGTCATGTCTTGAAACCGTGAAATATGAACAAATAGGCGTTGCGCTGGTCAAGTGTCCAAGCTATCACATGATTACACGTCCCCCGTCCCCCAAACCACAAAACCTCTGACCATCTCTCTGTACTTTTCCTGTTATTTTAGGCATCCAAGCTTGCACACACACCATTATGATTTTACATGTTGGATGGCAGTTGGTGTCCATTTGGCAAATGAGTGTTCCTTTTTGTCTGTTCAAACCTGGAGAGGATGGCACATTTCTCCCAGCATGCAGTGCAAGATCAGAACAATCAAATGAACACAGAGGACTAAACAGACGGAGAGGCAGACGGGTCAGATTCTGGCCGCTTTTTTAAATCATTCCCTCACTGTCTATTTCCTCAGTATATTTTCCTGCTGAGGAAAACACAGAAATCACAATGAACTGGGCTTTGAAGAAGGGGTTTCTATCATTCCTAACACATGTCTGTGTATAACACCTCATACACATGTCCCATAACTTAGCAGATAGCACACCTGCATCATACATGTGCTTTTCTTGCTCAGATTTATGATGGGAGTGGGCAACAGGTGCTTGTGCTGCTGCTCTGTGGGGCTGGGCCCGTCCCCTGGAGACAGAGGAAGTGTTGCGGTGTCCCAGTCAGCCCAAGCATGCTGCCTGCCAGGACCCCTCTGCTCAGCGTCTGCTGCCACAGCCCGATGGAGCCGCACACCTGCCTGCCTCACCCAGCTCTCCTCTGTCATTAGCAGCCCCATCCTCCACCTGTGTGTGTTTGTGTGTGTGAGAGTGTGTGTATGCGTGTGCATGTGCATGCAAGTGTGTGTGTGTGTATTTGTGTTTTTTCTTTGTGTGTGTGTGTGTGTGTGTGTGTGTGTGTTTGCTTTTTGTGTGTGTGTGTGTGTGTGTGAGAGAGAGACAGAGTGCATGTGTGTATATGTGTGTGTGAGTGTGTATTTGTGTGTATTTGTAGTTTTTTTGTGTGTGTGTGTGTGTGTGTGTGTGTGTGTGTGTGTGTGTGGTACTGTGTGTGTCAGTTGACAGAGTGAGATATATGAGATAGCAGTAATCAGGCAGAAGAAGTAATAGACTCCTTTTCCCTAACGAGCTGAAATTAGTCTAACGAGCTGTGTCTGTCAACACTGCACTGCACCAGGGGCCAGAGGTGGAGGGAGGGAGAGAGGGAAAGAAGAGACAGAGAGGAAGGGAATAGGGAGGGGAGAGAGGGAGAGAGAGAGAGAGAGAGGGAGAGAGAGAGAGAGAGAGAGAGAGGGAGAGAGAGACAGAGAGAGAGAGAGAGAGAGAGAGACAGCAAGAGAGAGAAAGACAAAGAAAGAGAGGGACAGCAAGTGAGAGGGAGTGAATAATGCAACAAAAGCTACAGATGGGCTGAGATACGTTCAATTCAGTTCAATTTCAGTCAGCTTTACTGGCATGACCAACACAAGGTATTTGTTGCCAAAGCGTACAAGTAACAAAAACAGTCAATAAAAATGGTCACAATAATGAAAATAACTGGCACTAGCAACAGTAGGGATACACAAATATATTGATAAATATTAAAATACATATGCTGAAATGCACACAAATATATATATATACATACAAAGTATATATATGTATGTATACACTAGTACCTATTTGTTGATATTTTTGGTTTTTTTCTGTAAGTATTTGTGTGTTTTTCCATCAGCCTTTTCCTGTGATAAAAAGCCCGGGTCAGTGGAGATCTACCCGGTTATGAACGCGCAGAGGGAGACAGGCAGACAGGCATACGGGCGGACGGAGTGAGAAGTGAATTCTCTTTTCAGGCGGGCTGGCGCTGGCGCAGCGAGCGTAATGAGGGAGCGTTCACGCTGTGCTGCTGCTCCGAGCTGTCGCTGGCGGCTCACCGCGTCGCGTCGGCTTTGTGAAATCGATCTGCTTCTCCCTGGACGACGCCCGCTTTGTGAATAAAGCTCCCTTTTTCTCCCCAGCCGGGCCTGAGGCACAACCAGACTTTTCCTCCGAATTTGAGTCCCAGCTCAGGTGTCTCTTACATCAGCCGCAGCCGTCGCTTGGACAGGAAGTAAAGGACAGCTTGTTGTTTCCAGCTCCATTTGTGGCGGTATGTTTTAATCCAGGATTAATTACCAGCCCAGCCCCTGAGGCTCATTCCCAAACCCAGGCCTGCTCATAATTCATCATACCATAGCTCATACATATCAACAGATATTCTTTCAAGTAGATTAACCGAAAACTGAAATCTGCCACTGAGAACAGCCTTGCTAGCCTTGCATCAAGCCTGAGCAGCAGTCATCTGGTGATAACCATGCTGTAAATTGAGATAATGTATGCACAAAGGCAGAGCAATCAAAAGCAGCAGGTGTTTCACCTGCCTAATCAGCACTCAGTGGGCATTACTCGTTACATATAGGAGAAAAGGGTGGCAAGCCATGCTCCTGTGTTGCCGCTGGGATACGGTTTACGCATACTTATCTCAGTTAAGGACAAGGTTGTCACCATGCACAAGTAAATCTGGCTGGGTGAGCCTTCACTGGAGAGTAATGCCGACGAATGTGTATGTGGTGTAAAGCTCAGTGTTGAAACCCAGTGTTAGACAGGCTGTGGAGAGTGTACGGTTCCGCTCAGATTCAGAGAACGCGGACTCATCTTAGGAGCAGCTGATGGAGGACTAGGAAGGGGTGACTGTGGGATGGAAAGAACAGATCCTGAGCATTCGAATCCTTGCAGAAGCGACAGAGAGGGACAGATGGTGCAGAGATATTTGTGGCTGTGGAGAAAACGGCCAAAATGGCCACACTAAGAGCATCTCCCCTCGCGCCTCCGGGCGGGGGCGCGGAGAGAGGGTTGTCGTGTCCTGCGGCGGTGGCACCCTTTCGTGGGCCTGGCGTGGAGCAGCGGCCCCGGTGGGACCTCCCTCACACACCCTGAGGTGTCGGGATCACTCACCGTGCACTCGCCCGCGTTTTCCAAAGGTCGCCATGTGTGCGCCAGCCTTTCGAGCGAGAGGGAGGCAGTGAGGGGCACTGAGAGGGTGAGAAGACGAGAGGGAGGTGTGAGCAGGATGTGTGAAAACGATAAGAGGGACTGTTCTCTGTTGTGATGCTTTGCCACACCGGAGCATCATTCGTACACACACACACACAAGCACACTGCTAGGAAAAAACTACTTTAACATTCTGTCCCTGACTGTTAGAGCAGATCACATGTGTGCTGCACTGGCAGTATCATTTACTGATGAAGAGCTTGGCCTCTGGCTTGCATATACAAGCTGATTATGTGGTTTGGTATACCAGAATCATTTGGCAACATGGGAGAAGGACACCTACTCCTCTTTGGGTAAAAAACAACCAATGAAGTCCCGTTTTTTTTTTACATAATGCCGCCTTTCCTTTCCATCTCCAGCCAGCCCAATAAGCCATGTCCCGGGGTCAAGAGAGAGGGAAATCTGTTTCACATTTTCAGGAGTGGATTTCTTGAGCAGGGCAGAGCCAAGAACAGCAGCAGAAACATGAGTTCGCCCCTCAGAGGGAAGGGGAATGCTTAGCTGCATTTACTTAGCTCAGAAACTCGGCTCGCTCGACCTGCAAATGCAAACAAGAGAGCGGAGAGGCTAAGTCTTTCACATGACAACAACCGCTAGGATAATATTCATAACCTTAATCTCAGGACAAGTGGTTATTTCATTGTTGAAACAGCAGTGCAACCGGACCTACAGTTTTGTGGTTTTGTATTTACCCCAAGACCGGAAGGTTATAGGTTAAATCCCTGGATGAGTCATGGCAGAGACTGAGGATCTTTTTTGTTAAGCATGGGCCTGAGCATTAGAGAGGGATTGTCTGGCATCCTGTCTAAGGGTGCTCTTGCACGACACCAAATTTGGGAGTGGCTTCTACATTATAAGGCATCCAGATATGAATACCAGAGATTGTGTGTGTGTGTATGGAAGTGAGTAAGCGTGCAAATGTGTGTGTGTATGTGTGTGTGTGTGTGTTATTTGTTATCAGAGTAATCAGTAAGTAGTGAGGAAGGACAAAGTCAGGAAGGACAGAGGTGAAAGCTGTGCGGCACTGGTCTTGGGGGAAATACTCGCATTATGGAAACACAAGATGATTATGTACAGTAGCCCCAGAGATAGTCCCACACACACACGCTCAGAAGAATCTCTGTTCCTTTCCCTGTCTCCCTCACACACACACACACACACTTGTGCGCATTACAGTCTGTCTCTCTCCCTCTTCTCCCTGGAGACATCTGCACTCATGGTGGTTGCATTTCCCAAAGATAACCAATCATACCCGAGATGTGCATGAGATTCCACTGCCACGGTCGGAAGAGCAGAGCATTAAACTTCATTAAACCAAAATGCTGCCTCCAATCTCTGTATGAGGCGGCCAGACGGACGGACCGACAGGGAGGGTGGTCAGCAAACACAGCGTTTGTTCAGCACGGAGGTGTTGGTGTCTCTGTTTGCTCCATAATGGCTGGAAATCCCCCTGTCTCCCTCTCCTCTTCTATCTCCCACCACCGACCCCCCACCCTCAGTCATGCCAGCGTCCTCTAGGGGACTTTGACATTATCAATTAACGCTATGTCTGCTGGCAAATCTGAGATTTTACACAAAGAGCAGAACGGTGATGCAGAGAGGGTTCGAGATTTTTTTTGATTTTGTTAAATTACTGTTTCTTTAGCTAACTGTCTCCAGACTCATAACCAGTAGGAAAGAAATAATCACACACACACACACACACACACACACACACATACACACACACAGACACACACACATGCTCACACTCACAGACTCCATCCCAGGGGCCTTGTGGTTAATGGAATAAGGACTCCAATTAAATAAATGAACACAAAGTTATTACAGCCTGTTATGGTAGTCATTACACCCAAGTGGTCCTGGCGGGAAGGGAGGGGGACGGCTGCGGTGGAGGGGTGGTGGGTGGTGAGAACGCGAGAGAAGGAGGGAAGGAGCGAGGGATAATTGAAGGAATAATATTATGACAGCATGTTTGATGGATGAGGCTCTCAGTTTTAAAACACAGGGGAGATCAGAGCTGGGAGAAGCCAGAGACTGTGCTCTGTATTACACGGGCCCTAATCCCACACCACTGTTTTCATAACCGGGCCAAAGCGGGCTAAACCTGGGATAAACCCGGGCTCCAGTCAAAGGGGCCGCATTCATGGGCGCGGGGCCGGGAGCCGCTCTGCGCGCTGCGGTGCGACGAGCGAGCGCCAGAGGGGTCAAAGGTCAACGTTATTACCGCCGGTAACAAAGAAACAGCTGTTCTGAGGAGCGAATAACAGGCAGGCGCACCAGGCTCTCTCTGGCAGAACAGGGCGTCAAAGTCTCGCCCCTTTAGAAGCCGAAATAAATCAGCGCGCCGCCCCAGGTGAAAGTGATATTGATTGATTACGGTGAGCGAGGCGACAGTGTGGCACTCGCGTCCTGGCGCCTGGACCCGCCCATCGTCCGGCCGCCTCTTTGTGTTCTTATCGCTGACACCTCCGCCTCTCATTCACAAACACCAGATTAATTAGTAGTCCTGACACTGTGAAAAAAAACCCCCCACCAGAACCAGAACCAACATTAGCATTTAAAAACCTGTCTGAGCATTTCTGGAAGACTTTCTTAGGCTGCTTCTATCCTGCGTTTTTACGATAACGGTGGCAGAAAGGGAAACAGCGATGTAAGAGATAATCAAGTCTGCAGGGTTTAAAACGCAGGTCTGTGTCAAAACACAGCCTGTATGCCTTTGCGCATGCAATCCAAAATGTGCAGAATACATTGCAAAATGCAGAAACTGAAATAAAATTAGTAAAGAAGCTCTGCCAGATTTTAAGAGTATGTGTTATGTTTTGTAAAAATACACAAACTGTAAACAACATTCAATGATAGTGTATATGAAGAAAACCACGTATAGCCGCAAATGCCACAAATTATATATTTTTACATATAACATGTTCCTTTTTCACTTTCTCTTTACTAGGGTCAACACACAGACACACACACACACATACACACACTCTAAAGACACCCATGCATGTGCATGTGCACATAAACGCACACACATTCAAACACAGACAGGAGAGCAGTGTTTGAGTTTGTTTGAGTCTGTTTTTTTAGGGTGTGGTTGGGGGGGCTGTTCTCTTTCTGTCATCAAAGAGCTAGATTATAGTGCATTAAAGAGTATATTACAGCGTTCATACCAGTTCAGTGATTTCATCATGTTTGGACCAATCAGTGATCTCAGGACCATGTTTTAATCCTATAAAAGGCAAGTGGGAGCCTCTTAGTCACAGTGTAATCATGTGAAGTAGGAATAAAACTGCTTCAGCCGTGCCGTCGGAGCGGAAGTGCGGTGAACCTGAGAGCTGGGTGTAATGTGAACTTGGGTGGCTGTAGCCCAACGGCTTTTACCCCTCCCTCCTCCAGAGACAGGGGAGTGGCTCCAGCTGCAAGGTGAGGGGGTGAGGGGAGCGGTGCTTTTGGGAAAGGGGAGGAGGCTGTGGACAAACCGGGAAGCGCTTGTCAGCCATTTTAGGTCAGATGTTGCTGGAAACCAGGCAAGGGGGATGGCAGCCAAATTGCCAGCGGGAGTTCCCGGGAAGGGGGTTCAGACAGCGGGCCGTCAGGGTGTGGGAGTGAGTGAGGTGTCTGGATTTTGACGCTTACAGCGCCCAGCTCACACCCAGAGCCTCCCTGCAATCACTGTGTTAATGTCCTATCAGCGGGAAAACCCCAGGGGTCGGATTAGCTCCTGGCTGTACTGCAGAGGACAATGAAACTGCGGGTGCTGGGATTAAGACAGAATTACAGTTCAATTTTCCAAACTCTTCTGCTGCCCAAAAACAGGACTGAGCACAGCCCAGCCAAGAGAAGCTGAGGAAGTGAGAGAGAGAGACATGAGAAGGCTGGGTTAGGGAGTCGGAGAAAGAGAGAGAAAGTGGATGAGACAGAAAGAAAAAAGGGATGATGGGTGTGTGTGTGTGTGTGTGTGTGTGTGTGTGTGTGTGTGTGTGTGTGTGTGTGTGTGTGAAAGAGAGACAGAGCGAAATCGCATCACACCAGGGAGAGTTTAGTGGTCTAGGCCTGCCAGACAGGAACAGACCAATGATGTGATCTGCTGTGATTGTGTATGTGTTGTGTGGAGCATAACTCCCAGGGAAGTTGTGAGAGAGAGCCCCCTTCCCATAGGAAGGTGACGACAACAGACACAAAACAGCCTAACTTCCAAACACTCGCTTATTTCAGTTGCCCACTAAGCCTCTGAAGGGAATAAAACATATTCAGTTACTTTCTGTGGTGTTTCCCTGCTGTATTAAATTGTTTTTTTGGAGAGCTGGGAAAAGGAAAATGGACATAGAATGATACTGAATGTAAAATCTTGTATGAGCCAGCCTGATTCCAGCTCTACAGTGGGAAATGGGTATAATGTGCCAGCCTGGTTCCAACTCTGCAGTGGAAAAAGTTTTAGGGCTTCCTCAGTGGCACATTCATAGGTTCACAGGAAGTTCAGCTCGAGGGCATCAGCCTGGCAGCTGGCAACACCCCGGACCCCCCTTGTGAAAACCCAGTGGTCTGCAACACCCCCAAAGGGAGGAGGACCTGGGGGTGAGAGGATCAACTTTGGAGGGGGGAAGGGGGAGTGGGGTTGAAGAGGAGGTGAGAAGAGCAAGAACTGAATTTCATTACCCATGAGGGAGGGGGTGGCGGTTCAAGAAGGGGGTAAAGGAAATGGAGGAGGTTTGTCCAGAGCCACATGACCCACCTCTTTACACACACACACACACACACACATATATATATACAGTATATATGTATATATACATGTGTGTGTGTGTGTGCGTATATATATATATATATATATATATATATATATATATATATATATATATATACACATACACTGATTCACAAACACATAGCCACACACACACTGACAAACATTTTAACACAGGGAACAGTTTAGAATATCATTGTTATGAATTATGCTTGGCAGACACATTTATCCACCAATAAAGTAAGATGTGTTAAAAACACTTTCACATCCCCGACAGCCCTTGACTTTGTACAGAGCTGACGTGCCCTTCGCGCAAAGAGCCGTTAAAATCTTCCTCCATGACATCACTCCAGGGGGACATTAATCTGTGCGACACCAGGAAGAGCTCCGAAGAGTGTGGGATAGGCCTTTTCTTTGGGAACAGGGAATGTAGACTGTTCCTGAAAATGCAAAGTTAAAATATGAAGTATATAAAGTATCATATTATAAATAATCATCACCTTCAAATGTGTATATGTTTTGTGTAGCATGAAATTTTATATATAGTGCAACATGTTCAGGAAATAATCTCGAAATATAAATAAGTGGTGTATGTTGTACATGCTATATGTTCTTAATACTCTTAAATATATTCTTTAATTTGGGGGATTATACCTGAGGATTTATAGCTTTTTAAATGGGGTAGCTTCTCTGTGGTAGAATATGAGCTATGGTCGTGAGTGCTCACCCCCTCAGAAAAAGCACTCACATGCTGGCTAAATCAAAACCACATGCTCTCTGTGGGTAAGGGTTCCTGAGGGTTTCTCTCTCTCTCTCTCTCACACGCACACACCATACAAACAGACACACACACACACACACACACACACCACCATACAAACAGACACACACACACACACACACACACACACACACACACACACAAACAGACACACACACACACACACACACCACGCAAACACAAACACACACAAAAATAAACACACACACACTCGCTTGCCCTGCAGACCCCAAGGAGCACAGTTCCCATAAAACAAACAAGTGGTTTGTTTAAGAGATCAATATGGAACGTCAGGGTTTTCATGTTTTCAGTCTTCAAAGACGAGTGTTTATGGAGGCTGTTTCACTGGGGGGTGGACCGAGGTGTGTGTGTGTGTGTGTGTGTGTGTGTGGGGTGGTGGTGGTGTTTTTCAGAACCAGCATCAGAGATCTAGCCTGTCGTTTACAGCCAGGCTGCGCTGTTTATCGATATCAGGTGAAAATATTGATTAAAAAATTCAATTACCGGGCCATCCGTCTGCTGGGCTAACGGCTTCATGATAAAGAGCGACATTTCCCAGTGCACTCCACTGTGATTTCCCCGTTTGGGTTCCAGAATATTCAAGTTCAATCCCTCCTTTAATTGCGTGTCAAGGTCTCATAACGCATGAATAATTCATCATTTGGTGTTTCTCACTAGAAAAGGTCCACGTATATGCCCCCCACCCCACCTGCCCCCCACCAGACAGGTCGTAGAGACCCCGGGAACATGAAAACTCTCTCTCCCTCCTTTGTTGACGTGGACCCGTCCCACGGATTTAAAGGTCAGGCGTTTGGTTAGCTCCAGCTGTAAATAGCCTGTCCTCTAAAGGCGTCCTCTCTACCCTCGTCATTTTTCTCCCTCGCCCTTTTCGTTATGACAGATTCTCACCCCAACAGCAACCCTCCTCTCTGTACACGCGAGACATCATCTACATACTTCCACATTGTGCTGACTTAGAAGAGTGCTGGGCTATGACCCCCCCCCCCCAGCCTTGCCCCTTTCTCAACACCTGCCCCACTCATGGAGTAACCCCATGTTAAGTTCCAAAATCCTTCTCCGTCATGCACAGAGTTAAGGGGAACCATGTCATTAGCATGTCTTGGCTAGGGAGCTGAACCTATACCCTTCTGGCTACAACAAACTGTGCAAAAGACCACTGAATCAGCCCTTATGACCAGTCAAGTGAATGAAAATCGGAGAATATGGCATTTTCATTTCCAGTATACCCTGCTGCATAGCATGGCTTACAGTAAAGTTGGTTGTGTGGTTATATGTGAAGGTTACTTCTGAAACACCACTCGTATTTATGGGAATTCAGCTTTGGTACCCTGATCAAGAGTACGACATCATCACGCCACAGCAGAAACAAACCCACAACTTTATGCTTACAAATCAAGCCCCCATCACTGCACCCTGTGACCACTTGTTTCCAGAGGACAGCAGGGTCTCCTGTGTCGGGGCTTTGACATGGAAGAGCCTGACAGTATGACTTACGCTCTCATGGTAAAATATGAAAAGTGGATTGTGCCCCCAAGGCAGGGCCTGCTGCAGAAGCTGGGTCAGAGAGAGGCACATTTTAAGAGGGTAAGAGCGAGTCACTCTGGCAGCGAACTTGTGGTTTGGTGTGGAGCTGCGCCAGCATTGAAGTTTAATTCAACCACAATTTTATGAGCACACATGTTTTTTTTCTCATCTTTACTCCATTAGGAATCCATGCAAAAGAGCCATTATTGGTTAATTAGGCAGTAAAACAAGCTGATTTGAAATTCTGTCATAGTTTCCGTCACATCCTATTTAAGATTCAAACCCGTGGCCCCCTGACCTATAAACTCAGGGCCTTGACGACAGCTCCTGAGTATCCTCAGAGCTGAGGTAAGACAGATGGTGTGGCCGATGGAAGAGTTTGTGGTGTCAGGGGTGGGGGGCAGGGGGTTGCACACTGCTAATTAAGGCCTGGATTCAATGTTTGTCCTAAAATTTGCCTAACAAAAAAAGCACAAGTTTGTCTTTTTCATTCGTTTGGGTGATTGCTGAACTTGCAGAACAGTGTCTGGGAGGACAGAGAGAAACCCTTGCATTTAATTGTTAGTCAAAGCCAAGCTTTGATCCAAGCCTAAATCCTGCTCATCTTGGACCTTAGGCTATTTCAGGGATTTGGGATAGAGTCAGGATCATCACTCAGTGCTGAAAGGATGAGGACGGCTTTCTCATCTACAGGAAAACTCTGCTCAGCCAGATATAACAATCATAATGCCACTGCAACATCCATGTCTCATTTCCTGTATTTGCTTTTGTAAGTAATGCTGTGAGTATTATTTTCGGGATCTCAGGAAAAATAAAATCTTCAAAGACTTTGCAGATTATCACAAGAAAATAAACCTGTTTTAACATGATACGCAGATACGTTATACACACTGTGGAGGTATGAGACAGGACCTGAAGAGTGAGTTTTCCTCAATAGCACCGAGGTAGGAAAGATGCACAGGTAACAAAGGCCATGGTGGTGTTTGGGTGGGGTAAAGTTTTCATTTCGGCCTGGGACATTATGTGCTGCCTCTTCATGCAACACGATCTCCTTCTTCTCCCCTCTGGTGAAAAGGCATTCTTTCCCCTCTATTCATCCTTTCTCCTGTTTCCCCAGTGCTCAGAGCCCCAAGGGGGCCTAAAAGCCTGGGACTGAAGTAGCAGCAGGGGGTGGGGAGAGGAGGGGCAGGGTTGGGGAGGAGGGACAGACACACACCCTACTTCCTCCCCATTAGCAGAGAGCCCCCAGGCCTGAACGCAGAGGAGAGAATCTTCCGCAGAGATAAAGGCACGAGGAAAGATGGATGACGGGGTGTGTGGATGTGGAGGGAAAGATGGATTGAGGTAAAGAGAGACACACAGGCTGACAGAAGGCCAGGAGGCAGCACTGCGGGGCCAGTCAGTAAACAAACCCGCTGGAGATGGGAGAAGATACAGATGGAGGGGCTGATACACACAGGGACACAGAGACAGAGGCCAAACAGACAGGTTAACGGATGGAAGGACAAATATAAACAGACCACATGATCAAGCTCCCCGGCGCCACAACACACTCAGATCCTGCTTCCTGGTAGGCACCGTGACGACACAAGGAACAGGCTTCTGGGTATCCATGGAAACAATCACTTAACCCCCCCATACACCTTGGAGGTGAAACTCCATGAACCGCTAAAATGGGTGGAATGATCACGTTTTGGTGTGGAGAGCAAAGCTTTTTGGTTGGTTCATTCAGTTGAGTGGCTGATGGCACATGGTGCTCTGGATGGCCTTCCTTCTGGTGTCTCTCACAGGCCCACACCTGGTTCCCACTGTTCTCATGTGACTCAATGCAGCAGCCTGGATTTCAATTGGTGGGCGTGTCACTTCCTGCTCAGGTGCTGCTGACCTACTCTCTCTCTCTCTCTCACACACACACACACACACACAAAAGTAGAAATACTGGCTAGTATATCTGCAAAGAGAGGTTAAACCACACACACAGTAGAAATACAGGCTAGCATATCTGCAGAGAAAGGTTAAACCACACACACACACACACACACACACACACACACACACACACACACACACACACACACACACACACACACACACACACAGCACTAGGATGTCTCATATCTGACTCCTTGATCTCCTCACCCGCACTCAAACTCAAATTCGAGTGGGTCACAGAGGGGCACAAACATTCAGACCTCAAACACTTGGCGCCAGGGGGGATGTTTACTTTGCACCACCTCTCAACTGAAGTCTCCTTCCAGGAACGATAGACAGGTGCGCTGTAAGCACACAGCTTATCCAGACTCCGCGCGCTAAGCCTCAAGCCACCACAGTGCCCCCAGCTTGTTAAAAGATAACTCCGCTGTAATGATGCTGCCACCGTTTCTCTGTAACCTTCAGAACATTCCCGCAATGTCACAACAATGTTGCGCGCGAGCCGTGAAACTGGCCGTCCCCGTGAACCCGCAGCGACACGCCGAATAATTGCCTCAACAATTTGTGGGTTTATCTGCTTAAACCCCGCTCGCCCTTAATTACAGCAGCCAAAATCGATGGCATTTCAGCCAATCTT
Source organism: Megalops atlanticus (assembly GCA_019176425.1). NCBI lineage: Eukaryota > Metazoa > Chordata > Actinopteri > Elopiformes > Megalopidae > Megalops > Megalops atlanticus. The sequence continues at coordinate 22,255,249 of CM032877.1, read as the reverse complement.
CTCCCTCGCCGCAGTGCCCCACGGTGCACTCCGCTGTTTGTGCTCTTACACAGATAGGGATCAAAGAACACACGCTTTCCCATTAAACGTCGCATTCAATTAAAGCGCACACACAGAACGACTGAATGCTGTCGATAACACAGGTGATTAAATGGCAGGTAAAGGTGGAGGAAATGGCCGTCATCAAGTCCGCTGCGCCAAGACACGCAGAAGAGTTGCAGTCTGGTGCCGGCCGAATGGGATGACTCCAGAAAGTAGAACCGCGCACTGGAAATACAGCACGCTCCAAAAATACCAGCGGCCCGTCGCTGTCTAAAGTCACCTTTGGCAGGGAGTACTCTGCGCTAAAGCTCAATTTATGAAGCTGATGTTCATAAAGTGAACTTAGGGGTTTGAAACGTCTGGGACACAACGGCGCTGACAACCTTCCATTTGATTTCTCAGATCAATAGCGTGTAAAGCGGTCCTGCAGGACTGCAGTTACTGTACTTCCCATAAAAGCATCCATCCGGTATCATTGACAGGGGAATCTGCAGAGTTACTCTGCTCCGCTCCTGGACGGCTGCGGTCTCCCAGATCTCCCTCAGCCAAAAGCACCCCGAGAGCTGGGGAGGGAAGCCCAGCTCACTCATTATGTGCACGGATGTTACAGTGTGCACACGCATGTGTGTGTGTGTGTGTGTGTGTGTGTGTGTGTGTGTGTGTGTGTGTGTGTGATGGACAGTGAGCATCCAGCCTTGTGCTTCTGCTCAAAACAGACAGTAGATGAGTAAAAGCGCGTTATGATGGTCGTAAATAACGCAAGCATGGCTTGACGCAGTGACACGGAGGTAAACAGCGCTGTGAATCTTTATTGTGAACAGACCTGGATTACACACTGCAGGGAATGAACTCTCAAACCCATATAAAATAGATTTATATTCACAGATACAAGGAAACAAATTAAAAAGAAGAGACAAAAACAAAAACAAATGCTCGGTTTATCTAAACAGACCCTCAATGTGAAGATCTGTGTTTATTCTCCCAGAATTCCAGAGGGGTAGGGCATCCCATGCTTCCTGCTCTGGGGTCAAAGTTCACCAGTAATGGCCACCAGGTTTTTGGAAGTTGGCTGCTCTGGGGTCCCAGCGAGCGGGATGGGGGGTGACCAGGTTGACCCAGTCACCGTGGTACCCATCGTGGGGTACAATGTGTCCCAGAAAGTCTAGCATCATACTCCAGATTCTGGGGCAAAGAGTAGCTTGTGAGGGAAACCGCTGTGGAGTAAAAGAACGTCTGACCAATGATGTCAATACCAATGATAACCATCATAATGATAATAAGTCCTTAATATGGCTTTCCTGTTCAAAGTCCATTTACACAAAAAATAAGATTCAACAGTATTCTTATGGTCTCTTTTTAAGTCATCTCTGTGCTGTGAGCGCAGAAATCTCTTTTGCTTGCTCTCAATCTCTGTTGCAGAATGACAACGCTCAGAAATCACTTAAATCCCATTAAAACATCAATCTGTTGCTTAAAATCTCAAAGTGCTCGTAAGTTTCTGCATGTGTCAGAGTACGATGTGGAGCTTGAAAGCAAAAAATCAAAAGTAAAAATAAAGAGGCCGGATTATGAGAAGGAGTTCTGAGGCATCTCCACATGAAGGATTAAAACTGGGGAAAATATCAAACGCACAGCTTATCCACTCCTACTGCCTTCATGTCCACTCCTCGGTGGTTGGCAGCACAGTCAATTTCTGTCGAACAGACAGTTCATGTTGTCTTGAAACGAAAAAAAAAATATCCCAAAGGATTCTGGCAAAACCATTAGCCACAGCTTATTGGCTCATTGGGATGGCACTGTGATGTCATATTCCGGTCTGCGGGACAGACTCCTCCCCCGTAGCTCTGGCAGTTTCTGGCTGAGGGCCACCGCAATAACAGCAGAGATGGGGGTCCTTGTGTGTGGGTCTCTGTGTGTCTGTGGGGGCCGGGGGGGATGGGAAGGGGAGGGGACGAGGCTAACAGCGCGCCGTCATGGGGCTCCCCGTCTGTTCCCTCAGGGCCTCGATACTCTGGAGGATCTTCCTTTGATGTCCAGCCAGGGTCACGCCAATACGCAGCAGGTCTCTGGAGAAGAGAGAGAGAGAGAGAGAGAGAGAGAGAGAGAGAGAGAGAGAGAGAGAGAGAGAGAGAGAATGGAAGACATCACTATGTGCCTCTCTGATAAACAGCACCGCCAGCTCAATAAAGACTAAGCTACGGCAGAAGATAAAGACAGACGCTGAGGAAGAATGGAATCTCTTTCGCGCAGACAGAGATGGACAGAGACAGAGGCGGAGGGGTACTGACTCTGTGGAGATCTGCGCGACCAAGTCGAAGGAGGTGAACCCGGCCTGGATGAAGCTGTCCTCGTAGCGCTCCATCTTGATGGCTCTCAGCCATTCTCCCACAGAGCCACAGGCGGAGATGGGCGGGGCACCTCGCTGATCCAGCAGGGGGTGAGAGGGCCTGGGGGTGTCAAAAGAGGGGAGGGGGTTACGCCGGCTCCCCAGCTGACAGGAAGTGACACTGTGAGAGTTCAGGGGCGTTCGCTTGATTGACGAGTGACTACACTAAGTGGGAGAGGGGGTGGAGTCAGCGCCGGCCCTGAGTGACGGGTCCCGGCAGGAAATTGACAGCAACATGCACTGAGAAGCAGCGGGTTTACACAGGGACTCTGACTGACTGGAGGCTTGCAGCACTGTGACAGACACGGTCCCGGGGGGGTTGGGGGGCACTCTAACGGAGACATTGTCCCGCTCCCTGCTGTATCTGCTCTGGGGCGTTCTGCAAATTCCTCAGCTGAAAGCGCATAGCCTTCAAGAGCTGCTCTGGAGGCAAAGATGAAACTGGAATTTTTTTTACACCAACCGCAGCCCCCCTCCCTCCACACCCCCCTCACTTGCCTTTTCTTGAGTGTTACTGCAGGGTGCTACTGCACTGGCTATTGAAATGTGATATCATATCCCTCCTGAATTCAGTATGGCACTGGCTGTTGTAGCACTCTGTGACAGACTCATGTTTACTGTATGTTCTGCCTTCTCTTTGTGTGCCACACCGGATAAGTTACTAGATGTCAATGAAAATACTCCCTATCCCCCCTCTCCAGCTCACCCTGCTCCATCCCGGGCCACGATCTTGAGCGAGGCGGGGTTGCGGATCAGTTTGTCGAGGGCGCTGACGATGGCGGCGAAGCGGGGTCGGGCGGCGCGCTCCTTCTGCCAGCAGTCCAGCATGAGCTGGTGCAGCAGGGTGGGGCAGTCCGGGGGCGGGGGCAGCCGGTAGTCCTGCTCAATGGCGTTGATCACCTGGGGACAGGGAAGCAGGGCTGCCGTGAAATCACCTCCACACACACTGGATACAGATACTGCCATGCAAGACAGATCACATGACAACAGACAGCCAATCAGATGCAGGCTGAGAATGTGAGTGACAGATGCAGAGAACCCACTGCCTGCTTTGACATGCACTCAAGGATTTCCAGTGTAAGACACACAAGCACACACAAAAACACACATACACACAGATTGACAGGCAGGCACACAGACAGACAGAGGCGAACAGACAGACTCACATCCTGGTTGCTCATGTCCCAGTAGGGTCTCTCTCCGAAAGACATGACCTCCCACATGACGATGCCGTAGCTCCAGGCGTCCGACGCCGAGGTGAACTTGCGGAAGGCAATGGCCTCTGGGGCGGTCCAGCGGATGGGGATCTTACCTCCCTGAGAAACGGCAAGAGAGAGGGGCTATCATGGAGCTGGAGCAGGCTGGTGTTATCAGGAAGCTGATGTGGGTGGGCTTATAACGGGCTAACCAGAGAGATGGTGCAGGCGTAGGTGTGGTAATAGGGGTCTTACCAGGGAGCTGGTGTAGGTGGGGTCGGCAGAGTTCTCCTGCAGGAAGCGGGACAGGCCGAAGTCAGACACCTTGCACACCAGGTTGCTGTTGACCAGAATGTTGCGGGCGGCCAGGTCGCGGTGCACGTAACTCATCTCCGACAGGTACTTCATCCCTGAGGCAATACCACGCAGCATGCCAACCAGCTGGATAGGAGTGAACTGCCCGTCATTCAGCTGTGGAGAGAGGGAGGGGGAGAGAAGGAGGGAGGGGGGACAGGGAGAGAAAGGGAGAACGAGACAGAGACAGGGATGGGGGAGAGAAAGGGAGCGAGAAAGAAGAGGGGGAGGGAATGAAAGAAAAGGGGGAGAGTGTGATGATAATTAATGATGATGATAACAGATGATTACAACTTTGTCCTTTAAGAATTACAATGTTTAACCTGTGCATATGTTAACTGATTTAGTTATTAGTTATCCTTTGTTTGTTGTGCACTATGCTTTCGCAGTTTTTATGAGGTACATGTCATGCCAATAAAGTATGTTGAATTGAACTGAATAAGTGAACACTGGGCTAGACAAGGAGAAACTGGCAAAATATACAATATGTATTTCATGCCAATAAAGCAAACTGAATTAAACTGAGGGGGAGAGACATGGAGACACAGAGAGAGAGGAACAGACTGAGACAGATGGACAGATGTACAGGTAGGCAGACTGATGGACAGAGGCACATGCATACATAGACAGACAGACAGAGGCACAGACAGACAGACAGACAGACAGACAGACAGACAGACAGGCGGAGCAGACGAACCCTGAGGAAGGAGTCGAGTGCCCCGTTCTCCATGTACTCGGTCAGGATCATGACGGGGCAGCTGGCGGTGATGATGCCCTCCAGGTGGATGATGTTGGGGTGCTGGAACTGGCCCATGATGCTGGCCTCGCTCAGGAAGTCCCGCCTCTGCTTCTCCGTGTAGCCGCCCTTCAGGGTCTTTATGGCCACGTAGTTCTCCTTCTTCCCCGGGATCCTGAGCCGACCCCGGCACACCTCCCCGAACTCACCTGAGCGGGGCAAGTCACAGGGCCAGGTTAGGAAGTCAAACACGCTCTACCTCATCCTGGATAAAAACATCTTTTCCATAATAATTACTGTGCAACTATTTATGCAGAGTTTGGCAGAGGGATGAAGGGAGATGACCTTGGGCGTGGGAAAGGCTCTGAAATAAGATTAATTATTATCATGATTATTGCTGTTATGACATACTAAAAGAAGCATTCGATGGCTGATGGGAAAATTCCCAGCTTCACAAATAAAATGAATAATCATCATCATCATTATTATTATTATTGTTATGACATACTAAGAAAAGCATTAGAAGGCTAACACGTAAACCCAGCTAACACACAATGACAGAATCCCTAGCACAACACAGTGGTAATGCTACAGCAACAGCAACACAGTGAGAATGGGGTTTATTAGCTAGGGGGGGTTTATTCCACCCTAGGGGTCCCTGCAGGGGCTGTGTGTGGGTGTGTGGGGGGTGCAGGCAGAAGGGAGAGAGAGGGGCAGACAGGATACATCCCTCAAAATCTGATTGGGGGGGAGAATGTTGAATGGCCTTAGGGAGGACGTGTTACACAATGGGGGTGCGTCACAATGCAGCGCATCAAAAATTTAGTTACATTTTTACAGCGATCGTCACCCGTATTTCAATTACCGCACCGCCAGCCATCAGTAATAGAGAGCGCCTTTACGATCCCCACGCCTGCAGATGCATAACTGCAGTTATTAATGTCCTTTATGAAAACACAGACGCGGCCTGCATTCTGTCCGACCCGTTTTATCCCCACGCGTAAATCTGACGCAGGGCGCTGAAACAGCTGTGAGTTACGAGCGAGAGATCACTTTGTTAACTTCAATTACGATTTTAAGCCAGTGACTAGAGACAGAGGGAGGAGGGAGGGAGGGAGAGAGAGAGCACCTCTTCCCATGTTATGAAAATATGTAAAGAAAAAAAAAACATTTCAGTAAATTTCTGCAAATTAAAAATTACTTAATTTTCAAGACAATGAAAAAGTTCTGATAAAGGACGAAAGGGCCCAATAGCGCCACAGTATCTCGGCCTGCCAGAGCCAGAGACAGCAAGTAACCACGTGGCACTGATTAATAACTAATAAATTATTAGCCAGACATATAATACGTTCTATAAACTGTGAGAATAACTCCAGGTGTCACTTTACCATCACAATAATCATTACTATAATGACACTGCTCAAGCTGTATATGTTCATTGGTTTAAATATATGTTTGCATTATTTTTTATGCTGTGCACTCAGCTTTGATAATATACACAGAATTTATTTCACGTCAATAAAGGAAATGAGACGGGGGGAGAGAGGGATGGGGAGGGGGCAGGAAGATGGGGGAGAGAGAGAAAGGGGGCAGGGAGAGAGTCAGCGCTCTGCATGTAAAGAGGATCCTACATTAGCTGAATCGTTCCATTCGTTTTTTTAGGGGTATCCTTTCCCTCTTTAGCATTTATGTATTCTCTGTACAATTGTTGGGGGTAGGGGGTTGTGAGACAGACCTGTCATGCCAATAGACCACATTAAACTGATCTGAAATGTTGGGGGAGACTCACCAGCTCCGATGACCTCCTCGATCTTAACGAAGGAAACGTCAATCTCCTTGGCAAACTCTCGCACAGCCTCATTAGGGTCCTCATAGGTGAAGGGATCAATGTACACCTTGACACCTGAGAAGGTCATGATTGGTGGGGGGTGTGGGGGTTAAAGGGGAGACACCACAAAAAAACAAAATGAGCCAATTAAAAGCAGAATATGTAAATATGTACCAAAACCACACCAATCAAATATGCTGTGTGTGCGTGTGCACTTGTGGATATAGGTAAACTCCTGAGAAGAGCATATTCTCGGGACAGCTGAGATGTTGTATGCATACTTCAGTTAAGTGCACAACAGGATTAAATAAACCTGGTGGGATTAAACTGGGACCGGCTGCATGCTGTGCAGTAATGTGGCGTATACAGTTACCCCATATGCAGTTATAGGGAGTTCAGTGCATTGCTAAAGATGTGGTAATGCTGGTAACAGTAAGACTGAGAGGTCACACGTACTCGGCCCCATGAGGTACTGCCCATGCTTATCGCTGATCTCCGGGTCCTTCACACGGCTGTGTTTGCTGCAGGTAGGGAAAGATGGAGGACAGAAAGAGAAAGGAGGAGGCACAAAAACAGTATAAACTGTAATGTTTGCCATACTACACCTGCTGAAGTCAGTTTTGTGATCATTTTGGAAAGAAATGAGGACTGTCCTTTAAACAACTACAACATTACCCACTGTGCTCCACACTGTGCCTTCTTCAGGCTGTGCTGAGTACTGCCAGTGTTCAGCACGTTACTGAACACGCATTCCTCTGCTTCCCACTCTCCCTGTCCTACTTCCCCTCTCCCCCTTCCCTCTCCCTCCCTCTCCCTGTCTCTCGCTCCCCACGGTTTTGTTTCTGTGGTGTCTGCTTTAAATTCTTTCTTGTCATGACAGAGTACGAGACTCCCAGCGTTGCTCAACATGCTCCGCTCCGCTCCGTCTGTCTGAATTCTTCCCCCACGTCTTCGTTTCCCCTCATTGTGCTCGCTCCCCTGTCTCGTGTTTCAGGTGGGAACGTTTAGCTGGGGACTCGTGGGTTTTTTTGTTCTCTCTCGTCTCTGCAGAGACGGGTCCTGGCAGGTCTGCCACGCGTCGTTGCGACGGGAACCGGAGCGCTCTCCTTCTCGCAGGACTAAAATAGCCGCGGTGACCGCCCGAGCCTCCCGAAGGCCCCGTGTCACCGTTCCCATGGTGCTCGCTGCTCCCTGGGTCACCCCTATTGTTCTCCTGTCCCACCTCGAGGAGACCAGGGTGGAGAGACCGCATCCTGTCCAAATAACTCCCCCACCCCCCTCCTCTGTACCTTTTCTCAAGGGCACCTAGGGGCCTGTTCGCAGAACAAATGCACTCAGCTCAGGGAAATGTTCTGGGCTGGACACACTAAACATCACCTCACCTATGCTTTTCCCTGGGCCTCAGCTTCGAGATATGCCACTTGCCAGGGCATAATTAAATTTAATCTCATTAGTCAAAATCAATGTCATGACCACTTGATATATAACGGACAGCAGCATGATAAAACACTGGTGATTCAGATCAGCAAAGCTTTCCCCGTGTGGATCAGTGCCCTCGTGTCGGAGGAGTCTGGCGCTGGCCAGCGTCAGTTCTGTTCTGGCTCAGATCTGAATCACTTCATGGGAGCCATGGCTGAATGGTCCGCTGCTGCCGGCCTGGTTCTGCGGTATCGCTGAAGCCCTCTGGACTGTGCAGCTCTGCCCTGCATGAAGCCGTCGCTCCAGCACTCCCGCGGAGACGTGTCATATTCAGGAGCTGCTGCTGATAAAAACCTCCGTGGCCACCCTCATCCCTCCCACACAAACACCTCTCCTCTCACCCTCCTCTACTCTTCCCCTGCTCCTCCTCTCCGCTCCGCCTTTAAGCCCCTCCCCCCTCCTCACCGTATGCAGAACACCGCCATGGCAATGACAGTGATGAGGAGCAGCGTTCCCATGGCAACCAGAACCCCAGTGACCATCAGCTGGGAGTCAGGCGTGTCTTCTGAGAGGGAGAGGGAGAGAGAGAGATGGATGGAGAGAGGGGAAGGGAGAGAGGGAGAGAAGGGAAGGGAGGTTGACGAAGGAGAGAGGGGAGGAGAATGAGGACAGAATGGGGGAAAGAGGTAACGGCCATTAGTGGGGCTCGGTGATCCTCCAGTACATCAATCATACACAGCAAAGGTGAAAACACACACAAGCAGCGGCATTAACAGAGACACAGGGGCAGGGACGGGGAGCGGGGGGACGGGAGGGCGAGAGGCCTGGCTGCTGCTCACCATTCGGCTCGGTGCGGAAGGTGTAGGCCTTGCTGAAGGAGCCGTAACCCGCCATGGTACGGGCGCGAACCTGCACCTCATACTGTGTGGCCCTGCGCAGGTCACTGAGAACCACCTGGTTACTGACAGTCTCCTTATACCTGCAGGAGTTCTCCTCATCACGCCGCTCCTACAGGGATGGGGGGGGAGAGAGAGGAGGGGAGGGAGAGAGGGATAGGGAGATGGAGGGACAGGGAGGGAGAGGATGAGGTTTATTGATTACAACTTAACCTCAGACCCCACTCAGTGCAACTCCAATCCAGGAATCTTACACCAGTCACAAGACACAGAGTTTGCACAAATGCTGTTTACACAAATCTAAAATGACACAGTGCCAGTCAACTACCCATCCCCCCAACTCCATCCCTGGAAAAAAAAAACGAACAAAAAACAAACAGTGGAGATAATTTATACACATAACACCACCTCATCCTGCTCAAGCAAAGAGATCACACCTCCCACCCCCATCTCATCAGAGACCACCACATATTCCTGTCATGCTGTAAAAACTCAGATCAATCCTCACTCCGGATCTGATGGAACCTTTAAACACCCTCTCCTCCACAGAGAGCTTCCTGCATAGGATGACAGCCATTTTCAAACGCACAATGAAACCTTTCACTGGGGCAGTTCTGCTTTGCTTGTGTGGAGGGAAAGCCCTCACCCCCCTCTTTCCCTCTCTCCCCACCTTCTCGCAGTAGCGGAGCTGGTACAGCAGGATGGCGTAGTGTGGCTCGGAGGGCAGTGTCCAGGACAGGGTCAGGCTGCTCTCCGTCGCCCGGCTCCCCCTGATCTCCGACACCAGCATCGGCACTGCGCACACACACACACACACACACACACACACACACACACACACACACACACACACACAGATACAGATTAAGGGTTAGTTGTACGGGTAAAGTCCCTCTGATATGATTTAGGATGTCACAGTTGCGCAACACACACAGCAAAGGCTCTTTAAGTTATACTTTAACTTAACACACATTTTCACCTTCAGCTGGCCTTTTACACTGGCTTTACTTGCCCTACTCCTCACCCTGTATCCTTACTCCTCTACAATACTTGACCCTTACACTCCCCCACTACCCCACCCCCACCATTACATTCCTCCATTACACTCCATCATTACACTCCATCATTACCCCCCCACTCTGCCGTGATACTCCTCCATTCCCCCTCCCAGTTGGCTCACCGTCGCGGCTGGTGGTGATGTTGACGCTCTCGCTGGCCGGCTCGCGGCCGCTGTTGTGGGACACGCCGTTGAGGGCCTGGATGGAGAAGGTGTAGGTGGTGTAGGGCCGCAGGCCCCAGACGGTGACGCGCCGGGTCGTCAGGTTGCTCTGCGAGGGCCGGTAGCTGACGCTGTCCCCGCAGGCGGAGCAGGGGCCCCCGGGGGCCACGCAGCGCAGGCAGCGCACCGCGTAGCTCAGGTCCCGCCGGCCCCCGCTGTCCAGCGGCTCGCTCCACTCCAGCGTCACCGAGGTGTCGTTGATCTGCGTCACCACGTTGCGCGGGGCCGAGGGGGGCTCTGGCGGGGGACAAGGGGGTGGGGCGGTACAGGGTTAGGCCTTTATTACTCACATTCATATTTATCACCTTCTCCCTTTTATCATCCATTGTCCTGCACACTCTCGCTCGCATATTGCCCTGCGCACTCTCCTCAGTACACACTCTCACTGCGCGTACATCATCCCGCACTCTCTCTCCCTGCACTCTCCTCAGAGCACTGCCCCGTCCTTTTCATTACTGCTTTTATTTGCGATCTGAAGCTTTTTATCGTTCTCCTTCCCTTTTTTACCACTGTTGGTTTTAATACCCCATTTTATTGTACAGTAAGAACGTGAAGTGAAACTGCTGCATGTTTTAGCACCGCGGTGCAGGATCTCAGCGTTAGCGTTACAAATAATTAAAAAAAAAAAAGATTTAATTTCAGAGATAATGATCAGCAGCAATGAGATTAGGAACTGTAATCACTACCAGCGTGGAGCGAAAAAACACAGATATGGAAGCGCAGAGGGTGGGTGTGCTGCAGATTGGCCGGCCCTTGGCAGCTGCACATGTCAGCGGTAAGGGCCGGTATTGCCAGCGTTCACACGGCCGTCGGGGCTGCTTTTATTAATGATCTGATAACCTGAAGTGACAGGAAGTGGGGATCGCTCTTGGAAACAGGCCCAGCGACACAAAGAGGATGACAGTATGACAATAGACTCAGCTGGGGGTCAATTCCTCTTGCAGCTCACTGACTGAGAGCCCCATTCACATCCATTCAGCGTGGGGCGGGGGGCACAGAGAGCCCCCAATTAAACCCTCCTGCCACTCAAACTTCAAACACTTGGTTCCAATGTAAAGAGCCGGGCTGGAAATGATATTTCAAACAGAAATCGGACCCGCCAGCGGCGGCCGCAAAATAAAACTAGGAATGTTACACTGCGTCTGAGCAACATGGGAGACGGCTCTCTCAAAAGCACAGAACCGGGAGATGGAGGGGTGCAGAGGCTGCAGGAGAGTGAATGGAGGAGCCGGAGAGAGAGGGGGGGCAGAGAGGGGTCATGGGAAGAGAGAAAGAGAGAGTGAAGGAGGGAGGCCTGAAGGAGAGGAACATGTTCTCATGTTTATAAATTCTATTATCTTCTAGTGATCAATTACGGCGGCGCGGTCCCTCACACTCATAAATCCATTATAACCTTGCTCTGGCAATACTGAGCTTTTATGGCCACGCCGATAAAGCACATCTGAATTTGTGAGAAATGGGAGGGTTTTTATTACTACTGCCATTATTATTTTAATATTGCTTTTATTACTGTACTGTTCGTTCAATCTCTCACATTTTTATTTTGTCGTTTTACTTTTGTGTGATCTTGTTGAAATGACTACACACTGTGCTATATGCAAACCGCTCTGGCAGTGAGTCAGAATGCCAGTTGCGCCAATACAGCACATATGAATCTGAGTTCCAGGAATGGGGGGAGGGGTGGGGGTGAATATATTACCTATTTGTTCTTTTGTTCTCTAGCTGTTTTTTTTTACTTGTAAATCTGCAGTTTTGTAAAATCAGTTTCATAATGTTTGCTGAAAATGTGATTTTGCTTTGGCAACACAAGTGTTTCTTTGTGAGGCCAATTAAGCCACTTGAATTAAAATTAAGGGAGCTGAACAGAATTGAAGCTGACTGAGTTGAGACAGATGGAGAGAGAGATAGGGAGAGGAAGAGGAGGAGAGAGAGAAATTGAAAATGAGACAAAAAGAGAAGAGAAAAGAGTAACAGCAACTGAGAGACAGAACTCCTTCACACTTTGAGTGACAGAGAGACTGTCCTTCCTCCACTGTGCTGCAGACAAGCACACAGTCCCTGACCCTGCCTGAGGGACAGTAACCACTGAGCCACCACCAAAGTGCTGGAGCACATACCTGTTTCTTTGCGTGGTTGTTTTAAGTTCATGTGTAAATGTTCTGTTTTATGTTTTCACCGTACATTATACCCTAGTGTTTTTATTAATGCTTTGGCAAAATATTCTGTGCCGTGACTCATGCCAATAATTTAGGCTGAAAATGGACCTGACAGTGAGAGAGAGGAGGACTAAAAAGACAGAAAGTGAAGAGGACAGAGACAGGGAGAGAGAGAAAGAGAGAAAGGAAGCTGTACTTACTTGTGCATGCCATTTCAGGGGTGTCGTTGTCCGCTCGGAGGTATCCAGGGCGACAGGCGCAGACGGGGGACCCAGCGCTGCTGGACTGGCTGTTCGCAGGACACTGGGCACACAGGCCCGCACCCTGCCCGGACTTGAACTGTCCAACCGGACACTCTGGGGAGCAGGGGGAGAGGGACGCCTGATTAAATCACCCAAAATGAACAAAATTACCACCCCCCCCACCACCCCGAATCCAGAGGCTGCAGCCAAACGACATACAAAATAAGACAAACTGTGCCGGAATCATCCGTTTCTCACTGCCAAGAGACATAAACATCATTAGAACAAATCTCAGGCCCTCTGCCTCCCTCCATCGCAGGATCACAGTGACCCAACCGCTGCATAAACACACTCAAACCCCAGTTCTTCACTCAGGGCTCTATCAGGGGAGCCTCCGGAGCTCTGCCTGCCTGCACGCTCCCCTCTTCCCACATCAAACTTCTGCATCAAGTAAAACAGGAGAAGCAAACATAATAAACTAAACAAAATAAACAGCCATAAATCCATATATCAGAACTGCTGATGCTGCATTTCCCCCATACGCGCAGTCGTGTGAGCTGCGCAACCTTTGAAGAGCTGTTCTAGAAGTCACGGCATACCCAGACGGCCTCACGATCGCATGCACTCACGCACACTGGCACCAGCTCACAAACACACAAACACACACACACACACTCACACAAAAACACAAGAGTGGAACACTACAGTTTATCATCCAAGGAAACCACTTCTCTAAGGGACAATTTTAAAAATGGTAATAGAGATGCTGCTATCCTACTTAAAGTAAGTTGCTCTGGATAACAGCATCTGCTAACTCACTAAATGTAAATGTAATGTACACGTAAATTAGTTCTCTGGGCCAGCACGCACCTGGAGTTAGAATGCGCAGTAAATCTCTGGGATTAGAATGCGGAGTAAATCTCTGGGATTAGAATGCGCAGTAAATCTCTGGGATTAGAATGCGGAGTAGAATGCAGGGTAGGACGCGCTGCTCTCCGCTGCACCCCGCATGGGAAAATGTTCAGTGAGAAAACGGAATCCACTCCGGTGAGGAAGCGCACGGGAGCAACCAAGTGTTGCAGAGTGAAAAACATTTCACACTTTTAATTTCATTAGATTTAAACTGAGACGAAAATGGTTGAGGCCTGAGGCAAGCTGCAAGATGCACATTTTGCACGTTACTGTCGTAGGGCTTGACAGAAGCCCAAGACTTCAGAGCTGCTGTTTTTTTTTTTTTTTTTTTTTTTACTCTGTCTTTAAGAAATGTACTATGCTTTTCGCTTGCAAATATTTGGTCGCCCTCGTGTACTTTTTGATATGAGGACAATGTCCCACGCCATTTGCCTTGTCGGCTCTGATTGGGGGTATATCTAGCTGCCCGAAAGATAAATGTGAGCTTTTCCGACACGGCGGGGCCCATTTATCATTAACCAAATACTAAAAAGAAAACCCAGATAAAGGAAAAGGTGTTAACTGTGCTGGTCAGGAAGTCAGTGGCCTGCGGAAAAAAAGCACAGCGTCAGCCTGATCTGGGGGCAGGATGACTTCATTACGGCTCGAGCCGGCCTTCCTTTCCCAGACTGTATTAATAGCCCTCTCTTTGTTAAACATTTACAGGGCAAAACTTTCGCCTCTTTATGCCTGCAAGTTTCCACCGGTATAACTGCTGAGTGGACCACACTCAGAGAGAGGCGGGGAGGGGGGAACAGAGGGAGAGCAAGAGACGGGGGAAGGGAGAGAGAGGGAGAGAGATGGAGAGAGGTAGAGAGAGAGGTACAGAGAGGTGGGGGGGGGGGCAGTGGGAGAGGAGGACAGCGTGAACAACTACCTGATTAACAACATAAAAATGAAGCCATATTTTATTCTCACCGCTTGTTGAACTGATAAGCACATCTATAGAATTACAATATTTAATCTTTACACATGTTCACTGGTTTGAATGTATAGCTTTTTAGTTCTTTGTTTCCCTTTTTCTTTTTGCATTTAATATGTTTTGACAATGCCTATAAAATGCACTTTGTGCCACTACAGCAACCTGAATTGAATTCTGACAGTGAGAAAAAGCTTGTTGAGTATAAAACACACACACTTTTACAAAAGGGGACAGTTGCTGTGCACACAGACACAGGTTTACAGTGAATAGACTGGGCTTGTGGTGGCAAGTCACTCAGAGCAGTTTACAGACAGTAAAAGCCAATGACAGGACACTTTAGGAACATCAACACTTTGCTAGAGGAGGCTGATAAAATATTTACACAGAGGTGGACTGGACAGTCTATAAACATTTCTCTCTGCCAAGCCTTCGAGAGAGTGCGGTTTCAGCGGCAGGCAGGAGGGGACCCTGCGTTAAGTCTGCGCAGAGACGGACGGCAGGTTTACACACTGAGGTGCGCGTAAGGTGCCACACTCATCACTGCGCGTTAACGCGGTGGCCTGAGGGAGAGCTGCAGGACTCGCACTGCGCTGATGAACAGACCTGATCTGGAATGCGACCCCGCGCTGACCCGGGGGAGCGAGGGGGTGTGAGGGGGCCGTCCACACACATTAAACACAAAGAGTGTAGCAATTAGCACAGAGCGCTCCCCACCTGGAACAGTGAGTGTGTGTATGCGCGCGCGTGTGTGTGAGAGAGAGACAGAGGCCTGGATACAATCAACATTTGCCCTTTACCCTGACTAACACACACACACACACACACACACACACACACACACACACACACACACACACACACACACACACACACACACACACACACACACTCACACACACACACACACACACACACACACACACACACACACACACACACACACACTCGCAAGCATTGCACTTCTGTCATTAAAACATTTTATTTCATCAACACTGATCATCTCTAAGCTCTCTGAACTGTGGAATACAAAAATGACTCTTGCGTTTAATTACGAGTCGAAGCTAAGGATGAATGTGAATGGAATCCCACCCAGAGAGTGTGTGTGTCTGTGGTGGAGAGAGTGCTGGAATTACAGCCAGGATCCTTTATTTTGGAGCGGCACTGCTACTCTGCCTGTAGAGACCTGTAGTGCTTTGGCAGAGTGTGAGCTACGCCCGTCAGAACAGCAAACCACTGAGAATGCCACTGTGAGCCGACGGCACACGGAGTGAGTGTGTGTGTGTGTGTGTGTGTGTGTGTGTGTGTGTGTGAGCGCGTTTCTCTCCATGCCTGCTGTGGCTTGACCAAGTGAAGTCACCTCTCCCTCCATTATCTCTCATTCTGCTGCTCTGGACTTTAAACAAATCCCGCTCCCCACCCTCTTTCCCTCCCCCTCTCTTGTCTCCACCACCCCCTTCTCCCTTCCACAAACAAGATGGGGGAAAAAAATAAGTAATCTGGATTCAATAAACATTACCCTCCATCACATGGAGAGAGGTCACAGTGGAAGGAGCTGCATGATTGAAGTTAGCGTCGCGCTGTTAATGCAGCTCGCGCACACACTGCCCTTCCACCATTACGGACGCCCCCAAACAAACGCGCTTCTCGGCACAAGGCATGATGGGAAACAGATGTGAGGGAGGAGGAGACAGCTGGCATTTTCAGAGAAGGGGGACCGAAGGGGAGTTACCCATGAAATCATTAATATCAACTAAAACGCACAACTTGCCAAGACTCGGGACATGATGTTCAGGAGAATGTTGACTCAGTTCCACGTTCAGCTGAAGCAAAGCATTACAAAGATGTCAAAGATGACAGGGTTCTCTTTGTTTTTGGAGAGTTTTTTTTGCTGGCGCCTCATTTTCAAAGTGAAGGTGACAGCAGTGTGCTGTGTCAACCATGAGTACTCTGTGCTTTTTTGGCTTGTTGTGTTTACCCCATAACAACCCAATCACATTACAGAACACCCACAAAGAATACCCCAAAGCCTTCTGCACTGTGCGAGTGAGTGTGTGTTAACCCTTCCTGAACTCACAGTCCGGCTCCTCCCTGCCACACAGCTTCTGAAGTGGTGGCAGGTGACCTCAATGACCTGTCTCCCCACTCATGACCTTTCACCCCACCCAAAAGGCTTTCCATGTGAGACATTTCTCTGCAAGCCACTCAATAGTATACCTGCCTCTGTTCTCCCCTCCACTGAAAGAAAAAAAAAAACGAAAAAGGAAAAAAAGCCGTTCTTTGTTTTGGATTCAGCTCTCAGGTTACACCCATGTTCCAGTAAGTTAACCCCTTCATTCCTAAACCCAGATCGTGGAGAGGTGGGAGTGGTACCGGCCTCTCCTCTAAACCAGAGGCTCACAGGTTCAGTTCCTGAGTGGCACATTTCTGTGGTACCCTGGAGCTAAACAGCTCCCCCATTTTCAATCCACTGAAAACACAGGACGTGTAAGGTAATGAGTCAGACACAGCACAGTCGGTCTCCACGGGAAAACACACTTGGCTACGCGCATAACCACAGACAGCACGACAGAGGGGGAGCAGAGCCGGGATCGCTAATGGCAACCAGCTGCAGGCCACTGCGATGTGCTGCCTGGACTGGTAGCCAGAACCGGGAGGGAGGGGCGTTTACAGACACTCAGGGGACGATAAGGAGGGTGGATGATGTGGACAAATGTTTTAGTAAGTCCTCCACCTCCCCCTCTCTCCCGGTCTCCAGCTTGCTCTCTCGGACAACAGCGAATCTCTGCGCCTCCGTCCTCTCCCCTTTCCACAGGCACTTAGGCTCTGGGTCTGTCAAGGAGAGTTAGCGTGTACAGATTTCACGATCTACACACAGCAGAAAGTAAGCGTGTGTTTGTGTGTGTATGTGCGTGTGTGTGTTTGTGGGAGACTGTCCATGCCGTGCCCGCCACCCCCAAACACCCCCCCCACGTGCTCCGCTGCCAGCCGTCACTCACCCCTGCAGCCAGTGTCCATGACGGGCTCGTATCCCGGAAGGCAGGCGCAGGAGGTGCTGGGCTGGCCCACCCACTGGCCGTCCTCTCCGCAGAACATGCGGGGCGTGCCGGGCTTGGCGGGGCGCTGCGCGGCGTGGGCCACGCACTCGCCCTGCGCGTCCTGCACCAGCGTGCGCGGCACCGTCTCGGGGAAGGAGGAGAAGGAGCGCGTCAGGGCGGGGCACTTCTTGAAGAAGACGCGCACGGACAGCAGGGCCATGCAGGCCCCCTGCGCCTGGAAGGCCAGGTAGAAGCCCCGCATGGTCAGCGGGCCCAGGCGCAGCGTCTTCACGTTGGACTTCCTCTCCCCGCCCTTCCGCAGCAGGAAGTCCGCCGCCACCGTGTCCACCTGCGGGAGCCGACGCACAGCCGACATCAGCACACAGTTTAACACTCACACATTAACACTCAATTTAATGTCTACACATTACCAGTTCAGCACTCACAATAGTGCACAGTTTACCAATTTACACATCCACACTTTACTACATACACATTGAAACACAATTTAACATGCACACATCAACAAAAAAAAATTCACAATGACTCAACACAATTTAACACACATCAACATAAACAAAGAGCACATAATAATATACACATTACTACAGCTGAACACACACACACACACACACACACACACACACACACACACACACACACACACACACACACACACACACACACACACACGCTCGGTCTCTGTCTGCTGTAATAGCCCAATTCTGAAATGGGCTGCTCAGCTCAGTATGATCACCGTGTCAGTAGGCTGTTGTTCCAGCCTGGCAGTTCATCACCAGGTAATCATGGTGTCTCGCCTGAACCTGAAAAAACCCTGAACGGGCTTCCCCACAAAAATCCGGGACGGCTTAGCATAAAGGCATAGTAATGAATGAGTAAGCCTGCATTGACCTTGGTGTGCTGAGTTTGAGACAGGCCCGGTCCTGCTGCGGAGCTGTAGTACGGGCGGAGTAAAACCCGCTCTCACCTTGACGTAGGGGTTCTCCATCCAGGGCGGGTGTGTGGGCGTGGCCTCGTCCGAGTCGGCCTGGTAGTAGAGCAGGTTGAAGGTCTCCTTGCAGGTGCGGTGGTGGGCGGGCAGCGAGGAGCACTCCATCATGGTGAAGCGCAGCTCCACGTACACCTGCGACGCGCCCCGCCGCTGGATCAGCTTGCTGCGCAGCCAGTGGCTGCCCGAGCTGTCCGGCGGGCAGATCTGATAGGTCCGCACGCTGGTGCCCTCCTCGTCCAGACCACTCACCTCCTCCCACTAGCACAAAGGGGGCGGGGCATAAGGAGGAAGGGGAAGGGGGAAAAGGTCAAGGAAGGGTGGAGGGGGCTGTGGTTAGTTGTCAAGTGATGGAGAAGACTGCAGTGGACTAAAATGGACAACATTTATTGCACTCTATTGTAGACAACTATATCAACAGACTATAATACAATACAAAATGATACACAGTAAGACACTGTTAGAAATGACAAGGAGAAGAGAGAGCTCACAGGGGAAAGAGAGAGGAAAGGAAGAGGACAGAAATGACAGCATGAATGGTAATGTAGATGACAGGAGAGAGAGAGAGAGAGACAGAGTGAGCAAGCACAGGGGGCCGAAGGACTTCAGGAAGGGGAGAGTGTAGAGGAGGCAAGAGAGTCAGAGAAGCACAGGCTTATTACCAACTGAGAAACAGACACTGCAGGGGATGACAGAGACAGAGAGGGATGGTGGTCTGTACACACCTGGGGGTTCACGCGGGGATAAACTGTCCACTTGAGGTCGGAGGTCTCGGTCTTGGTGTACATCAGGATCTCTGTGAGAGGAAAGCAGGCGGGGTTAAACTGTGTAACAGCACGGTACAGAACAGCTTCCCACAAGGTTCATAACATGGCTCTCAGTATGGTCTACAGCAGTGTTTCTCAACCCTACTCCTGGCGACACCCTGTCCTGCATATCTTCTATCTATCCTTGCTCTACCTACCTGACTGAACAGTGGCACGTTTTATTAGCTGAGCACACCCGATTTAATCAAGCAGCAAGGATAGATAGAAGATATGCAGGACAGGGTGCCGCCAGGAGTAGGGTTGAGAAACACTGGTCTACAGAACCCTCTTGGTAAAATACAGCACGGTGCAGTGCGGTTCACAGTGTAGCTCCTCACACGGTTCACAGCACGGCCGGTCTACGGCAGCCCCAGTGCGAGATACAGCAGGGGGCAGAGGAAGTGGCAGAGCTCGGTGCACGTGTGGACAGGAGCACAGTTTACACAGCACACCCCACCCCAGCCGGGCGACACTGCAGTCTCCGCAGAGCACGGACGGAGTGCCTGTCACACGCACCGCAACGACACAGCTGAACCCCGCAGCAATCCGGCCGTTTCAGCACTCAACACGGCAGGGTCTGGAGCCTGGCACACAGGACCCCCGGTTCCCACCCCTCCACAATTTATAAATAACCTACCGAGAAAATCCCCCCAACCCACCCCAATACACCATCCCAGAGGACTGCGGGACATGGGGACTAACTGTGGGAACAGGGGAAAAATCCTAAAATTACACACACACACACACACACACACACACACACACACACACACACACACACACACACACACACACACACACACACACACACACACAGCTCTCCATTCTGTGATTTAAAAAGCGAGTGAGTTTCTTTAATCTCACAGTCACAGAGTGATTCTTCTTGCTGCGATTGAAGTATTCAGTGTGAAACGGTTTTCAAACTGCAACAATGGCTGCGCAGAGATCACAGCCAGATGGAACTGAACTTTTTAAAAAGGTTTTTAAGTTCTGAAAATGTCTTCTTTCCCCTCAGTAGAATTCAGTTCAGTGCATTATGAATGATCATTATTCATTTTGGAGAGCTTGCCTTTCTTAAGAGAAGCCACACGCGTTTTGAGGCCGTTAGTCACCCTCGGGGTTTTCCCCGGCAGACTCAGGTATGTAAAACTCTCCATCCCTCCACCTTTCACAGGAAAGGAAACACCTTTACAGTTAAACTTACTGTTTACTGCATTCTTTCCTCTTAAAAAAAATCAAATTTTCCTCATTTTCCACTCTGTTTTTGGGTGTAGCGACATGCTGTGGAAGTGTGGCAGCCCTTAAGAGGGGAGGGTGGGGGGGAACGAATGGGCCACGGGAACAGGCCTATCGAAACAGCCTAAATCCCACTCTCTGCCTGTCGTGTCCATGCACAGATGACCTGATCCGGCCCCGCGGGAGGAGGCTGAGTGTTGTGTCTGATTCTAGTCATCCGCACCCTCTTGATTCGCTCCATCGTTCCTTTCATCTCTCCCTCCCTCCCTCTTCCCCCTCAACCTCTCTATCTCCTTCCCCACCATAGTCTTCCTACTCTCCCTTGCTCTGCCTCCTTCTCCTTTTGTCCCTCTTTCTTGTCTTGTTGGTCTTCCCCCTCTCACCCCTTCATGACACATCCCACCCTTTAACTTCCCCCTTCCACCCCTCTTCCTCCTCTCTCCTTCTCCCTCCATCAGCGTCCTTCCCTGCGTCCCCTGGTGCCCCGGCACCTCGCTACCCTGTCCTCCCCATGACACGGGAGAGAGAGAGAGAACGAGAGAAAAGAGTCTGGGCTGCAGAGCGATGATAACCAGAATCCTGCAGGAGAAAGGAGGGATCAAAGCACTCCCCCCCCACCCCCCGCGCCCCACACCACAGAAAGGAGGGATGTGGATAGAGGGACAGAAACAGAGGGAGAGAAATGGGAGGAGAGGAAGGAGAGATTAATAAACAGACTGAGCGGTGAGAGGGGACTCAGGAGAGGGGAAATAAGGAGGAGGAAAGTGCATTGTGTTCTGAACCAGTAACAGCGGCTACAGCATGGCGCTGGGGAAATTACCAGGCCCCGCCATATGAGACACGTAGCGGGGAGCGTGCCTGTGCACAGGGGGGTGTTACGGCTTATTAAAAAAAACTCTGGGCCTAAGCATGAATTACATGTCCGTCCTACGCCCTAAAACGGCAGAACACCATTTCTGTAAGGCAAATTGATTTCAGAGAGGCGTAGCAAAAACAGGTACGGTATGTGGAAATGGGTCATCCCCCTGCTTGGCCGCTTGCCACGATGAGCTATTTGAGATATCTTGTTATTTAAATGCATACCAGTCTCCCTCTCTCACTCTCACTCACTCTCACTCACACACACACACACACACACACACACACACACACACACACACACGCAGAAAAGACATTTGTTTGCTTGGCAGTTGCTGACCCAGGGTGACTTGCTCAGCATACGGTTTTACGCAATATCCACATCTGCAGTTGGACACTGACTACAGTCCTATAGTTTATGCAGCTCAAGGGTAAAACAGCAGGGGCCCATCTGGGATCCAGAGACACATGCACACATATACATACACACACCTGCACTTACATATACATACGAGCACATGCACGCACACATACACACACGCACACACACAGAGCTGATAAGTGATAGTTATCAGAAGAGGTGCGCACTGGGAATGCAGTGGGAGGTCATCGCCCAGGTGTGTTCAGACAGGTGTGGAATGGTGTCAGCTGAGGAGCAGAGGTGTCAGCCAAACGATAACCATCGTGGTTATTATTCAAATCCTGCTGGCTCATCACCCCCGCAAACACGCAGCCGCAGCGGCTGCACCGCAGACACCGTGTCAGAGGGAGCAGTCTGCACACGGCCCCGGGCGGACCGGCCACGCCCCCCAGAACGGCACTGCGTCACCGGCGTTTCCGACTGAGGCAGGCTCTGTCATTATGCTTTACGAGCCCGGGTGCCTCTGTGTGTTCCAGCGTGCATGCACGTACAGGTGTTACCAAGGAACATCCCATAATTAACGCGGTGAGGCAGCAGGCATCGAGTTTAATCGACGCCAGTCACTGTCTCATGTCTGCGTGGCGTGACTTCACCATAAGTCACTGTTACTGTGGAGTGTAACAAACAGAGCTGCTCTGTGACTGTTGTCAAGACACACACACACACACAAACACACACCACAGTGCAGACCCTTGTTCTAGGATTCTCAGTGCCAGCAATTTGGATCCAGGCGTGACGGAGTGACCTCTGGCCAAAGGAAATCTGAATGGGAGCAGCCAGCTCTCTGGACCCGGCCTGAACTCAGTCAGAATTTTATCATCTTCATTTTCAATATCCCAGCCTTCATTCCAACTGCAGCTTTTGTGCTCCGGCATTTAAAACAGCTGGAGCTGGAGAGGAAAATTCTAAACTCTGGGTCACTCTGGAGATAAGTCACAAAGCCTCAGGGAGTCGACTGCATTAATGAGCTGCTTCCCTTCGACACTGACACACTTACACCACACAGAAACTTCAACAATTCAACACTTTCTCCAAGACTTAGGAAAAAGTTGCCGTTGTGCAGCGTAAAGCTGCGCAGATCCTAAGCCTGACTTATGCAGTGAACCTGCGCACACTGCACATTCTGGCGAAGGCAGTAAACCAATGCAGCCTCTGACACACAGCTACAGTGCTCTCTGTGTGGCAGGCCCTCAACCTGAACTATGGGGCCACTGACACCATCAGGAATGTCAAAACCCTCCCCTGTCAGGTGACCCTACACGTTCCAGGGTCACAGATACTCCAGAGTGAGGAGATAAAAAGCCCCCCCCACAGTCCTAGGGGGGTGATGTCATCGTGACCTGTCAAACCAGGCAGCAGAGCAGTGACTGGAACCAGGCACACAGGCCAAGAGGGCGGGCTAAACCAGACTTAACCCCTCACACCAACCCAGAGACTCTCTCTGACATACACATAAATCCTACACAGTCCCATGCACGCACATACGCGCGTGGACACACAGGCCCAGACACAGACACAGACACAGACACAGACACAGACACAGACACAGACACAGACACAGACACAGACACAGACACAGACACACACACACACACACACACACACACACACACACACACACACACACACACACACACACAGTCAGAGACTCCCTCACACTCCCTCACAGACACACTCACACACACACACACACACACACACACACATACACACACACACAGCACTGAGTGTGCTGGGAGCAGCAGCAGCAGCAGCAGCAGGATGGGCTCCAGGCAGTAGCTCTGTTACAGAGGATGTTTCTGGGGTGAAGTCACTCAGAGGGTCCGGGAAATTAAACCGAACAGACACCTTCTGACACACAGAGCAGCTTTCTGACAACCTGCAGGAGGCACACACGAACAAACGCGCACATACTCGCAACGCACATGAACGCATACTGGCACGCATCCTCCCGCACGCACACACACCATTAACACCACACACACCCATACCCAGAACACACATGCCAACATTCATTTCAACACACATGTAGCAGAGGAAATTCACACACCAAAACAAAGACACACCCTTACAGATAAATGCAAATCCTCTCTCTCACTCTCTCTCTCTCCCCCCCCCCTGATGAACAATGTAACTTTTCTAAATAAACAAGATGCCAGCTGAGGGCAGTCAGCAAACAGAGAGCGGTTTCCCTCCCTCTCCAGAGTGGAACCCTCTCCTTTCATACTCTTCTCTTGCTGGGTCTTTCCCTGTTGGCCACAGGGGCTCTGTGGACTCAGCGCAGCCGCCAGCGCTACCCTGTAATTACACTGTTTTAATTAGTGGGGAAAGGAGAGCACGAATTAGACAACACCCAATCTGGGGAGAGTGCGAGGGACGGACGGAGGAGGGGAGGGAGGGACAGGGGGAGGGAGAGGGTAGGGTGACATGCCAACACATACACAGACGTACACACACACACACACACACACACACACACACACACACAGTGCAATACATCTATACTTTCTAGTCCTGGAGCCATACTCCATTTACCACTCGCACATATCAGTAACTGCCGCACTGGACTCTGAGAATGTGTGTGTGCGCGTGTACGTGCATGTGTGCTCATACTCCACTGTGAGTATGCTTTTCTGTGTTGCATGCAAACCTCTAAATTTCCACAACCTCCCCCCAGAGAAAGTATTGCCAAAAAGTATGGCCTGATAATCAGCCTTGCATGGTGATGGAAAACAAACACCTCTAATGTTATGCGAATTCCTGCTCTGGTTAGGAAAGGGATCAGATAAAGCGCTACGTGTGACCACAGTACTGGCAATGAGGTATGTCTGTATGGCAAAGAGGCCACACCCCCTGATGACCTCACAATGCAGGGCTCATGGAGGCCTGGACTCCTGTGCGGTGGTCAGCCAACCACCAGAGACCAGATCCCATTAGCATATCATCAAGGTCACCACACACGCCCGTGTCACCTGTCTCACCCCAACCTCCAATGAACAGGGTCTCACATCAAAATGCTAACCACACCTCAGAGCAGGTGAGATTGGGTTATGCAAGGAGTCATAACCAGAGGAGTGACCCAAAAGGACCAAAAGGAACCTGGTAAAACCCCTCTGTCGCTGCTCTAGTGCTTTGGGAACAGTGTGACACAGATAGAGGTAAAGGAATAGAACAGGAAGGTTGTATTCCCAGGTGGGGTCATGCTGCAGTACCTCTGAGCAAAGAACTAAACCTGGACAGCTTCCGTGCATATCCAGCTGCACATGGAGATTACATGCAAAATGTAAATTCATGGATATGAGTTTGCAGTCAGTTTACTCTGAACCGCATTGCTGCTCTTAATCAGAGTGCTTGCTTTGACTGGGCCACCTCTACAGTAAAGACTGAAAGAGTTCTGGAGCTGAGGGCCCAAATTTCAGCGCATAAGATGGCACCAAAGCACTCGCAAAATGCTCCACAGCTAACACCCCGGGTCTTAAAATATTAATTTTGCCCCAAAAACCAAAAATCTCGTGAGGTCTTCTCTATAAAGTGTGCTGAGTCTTTGTTCATCCACATTCTAACTGCAGTCGTCAGCCCCATGGGTTCCAGCAAGACTCCCTGGCACAAAGGATGACAGACAACTGCAGAAACCAGGCTGCAGGGCTCGCCATTCTGTCGAGACGGCTGCAGAAAACCACACTGTAGTGAAGGGCGAGAGCAGTCACCCCACCCGGCCTCGAACCCGGGTCTACAGGGAACCAAAGCTGCAGCTTGACCGCAATGCCAAAGAGCCAGGCTAGTTGGTATGGCAGTCAGAGCGCATACTCAACCTTAGTGACGGCACTGCGTCACACTGCCCTCCCCTTCGGGAAGCACGCCCATGCGCTTCACACACAGAGGCGTCCCTCGCGCAATGGTTTACAGGACCATTCCCCTACTCGTCTGAGCATGAGGAGGGAGGACCGGCACCGATGTAACCGATGTCTAAACACACTGTCAGCATAATCAGGTTTACAGGCCTAAGGTTAAAATGGGGTTCCTGGAACCCCTGGTCAACACATTTTGCTCTTAGGACATTTAAGTAAAGACAACGATAGTAATATGTCACATTATAATGATGTGTGTTAGACATCACTCACCCTGCCTGGGCCTCATTAGGGTCACTGAGACCTCACAATAATAATAAAAAAAAAAACAGAGGAGATTAATTTATATGTTTTTTCTCACTTTGATGGCAAACCAAAGTCTGCAAGAGAATAATAACATGTCCTCAAAGTTTAACTGGGAAGAATTCGGTCAGAGAGCCGAAAGCTGGCCGCGCCCAGGAGAGTGAATCGGAGCCAGGCTGCCTTTTACGAAGATGAGGAAAGTGCTTTTTCTGTTTGCCAAAATGAAGGTTACACAGTGCAAACGCGATATGTGCCCTGATTAAAACAGGGTCCACATGGAGTGGGATAGAGCCGAGCGGGGTGGGGTGCGGTGGGCGTAGCCCGAAAAGGACGAAGTATCTGGACCGGGGCGGCGAGTGCGCATCGAACGGAGGAGAAAGCTCTTGTACTGAGGTTGTCATTTCACAGTTTAATGGGAGATCAGTGTCAATTAAGCGCTTAGTGTAAGCGAGCTAAATTACACACATCGCCAGTGCTGCCTGGCTCCAAAACACAGCCTCAGCGTAATTAGAGTGGTGTAACGAGGCTGGCCGTGCCACTCGCCCTCGCCGAACGGAAAAATCACAATCAAAGAGCCTGGCAGCCATGCTGTGTGTGTGTGTGTGTGTGTGTGCGTGCGCGCATGCGGGCGTGTGTGCATGAGCATGTGACTATGCGTGTGTGCAAGTTTTTGTGTGCGTGTGTGACGCAGGAGTGCCAATCGCTCTCCGACAGACGCGAAAACAGCTGGAAATGGCAGGGAGATCAAAGGAACAAAGGAAAGGGAGGCACACACACACTCACACACACACGCACACACACACACACACACACACACACACACACACACACACACACACACACACACACACACACACACTCTCACGCACGCACGCACACACACACACACTCAATGCCCTTAGACACACAAATACGCGCAATCATTACCGCATGTACCCAAAGACATGTGCTCACAAATCTACACATAGAGGCAATGTGTCTTTACAAATGCTCCCCCCCACACACTCTCACACCTGTTTGCCCTACATCTCACAGTCATCCAGAATAATGTTTTCCTCCCTGGCATATATCTCTAAGTGTGTCACACTGTCAGGTTATCCTCCTGGCTGCTCCTGCACCAGCAGTTCCTCACACAGCATGATATCACACTGAACATTACACTACTGTGTACACACATGTATATACTGAGTTAAACACACAGCATGGGGGCACACAGACAGAACGGTCCACCATACACAACCTCATGATATCACCATGACGATTCCTCCAAATGGAGGACATTATTTATTAGCTTTGTGCATGACCTTAACCGTTCTTATTTCCTACACGGATTGTATTTTCCATGTGTACAGATAATTATTTACTGAAGCAATGCAGGTTGGGGCTCCTCACTCAAAAGTACAATGGTGGGGCCCCTTCATGGGAACTGAGCCAGCACCCTTCCCATTACTGAGGTTAACTCTGTAAAAACAGGGGGGGTTCTCCCCGTTCCCCTGCGTGTAATGGGGGCTGTCGGGGCTCCTGAGGGAATTCCGCTGCGTGTGGTCCCGCGTAGCCGCCCCTGGTTCCGAGCACCTCCACTCTCCCCGGCGGTCTGAACCCTCGGCACGTCCCCCCGGTCAGAGATGGATATCTGGGAGTGTACCGATGGGCTTCCTGCCTTTGAGTCACCACTGGACACTGTTTGTTTAACCTGCGGATTGTGCTGATGGGCAGCTCGGGCCTAGCTCTCTCCCCTAGCCTCTCCCTCCCTCTATCCTTCCATATTTCTCTCTCTCTCACACCCTCTCTCTTTACCTTTCTTTCTCTCAGTGTGTTTCATTGCTCCCTGTGTCTCCATACACACACACACGCGCGCACACACACACACACACACGCACCAGACAAACATGTGAAGCTCTCTCAATGATTTGTGGATTCTATCAAGCATACTTACAAACACACATATACATGCACTAACACATACACACACAGACACACACGGACACATATATAGGCTTTGACGCACACCAGATCTTCCTCAAATCTTCTTCCACGCAGCTCTGAGGACAGGCTGGCACCCTCCCCCCCTGTGTGCTTTCCAGAGACCCAACTATACCGCCCCTCTCTGCCTTATCAACTTATCAACAGAAGCTCCCCCGCCGTTCACTGTCTCAACACAGGAGCGTCCTCAGCACGTGGCCAGAATTCGAACGAGACAAGACTCCTCTCTCCCGTCTTCCCAGCCTGCCCCGACGCTACCGTATCTGAACAACAAACGGCGGCTTGGATACAGACGGTAAACACCACTTTGAATCGAAAAGATGGATCAGATCCTGGGGCAGATCCTCTGCGCCTTTACCTTAACTGATCACGAAAAAAAACCCTGCAGCCCTGCAGACCCACTAGTCTTCACTAAGAGCTTTAATCCAATCATCTGTGTCCACTATCAGAACTACGGGGCTTCCTGCTCGGGCACTGTGTCAGGACATACAAAATGAAAGAGATGTTTGGCAGGATTAGCGAGATTAGCGAGTTACCTTTCGCTCTCGCATGACAACGATGCGTGAGGAAACGGCAGCAAAAGGATCACGTTCGAACCCAGCACTGGCTTTGCTCTGTACCTCCTGAGCCGAAAACTCACACCCTTGCATTAAACTAAATCATCCAAACACAACCACTGATTATCACCCATGAAACAGCCCTGAGAAAATGCTGGTGCAAGGCTACGAAGGAAACAGATGCGCTTTCATGCCACTTCATGCTTAAAGTCAGGGAAAGTGCTGAGAGCCAGCATGTTTCTACCCTGGTTCTCAACGCCTGGAACAGTTTTACTGTTGGGATCTGTGCGCGGGAGAGCACGGAGACATCGTGGTGAATGAGCAGGATTCATACCTCATAGCATGAGTGGTGTGCAGACGCACAGACAGACGCTATGGCTTCACTGGGACGGGACGGGACGGGATGGAAACTGGCGCACACCCCGGCCGTCCCCCGTTTTCTTTTCCCCTCAATCTGTCGGCTGGTAATTCGTTATTTCGGGCAGAGCGGGGTGACCGATACGGGGGTGCGACTGATACGGCGGATTTTACAGGCGCACGGGGATATGAGGCGCAGCGCGGTGGAGGATCGGGGGATTATCACAGCGCGCGGGCCGCTGGGACTCCCTGCTGCTCGGCTCCGTCTCCCCGGGAAGCAGGTGTAGGACACTTCTGTGATTATCACTTTACACGGTGCTCAAGCAGAGTCATGCGCCTGCATACACACATACGCATACATACACACACACGCAGACATATGCAGACACACTTACACACACATGCAGGCGAACACATTCTCACACACACA
The DNA here is from genome assembly GCA_019176425.1 of Megalops atlanticus. Lineage (NCBI taxonomy): Eukaryota > Metazoa > Chordata > Actinopteri > Elopiformes > Megalopidae > Megalops > Megalops atlanticus. The sequence goes on along the minus strand of CM032877.1, from coordinate 22,225,999 downwards.
CACACACACACACACACACAATACACGTATACACACACACAGCCACGGGTGGGTGCATGCATGCGCACACTCACAAACACAAACACACACACACACACACACACACACACACACACACACACACACACACACACACACACACACACACACACACAGTATGTTGGGGCTGCGTGCAGCTGTGAGGAGGGTGTGTGAGTCATGGCAAGATTAACGCGCTCTCAATTTATCATTAATCCTCAGATTTTACACTTCATTCCCACGTCTTTACACTTCGTGGAGCTCCAGCGTCCATTCCCACCAAACCCTCTGCTGATCCCGATCCCTCCCCACTCTCTCTCTCTCTCTCCCCCTCATTACAGTAGACTCAGCAGACTCGCCCCTCCTGAGGGACGCACAGAGCGCACATTTCCACAATCATACATTTATACAGCTGGACGTTCACTCAAGCAGCTCTGCTTAAAAATGCACGGCCCCAGGGACACGACGGCCGCGCCCCACCCGGGAATCAAACCCGTGACCTTTCGGCTAGAAGCATCGTTCCCGAACCACTTCTCACTGAAAAGCACTACTACCACTCACGCTCTCACTCCCTGCGTTTCAGTGAGCTTCTCTCTCTCCCTCTCCATTTCTCAGTCTCTTCATTCAGCCCTCCATCTCTGAGTGGTGCCGGGGTGAAGGAGGGAGCACAAAAAAGCCGTGCGGGGGAGGGGAAGGGGTGGGAGTGTGTGTGTTTGCAGGGGGAGGGGGTGGGTTTGGGAGATATCCCATTAATGAAATAAGAAGAGCAGGTAAATCCTCACCTGGTCACTGGATTTGGCACCTTACAAACTCACACCACCTCCAACAGCAAACATCACCGAAAAGCAGTGAACACACACATCCCCACAGTCTCACCAAAATTGGCTGACACTGAATAAGCATGAAAATACTTCTGCAGAATTCCTCAACACCGATGCCTCCTGATTACTAAAATAATAAAGCACCAGGCATGTTCAAACTACAGTCTTTTCACTTACACACACACACACACACACACATCCATGTACATGTGTGTGCACAAATAGATACACACAAAAACACTTTAAACAAATGGCACCACACAGAGGCCCAAACATACTGGAGGCATTAGCAGGGTTTCCAAACGGATTTTTTTAAAAGCGACCACGCCTGTGTTTTTGGAAGGGAAATGTGAGGTCCTTCCTCACGAGGTTACATTAAAAGTAGAGCAAAACTGCCGTTCCGCCAACTTTCACATGCAAATCATCACTTCAGTATTAGCATAATACTTTGAACTTAAAATTACACAAAAAAAAAAATCAAATGCTCCATTTACCCCGCTCCCACCAAAAAAGTGTGGAAGACTTTCAAAAAAAAAAAAAAAAAAAAAAACCCACACAGGACGCAAGAGCAGAGTAGAAATTTCAGTACAGAACTCCCTAACTCTGAAATGTCTGTACTTCTTGAAGAGGCTAATCGTGGGATTAAGCGACACAGAGAGATATGGGTGTGGGGGGAATGGATCGCTTTAAATGCAAATCCCTGTCTTATAAAAATCGGTTCCATTTAATGGGATTTCGGGCAGCAGATCCGCATTTCCACGGCAGGGGAGCCATCGGAAAGAGCAAACACTCCTGCACTGGCACCACAAAGAGAACGGAGAGACACCAGAAACAAAAACAGCAATAAACCGGGGGACCCAACCTTCACATTTAATGCTGCACGTCCTACACACACACACACACACACACACACAGACACACACACACACATCCCAACCCTCCTTCTGTTATGAAATCCACACTTACACACTCCGTGTGGTACTTAAAATGGAAGACCTGATGCAGATGGAGGGAGGAAGGGAGAGACAGGGAGAGCAAGAAAAATAGAAAAAGAGGAAAAAAAAACAGAAAGAAAGAGAAGGAGGAAATGAGAGGGGGAGAAAGGGATAAGCCCCTTAAAGTTTCTTTTCAGGATCACAGAATTTAAATAATGATTTTCAAAGCAGGATTTGATTGTATTCTTCGGGCTTGTGCCAGAGTGTTAAGTTGCCTCTCTGTTAGTCCTTTTTTCTTCAAGTGTTCAGCACAATAGGATTTGAAATTTCACAGCAACAGCTCGAACTGAAAAGGATCACTCATTCTGGGTGGATTAGAATCTGAGCAGCAAGCTGTTTTTATTGTGCCATAAAGACAAGATTGCGCAAAATTAATTTTTAAAAAAGAAGAGGAGAGCGTACTGTAATATGCCCGTTCGTTATGAGGTTAGATTGCAGCGCCCATTTGCTTTTAAAAGCAGAGCCCCTTCTCCGAGACGACTCGATGTTTACATTTTCACACATTCTGACAGACCTCAGGTTTTTCTCTACCACATTAGCTGAGGTAAAGCGCCTGGCCTGCGGATAGGTGATTAAGATCTGCAGAAATTCCAAAGTCCGGCGCTTGAATCACGACTCCGTGCAGGGCTATCTAAATCTGCCTTCTGGAGGACATTAGAGAGACGCAATTCCAAATAAAAGCATGACAGGACTTCAGAGTAACATAAAAGAACATCAAACATGAGACCTGATGAGCAAACACAGCCCGCCGGAGGCTTTCAGGAGGCCCGAAGGATCATCTCTCGAGATGAAGCACTAAAACACCTCTCAGTTGAGATACATGACTGTGATTGTCACTGTTGTGATGTATTACAAATTAGCTTTTTAAAGGTGTGTTTTTTTCCAGTGTGTTTTAGAGCACAAAAGACCCCAATGGGCCCCACTGTAAAAAAAAAAAAAAAAAAAAGTAGTTTGATATCTGTGACTAAAGGGCCAGGGCTGACAGAGGTGCTGTTTTTCTGCTTTACCCCTTTACATACCAACGACATACATACCAATCTGACATCTTAACCAAGTGGCTGCTGTTTTTCAACTGCCAGCAGACCTCAGAACACAAACAACAAAAAAACATTTCTAAACATCCCCCAAACTTTTCAAATCATTCTTAAAAGCTGCTAGCTGTTCTGACTGTATAAGCCCCATAATCTATGCTCAAATTCATGTTAGAGCATGAAAAAAATGCAATTAAAATAAATATGAAGCATGTCCATAAGCGTGTTTTTTTTTATTGATGATTTAAGGAAGCGGTGTGAGAATAGGCAAGCAAGCGAGGAGGCCATTTCACTGCAACACCAAAATCCCCAAAATCCTGCTACAGGACTGGAACTGCGCTTCTAAACAGGACGCCCACGCCAACTCCCAGGCCCACATGCAGTTCTGCGGTGCGCTCCTCCGAAAAGCACAGGCACTTACACGGCGGTAAATAAAGGGAGCTCGGCGGAAACCAGCACGCCGTTTCTGATTATGGCAAACCTCTACCAATGGAAGGAAGTGGCAGAACAGCACAACTGGAGACAGTCAGAAACCTGTGGCTTACAACATGGGGCCCACGGCTCCGAACACCACAATATCCCACCAGTGCAGAGCAGTTTCCTCGGCCTAAATCTGGCGCGCTCTGACTTTTTCCCCTCCTATCAGAGCTTCTCATAAAAGATCTAGACCCATGTCAGGGATTTATAAGTCCCATGTGGTTTATCCAGGCCTAACCTTTTTTCTTTTTATGCCAAATTGCGAAATCCCTTTTTAATTTCATCAGAGTCAGAACGTCACAATATCCACTTAAAACAGAAGGCACTGTGAAGACTTCAGACACAGAAATCACAAAGAAAAAAATAAAGATGGCATATCGTATCACACACGCCCACGGCCTTTTCAGTCACCCTGAACAACACCTTTTAGAGTGTACTGTGGCCCTTCACAATCTTCAATAAAAACCTGTCATTTTTACACAGCGGTATTTAATGCACCCTTTTAAAAGTTTCAGGGTTTATATGCAATTATATTAATGCTTTTCTGAGAATTCAAGTACTGGGAACCAACGAAGCACAGTTTAGACAGCACACAGCCATTAAAGCACAGCAGTCAAAACTGACTGACTCAAGTGTAATCAAAGCAATGCGCTTACAAAAGTCACCAACTGGCTGTTACAGAGGCACCAAAACGTAGACTATCAATCATCCTCATCCTCTACTGCAATTACAATGATCGATTAAGGAGTCTAGCTGATTAGTAGGGTAATATTAAAGATTTAAGTACAACAATAAACACGCATACAGCGTGGCAGTGAAATATCTGAAAGGGCGACGCTCTTTTGAAAAGCACTGTAACCTGGCATCCACACCGCGTCTCAGGGCTGCGGCGGCACCACGGAACCGCAGAGGGTGCGATCTTCTAATTCACCCGACCGCGCACTGTCATCGCCACAATTTCGGACATTTTTATCCATCACTCACACCCACGAACTCTCCGCGTTTCACGAGAGAACGGACAAGACAGTAACAGACGGAACGGGAAGACGTGATGTTTACCAGAGCCGATTACTACAAAAATGAGAAAGAAATTAAGTAGAAGATGACAGGGAAATAGTATTAAGATGAATAATAATGAATCGTGTATGCAGCTATTTAACATGCCCTATAGTGAAATGAAGACAGCGCTTAATAGCCCCTCTGGTTAAAACATTTCCATAACAGCCACGGTCAAAGGACAAAAATATTTCCAACTCTCCCTTCGATGAAAATCTACATCTAGCAATATATGGAATTGGCCCAACAGTGGTCATACGGGGATCACACACGACGAGGAAAAACAATAAAAAAAACTTTTCCCCCAAAAAAAGTTACTTTCTGCATTCACATGAAGTCCCCAGAGTTTTAACAAGCCTCTTCACAGCGTCGGCAGAAACCAGTATTTTATCAAGGCCGATGGCCTAGTTTGTGTGTATCTAGTATCGGTAATTTAGCAACCAAGAGTTAATCAAAGCATGCTGGAAAGATCAAATGGTTAAAATCTCCTCTGTCATGTTAACGGAGCTTTTTGTCATTCAATTGTTGGAGATAAACCTGTGTGGCTAACTACACTGTGTGAATAACTATTTCCTTTTCTGACATTTGGTGATACCCGTCGTTTTGGAAAAGGGTTTTTAAGTTTTTTAACTAACAAACTACATCATCGGGGGGCAGATTAGAAGACTAACATTCATAGTGGATCTCATATTTTTGCGAATGAGAAACGTCGACTGTGTAAACAGTCACCAAAATATTTAATACATGTAGCATCCTCTTAAGTGTAGTGGGAACTGGTTATAGAAGAGTTATTATGAAAATAAGCAGCTTTAAGATACTGATTCACACAGTCGATGTTACGATCACATTAACATTAGTACTGACACAACCAATTACATTCGAGACAATTAAAAAAACATGAAACAACAAATGATGTCTCTTTTAGGAAAAAAACCCAAACAAAAGAAACTTTCAATTAAGCACATACCAGCTATAAAATATAGTGTCCACACAATTATTCATCATTGGCTGTTTTTTCCCCAATAATGTGTAATAATGTACGTACCTTCGTCTGCAGTCAAGTGACCGAGAAACTCGACCAGGATAATCCAAATCGCAGCGAGAAGAGTCGAGGACAGGCGCTCCATAGCGGTAGATAATTAAGTGAGAATTAACCTGTTCTGCTACAGAAAAAAAAAACTTAACTTATTTTTATGAACAAAATGTGTCTTTTATATACTGGGTCAGCTGGGCAGTGTACCCATGGACTGTGCTTTTCCCACCATCAGTGACGGACAATGGGTGAAAACCAGAGTCTCACTGCAGACCTAGTTCGCTAAATCACACACCGCGGAACTTTGCATCCAAATCTAAAGTCAAAGTGGTGGAGTGTGGGGTCAAAATGTGTCCCAAAAATGCAAACCTCAAATATCTCTGCATTAAAAGTCGATTTTATTTTGCGAATTTAAGAAATGCACTCATTGATGGTCACGGTGAGATGGTGAAATGTCCGAGGTCCACATATAGGCTGGAGAATCGCTTCCAATAACCATCGACTGCCTAATGTCCGTCCCTGATCTGCAGTTTTAGGTTATGTTATTTTTCTTCTGTTCCAATATTCCATACCCTCCCAGTATACTCCAGAAATGGGATGCGACGAGGTAACAGCGGAAAACACTCTCTGTCGAGTATAGGCTACTCTTTGTCAACGTGATTTGAGTTCTTGCCACAATTTGTCTTCCAAAAAGGGCAAGTGCAGCTCCAAACAAAACGATAAAACAGCTCAAGTGTCCTTGCAAGTTTAGACGCTATCACTAAAATGAGAAATGGCCGGGTGCGTTAACTGAAATTGCAATCCAACTCAGGACTTGTTTCCGTGCTAAGGTGACTCCGCTAACAGGGTTTCACTCTCCGCGAGACCACATTCCTTTGTATTTTCGCCTTTCTTTTAAAAATGAAGTCATTTTCTCGTGGTCAGTCGCTTGCTGTGCTAGTCCATTACTGATGCGTTTCAAAAGACGTGGACGACTAAGCCCGAGAGTCTTCCGAAAACACGCCTGCCGAAATAAAATGTAAACGCTTCAAAACATAATACAGGCGAACAATGAAGTTGAGCACCTCCAACTTGCCTTCGCGTGCACCCCTGCAAGCTGCGGACAACGTTCTCAACGTGAATCTGCGCCAGCCTCCGTTCCATGTGCCCGCCCCGTACAGCACGTCACACAATGTCTAGCCTCCCATTGGCTTGTTCAGTTGTCAGTGTATGAATGTGTACAAGTATCAAAGAGCCTAATTTGGGGCAGGTGGACCCACGACTGAGACATTTTGATTTATTGAAATGAACAGTAGGTATCCATTTGAAGGCCAGTATACATTAAGTGTTGTTACTCTAACCCCGCGGGTTTTGTGTTTGGATGGGTAGATTTGTCTGTTTTACCACCAGAGATTTAGGTTAACCCAAAGGGAGGAGGGTCTGCAATCTCTGATTGTGCTTGTTATTCAGTCTTCCGCAGTTCATTCAAGAGTGACGTTTTAGCCTGATGTTGAAAAACAGAGGTGCATGTATCGAATTAATTTCAGGATCGACATACTTAAGATAAAACTGGAGCTGAAAATCTTAAACTACCTAAAGCTAAAAGATCGAAAGCTGTTAGCAATAGCCTTCATCAATGAAATGCTGTTACTTTGGCATTCTTTTTGAGAAGCACCATTTGACTGGTGAAAGCCTTATTTCGAAATGTTTTATTCTTTCGTCTCATCTTTGTTTAGAAACGTTGTGGGGAGCTTTTATGAGTATTTATGGTAAATCTACAGTGATATTTGATCAGGTGAACATAACACAAAACTAAATAAAGAAACATGTCACCTTCCTCTGCATCGATTTACAACCGTGTTTCCACACATTTCGGTCGCGTGTTAAACAAGGCGTTCTAAAACAATGCACGCGTGGGCCTAAAAAGTACCACTAACGTTCCCTCAACGTTACTACAACATCGCAGCAACAAACGTTATATGTCCTCTGGTCTTCTGTATTCCCGCATGCTATTATAAAGCAGGTGGCCACTTTCAGCCTGGGCATGGAGAAGTCAGATACAATGGACAGTAAGCCTAGTCAGTACTGGGGGCATTGGTGAGAGCAATTACTTAGAGATAATTTGAAAAGGGACGAACCGTTGCCTTTGGACAATATGTCATGCCCTGCGTTGAATAGATGGCTTCCCTTCCTTGGGTTAATCGATACCTGTCAACAGTCCTCGCAGAAGAGCAATAGACAACACGCGCCGAAACCCCCTGGACCGGACAGAGTCGTAGAGGCGTTCTGAGTGATTTCGACACCTCCCTTAAAATACAACGCCTTTTTATATGTCTCTAAAGTGGCTTTTTGTAGGCGCCTCGCTTTCTCACACAAATCTCTCTTGTCTCCTTCACCATGTCCTTTTCATATGCGCCACTGGGACGCGATTATCGACGTTTCTCCTTACAGCAAACTTTAACCTCCCGGCTGCTTTTTTCGGTGTGTGTCTTCGACTATGTGTATTACGGACGAGCCTATTCAAAAGCCCTGTTTCTGTGGCCACACAATTTACCATCCTAGCACTTCTTAGAAGCAAGACTTAATTAAGCTAGCGCATGAGGAAAACCGGGCGGTGAAAGAAAACGGAATTTCTTCTGATCCAAGCAGTGCTTTTTCACACGGCCAAAAAATACCATTGTAGCGTAGATAATTTGAGAAGGGCTTAGTTCAAGGGCGTGAAAGGGGTTGTGGCACTTCTGAAATATGATCAGCCCTATTGCGTACGTATGAAATCACATAGCCCTCATAAGGTAAATAGGGTGCAGGTTCAGCCTCTTGTGAGCCATACCTGAATGAGGCGATACTGTGTATATATGACGTCATTTCTGAGAGATGGCTCAGAGAGAAGGATGACGTGAACATATGCATTCTTACATTAAAAGCCCAACAGACCCAACACATGCAAATACATAAAAGCATGTTAGACCCACAAGGTGCAACAGATCACCTGCAGGGTGGCACAAAATTTGGAAGTGTGCGCCATACCTCCTGATATAACTGGCGGGTGCAGGTAAACACTGATGTCAACATGTAAGCAAACGTGGTCTAAATGTGCACTTACTCGGATGAAGAGTGCACCAAAAGTCAATACCAGTCTGTAAGCATGAGATTGCTGGGTCTGACGCTGCTGGCAGGTTTAACTCCTGCTGCTCCAGTGCATTTCATCTATACGACACAGAATTCTTAAAAAAGGATTTGGCTGTGGGGGTAAATGAAAAATTCATTTTGAATGTTTTAAAATGGTTGCTAGAAGCACAATGCAACTGGATTGGGGCGAGCGCCATGCACAGGCATCGAAATGTCATAATCACAGAGTCTGACCCAGTTCTGATACCCGCAGGTCCACATGAGCAGTGCTCATCTCTGCAGAGCTGTTGTGCTACCTTCCACCACTGTGGAGGAAGACAGGACAGAATGAGTAACACAGTTTTATCCAAATGTCTAACCCAACGTCTAAGCATCGATGTGTGTTTGCAGATTATGCTTTGCCATTTTTGTTTGTCAGTTTAAACCCATGTGTAATTAGCTATGTCTGCCTCTAAACCAGGTCAGTTCTTCTCTCTGAACATAAAAGCAGACCTTGCATGTAAACCATCCAATTTATGGTCAGAGCAGCTGGAAGATCTTCATCTGTTTTAGGCTCAAAAATCCAACTAAAAGAACATCACAGTCCCACATGAATCTGTACCATTCTGGCAACATTATCATTATCACAGTGGTAACACTGAGGCAACATAAATGAAAATAAACAAACTAAAATTCACATTAGTGGGGGAAACACAAAGTGCCGCAACTGTGAATACAGCATTTTAATAAAGTCACTGTTGCGTTGTTTCGATGACGTCACAGAAATGCTGAGGGACAGCTATGCACCAGCTTGGGCTTCCTGCTCAGATTTGCTGTGAAACAGGTGGAGGTGTGAGGCGGGAAACACAAGGGAAGGCCTGGGAGAATAACCGAGAGACCTGCAGGAAGAGCTGGAGGTGTGAAGAGAGAGAGAGAGAGAGAAAGAGAGTGATTGGGAAAAGAGTGTGAATTCCTGAGGGAGGGGGTTCTGCCATGGTGTCAGGAAGAATGCTTCTGTTTAAACTTCCTGTGCATCATAAATTTGTTACATTCTGGTATGAGGTGACAAAATTACCACCCCGTCCATCCGTGCATCCTTCCTCAGCGCTTCTATGGCCAACCGACTGTCATTTACTGACTCAATCTATTGAGTCAGATTCACGTAACATGTCTTTTCTCACATCTCTCCAGGAGTGTGTCTCCACTGCTGTCTGCAGTGGTCAGCTCCTCCCATTCAGCTTCACTGAGGTTTCTCTCTTGCTGTACATTCCCTCTGCAGTCAGTACCCTGTGAAATACTCTGTGACAACCTGATAGGAAAGGATGCTTTACCTGATAAAAGTTGACTAATATAACATGTTTCTTCTTTTTTTCCCCAATCTCTTTTTGCAAGACAAGAGCCTGAAAACCCTGTGAAGGGAGGACTCAGGTTAGGCTTTGCTATTCATTGTGGCTGATGGCCCATCAACACTTACATGAGGAACAGCCATTGTAACAATTCTACCTCACACATCTGAGCTAGTTTCTGTACCCACACTTAGAGAGGGAGAGACACCCCCAAAACTAAAAAAAAAAAAAAAAACTCATTACCATAGAAACGCAATAGCTGAGTCTGTCTCAGAAAAACTACCTCTGTTCATGTCTAGCAGCAGGAGGGGTTAGTGGAAAGATTGGTCAGCTCCATCACTAGTGCTGCCTTTCAGCCTTGACCAAACTGGGGCACGGTTTGTAAACTTTAAAATCCCCCACTCTTTCTTCCACAAGCTTACTTTGAGAAAACTTTGAGACAAGACCTTGTCAGTGTTTGTTTTAATAAATTGGTCTTAATGATGAGGATCCTGCTAAATGAAATTAAAACAGCCAGCCCTCTGCACCCATGGCCCCAGTAAACCCTGATGCAGACAGAGGAAGAAGACGTTGGCTCAGAGGAATCAAACTCATGGCGACGGCCGAGCAAATCAGTGAATGCCGGGGACATCCGTGCCAGCGCATTAAAATGTCAGTCCGTGTTTGTGGAATGGGAGAGCAGGATCCTTCAGCTGGCTGCCACCTCTATCCAAAGTGGCTGTCCCATTCTTGGACATTGGGGGACTGGGTGTGGGTGTGGGTGCTATCCCAGCCCACAGAACATTTGTTCTGTTGGGTCCAGTAAATGAATGTGTGCTACATTTTAGACCCTTACAAGCACTATGTGGCAGGTAATTTTTGCATATACCACAGCAACTGAAATTGGATTTGATTTATTGATTGATTGATTTATTGATTGAGGCAGTATATTCAGTTCAGGCAACACAGAATCTGTCTCTGTCAGCACAGTGGTACAAATGACTATCACAAGAAAGTCTCCAGACCTTCTACAAAATGTCACTGAAATTCAATGCAAATCAATGACAGTAAAATTTAATATTTAAGCATTTGTGCAATTTGATTTTCCTGCCAGACATACATTACATTGTTTTGTTTGCTTAACTTTACTAATTACTTAAAAGGAAATAAAAAATATGAAAATAATGAAAGGACTGTCAGTATGTGTAAATTCACTGTTCTTGGATACCCTGATCCAAGAAACATTACCAGTTTATACAGATTAATGCGTCCTGGAGCAATTCACATCAAGTGGTTAGTGTCCCGACTGGGACTCAGGCCTGCAACCTGGCATATCCCCTTCCCTAATCATTATGCCATATTGATTCATTAATCATTAATACATAATTATGAATACATAAACAATCAATAAATTATTAGTACACGATTTACATGATACATGCATAATTTTTCAGTGTAATTGAAAATCTGTCAGTGATTAGGAGATTGGGCCCCTCCGTGTACCATGTTGCTGTTGCTGTTGTTTTTGTTTCTTTCCGCATGTCGTGAGTGTTTACCCCCGATTTCACGCTTTGGTACACAGCTGCAGGCCGCCCCGCGCTGTCTCCCTGAGTGATTGAATTTTAATTGGGAATTAAAAAGGAAATATCATGGTAATGTTGCCAAGGTGACCTCTGGAGATGACAGGGCATGGGGGGGGGGATAACTTGTTTCTTGGAAAACAAGATTAGAAATTAAATTAATAAAAGATCCGCAATCAACACGTTTCAAATGGAGATTAGGCTGAAATATTCAAATGCCTGCGCGCACTGCCTTCATCGGCGAATAGTGATGTTCTGCTGATGATCTTTATGTGTTGTTTTTTATATGCCTAACTCAAAAATGTCCAACAAACAAAATCTCAATTACATTTCTTAATATGAAATGCACAGATGTAACGCTACCATGTCAAACACCAGGATGTGGAAAAGAATCTGCTGCTGATGAGTGGCCCTTATTAAAATCTGAAACGCTTGCTGTGGAAAAAAAAAAACAGATTTGGGACCGTTTTCAAGTTAAAGGTAAGTTCTCTGCCTGCTGTATCTGTAGCTCACCGGCGCCACTGGTTCCCACACGGGGAGGAATGACCTCAGACAGGCGGGGGGATACAGAAGCTGACTCCAGGAAAGGAGAGCGGCGAACCCCACCCTCACACAGCGCTCAAATTGGGCCGACCTGTTTCCTGCTTCAAACAATGGGCAGATGTCGTGCAGCGTCCCTATGTATCCTGACTGAGTGCCACTGCAGCGTGTGTGTGTGTGTGTGAGACACACTGCTAAACTGTGAGTAGCCCTCTGGGGACTCAGCAGAGATGAAACACATTGCTGATGATGTCACAGATTATGATGTCACGATGAGAACTTGACACTCTGTGGGGAATCACCTCTATTATCAAGCCCTGTGTAGAAGAAAGCAACACAATATGGAGGGATAATCAGCCTATGTAAGAGTGAACACTACAGAGAATCCTAACAGTTCATTTCCCCGTGGCACAAAGACAGATGGTGTGGATAAATCCTGTTCAGAGAATGGGGTAAATATGGGGATAAGGGGCCATACTGGTATGAGTTTAGTTGCTGAGCTGTTTCTTGCTTACAGTTGGAGCAAGAATAAGGCTGTGAATCAAGTAATCACACGAATCAGACTTTCAGGATGAGGAAGGGAACGCTCAAATCATTCGTAATTATGTAAACTGATGAGGCACACAACTCCGACTGGGCTGGATCACTGTCTAATCGGGCGGCAGCCTTCTCTGGTGCTTTTAGCACTCACTTCTTATAAGAGTTTATCTCTGCGTAACTAATCCAGTCACATAATGGGGAAATATATGTGTAAAACATCAGGCATTCCTGTGCTCTAAATAGGAGATACCTAATCCGGTTTTTGATATGAACACTGTAAGGTGACATGGTAATGGCACAAGCTTGATATCCTGTTGCAAGTTTTACGTCACAACCCATGGTTGCAATTGCCATTTTATTACCTGGTTTTATAAGCCTTGTGTCGAAGATTAACTCGTGCGGAGCTTTTGGGTTGGTTCAGGAGAGCAAAGCTTTATTCTCGTACTCTGGAGGAGAGTCAACAGATACACAAGCATAGTATTTGCTGGCTATGTCCTGTGCAGATGACAGACAGAATATATAGAGCACTTGCTTGCATTGAAGCTGGTGCGCCATGCTCAATTTCCCCTTGTCAACTCCTGCATAAAAGGCATAAGAGACATTACCTAATCAAATCTGGGTTGCATACTTGTACATCAGTTAAGCAAATGTCATCACGTGCAGGGGAGGCAACTTGCAGTTTCAACTTTTCACACTTCTTATGTGATGATTAGCATACAACGCACACGCCATGGCCCATTATCTTTTCACTCATGTTTGCAATTTATACCGTTGTCTCAGGTCACCCTCTTACAATTCTGCTATTCAAAATCCTAGTTTATTCTTAGGTCACCCTCTGCTATTCAAAATAGCAGTTCATTCCTAGGTCACCCTCTTACAATATCCTTTAATATAATTTTACTTCCACACCTTCTTTATAGGCTATTTGCATTTTGCTACCAAAGAGATGACTGTGCGATGGGGTCTATTTCATAAATACACTGTAACTTCTGCAGACCACCTTTAGAGAACTGTGATCACTTCTGGGCACTAAGAACAATGACAGAGAAGCTCTGGGGGAAGCACAGAGGAGGGCAACAAGTCTGGTTCCAGGTATAACACATATAAGTTAGGGAGTAACACAGAAGGCACATCTCATATGTCTTAACAAAAGGGGACTGATGGAGAACTTGATTGAGGTTTACACAATTTTAACAGGCATTAATATGGTAGACTACAGAAACTGATTCAAGCTTCGCTCTATCAGTAGAAAAAGATCATATCAATTGTAATTAATTTCACAATGACAAATGAACTTTTTTCTACTCTGAGAGTTATTAATGCCTTGAACAGTTTACCAGGATTCACAGTGGAGGCAGAGACCCACAGAGTGAACAAGAGTAGACTTGGCATAGTGCTAGATGCATCTGTGCCAGGGGTATTCAACCGATAGCCATAGGCTAAATGCGCCCACCCATGGAAGTCCTGACAGTCCTTTGATCATTGAGAACATATATTATTTATATATGATGTTTATATACACTATTAATATGCATGAACATTGCAGCGTGTAACTCCAGTACAAAGTTATTCTGTATGTCCCGGACATCGGTGCAATCGGTAAATGTAATCGTCAATTTTCTTCGTGAAGATTCACTGTTATTCCTGTTAGCTTGATTTCCCAGAAGACGATTTTTTGCTTTTTCTTTTTTGAACATGATAAATAATATCTATGCATAAAGTTGTGTATGTGATGATTTTAAACCGGCAATGCCATGTATGACCATATGTGGAATACTGGCTGGTGTGAACGTTCCAAACCTCGAATCGCAAATCTTCCAATAAGCAGAGGCCCCTGTGGCGTCTGTTTGTGATTTAACTCTCAATATTCTTGGAATTATATTCTTCCAAACTCTCAGTTTCAAACGGCAGCATGCACTAAGCATGCCTGGATGGAGGGGAAATGCGGCGAGATGCCACGGGGCTGCTAATCGCGAGCATGCCTGAGTTTGCGCTTTTCTTTCGCGCGCGTCTCGCTCATTTCCTGCGCTTCTTCAAAAAAGATAAACAAACGCTAATCTAGCCAGTATTGAGTCACGAAACTCACCGATCCAGGAGGCGTCTTCATCCCTTCCCCTGCTTCAGAACGGACTTAATAAACAACACAGAGCGTTCGTACATGGTTCATACATCAGTAGGAAGTGGAAAGTATTTTGCCCGCCTGTACGTTTTTTTTTTTTTTTAATCGAATCTGGTCCCCATGAATAAGTAAAGAGCCCCGCTCTTGACTATAGTCAAAATGACAGGCCTGGCTGGGATGAATGGCCTCTCCCCGTCACTAAACGTCTCCTGCATTTTACGTTCCACCGCGTTCTCTCATCACTCTCTCATTGGGCTGACTGAACTACGGAAGAGTCAGTTTTGCGGAACAGGTGTCCTATCATTTTTTGCGACCCAAAAATGGCAGACCACCGGTCAGAGGCTTGGATGGTGACATGCTGCATGTGAATATGTGGGCGCTCGTTTCATTTCAGGCTTATTCACCTGTCCATACAGCCGGTCTGTATTTGATATCTAAATGCTAAAACATTTGCAGTGCGAGTTTGACTATCACATCATCGTTCTTACTATCATTTTTTTCCTCCGAGCTCCCTGGGCGTTAACCATGTTGTTCAGGTAGTTTTTCCACCTGGACTAAGAGTTCATTTAGTAAGGTAACAGGTGCGATAGAAAGGTGGGAAATACTGGGAAGTGTTTGCTAACACCGAGATGCGTCAGGATAGGGGAAACACCGACGAAATACAATACTTGTTTTCATATACGCATGAGCAACGTAAATACAATACAGACAAAGAGATGGGTATAGAATTGAGTATTTATTATTAAAATTCTATTTTTATTAGACATTAAGCCCTTACTATAAGGTGGTTGGGAAGCATAACTTTTTACGCCACGCTACCGTGTAAGTCCACATATGGTGCAGCAACATAAATTTCATCACCACGTCTCTCCTCTACCTCCTCTTTTTTCCCTAACTCCTCTCTTTCTTTGCGTGTCTCTCCCCTGGTTGGCTTTCATCGCCTGCTTGCCCCTGTGCTGAAGGTCTTAGGTACACAAAATGACTGCAGTCGTCGTGTGATTTTTCCACCTGTTCCATTTAGAGATGACCTGTTTGATCTTGTTGTCTTTCAAAGTTTTGTGCAGTCATGACAAGATCCTGACATCTTCCTCATAACATCTGCTCCAGTGTTTACCAGTTTTTAGGCTTTCCACAAAAGCATATGTGAGAAGACACTTCAGCCTGGGGATAACAACAGTCTAAACACCTTGCCTGGAAGTTTGAGCCAGGTTTGTTTTGTTCAATCAATATTTATCCTTAACTTTGACACACAATTAAATGAAGTTAATTAAAAAGTTGTAAACTTTCCCCGCTCACAAATATTGTTCAGCAAGGTCAGAAATTATCATTGTTAATTAATTATTTTAAAGGTGTGTTTCTACTGAACAAATGTCTGAAAAAATAAAGAGTCATTTATTTGTATGTCAAAGTTAAGGAAAAATGTTGATTGAATTCAGGGGTCAGACAACCGCATGAAATTTCATTTCACTTGGTAATATATTGTTGCTGTCATGTTATTTTTGATGTAAGGGATTCTTTGCTATTTGTATACCTAAAAAATGTCAAAACTTTCATGAGAAGTTTCAGCTGTTACAATAAACATCGCTGATAAAGTTTATCAGCGAGTCCTTGTGCTTATCAGTTTATAAAAGTGTCTTTCCCAAAGAGACGTCAATCTCTTGTAAGTACAGGGCACGTATATAATGAGTAAGCCAGGCCAGGCTGAGCAGTTCCACACTGATCGTCAGAGGGATGAACACCGTTGCTGTTTCACTTGTGTTGCTCTGCTGCCTGGCAGGTTCGTGGGCCGCAAAAGTGGGAGCTGAAGGGGTCGCGGTGACTGATGAGACCTCTTCTGATGCTACAGCCACGAGCCTCACCACAGACCGCAGCCAAACTGAACTGCTGGCTGAGCTGGGAGAGCTGAGGGCCCTGGTTCTGGAGCAGAGAGCCATGCTGGAGGAGCTCAGGAGAGAGAGAGAAGGTACTGTCTTAACAAAAATCACAACAGTACTACTAATGGGGAATAATCTGAACAAATAGTACTATTGTTACTAACAATAGCAATAATCAGTGGCAGTCATAATACTGCTATGATCAATAGTAATCGTTATCGTCATTATCATCAGCAACACATTTTATTTGAATAGTGCCTTTCTTTTTTTATTTGTGCATTTGCTCTATTTCATGCAACTTTCTCTGTAATCAGCAGTTGTACATAAGGCTCATCTCACAGCAACAACCTCCAGTACACCTCCTTTCTCCACACTACAACTCCCACAGTGCACCAGCAAGCAGATGCTGCAAGTGCTTAATTAAAACTGCAAATCAGACAGTGGAAAACACATGACAAACAATTAAACAGTTTGAGCACATAATCCAAGCATAGCCACAAGCTTCTGAAACACAAATGCACAGAGAGAACTTTGTGAGGACAATGTACTGCAGCCTAGTCCAGCGTGATGCTATTATGAATGGAAATGGAAGCCTGAGCAGTTTGTACATTATAATCCAAGGACAGGGGAGGTTTTCAGACTTACCTCTTGATTAGCGGATGACTGCACTGTGGAGCCCCAGAAGGCCTGACTCCCTCTCCAAACTTCTGTTAAACCCAGCTGTTGGACAGTTTTTCATTCCAGACAGGTACGAAGCCACCTGTCTCAGCCAAGCATTTTCTCAACTGACTCAGTCAAGCTTCTCTGCTCAGGTCTGAGAGTGAGGCTGCTTTACACAGAGCTGGTCCCCCCCCCCGCCTCCCCCAGGCCACACTTAGCCCCAGTGGAGTGTGCTGGGCTTTAGTTAGGTTTAGAGAAGCTTTCAGCAGCATGCATGAAGGAGACTCACATGACATTATGCAAGGCGCAGAGTGTGAGTGAACATGTGAACTCAGGTATTACTGCCTCTAATAGGGCTGT
The DNA here is from genome assembly GCA_019176425.1 of Megalops atlanticus. Classification (NCBI taxonomy): domain Eukaryota; kingdom Metazoa; phylum Chordata; class Actinopteri; order Elopiformes; family Megalopidae; genus Megalops; species Megalops atlanticus. The sequence continues at coordinate 22,208,483 of CM032877.1, read as the reverse complement.
CACGCCAACAGGAAATTTTCAATTAGGATTTTTTATTTGCATTATATTTGATGGTGTTTGCTGCACCTCCCTCTTTGTCGACACCTGGCTCTCTTCCTGCTGGCGTGACCTGTGAGCTAAGTTGGATTTCTGTCCTGGTAATTTCCACTGTACTGGGTTAGAAATCCATATGTACTCACGAACCAACCCACAGACCCATCCCAGAGTAACCTGATGTGATTCTGTTGTGGGCACACTTGACAGAATCACAGCTCCCTTAATTGAGTCATTGTACCTGTAAGCTGAGCAGGTCTCAGAGACTTGTAATGTCCCACCGCCAGCTACTGGAACACTATGCTAAGGCCAGCTCATTTCTTTGTTCTGTCCTCATCACGACAAGTTAAATCTCATTAGTCTCACAAGACGTACTAAAGTAAGTGGAATCTGCCTTTGGGTATGAACAGCAAAGTGCAAATACGGGTTCCTATTCATTCTATCCATTGCTCTGCAGTTAACAAGCATTTTACCTTCTCCTGTGTTTGCAGTGGGGTCAAAGGTTGCATTCTCTGCATCGTCTGGAGGGAGGGGTTACTGGGGTCCCTTTGAGAGTGATGTCACCCTGCAGTATGTCATAGTCTACACCAACTATGGCAACGCATACAACCCAGGAACAGGTACCCCACTCTGCAGGCTCGGTGGCATGGTGTCTCCAGCCCTGAGACAGCTGTGTGTCTCCGCCAGTCTGTCTATCTGTCAGTGTAGGGATTGCTAGCCATAATATAGCTGTCTGTCTTTGCCTGTCAGTCTGTCTGTCTGTCTGTCAATAGAGGAATTGCTGGCCACTTAGCTGCCTGTTTTCTGCCTGTTTGTCTGTTTGTCTGTCAGCTGGTTTTTCTGTGTGTCAACAGAAGGACTACTAGCCAGGTGTGGCAGCTTGATCGATAGCTTGCTGCATTACAGCAATCTGTCCTTTGACAGCTTATGTGTCAGTCTGTGGATCTTTCTGTCCATCTGTCTTTCTTCCTGTGGGTCTATCTGAACGCCCATCTTTTCTGCCTCTGCTTTCACAGGTGTCTTTGTGGCGCCGGTGAGAGGGGTCTACTTTTTCACGTTCACTGTGTTTGGTCTGCAGCCGTCTGTCGGCATGGGGGCGGCTCTGTTCCACAACGGCCGACGGCCGGTGTCCGTGTACAAGCAGCAGGGCTCCGACTACGGGTCCAATGCGGTCACCCTGCAGATGGCGGCCGGGGACGAGGTCCACGTGCGTCTCCTCGCCGGCACGCAGATCTTCGACGACTCGTACTACCGCAACACGTTCTCGGGACACCTCCTCTTCACCTTTTAACCGGGGGAGACGAGGGTGTGATCCAGCACAGGGCCAGCCGCAGAGGGGAACTCCCAGAACAAGCCGGCACCACTGCTCACCCGTCATTGAACTGTCACACGTCTAAATGAGTCCCAAGTTCAGATGCGTCTAGCGACATCTTTCAGGCCATGGAGAATCACAAACCTGGTTTAAAAAAGTCTAGAGACTTCAAAATTGTAACGCTTTGTATATCTGATCTTGGATGAAGGCCTCAGTGAAACAAATTAAAAGAAGAAGGAAAAAATGGTATAATTATTCTTTGATTTGTCTCCTTTCTTATTTTTATGTTTTTGCCTTTTCCTCATCTTCCTTCCTTCTCCCTCTGTCTCTCCTTTCTTTCCCACACTTTCTCTTGAGCCCTCTCTATCTCTCTGTCTCTGTCTCTCCCTCCCCCCTTCTGTCCACCCAATCCATCTCGCTCTCCCTCCGTCTCAGTTCAATTCATTCTGATTTTCCAGCATGACCGGCTTGAATTAGTCAAGCTTTGGCTACACCGTGATATATAACACCATAACACAGCAATATCTAAAACAATACTCCTCTCCCTCTCTTTCGCTCTCCCACTCTCTCTGTGAAACGCACACACACTTGTTATTCTTGCTCTATACAGGAATAATTTAAGCACAAAAGCATTCAAATGATTATACATTCAATTATATAAAATATTGAAAATATAATCTGTACCCTGTGTAATTATTTGGCAGAAAAGAAGGTCACAGCCATTTCAAATCAGTAATAATTGAAAGCATTCTCCAGTTACAGACTCCTCCTCCACACACACACACACACACACACACACACACACACACACACACACACACAAGCACCTCCAGGCCTGTAAAAAGACTCCTCAGATCTCTGACTCACTGTGACAGACACAGCTGCACCATTTCCCATTCCTATTCGTCACACTGGGAGCAGATAACCGGCACACACACACACACAACCACACACACAACCACATAGCCAGTATACATGAGACATATAGACAAATAGACAGACACGCATACACACAGATAAGCACACTCACAATCAGTCACATTCATGATCTCTGTTTTTGTGTCCCCTCTCAAAATGTCAGCCCTCCATTCCATTGTGAAGATCAGTAGGAATCTTCATTCATTAAAGGCGCAGTATAGAAGGCCTTTGGCACAGAGAAGCCTCCATTCAGAAAGAGTGTGTGGTGTGTGTCAGAGTGGGCGGAGAGAGGTTCTTATTAGTTATGCATATGTGTTGTATGTCATAAGAGCAGAGAGAGGTCTTCATTAGTTACGGGTGTGTGGTGTGTAAGAAGAGCAGAGAGAAAGGACTTTGTCAGTTATGCATTTGTTGTGTGTCAGAGTATCAGAAAGAGGTCCTCAATAGTTATGCATGCGTGGCGTGTGGAGTATAAAAGAGAGAGGTCCTTGTTAGTTATGAATGTGTGGCGTGTGTTAAAGGATTTATAGTTCAAGGTTACACCTCTGGTCCTGTGGGCTCAGAACAATAAGGCGCATAGAATAGGCAAGGCCAGGAATGTCCGAACAGTGGAACAACAGCAAAATGACCGTGTGGAGGGGAACAAAAGGTGGACACGTTTGGCATGAAGCCACACTGCTGTTTTTACTTCAGCGCTAAAGTGGATGTTGGGCTGTGCATCACGAACAAAGGACGTGAGGCATTGTGACACAGGGCCGGCCCACAGTGGCAGCACTGGCCTGGCAGTTCTGAGTGTGCTCAGGAGAATGGGGAACCAGATGGCTAAGGGTACAAAGTACGGTGCATGAGAGGAGACAAAAAGAGTGCTGCAACTGCTCTGAATGAATAACTGGCGAGATCATAGGAGTAGAGAAACCACACAAGGGCAAGGGTCGAGGACAGGAGCCACACAAGGAGGGAAACAGAGGATGAGGAAGGAAGACAACTGTCTGTGCTGGATGACAGGAGAAACCGAGGGAAAAAGAAAGAGAAAGAGATAGACAGTGAGTGTGAGGGCTAATTGAATTCCCAGGTTTTAAGTTTGGAATGTGCCCCAAATGTCACATTCACAGTGTGTGGTTGAGAGACACATGAGTAAATCTGAACCTAAATGCCACTGACAATTTTATGTGCGTGTGGGGGGGAGAGAGTACAGGCAGCGAAAGCATGTGTGTGATTGTGGGAGAGATTTATTGTCATTACAGCCAGGATCCTTTATTTGGAACGGTGTGCGCTCCTACTCTGCTTGTGGAGACCTGTAGCACATTGGCAGCGTGTGAGCTACACCAATCAGGACAGCAGACCCCTGAACACACTGGGAATGCCGCTGTAAGCAACCAGGACACGTATAGAGAGAGACAGTGTATGTATGTGAGTGTGTACAGTTCTAGTCCATATGTGTTTGTGTGTGCATGGGAGGGGGCTAATGCTCTGATCACAACTTTACTCTGCTGGTGTACTTCTCTCCCTTTCTCCAGCTCAAGCTAAATTTGTGTCAATATGGGCTACACACACATACACAAAAACATACAGACTCATAGCACTGTCACACAGAAACATATCTGAAGCTCAAACAGCCACTTTATGTTTTGTCCTCCTCAGACATACATTAACAGCCCCCCGCCCCATGTCAGAGTAGGACAGGAAGTGTCTTTGTTGTGTGATTTCCTCAAGGGAAGAGGGTGGTTCTCCCTCGGGTGTAAGCTGGAGAGAGACTCAGTTAGAGGGAGAGAGAGAGGAGAGAGCATTAAAGCAGATATAGTCCGAAAAAAGTAAAAAAGAAGGGCTGCATTACTAGGAAAGGGAGAGACAAAATTTGTACAGAAAACAGGTAACACACAAGCATGTGATTCAAGACTGCCCTCTGGTGGTCTTCACTTGTTAGAACAACCTCCATATTTCCACCTGTTGGAGAGAAGATTTAGGGATGCTTTTTAGCTTACAGTAAAAAATGATAAAAACTTTGAGGAATACACTTGAATAAGGAATATTTTTTCAGCCCGTTTTTTAAATGTAATTTATTTAATTTTTGTAGCTAATTTACAACAAGCGCTAAAACATTTTAATTTCATTTTCATCACTGTTAAATCTCTTTCTTGCAAGATAAATTATTTTCAAACACACTTCAGTTGTCTGCGTCAATTTCTTTTGTTGTAATTTCACTTTAATTCATTATAATAAAAACTAGTACATACTTTATGATCAGTAGTCTTGATAATAAGATAGAGATGGTTGTGGAACAGATAAATAAACAGAAATAAATGAATCTGTAAATAATTGTAAATTGTTAACTGAAAGGTTTATCCCCATTCCATCCAGTGTGAGTGCACACGTGTCTGTGTGTGTGTGTGTGTGTGTGTGTGTGTGTGGGTTTGCCTGTGTGTATCTCTGTTACAGGGTTCAGCTGTTATATAAGCTACTAAAATGTGTGGGTCTGCGTATGTTAACATAGGTCAACATGAGCCCTGTCAACAGCTCATACAGCCATCCACTGATCCAGCCCCACCTGCCTGAACTTGCTACACACCCCTGTAACATGACAGGTGTCTGAAGCTCGAGGAAGTTGGATCCGGAGAATGTGGGCCCAGGTTTGAGATTCAGTCCGGCTATCACAATGAGCCTGTTAGGCTGTGACTGAAAGCCTGCTAGTTTAGTACAGTCTGATATGTCTATATACAGCAATGTGTTCTGCCAAATCCTTTTACCAGCTGATACATTTTTACATAATAAAAATAATACAAAACAAGAAACAAATAGCATACCTCTGACATTTTAGAGGCTGTAATCATTAAACATAAATTAAAAAAGAATAAATGAATGTTTCTCTTAAACCTTCCACTCACTGGTCTGGTTCCAGGCTCTTAAGGAAAATCCACATCAGTAATTAACAACTCTGACCTTTGACCCTCCGTCATATAGGAAATCAAATCTGCGCTTCATATTAAAAAAAAACCATAAAATTCAATGATCTTTTACTCCTTCCATCAGCCCTTCCCTCTGACTTTCTCTAGCTTTTCATTCACCAATTCCCTCTCTCATCCATTCATACACAGAACATGTACAACCCACACTAGTGTAAACTTTTGATTTTGAAAATCCATCTGCATCTCCTCCCTATACAAAACACACTGCACACACACACACACACACACACACACACACACACACACACACACACACACACTCGCAGGCCTAGATTCAGTGTGTTCTTAACTTTCACCAACAATTAAATGCAAGCATTACTCTTTCCTTTCCATCACAAACACAGTTTGGCTAGTTCAGAGACCACCAAAATGCACGGGCAAAAATTGTGCTTGAATTGAAAAAGAGAAACACTCGAATTTTGATTGCTAGTCGTTGTTAAGGACAAATGTTGAATGAATCAAGACCACAGTTTAATCCTCAGAATCACAGTGAAGCAACACCTTCATGAAAGCACAATAATTATTACCTCAGAACGTCTCTCACGCACATATATATAAGACATGAGGCCCCGCCCACCCCTCAGCCACACCCCTCAGAAGGTGTGCAGTTTCTGAAGCTCCATATCAGGACCTATGACCTTGTAAACATTTGCCCGTGAGACACAAAAAAACAACATAAAAGGTCGTGATTAAATCTGCGGACTGAACACCACCATGCGGTGTAGTTGTCCAAGTCTGATCATGACAATACCTGTCAGCTTCCCTTGGTTTAAGGAGCATGTCTGTTTTCCAGACCATTCTGTCTTACCTACCCCGAGACCCTGTCTCATTCCATCTTCAGCCTCCTCTCCCTACACAGCCACCTGCTTTTGACTAAAATATTATATTGGGCTTTTAAGGCATTGCATGGATGAGCCCCCAGTATATTTCCAATCAACTGACCCAATGTCAAACACAGCCGGTTCTCAGGCTGTCGGCTGAGGGTTTTTTAGTGTCCCCAGCACCCATAAAGATGAAGGATGAAGACTCCTAAACTCTGGACTGCACACAGTTTTCTTTTTTTTAAGTCCCTTTTAAAATCTAAAATCTATTTTTCTCTATCTTCTCTGCAAACATTTTTGTCCATTTAAAAAAAATAATTTGTATTATTTGCTTAATTTACCTGACACTTATTTTTGGTGCCTATTCAATGGCCTCCTCTTGCTTTTCTGTTAGTAGGAGACCACTGTATATAAAGTTTACTTTTATTATTTATTACTGTTGCGAAACCAGAGTCTTCTGCTTTCTTTGGCGTGCGTCATCTGTGACTGTCAGTGCTCTCCTACGGAACCCGGAGAGGGAGACCGTTGGTGGAAAGTTAAGAAAGTTGGGAAGCTCTTTCTTTGAGCCGTCGAGGGCGTGAACTTGCCGCATCAGAGTGCCACGCAGATCATCGCTTCCTCCGCAAAATCATTTCGACTTAACGATGAATAATTCATCACGTTTACACAGAGCTCCACTGTCTTGACCTTCGGAGCCGCGGAGATCGGCGAGTTATTTTTTCCACTGCCCGCCGTACCGCCTCGTTCTTATACACCAATGCGCCTCGCACGATGTCGGCTGGAAAAAACCCGGACCGAAGACTCGCGACTGAAATGATCTAAATATTAACGGCGGATGAATAATAAACGCTCTCCTTGAAATACCGAAGTGCGCGCTCCACGTTACGTCCTGTCTCCCTGTTTGCGCTTAGTTCAGTCATTTTGCTATTGCAATGCGTGGAGACGGTCTGGGCACTCTCTGTCCTAAGTAACTGATCCTGGATCAGAACCAAAAATTTACATTAAATAATCAGGGATAGGACTGGAGTAGGACAGATTGAGATATTGCTAAGGACAGAAAGTAGCTGGAGCTGGGCAGAGAGACTTCAATATGGCTGGCAGCAGGAAGTAAGACCTTGCAGACCTCTGACCTCTGAACTTCTTTGAGCTGTCAAAGAAAAATGTTCAACTGTCTTCAAAAAGGAGAATGTTTCAAATAATACTGCAGTGTGAATTGATTGCTATGTCCCCATTTCCTGTTTCAAACATAATCAAAAAGCAACCCTTAAACAGCAGTCCAAAACGTGCTCAACTGACTACAAATAAAATAAAAAAAATCAGCAAGAAATGGTCATTGTGAAGGAGATGCTGTTATACAGGATTCAAACTCCTGTTGTGATCTGTCTCTTTGTTAAAAATATAGATATAATTTCATTTATACATTTGTCTTTCAGTTTCAATTTTTTTGTCTATGGTTCGCTAATCTTCAGTGAAAAGGCCAAGAGTGAGGAAAGCCAGAGAGAGAGGGAGAAAGAAGGAGAGAGAGAGAGAGAGAGAAAGAAACAGAGAGGGAGGGAGAAAAAGAAAATGTCCACCCAGCCAAAAATGCTCTCATTACATTGATGCTCCACTGTGATGTCGTAGCATCATTGTCAAATGTAACAACAACATTATTGGAACATCACATGCAGCTGCAGCGTGAGATGGTAGTCAGAACACTTCGCTCTGGACTTAGGTGTCTGGGTAGGGGTACTGCCCACGCACCCCTCTGGCAGATTTTGCGGGTAGCAGCTCAAGCTGTGTGCATGGGCAGGGCAGTGCTGTGAACCCGACACAGGGATGTGGCACAACACTATTGTCTGAAAGCTGGGTAGAGCAGACCAACAGAAACAGACCACATGATTCATGTTTCTGTTTGTACAACAGCTCAGAAAAAAGACGGAGGGACAGAGCAAAAGAGGAAGAGAGACAGATAGAGAGAAAGAAATAAAGAAGAGAGGGACAGGGATAAAGAGAGAGGGATAGAAGGAGAGAGGAGAGACTGACAGAAAGAGAGAGATTTCCCATTTTCAACCCTGCACTGGCAAAACTTAACATTGTAAAATCATACCGACAAAGCAAATTTTGCATTTGAATCTGATGAAGACCAAAGAAGAGAAAAAGACAGAGAGAGAAGAGACAGACATAAAGAGAGAGACAGTGACAGAGAGAGAAAGAAAGAGAAAACCATTAGAAAGGAGTTGAAAAATTTCTGATCTGATCATTCAAGCCTGTAATGTCCTTTTGTCCTCCGTCTTGGGGGTTAAATCAGAAAAATCAGAGCAGTCTTCCCTGTTTTCCTCTCCTTCATTCCTTCATTCTCATCCTTTCTTCATTTCCAGTTCTTTATCAGGGCGTTTTACTCTTTCCTCAGTTTCATGTCCACATTTTGGAAAAAGCATCCAGAAATTCTGCAGATGAAGAGCTATCTCTCTTAAAAAATCTTTTTCCATTTTTTGAAATCTGTTTGTGGGCAACTTGAGAGCATTTTGAGTAACTATGTGTTTTTTCCTTTTTACAACCATCATAGTTCATTTAATATAATAGATATTCAGATTATTATTGTTATCAATATATATTTTCACAGTTCAGTAACAATAAAGTTCAATTATTATCATACAATTATTCCTTGTGTCATACAATTATTCCTTGTGTTGCTTTTTTGGAGTCTTTTCTCAGCAGGCAACACAGTCACTCTTCCTTCTCTCCCTCTCTCTGTCTCTCTCTGACCTGTTTGGAACAAGTGACAAGGCAGGAGAGGAAGAGGAGGAGAATAAGAGTAGGAGGAAGAGTGCAAAGAGAGAGGGATAGTGGGGCCTCATACATCTTTGCTTTCTTTCTCAACATTTACACTGGCATTGGCCATAAAGACAGCTGAAAACATGTGAACTGCGCTATGAGGTGAACATGGACACAGACCAACCCCTGGGGGGGGGGCAAAGGTAAAGGGGAAAGGGAGGGAAAGGAGCAGGTGGGATGGATTTGGGGGTCTGTTTCCCTGTGCTTATCCCTAAGCCCCTCTTGCTCCTTCCTCTCTCTCTTTCTCTTCCTCTCTGTCTCTTTCTTTTTCTCTCTCTCCTGGATCGCCGCAGGCCACCAGAGAGATGTTTGTGCACGGGAACGCGAAGAGAGACACACGGACGGCAGGGCGGACGGACGGGGAGCGTGGTCCGTGTCTCTGACCGCCACGCTCCTCGGAGGGGAAAGAGTGCAGACAGCCGTCTCTTCCTCTCTCTCTGTCACCTTCCTCTCTTTCTCTCTCTCTCTCTCCACCTCTCACAGTGCAGGCGTAACTGGGCAGAAGGAAGTAGGCTTTGGACAGACACTGCGAAGGCCTCACAGTCTCCCCCTGGTGGGGATCCAGATGTAGGGCCCGGACTGCTCCTCGATCACGGTCTTCACTTTGTGGTAGATCTCCTCAAAGCTGTCCCCTTCCACGATGGCTGTGGGGGGGCAGGAGAGAGAGGGAGGTGATGCGTTTGTTCCAGGATTCCCGGCCCCTGAGGATGATACCTGAATGTACTCCTGTGTGTGCCGTGTGTATCTTAGCTGGTCTGGTGGGTCCCTGTAGGTGTTGGACCACTTTAAATTGCACATATACTTATGTGTACATACAGATCCATATAGCTACCTATAAAATACATCATGAATCCAGTGTACGTTATTAATTAATTTGTAATTATTTATTCTTTTCAGTGTACTTTAATTATATTTTTAATCATTTTTAAATCAGTTTTAATAATTTTTATGCTTTTTCTGTAACTGCACTGCTTCGGGAACACTTAAAATATCATGCCAACAAAACCTGTTGAACTGAACTGAATTTAAATGAATTTAACAGACAATTGTTCAATCCTTTAAGTTTGCCTTTAAAAAAAGCTGAAAAGCAGGAGACCCTGGACTGCCCACCCCATCATCCCGCTATAAAAGACAAACAGTGTGACATGGCTGGAATGCAGAGGTTCCACCAGTTCCACCAGAGCTGTCTTACCTGAGAAGCACTCGATAAAATCCTGCTCCAGTTTGACTGCCCGGTCCATTGCCTTCCGGGCCTGCTCCTCCGTGAGGCGAGTGTTGATCTCTCTGTCACCAACACAACCAGGGACACAGAGGTCATCTCCATGGCAAAGACAGGCTGACGGCTAGACAGTGTGCATTCAGGAGGATACATGTTCTGAAAAAGCGGGGTCCCTTTCTCCCACTGCGCTGCCCCCGTGCCCCCACATCTTACTGGAGTGCGCAGTAAGATGTGTGGCAGTGCAGAGTGGAGTGTGTAGTAAGATGTGTGACAGGGCAGAGTGGAGTGTGCAGTAAGATGTGTGGCAGTGCAGAGTGGAGTGTGTAGTAAGATGTGTGACAGGGCAGAGTGGAGTGTGTAGTAAGATGTGTGACAGTGCAGAGAGGAGTGCGTAGTAAGATGTGTGACAGGGCAGAGTGGAGTGTGTAGTGAGATGTGTGAGAGTGTGGAGTGGGGGACTCACAGCACGTTCTCCAGGGATCTGGGCCGGATGAAGATGGCGATTGGGTGGAGCTGTGCCGCTTGTAGTCTGCGTACAGCGTTGGCTGAAACGTCCAGGATACAGTGCTTCCCCTGCTGCACAGAGACGGACAGACTGAGGTCACTGCACCACAGATGAGGATGAGACACAGCTGCACTCAAATGTAAAAAAGTTGACGATATGAGGAAACAGTACTTAAAATCATTTAATAGAATCATTTTCATCAATAATAAAATCAATAATTTTAAAGAATTGGATGGCATAGATAAGTTTATCATCATTCTACAAGAGGGACGGGTAGCAACACTGGCTGCCCAATTTGTGTCTGCATGCCATAGCCAGAGGGACGGCAGCTGACACCTCCATACTGTCAAGGTCACTGTTCATAGTATTATTGTTGCATTTTTAAAATTTTTGTACATTTGCCTCTTTATTTGATTTTTTTCTCTCTCTCTCTCATTCATTATTGACCTGCTTATACATATTGTACACCTGTTTATAAGAATTATCACTTTGTTGTTATCATTGAAACAGTCATGTCAATAAACCATTTGAATTTGAGTTTGAGAGAGAGAGAAAAGGAGAAAGAGAGAGTTCTGTTAGTGTTCTGTGGTGCAGTTTGGAGTGAACAGGCCTTGAAACACTGATGTAAATGTGAGAGAGAACTGTAATTTAGTGTAATTGTTACAGGACTGAGGTTTCAACCAGAAGGGGGCAGGGTAGACGCTAAGGAGGAGCCATTATGCCTTTGAGTAAGGGGCAGAACCCAACGAGCTTCTGTAAGTTACCAGCGGGTAAATGAATAGGATGCAAATTAGAAGTTATATAATTTGCCTAATAGGCTTCTATGCCAACTACTCAGCAAACACATGATGCATAAAATTAAGAGGAATCCCTCGAGAATCTGTTACTCTCCTATTCAGACACCAAATTTCTGACTGTCTCACCTGTTCTGCCACCTGCCGGACGCTCTGGACGCTGGTGCCATACAGGTGGCTGTTGTACTGTCCCGCCTCAATAAAGCGATGACTCTGAATGTCCTTCTCCATCTGTTCCCGTGACGACACAAAGTGGTAGTCTCTCCCGTCCACTTCGTACTCCCGTTTGGGCCGTGTGGTGTCTGGGGTGGGGGGCAGGTGGCGACCAATCAGTGCATCACGGAGAGATGTCATAGATCAGTGCACATGAGTATCTGAGAATTTTGTTACTCTGATAGAGTATCATTCATGTATCAGGGCACCACTGTAGTGTCAGAGAGTCAGTTGAAAATGTAATGAATGTGATCACATTTAAAGAAGGCAGGCGGTGTCTTCTTTCAGTGCATATCTCCTGTAACAGCAAATCGCTCCTATAATGAATGTACAGTCACTGTATCAGTATGTAATAACTACCAGTGTGTAATTGCCGTATTGGTGTGTGATCGCTGTATCTGTGTGTAATCACTGAATCAGCGTGTAATCAATACGTCAGGACAAACGACTCTTACGAGGAACACAGGACCCAAACTTGTCGGGGAATTCGGAGAGCAGGTCATCATTCACCCTGTCCTTCGTGGGACCCAAGATGATGATCGGCCTTGCGTAGTGAACTGGAGAGAGGGAGAGAGCACAGTACAGGAGAAGAGAAAGAAAGTGAGAGTGGGTTGTCATCTGACATGTTCTTGTTCTATTGAGATTTTTTTAAAGAGTTTCTTAAAATTTAAATAATTATTCTGAATAATTATTCTGAATATTTAAAGAAAATGGGTTCACCTTCCACTTGGGTGACAGTCTCATAACTTTGTATAGAGTCTTCTCTCCCTATAAGTAAGAGACAACTTTAGTGAACATTTTGTCACTGGGCAGCATTTCAGCACTTGAATGAACATTTCCACACAGGGATCGTCTCACAGCAGTCTTTACCTTGAGAGCCTAAACTGTCTCTACTGCGGTCCTGTACAGAGACACAAATCCACACCGCATCATTAGGCAGCACAAGTTTACAGAAAGCACATTTGTTGAAAGTGCAAATGCAGAGGAAAACAGTGCTTTAAATTCAGTTAGAAAGCAGGCAGTGGAGGGCAATAAAGGCAGAGTTAATTTAATTATTCAGAATTGCAAAACATTTCCGATGCACCAACGCACATCTCCCCCACACTGGCTCTAAATCGCATACCCCACTCACTGTCACAGAACATGCATATCAATGAGGAACGGGCAGCAAAGGTGGCTTCTGTCTTGGTCTGTGTTTTCATAGTGTTATTAAATTTTCCTTGCCTTAATGTTTATTAAGAATTGATTGATTAAAATGTATTAAATACAGACCGTGCGAATGTACAGATTACAGTATAGATCTGTCTACCTCAGCTAATGTCACAGATTTATTGAATAAAATGGCAGAAGCCAGCTGTAGTGGTCACTTTCTATTCCTCTGTGGGCTGATCATCAGCTCTTACCCTCTCTTTGGCTTTCAAGCGAGACCACTCTTTCCGTTCCACTCTGGGGGAGGAGAGAGAGATAAAGAGAGGGAAAGAGAGATGGAGAGAGAGGGAAAAAGGGAAAGTTGAAAGGCTTAAGAGCTGACGTTACCAGGTGAGTGCTCTTATCATTAGGAATCGATGGAGTGATGATAAAATGATGGTGTTATGGGGAGAACCAGAGAAGATGGAGTGAAAAAGCTGAAGTAACGGTCAGTGAACAGAGGGGAGACACTGACAACACACTGCGGAGTGAGAGAGAGAAGCAGTGCCAGAAACACAGAAACAGTGACAAATACACACAGGCACCCACACACATGTACAGACAGACAGACAGGTGGTCAGACAGGGAGACAGACGGAAACACAGACAGACAGACACAGAGACAGACAGATAGATTGAAAGTATCAGGAACAAACAGACAGAGAGACAGAGGGACACACAGGCAGACAGACAGGGGTCAGACAGGTGGGGTGGACGGCGGCTGACCTCCTCTTGCTCGGTATGAACCCGATCTCGTCGGTCTCGCCCTCAGGGCTGACCCGACGGGCCTGCCACCACTCCTCGTCCCCACAGTCCAGGACGTGCAGAACCTCCCCGAAGCGGAAGCCCATGGCCTGGCTGAGGAAGCCACAGTCCGCTGTCTTATCGTAATCAAACAGGGCCCTGTGGAGGGGCAAGAGCCAGGACGGACCAATCACACGCCTGCACAGCCACAGCCGACAGGAAGTGCTGTGTAGGTGTGGAAAACTGTGTTGCTCTGTGGTGCTGTGGCTGTGTTGTGCAGCTGTGTAGCTACGAAGCTCTGTAGCTGTATGGTTGTATAGCTGTGTTGTGTAGGTGTGTGGGTGTGTAGCTGTATTGCGTAGTTGTTGTGTAGATGTGTTGTGTAGTTGTTGTGTAGCTGTGTTCTGTAGCTGTCGTGTAGATGTGTTGTGTATTTGCTGTGTAGCTGTGTTGTGTAATTGTCATGTAGATGTGTTGTGTAGTTGTCATGTAGCTGTGTTGCATAGTTGTCATGTAGATGTGTTGTGTATTTGCTGTGTAGCTGTGTTGTGTAATTGTCATGTAGCTGTGTTGTGTAGCTGTCGTGTAGATGTGTTGTGTAGTTGTGATATAGCTGTGTTGTGTAGTTGTCATGTAGCTGTGTTGCATAGTTGTCGTGTAAATGTGTTGCGTAGTTGTCATGTAGATGTGTTGTGTATTATTGCGTAGTTGTTGTGTGGCTGTGTTGTGTAGTTGTTGTGTAGCTGTGTACCTGATGTAGAAGCCTCTCTTGGCGGTGCTCCTCAGGGTTCCAGAGCCCATGCTGCTGTTCATCAGTTGTTCCCGCAGGTCGTGGATCTTCGCCTCGAACCGACTGTACTCTGATAATATCCGTATACATTATACACGTTATACACATACATACATTATACACATTATATACACAAACACACAGAGACAGACACCCAGATGCAAGCACATACCAAAAACAGACACACATGCATATCACTGGTCCATAGTATATAATACAGGATTCACTCTCTGGTCTGTGCTGTGTAATACAGGACTCACTCTCTGGTCTGTACTGTGTAATACGGAACTCACTCTGTGGTCTGTGCTGTGTAACACTGGACTCACCCTCTGGTCTGTACTGTGTAATATGGAACTCACTCTGTGGTCTGTGCTGTGTAACACTGGACTCACCCTCTGGTCTGTACTGTGTAATACGGAACTCACTCTGTGGTCTGTGCTGTGTAACACTGGACTCACCCTCTGGTCTGTACTGGGCAATGATGGTGACTGTCTGCCCGGCATTCTTCAGGGCAGCTGCTGCCTGCTCATGTGTGGCACTCCGGAGGTCCACCCCATTCACCTGAGAAAGAGAGGTCAACATTACTGAGTCACCTGAGAGAGAGGGGTCAACATTACAGGGTCACCCAAGAAAGAGGGGTCAACATTACAGAGTCACCTGAAAGACAGGGTGTCAACGCTAAAGAGTGACCTGAGAGAGAGGGGGTCAATATTACAGTCATAGCAGACAGTGAGTGAACATAACTGCCTAAGACAAGGGGCAGTACAAATGTGTCTGACAGAGTCAGAGTGACAGCCGTCTGCAACACACAAAGACAAAACACATTCACACATGGCATGGTGCAGTCTACCCCTCCTGACCAGCACTAAAATCCCCAGAGAGAGTGAGAGAGAGAGAGAGATGAGTTACAGTGAGGGAGATGAATAAGGGAGAGGTAGACAACGGCCTCAGTAAAACTGTAACGGTCAATCATTCTTCACTATTACAGAGCGTGCAGCTAAAATCAGTATTCACATATTTAGCCTACTAATTTTTACTCCAGATCTCCACAATAGCGACGGAGTGATAAAAAAGAGAAAATATAAGGTGAGAGATGGGGTGAGAAGACAGACAGAGAGAGAGACAGAAAGTGTGAGAGAGAAGGAGATAATACTATTTTGCTTGCTGCATTTATATGTGGAATTCCTCTTGTTTATCTCTGTATTTTTTAAATTTTCTTTATTTTACTTGTTGTTGCAAGGACATTGATATTTGAATATAAATGACCATCTTCCTCATTGTTGTTATTGTATCATATGTTTGCCATTTGTAGCCCGGCTTTGGAAATACTGTACACTGTGAAGTCCTGCCAATAAGGCACTTTGGATTTGAATCAGAAAGAGAGAGAGAGAAGCAGGGATGGAGAGGGCTGGCCATGGGCCAGGGCTTTTGATGTCATATGCAGGGTTCGTTTGTGCAAATCATCAACGGTTCCTTATTGTGTTTTTGAAAGGCTGTGGGACCAAACCGTGACAGAAGAAACACAGGAAAAAAATGGCAGAAAACAAATCAAATGGTACTGAGGCTGAGAGAGAGGGGTGTGGGGGAGAGAAAGGGAGAGAGACTGAAAGAAGGAATGGGAGGACCAGGATCAGAGAATCAGGGGACAGGTGGAACCGGCGCAGGATGAAGAGCCAAAAAGTGATGGATGGAATGAGACTCTGGCAGGTGCAGCAGGAGAATGGAGCGTCACTCTATCTGCTCCGAGTCTGGTTGGCCTGATCAGAAATCCGCTGAGAAAGCAATGGGAGGAGTCATGAGATGAGCTGAGAAGTGGGAGGTGAGACGGTAACACTGAGAGGGTGAGGTAGTGAGACAGTAACAGGGGCAGAGTGAGACAGTACGAGAGGGAGACAGTACCAGTGAGCGCTGGTAGGAAAGAGTGACAGTGTGATACAGTAACAGAGAGGGAGACACTAACAATGAAACAGTCACAGCAGGAGAGTGAGAGAGTGGGAGAGTAAGAAAGTAACATTGGGAGAGAGAGAGTGAAAGTAACACTGGGAGAGTGGGACAGTAACAGTGAAACAGTAACAGTGGAAGAGTGAGACGGTGAGGCTCACGCTCAGTATCTGGTCCCCCTTGCGCAGTTCTCCGCTCAGGTCGGCCGGACCCCCTGCCAGGATGAAGGAGATGAAGATGCCCTCTCCATCCTCTCCCCCAACAATGTTGAAGCCCAAACCCGTGGAGCCGCGGTGGATCAGAACCCTCCTGGGCTCTCTAAAATAGAGGGCAAAGCGTGTGACATCATTAACTCAATGAACACAAGGAATAAGTGCGGCATCGAGATTAACAATGATAGAAGAGGATGTAGAAAGAGAGGGATGGGGGGGAGAGGGAGGGAGAGAGAAGGAAAGGGCGGAGCAGAGAAGAAAAGGGAAGGGGGTGGTGAGACATAGGGCATGGAAATGGCTAGAAAGGTGGGAGAGTTAGGCCAGTCTGGGCATGGTTAGGGTGACAGGGTGTGGCTCACTGTGTCTTACCTGGGAATATCATCCTCTCCCAGCATGCCCTTCATGATTGGCGAGTATCTGCTAGGGGAGGTTGGAGTGAGGGCTTGTGGGTATTCTGAGCTCAGGTAGTTGGGGTGGCCCACCTCATTATCCAGGTGTGAGTACGCTGCAGAGAAACAAAACACCATGAGGAGACATAACACACACAGGCACACACACACATGCACACATGCACACACACACACACACACACACACACACACACACATGCACACACACACAGTCAGTGGGACTCACAGCTGGTTATGTCGGGCGGGTTGTAGGAGTTGCTCAGGTACAGGGTGGTGGGCTTGGCCACTCTCAGGTACACCACCTCGGCCGTGTTCTTCAGCGCCCCCACCGCATCCTCATGCATGACATCCTCCAGGCACACGTTGTTCACCTGGAGGGCCGAGAGGACGTGTTTAAAACACCACCTACAAACCCACAAGGCTAATTTGAGGGGTACGATCACATTGGCTTGGGTGGCATCGCTTTGCTATTATAGATTGGTTTAAACAATTCCTTCCAAAAAAACTCTTTCAAGTGGAAGTCAACAAGAACAAAAGCTGGGAGAGATGGGACACAACAGATGTGTGACCTCACAGGCATTCTGAGAGTGTTCTGTTCTGTTGTCTGATACAGGACTATACGCAGGTTTCAAAGAGCCTCCGAGCTGCTTTTCAAAATTTAAATGCTACCCATTGTAAGAGAGCAGGTGAGTAACTGTAATAGCAATTATAATTAATAGGCATGATACATTCACATAACTTTACCCTGGCTATGGCAACCTGTTTGTGAATTGCGCACAAAAGAAAAAGACAACATTTTTTCTTTTTGCTTGGTTTGCGCAGCTGAGAAACCAGAAAATGGATTTAATTAAAACATGTTAGAATAGTTCTCCCTTGGGAGTAGAACAGATATATGAAATTTCATCTGTTCAAACAGCTGAGAAAGGAAAAATAAAGTTTAATTTTGAAGTGAGGACAGGTCTTTACGCTGTGGTGAGCAAACCACATAATTAATCTACTGCAGAGTCCCTGGTGACCAGGAAATACAAAATTCATGCAAGCAGTTAACATATCTGCAATGGAGACCACAGCAGTTTCTTCCTTAATTCTGTCCTAAGTTTTATGGCAGTTCCCGTCAGTTCTGTGGCTAAATCTGTGACAAACTATCTGCAGTTTTTTAAATGTGCACCAGAGGGCAGTGTTATCATTTGAAACAGACAAAGAGCATATGGTAGCATTTCTACCTATTTGGATGTTTATCATTTTTTATGTCCCTTGGAAACACATTTTTTGCTATGCCAATGGAAATTATTTCAGTCTTAGCATATTAAAGTAATGCTAATTATGTTTGCTCTCAGCGTTCTGCATCGAGGCTGCTGAAATCTATTATACAGAAGTGTGCCTCTTTGTGTGTGTGTGCGTGTGTGAGTGTGTATGTGTGTATGACTGTTTGTGTGTTCATGTGTGTGTGTGTGTGTGTGTGTGTGTGTGTGTGTGTGTGAATGTGTGGAGGTATGTGTATGTGTGTGTATGAGTGAAGGTATGTGCACGTATTTCTGCACGTGTGTGTGCATGTGTGAGACTCACAGCCAGAATTTTGTCCCCAATCTGTAGCCGACCATCCCTGTGTGCAGCCCCCCCCTCTATGATCTTGGTGACGTAGATGCTGTTGTCTCCAGGAATATGCTGGTTACCCACACCCCCAGCTATACTGAAACCCAGACCTGAGAGAGAGAGCGAGAGAGAAAAGGAGAGAGTGAGAGAGTGGGAGGAAGAGGGGGGAGTAATCTCTGAATTATTCTACTATACACTCCGACTGGCAAACACTAAGTCTCTCACTCCCCCTCCCAAGGCTTCATAGAAACTCAATCTTAAACACACGCGCACGCGCACACACACACACACACACACACACACACACACACACACACACACATAAATACATGTATGCACACACACATACACACACATACATACATACACACATGTATGTACACACACACACACACCTTTGGGGCCCTTAATAAGCTTGATCTCGGTGACTCTCTCGGCTGCCGGCTTCCTGCGCAGCACGTAGAGTCGCACGATGGCGCCTGCCTCCTTGAGTGCCTCCACCGCCAGGCTGTGGGTCACCTCTCGCACATCCACGTCATTCACAAACAGGATGCTGTCATTCACCCTGAGAGAGAAAGGGGGGTAGAAAAGAGAGAGAGAGAGAGAGAGAGAGAGAGAGAGAGAGAGAGACAGAGACAGAGACAGAGACGGAGACAGAAAGAGAGAGAGACAGAGTTGTAACTTGTGAATTTGTTACGTACTTTTAAATCAGTTTTGTAATGTTTGCTGGAAATGTGATTGTGCTTTGGCCACAAAAATATTTCTTTGTCATGCCAATAAAGCCCCTTGAATCGAATTGAGCTGAATTAAATTGAATTGAGAGAAAGGAGAAAATTGAATTTTAAGCACACCTTTATTGGTCACATCACAAAACAATCATTACAATCCAATTAGACATCAATTTGGAGACAGGAGAGAAAGAATAGTTGGAGCAGCAGAGACAGAGAGAAAGACAGAGACATACAGATGAAGAGAGAGAGAGAAGGAGAAGGGTGCTGATCACTAGCCTCTGGAAGCCAAGTCCACAAATAATTATGCAAGACTTGCAGAGAGAGAGAGCAGGGAGACGTGTCCCTGAAATGGAAAAACTCACGACGGAGGAGAGAAAGTAGAACCGTTACTTTCTAATCCATCAAAAGGCTACAGAGCCAGCAGTGACACGCCGGTGAGGTCTTTTTAATTATATTAATGTGAGTAATATCTTTAACGATGCTCATTACTCAAATATATGCGCATAACTCACTTTAATCTTTAACCCTGTCCACTATTTTTATGTTCTCTTTAAATCTGTGTTACAATATCATATTTGCAAAATTACTGGTACAAAATGACTCATAATGAAATCACTTCTGAGTGGATTAGAGAACCACACCCAGCAGAATTCCTATTCTCAGAATCCAGGTGCATTGTGGAAGATGCCTGCTCGTCAGGGTGCCTCAGTTTCTGTGACATCTTAAATATGCTTTGTCACACTAAAATCAAATGGTAAAGCATATCACTGACAAGCACTGATGTCATCAATGGTGTGTTCACACAAAGGGAAACGGTATCACATAGAGCACATAAGAGCACAAGGAGTTCAATGGCAAGAAACAGGCCACCCATCCCATCTAGGTTCATCACTCTGCCTATGTGTCAAGCTTGGTCTTGAACCCTTAGGGCTTCCACTGTGAATCCTGGTATTTTTCTCCATTCTTCAAAGACTGAGCAGCAGCAATGCCTTTCGGTGTAAAAGTGAAATCTTCCAGCTTCAGTATGAAATCTTTAACTGGGTTTCTCTTTTGCTCTGCTAACAGAGCTCCAGTAGTTATGGAACTGGGCTTTTCACTGCAACGTTGCTAGCTCGATTCACACGCTGGGCGCTGCTATCGCAGGTTTGAGGGAGGCTTCCAGCCTAAATGGCTCCATTAAATATCTAGCCATGTGCACAGATGATAGACAGCTCACCCAGCATACGGTCATCCAGGGATTAAATTTTTATTGGCAGTATAACACAAATACCCATCTAGCAGTGGCTCTTTCCCAGATGCGTTATGGTCCTTGGTCCCAGATGGAATTGTTAAATGTCACCCTTTTAGAGGGTTTTGATATGAAACTGGATGAGAGGCGGCCATTCCGGCTCTGCCCTGAGTCTGAGCTGTGATGCAGAGCCTGTCGGCCGCGCGCCAGGGTCCTCTGCAGCCCGAACGCGACGCCGTGCGCTATATTTATCCCCGCTGTTTGTTTGGGAGCCTCCTGCCTCTGTCCGCCCGCTTTTGAAAAGCGTCTGCATCAGTTAATGCGCTGCGCGGAGCGCGTCTCCTCAAAGAGCCCCAGCTGCTCCGGCTGCAGACAGACACGCCGCCCGGGGGGGGGGTCACAGCGGAGGACGCAGTGTCTAAAGAGTGAATAACTGCGGAGGGCCCTCGGGTTCCTCAAACATCAACGCAATTATTCTCATAATCCATAACTCATAATAAGCGATGACCCATTCGTGGCAGCCGGCGCGGATCGCGTGTGCGTACCGGCCACCTCGTCATGCTCTGCGAGGGAGTTACATGACCTGCTGACAGCAACTGTCACAAATAACGGAGTCCCCCCTGCAGAGGGGCATCAAACACCTTTCTCTGCCACATCCTGTGCGAGAAGGGCTTCCTTTACTGTCGTACACAGGAAATAAAGGCACATTTGTTTATAGAGAAGTGTTCCTAAATCACACTGAAACCTTTATCATGGCAACACATTCAGTAATTTGCTCATTGTTAGAGAGTTTTTGCATTATCTTATGTACTCATGTGTAAATTATTTTGCCATTGCTATTTTTCCGTTACTATGGTTCTCTCTTCCCAGGGTTTGACACGATCGCCTACGAAGGGGTCAGGGAAGCGTTTCAATGTCTGGCCCACATTCGCTTAGGGACATCCTCATTCGCTCAGATCTGCTGTGTCAGACATCTCTCTGCTGGAAAAAAATGCCTCAATGTTCTTTAAAAGCCAAAGTGCCTGGAGCCAAGAGGAGCGATACAAAAGCCTGCCGCTGGAGTCACGCCAGGGCCGCCCTCTGGACCCAAGGCAAGGGGGGGGTGTCTAAGCTGCGTCCCCATGACTCGCGAACTCAAGGACCCGTGTTTCACAGAATAAAATGTAGACTTTAGATCTTTAAAGAGGAATCCAGACAAGCTGTCTGCACCCTAGTCCGAACAGGTTCCAGGTTGGGACACGTGTGTGGTGTGGATGTAGCCGAGTAGACACAGTGGGGTTTTCACAGTGGGGTGGACGGTCAGGGACATACCTGAGTCTGCCATCCTGGGCGGCCGCGCCTCCTGGGATGATCTTGGTGATGAAGATGCTGGGGTCATCCCCAACATGGGGGTTATCTGTCCCCCCAGCAATGCTGAACCCCAGGCCAGAGTTCCCCTGTACACACACACACACACACACACACACACACACAGAGGGAGAACCTTGTGCATTAGCAGGCATAATCTTTCCTGATTCACTGGGGTAGCATCACACTGGGAGAGACAAAACAGTGGAATAACTCAATCAGCAGCAGACTGCTGTCACCCTAAATCATCCCTTTATGATAACCACTACTCCTGGTTCCCACAGTGGGGTTCCAAGGTGATTCTAATTGCTGCAGAATTAACAGGATAATCTGTCAGCTTGATGGCATGATCCATTAGAGATCACATGTTCAATGGGGAAATGATGGTGAATTAAAGTCATGTATATTCACAGTTTCCCTTTATTATAATTTCTATGGGGAACAAGCAACACAGTAGCCAATGAGAAGGAAGGTGCTTCATATTCTACCATTCAAGAGAACATAAACAAACCTGACTATGATGTAATGGAGTGCTGTCAAGCCAGAAAAGCATTAACGGTAACACAAACACTCAAGCTGGGCTTTATGGGTTAATAAGACTGTAATAGCGAAGGCTTACCCGTTCCAGTGTAATCTCTTCATATTCTATTTCTCCATCCGTCCCATTCACCTGAGAGAAATAGAGCATGCACGTTCATAATTCCATCCCATGGGAATAGCCATCGGTTTACAGAGGGTGGCACCACAGAGGGTGGCACCACCAGACATTCTGTTCATACATTCCTTCTGTCCAGCAGAGAGAGGGAGGCATGGAGGAAGAGTGTGAAGGAAGACGAAAGGTTGCCAGTTTGATTCCCCACTGGAGCACAGCTGCTGTACCCTTGGGCAAGGCACTTAACCCAGAAGTGCCTCATTAAATATCCATGGATAAACTTGCAACCTGTGCAAGTAACTCTGGGTAAGAGCGTCTGCTAAATGACAATAATGTAATGAAGGGAGGGGAAGGAAGAGAAATGGAGGGAGGAGACACAGTAAAGGGAGGAAAAGGAACGTAGACAGAGATAGAGGGAGATAATGAGTCAAGATTACTAATATACTTACATAGGGGGAGCCATCAAGAGTATCTGTGTTTACCACTACAGGAGGGGAGTTGGCCTGCAGAGAGAGACAGAGAGAGGAGGATGAGAGAGATGAGTTTTAAGGTGAGTTTATGACTCAAGAAACAGGTAATGGACACACTCTTGTCTTTTCCAGGTGTGCGGCTGAGAGGAATGAATCAGGAAGAATGAAATACTCACACACTCTGTCTCCAAAAGAAGCTTATTTCAGAGGTGTGCACAGTAAAACGTGTCAATCCCAGCTGGATGTTTGTCCTGACAAAACTTCATTTGGGAGCAGGCGGTGAGTGAACATTTCATTCTTTCTGCTTAATTTAGCCAATCCATTTAACAACTGTCCATGTCAGGGAAACATGCAAGAACACTGTGTATTTACAATCCACAGATGTAGCCACAATACCACATTCACCACCATTATACCCCTCAAGCTTCAGTTCCATGCCAAAAAGAACAAGAGGAGAAGTAGACAGAAAATAAAGTACAGACTTAATTAAGGGAGTGAGGGCCAGTCTCGCAACACCTGACCCAGCATTTCTGGGCGTCTCTGAGTGCCCTTCCTCTCCGCGTTTTGATTACTCAACAGGAACATGGTGTTCCCCCCCACACACATACAGCCCCATGAGAGATGGCCTGAGAGCACACACTCTGCTGGAAATCCAAAAGCTAGGGACCCAGCTCTGCCTCTAGAGGCGCTGTGGAGCTGCAGCCCGGAGGCTGAGAGCAAACACACACACAGGTAATCCCTTCTCCATGACAGCGAGACATGACAGAACACCCTAGGGGGTGGGGGACACACACTCTGTCTTAGAGCCTGCAGAATCTGACAGAAAGCCTTAAAATCACACTCCAGCAACTCTGGAGTGAGCTATTTCAGTGAACTATTTTCACCTTTTTTTGGTCATAACACTGGAATAAAGCCTACTTCAGGGCAATAAACACCTCTCTGATACCTGTTAACATTATCAGACCTTGGGCCTGTGAAATTGGAAATAAAGGTGTGATTCACATATAAGAGTCCAATTGTTAAGGTTGGCATTCAGGTGTTTCCTGCTCACTCAGATCCTCTTATCGAGGAAGTCATGGTGATGGAGGGTGACTCAAGTTTTGCATCAGGATGTTCACTGCAACACAGCACCTCATCCTCTTCTCTGAGCCAAAATGCATATATCTGGAACTAATGTAACCATATTTGGCTGAACCTCCTCGAAAGAAATTATGGCAACTTGTTACCCGTGATGTCAGTGTTTCCCTGGCTAATTGAAAGTGACGCTAAGCGTTTCGGTCGGACAGAGAGAGCTCACTAACTGTTAGGGCATTAGCTCATCAAACTTTGACGAGAGCCACCAGCTAAAATGCAGAAAAACTCTGAGGAAAAACAAATCCCCAGGGAAACACATGCAAGTATAACACAGAGAGCATCAGACTGGTTTTGCTATTAAGGTTAGGATTTCACCTTGGTTAGCACTTCTCCATGGCTAAGTATAAGCATGCCATAGCGCAAAGAGACCCCTACAAGTCCCTTAGGGACGTGAATTTTAGCCTCTGACGCTGGCGGCGAGTGAAGGGCTTTTGCAGGAAACATTTCATGTATTATTCATCTGATATTTTACTGCAGCAATTCAGCTGGAGTACCTCACTCAAAGGACCACATCTGGGACTGGAACCTGCAACTTCTTCCTTAGAAGCCCTGTGCCTCGATGTCTATGCCATGCCACTGTGCTAATGTGGCTAAAGGTACTGGCGTGGGATGAAAAGGATCTAGCCTAACAAACATATCAGGGCCCTTGTGACACCCACTGTCAGACCTCTCTGATGTATTAGAGTCCAGCCACTAATTTCTACTGTGCTGATGTTACAGTCCAGTACAGCCCATTTTATTGCTCTGCCATTACATTATATTGTATTGCTTTAATACTACAGTCCAATCACTATGTTCCACAATAAATGAAAATTAATTAAATTACTGACATGTCAGGCCACTTAATATTTTGACTGATTGACTGACAGTGTAACTGTCATATTTTTGGACAGCATTTTTCAATGCAACCAAGGTAATTTTTTTCAGCAAGGTGCTGACATTGCAGTGGCAAGATGAACAAGTTGCCCCATCTCTCTCTCTCTCTCTCTCTCTCTCTCTCTCTCTCTCTCTCTCTCTCTCTCTCTCTCACAGTAGCATGTGCTGCCAAACTATAATGGCTGCCTCCCCCTACCCACCCCTCTCGCTCCCTCTCTCCCACTCTCCCGCCTCTCTCCTGCAGTCTCTCGCTTACACTCTTTCAAAGGAACAGCATGTTTTCATCCCATACCCTCCCTGTATTCTGCCTTTTCTCTCTCTCTCTCTCTCTCTCTCTTCTTTCCCATCTGATTGCCTGGTACCCTCTATCTGTCAGCTATATTCTCATCATGGCTTTGGCGCGACCGATTTCAGTTTGGCCCCAGAACTCGTCAGAGATGCACCCAGATGTTGCCGTCTGCCTGTCAGACTGCCTGTCGCCTGGCACCCGCCTGCCTGTTTGTCTGTCCGTTTCTCACTTTCTGTGTCTCAAATTCAAATTATCTTGACTGGTACTATAGCCAAATTGCTGCTAAGGCCAACAACAAAATATGATTCTCAGATGTGATTTTTGGTAACTGTCTCTTTCCTTATTGGTTTAATGACAAATATTAAGTCCTCTGCTTTAAACGTAA
Organism: Megalops atlanticus; assembly: GCA_019176425.1. Taxonomy (NCBI): domain Eukaryota; kingdom Metazoa; phylum Chordata; class Actinopteri; order Elopiformes; family Megalopidae; genus Megalops; species Megalops atlanticus. Next base: position 22,182,899 of record CM032877.1, on the reverse strand, counting down.
TTTGAACCTCTAGAATCAGGACCATCCTTTCCTTTTGATGGTGATGATGTGTTCGGGAAAAGTCATTCATTCATATCATTCTAACAGTAGAGACCTTTTCTGGTTTCCGGTAGAAGTGAGCAAGGACACGCAAATGTTTCTAAGGGGCAATGGAAGGAAACAATTCTCAACAAACACTACTTTCTTCTGTTAACATTCTACATGTCGGTAATGAGTGATACAGCCTTCCTCTCCTGTTATCAGTCTGCGTGTCCTTAATGGCTGATACTATCTTACTCTCCTCTTATTGGTCTGTGTGCTGGTAATGACCTATACAGTCTTATTCTCCTCTTATCGGTCTGCGTGTCGGTAGTGACTGATACAGCTTCATTGTCCTTGGTCTCAGGAATCAGCCTGCATGTCAGAAATGAGCCCCATTTTTCTGTATTTCATTCTGCTTGTCAGTAATGCCTGTTACAGTCTTATTCACCTGTTATCAGACTGCCAGTCAGATAGAGCTTTGTCCTCTGGGTATTGGTCAGTGTGTCGGTAATGATTGATACAGCCTTGATTTCCTGTATATCAGTCTGCGTGTCAGTAATGACTGATACAGCCATACTCTGAAGGTGATACTGTGTGTGTGGGAATCTGCTTACAGAAGCTTGTGAGAACCTCTACCAGGAGTGGGCTCTGCAAATGCAACGCACTTCACCTCCCTCCTGTCACAGGTGATGAAGAACAGAAACCAAGGGGATGAGAGCGGACAGGAGTGAGGGAGAGAGGGAGAGATCGCCTCTCTGCCTAACTAAGCGCAGTGCTGATACTGTATGACATCTCAGGCACCGAGAGATACGTCTACCGCAGAGGGGCAGAGAGATGGAGAGAGAGAAAGGGAGATGGAGAGAGAGAGGGAGAGAGAGTACTAGTGCTTTACCCCCACTACGCACAGTGCTGATACGGTGTGCCATCCATCTCTGATTCATCTACTGCAGAGACAGGGGGAGAGAGAGAAGGAGAGATAGAGGAGAAAAGAAAAAGGAGGCACAGAGCAAGGGAGGACAAAAAGGGGGGAGAGGAGAAGAGACCTCTGCTTTCCCCTTTATTTTAACATTCCAAAAGTCCTTTTAGTAATAAAATTTTTTATGAGTCCAGACTCATAAAAACACAAAAAGCCCATCACTGCTCTGGATGGAAACAGGTCTTCAACACCTTACCCAGAAATAATCACATTTTGTACTAAAGGAAAGGAAGCTGTCAACACCCACAGATCAGACCACATTATTCTGTATTCTAACACACATAAGACAGAAATTTGTAACCAAACTCATGTGTCCTGCAACTGTTCAATACACCAAACTGAAAACATCGTCCACCACTGACCACTGGTATGCAAAGGCAAATCCCCTAAAAGCTGGATCAGTCCCACCAATGCCACCTGCCACCCACCTAATTCTGTTTCTGTGGGTCTCCCAGTATTACAGTTTAGCCCAAACAGAAAAATACATCAGCCGTGTGTCTGAATGTCATAAACCTAGCACCCACAATGGATAAAGAGGAATAAAAACCATGAATCTACATCTGTATGAAGGACGGAAAAGAGGAGGAGAGGGGAGAGAAAAGGAAAGACAGCAGGAGAGAGAGGGAGGGAATGAGCTGTTCATAAGACTGTCATATACCGTTCGTGTTGTTAAATGTGCTTTGGCAGTACAAAGGTAAACTTTGTCATGCCGGTAAAGCATGGTGAACTAACCCGCACTTATGTAACTTTGTAAGTCGTTCTGGACATCAGGGTCCACCAAATGAATAAAAGTAAATGCAAACATCAATGAAAATAAACTGAAACAAGAGGGAGAGTAGAATAGGGAGAGGACAAGCACAAGGGATAGAGGGAGAAGGAGGAAGGGAGATGAAAGAATGAGAGGGGGGCAGAAAGGGAAAAGGAACAAGGGAGGGGAAGAGTGAATGAGAGGGGGAAAGAAGCTCAGAAAAAGAGTGGGATGGGAGGGAGACAGCAGAGGAGAGGGACAGGGAGACTGATTTGTAAAGCTCTGCTGGTCGACAGCATTTCCTCCTTAGCCGCACCGCTAACAGCGGCTCCCACGCCTCCGCCTCTGTAGCTCGGAGACGATCTTCCCTTAAATCCTCGGGAGACGAGGACGCATCCAATCCACTGAAGCCCTTTCATTATATCAGCTGCAAATGCCACAGCGCTCTCCTTTCAAAGCGCACCAGCTAATTAGGCCCTGCAGTGCATGTTCTGCCAGAGCTACATTCATTACGTTACATGGCGTTACAGCCGCTTAGCCCGCCGCTCCTATCTGCAGCAGCTCACACAGCTCACCGTTTCACGTTATCCACACGCACAGCTGGACATTTACCGAGGCTGCTCCTGCTGAAGCACCTTGGCCAAATTACAGCCGCAGTGCACCGCCCGGGAATCGAACCGGCAACCCCACTGCTCCTTAATAGCACGCTTCTGCAGTACAAGGTGTCTCTTCAGAATGTTAGACGCACAGAACACCGAGCTTACAAGGCTCACAATGTGTTTCGTGGTGAATCCACCACCTGGCTTGTTTTATTTCCAGAGAGAAGGCAAGTCTCTATGAAAGAGTGAACTCAGCTGAGCAGAGTGGGGTGTGATCACCAGCTGTCGGATGCACTCCAGGGACCAGCGTTCGGAAACCACAGAGCAACTCTTTCCCTCGTTCTGTATGGTTGAGATGACGTGAATCCGTGAGTAAGCCCTTAGTGGGAGGTAATATATGTAGATAAATACTAGGAAAATCCAGGGATCTGAGAACATAATTTAGCATATGTCACACACAGTACATTACTGTATATTGGAGAATATTTCAATTACCACTCACAGATGCAAATGCAGCTCAGATAATTGTTTTAAACCTATATTGCAGTTCACAACATATGCATTAATTTGCATGCAATAATAGTAATAAATGACATCTGTGTGGGAGAATGCAGGAGACAGCCTGGGAACATTTTTCTCTCTCTGCTCTGCTTTCTTTAGGGAGAAAGAAAAGAGAAAGGCTCTGTTCATTTCTACCTCTGAGAATGACATCTCTCTCTCTCTCTCTCTCACTCTCTCTCTCTCTCTCTCTCTCTCCCTCTCTCTCCTCCTCTCTCTCTCTCTCTCTCTCTCTCCCTCTCTCTCTCTCTCTCTCTCCCTCTCTCTCTCTCTCTCTCTCTCTCCTCTCTGCTGCCTCTCTCTCCCTGGTTCATTTCAGTGTAATTAGCATGAGTAACACGCTGCACCACTAAAGCGCTTATGTGGCAAACAGTAGCAGGGAGAAATCCTGATGGTCCCTGACCTTCACAAACCGAGCACACTCATACATGCTCTGACACAGCCTGATATACTCTGTCAGCCTGATACATACTGACACTTTCTGACACAGGCTGATACGTTCTGACCCACTCCGACAAGGGCTGACACACTCTGACACAGGCTGACACACTCTGACACAGGCTGGCACACTCTGACACACTCTGACACAGGCTGGCACACTCTGACACAGGCTGACACACTCTGACACACTCTGACACAGGCTGGCACACTCTGACACACTCTTACACAGGCTGATACAGGCTGGCACACTCTGACACACTCTGACACAGGCTGGCACACTCTGACACAGGCTGACACACTCTGACACACTCTGACACAGGCAGGCACACTCTGACACACTCTTACACAGGCTGATACAGGCTGACACAGTTCAATGCAATCCGGGACACACAATCTGACATAGTCTCAAAGAGTCTGATTCTGTCCAGTACGAAGAGTTTCTCTCCACTGTGTCAAGTATGTACGCATCAGTTGTGAACTCCATCTGTTCCATCTCACACCCCCCCCACCCCTCTTTCCCTCTCTTTCTGTCTGCTTCTCTTGTTTTCCCCCTTCCTCTGCCTCGCTTTCCCTCTCAGGATAGACTAAACTGGCTTCACAGGCCATGTAAAACCATCAATGGCCTTAAATAGAGCACAACATCTGGCACAAATGCAGAAACCGACTTCACATGAAGAAGGGACATCCGAGACAAAATACACAAAAGGCATCAAAAAAATGTTTTAAAAGCCCAGTTATTATATCTCTCCATGAAATGTATTTTTCATATTCAGACTCAACTTGCTTTATTACAATTCATTGCATTTCAATAAATATTTTCAAAGCATTTATTCAGCTCTTCGTAGTGTGGATGCAGGACAACAAATACGCAAAACCACTCTTTCTCTCCTTCTCTGTTTCAAACTCACCTGAATAAGATTTTAGGAAGCCTTTCAACAAGGTGACAATGTGGCATAAAAATGAAGTCTTTTGTTGTGATATTCATAGTAACTCCAGTGTACAATAGTGAGATTTTGTCATTTTTGTGCTATCATTTTTGTATTTGTTTCTTTTTGTCCATTCATCCAGTCAAGTCTTTCTCTCTCTCTCCCTCTCTCTCTCCTATTCCAGTCATATCCTAGGGTGCCATCCATTTCTCCCTGACTCCGTCCCACTCTGCTGACCCCTCATTGCCATGGCTACTCCATAGCAACAGCTGCCATGGCAACCAGGATTTCCAAAGTGACTGTCTCGATCTCTTGACATACAGTGCAATGTCACTGTGGGAGAGAGAGAGAGAGAGAGAGAGAGAAAGAGAGAGGGAGAGATCAGGAGCTCTCTGCCAGTTTTCCGGCGTGCATTACGTAACCGGAGGCAGTGTGCACTTTTATGTGCTGTAACAGTAAGTAACAGCCAATCATAATTGCCCCTCGAAAGGAGAGAGCTACATCACAGGCTTATGAGGCCTAATGTCCCTGCTGGTGTTCACACTGAGCCTTTCTGACGTTGGACCAGATTACATCACCTGCATGGCAGCAATGCGCACGCAGGGTGACCGGCATGTTACAGCTCCTCAGGTACAGGGGAGAGTCGGCCCTCAGAGCCTGAGGTGTGAGCCCACAGGGCTCAGGGACAGCCCTCGGCGCACGGCCATCCTGGGTGGAGCAAGTGCACGAGTGCAGGGGTTTACATCATTTTGTTCATATTTGATATCTGACACTCATATTCGAATTATTATTCATTTCTGCATAACAGATATCCTCTGGCCCCCACCAGCCCTCCACCCCCTCTGGACCCCCGCCCCGACCCCTCTGCCAGGACTCTCCGCAGGCCGATTCTGGCTGGGAGGGGGGCAGCGCAGCTCCAAGGGAAGAGCCAGAAACAGAAGAGAGAGGACACAGGACATGTTTACATGTATGATAGAGGGAGGGAGAAAGAGAGGGAAGCAGCAGGAGGGAGAGGTGGGGGGCAGAGATGTTTGACATCTCCTTTATTTTAACATCAAAAGTCCATTTAGAGATTAAAAAATAAAAATAAAATGTTGTTTGTGGGTCCATTTGGTCTCACATGAACACAGAAAACCCATCAGCATCATGACTGGGAGCAGACCTGCAGCGTCTTATCCTAAAATAATCGGTCATGAAAAAAAGAAACAAACACTGGAAAAATTCTTTTCATTCTTCTGTATTCCACACAGCGCAGATCAGGGTAAATGTGTTTGATATCTGTCCTCATTCACCACGGATACGACCTCTGACTCACCAAACTTTGTGGGAAACTGAGAGAGGTAGAGAGATGAAAGAGCCACAGCAATAATGTAAATGAGTCACATCTCTCTCTCTGTACGGAGCCATTTTGGTTCCATCATTGCCTACATTTCATTCCATTCCATTCCAGTTGCTTAGCAGACAGTCAACGGCAATACCCCATCTGGGAATTGAGCAGCAACCTTTCCTTATCACCACTAGTCTTCCTCATCACCACTGCACTGCTCCTGAGGACTAAATCCTAGCTGCAGAGACAAACAGTACATATTACTGTCTATCACTGCCGCTCAGCACGCAAACCAACCAATAAGGGCAGATGATGCCATACGTTTTGTAAATTTTATGTTGGGTCAGACCAGTTAGACAATTTTGCAGCAGACTTCCTCTTCTTCCCGGAGAAGGCTGCCTTATTTCAGTTCGGCATCTTACATTATTGATCAGATATTCATGGTTAAGCTCTGAGGCATTGTTCTGATCAGAATGGCTCTATTCTGCCCTTTTTTGCCCCTCCCTGCCTCTCTCTGGTGTTACCCAGAGGTGTGTGTGACTGACATGGCCATAACTAGTCAGAAAACTCACTTAAAATGTGAGAGCAGAGTGTGGAGGGCCAAATGTTAACAGCACGTCTCTTTCCACGAAGAGCTGACCTGAAACACGAGGTCAGTGAGGCAGTCTCCAGATCTGGGGGATAAACATGAACCTGCCCTGGACTGAGTTATTAAAAAAACTAGGGTTTTAGAAGTTTAAAAAAGACCAGTATCATCTGAAACTGCTTCCCCTCCCGTCCACCAACCAAAGCTCCCCTGGGGTCTGCGGAAACACATACTGTAACCATAGCAACAGCGAAAGAAGAGGAGAGAGAAGGGCTGGGGTAGTCCTGGGCATTGGCATCAGTCTGGGGATGCTATTTACCCTCGGAATCAAGAACAAGATTCCCCCACCCCACAGCACCGATCTTACCTTCACTGCCGAGCTCAACACCCCAGCCCGTCGAACACACGTACCGGCTTTCATACCTTTGCTCTGATGTTCTCGCTTCCTGTTAACACTGCTGCAAATGTTCTGGAAACATTGTGAGAACGTTGTGAGTAACCTTCCTCGGGTTTTGTAAATCTCCTGCAGGGCCTGGTCTCATTTCTGTATCACATTTTTGGATCATAAGCATTTTTGCCCAGTTTACCGCAGGCATCTGCATTCTGCATTCGCTCTTACAACAAAAAATGACTAAGAGTGTTTTCTTTAAAGGCTTGTAATTAAGAGAAAATAACTCCCACGATAGTGCCACTGTGCGCAAAAGTGTCAATGTGGACAAGTTCAGGGAAAACATTTACAAATATACAGGAACAAAACAAATGTTTCACTCCACAAACAACCAATAGGAAGAGCAATACCTTGCTCACATGTGATCAGGGTAACATAGGGGTGTTTCAGAGAACTCAGGGGTCACAGATTGGTTCTCCAGCTCAGAGGACTGAACTGCTGGAAGCAGATGCCATTTAGCTTCACTGATGCTTCACACATTTGCTCAGTGAAAATGTTTTATGCTTCCATAATGTGTCTCTCAGGTCAGAGTGCACAATTAAAAACCATTTACAGAGCATATGCATAGGCTCCAACTCCACATTTTCACGGCATGGTGGTAGGCTGCTGGATTAGTCTCCTACCGAGTTTGTGCAGTAATTATGTTATTCACATTTTTTAAAACGCTCACACAGCGTATCCAGAAACATAGCACATCTCACACACAAATGCTTTCTCTCACACCAATGAACACACACACACACACTCTCTTTCACATGCACACTCTGTCTCCCCACACCTCTCTCTCTCTCTCTCTCTCTCTCTCTCTCTCTCTCTCTCTCTTTCACCCCAAAATGCAATGCAGATACTCTGTACCTCCGCCCTCCTCCCCTCTCACATGGTCACGCTGTCCATTTGGTGGTTCTCCCTCTCTGTGCTGCCGTTCCTTCCCCCAGCAGCTCTTCCCGGCTCCCTCAGACTGCGCATCTGCCCACGGACAAAACGGAGGGCTCTCCTCTCTGCCCCCCTCCGAGCCCCTTCCATCCCAGCAGACAGGCTCATTAATGCGGCTCATTAGACCGTTAATTCGTCAGTGTCGAAGATGAGAGGAGAGATGAGGAGAGAGCGGGGCTAAAAATAGCCGGGACCACTGCACACCTCGTGGCGGAGAGACGCGGAGGGAGAGGTACACCGACAGCTGCATGACGGGCCTTTTCAGCGTCTACAGGCACGCCGAGGCTGCCAAAAGAACATCTCACTCCGAATGATCAAGCACGACACGACAGCTCTGTTTTCCCTCACACACACGTATGCATCCTGACCGAAGCCATTATGTCACGGCCTGCGAGTGCACTGTGTGGCTCCTGTTTCCATGGCAAGCTCCTGTCCTTCGGCACGTGAAGTTTTTCACCCGATGTGCCCTTTACCACGCTCACGCTGCGCACTTGGTCATGAGGAAAACAACCTGAGTCCAGACCAGGTTTTGAACACACACACCCGTCCGGAGCAGAGCCCTGACTGGCCCTGCAAAGCCCAGCACTGCTACAGCGAGCCTTGTTACCACACTGTGTTATGCAGCACCGCTCCTGTAACCTTTCTGTACAGGGTTAACCTCTCTGAACCTGCTGTCACACTTTCCCATCATGCTCTGCTCCATCATAAGCAGCTCTTTGCTCAACATTTCTGATCAGCCCTAACCTTTCGAGCTGTGGCCCATGCCCGTCATCCATCAATCAGTGTTCATCTATCTATCTATCTATCTATCTATCTATCTATCTATCTATCTATCTATCTGTCTGTCTGTCTGTCTGTCTGTCTATCTATCTATCTATGTCTTTGTCGCTCTACCTGCCTGCTTGCTTGCCGCCCGCTTGTGTCTCTCTATATATCAGAGCAATGTCACTTTGCTACCCATTACGGCTGAGTGACTACTCTTCTCAGTGCTTTAATTAAAGCCATTTCTCATTCCCTCTACAGACCGCCCTCACCAACACCCCCCCACCGCTCCCACAGCCGGGCGCAAAGTCCTGTCCAACCACCAGGTGCCCCCACTGAGCTGTGATTATCACTGACCTACAGCAGAGTAGACAACACCAGTAAGCTCAGCTTCTCTGCAGGGGTACTGTCAGGCTTGCTGTGCCACCCTATGCCACCGCAGGCAGTCTATTATAGGTATATACATATTTAGCTGCTTGCAAACGCCGGTGCTGTAGCTGTGCCAAACACTGCCCACCCTAGAGCAAACACATTACAGAGTCGGCAGACCGCAGACTGGAACCCTTCGGCTTGTAGTCATGCTTCAGAGATGACACCCACTTCATCAATCTGGCCAGCGCAGTGATCTTCACCTGAGAGATCTCAGAATGCACTGGGCCATGTGTGGGGTGAAGGCTGTTTTGTTCCTGCTGCAGGGGGTTGTGACATAAACAGCTCTGAGTGGACAGGGCGCTGTCGAACTGGGATCAGCTCGGCAGTTAGTGCAGTCTGTCCCAACCAGCAACCAAACAGCAGCCTGCAGCACCCTGCCCATTCCCGACACAGCTACACTCTGTCTCACTCTCTCTCTTTCTATGCCCTTTCTCAGGCTATCACTCTCTCCCTTCTATTCCTCTGTCTAAATCTCTCACTCTCTTTCTGTCACTTTTTCCTCAATCTCTCTCTCACTCTCTCTCTCTGTCTAACACTGTTTTTTGGGGGGAGGGGGCTTTAGGTAAGAGGTGGGTATTGTGAGAGGATGGGGTGATGGGATTGGGTGTGGTGTTTTTCTGGTTGTCGGGTGAAGTACCTCTTTTACTGGTGTTTTTGGGAACCCATATTTTTTATGGTTCAATAAAGAGAGTGAAAAGGCAGTTATTTTTCTCTTTCTTTCCCCCTTTCTTTTCCCCCCCTCTCTCTCTCTCTCTCACAGACACTCTCTTTTCTTTTCTGTCTATGTGGTGATTTTGTTTATTCCCTACTGCAAGGCATGCATAAGAGTGCTAAGTGCTTGCTTCCAGTTATGGATGAAAACATTTTTGCCCTGGATAGAGTCTTAATTAAACAGGGATTTCTAAAGTAAAAACATCTCTCTCTGCTGCATCCCTCGGCACCAAGAAACACAGCAGACATGAGAGAAGGGGATCTGCTTTCTCTATTTCATTTTTTCCTTTTGTGAAAACATAAAGAGGGAAAGTAAAATATTATATTATATATCTATAAAGTCAATGTCCCTGTGGGATCTCTGGCGCACAACAGTAACCAGAAACTTTTGAGGAGGAGGATGAAGGGAGGATGACATGGGAGACAGAAAGGTGATTTGACAATTTTACAAGTATTTATAATAGTATTGTCACTTCTAGCGCTACTATGCAGTTCACATCATTTCTGTGCTCGGTCACTAGTGAATTAGCTTTTGAAAGTGTGAATTGCGAGCGAGAGAAAGATGAGAGGAATGAGAGAGTTTGGCAGATGAGTGAGCAGGAAGTGGGAGAAGGCAGAGATAGAGAGTGACATGTAATATATCCAGCAGCAGCAACAAGCTGCAGAGAAAGAGCCAGATTATTTTAGTTCGATTGCATATGTATGAAGTACATGGTGAGAGTGTGTGTGTGTGTGTGTGTGTGTGTGTGTGTGTGTGTGTGCATATGTCATGCAGTATGACTGCATATTAACAGAAGGAAATGAACTTCAGAAGCAGTTAGCAGAGGACTAAGAATAGCCCCCGAGTGTTCCTGACCTGTGCTGGGTGTTTCAATGCTTAACAGTCAGCTCCTGAATGTGTTGAAGTATGAAATATGAAATATGAATAAAAAACTGCTCTACATTCTGCTGACCACAAGAAGTTGAGCAGCTCCACTTAGGAGAACCACCTAGAACAGAAGGATTCAGGGGGCAGAGAGAGAGAGAGAGAGAGAGAGAGAGAGAGAGAGAGCAAAAGAAAGAAGGAGAAGGATGTGAGAAGGAGAGAAACAGGACAGAAAAGGGGGGAGGAAAGGGAGAAAGATAGAGAAAGAGGGCGGGAGACAAGGAAAGAAAGTGGGGGAGGAGAAATCGACAGAGCTGTGAAGTGGCCCATTGTGTGGGTGTTCATTAAGAAAAGGATCGATTGGCTGCCACATCCTAAACCAAACATTCTTTTCTTTTCTTTCCTTTAGCCACTTAACATGCTCTCCCTCTCTCTGTCACCCCTCCGATCCCTCTCTCTCTTTCCCTCTCTCCTCTTCCCCCTTCCTCTGTTGTATGGAACTCTTTATTCCATGAAACTCCCTGAAATCACATAATGTACCTTGGTACCTGAGAACGGAAGCTGGTAAAATGGTACCCAGGTCAGGACAGCTGAGGAACCCAAACTATTACATATTATTCTATCTCTCACATTGTGAGACACTCGGGAACCCATTTCAACAGCTCTTTTTTTGCCCAAAATCCTGCACCTCATGACCCGGACACGGTGTGGGTGTGTGAGTAAGCTCTGTAGGCTTTCCCTTCTTCTTCTTCTTCTCTCTCTCCTTTCTTCCCTTCATCAATCTCCCTCTCTCTTTCTTTTCTTCAGGGTTAATCTCTCCCACACGTTGACGTTATCTCCGCAGCGACGATGACCTCAACAAACAACGAGAGCCTGTCTCCGCGCACAGCGCAGTGGCCCCCTCTCTCTGTCACGCTCCTGATGAATGGGGAAAAATAAAAGTTTCAAAGGAAGAAATCAATGTACTCGACCTGTTTTCTGTTTGCTCTCAAGCATGCTAAAATATTTTCAACTTCAGGGCTGCCAAAACTGCAAGTACTGCACCGGTGACTAATCGCAAGAAGCCTTTGTGTGATTTTCAGGTGAGTCCCCAACAAATCGGGGCACCCCCGTGGGTGACAGTCGCGAGCTCGCAAGGGGACAACTGTGGCACCACCCGCCATTGGCTGCAGTGCGGCATGGGGGCTAAGCAGCTGTGCTCGAGGCGAAGGGGTTGCAGGCTTAAACCCCATAGCACAGCTGGTCTACAGCTGAGCAAGATCCTTGCCCTGAATCGCTTGAGTAAAAATATCCAGCTGTAAAAATCGATGATATGTACAAATGTATGAATAATAAAAATAAGAACAAAAATCAAACACAACGGCAATAAAGCCCGATGAAGTTATATAGAATCAAGTGTCATTTTATTACAGTTGGCCTTATCCAGAGTGTCTTGCACATTTTACAGTTATATACGATGTCCATGTATACAGCTGGACATTTGCAGGGGTTATTTGGGTTTCATGCCTTTCCCAAGGTTACAACAGAAGTCCTGCAGCTGGGATTAAAACTAGCAACCTTTGAGTTACAGCCCCTCCTCTTTACCACTACACCATAATGCTGCCCTGCTCCTTACCTCTACACCACACTGCTGCTCCTTACCACTACACCACACTGCTGCTCCTTACCACTACACTGCACTGCTGTTGTGATATAATTATTTTACTTTAATTTATTTAGCCTTTATTAAAAGGGGGACCTGACAATAAAAAAATTAGAAATAATTAAAAAGACAACTGATATTGTACATACCAAGAGGATAATGAGTTAATAAACAGCCAGTCAAGACTAAAAACAGGAGCAGAAGCACAGCATCATTCGCAAATGGTCTGGCTGTGGTGCCTTTGGCAGTAACAGGACCAACAGCAGAGGTGTGTTCAACCAAATTAACTTTGGTGAACATTGCCAAACAAATTCCAGCAAGTTGTACAGGAACATAAAGCAGAGTATAAACTCATTGCTGGAGTTGGGCCCATTGCCCAGCTGCACACACAATTACAAAATACGTGTGGATCGCAGTAGATCAACTAATAAGAGGCTGTATTCCAGGACAAGGAATGTTCCAGAAACGATCGCTGCATGGCATTCTCAAAGGCAGTGTGACTCCCCCCAGCACACACACACACACACACACTCTCTCTCACAGACACACACACACCCCACATCCCACCCCATCGTTCCCTTCTGGGCACTCGCTGTAGACTGACTGTGCCCTGAGGGCAACATGACTCTAATGGAGGAGCCTGACAGACAAGAGAGTGGAGTCAAGACACGGGATCCTTACACGTGTGACAAGACTAGAGAGGGAGAGAGAGAGAGAGGCAGAGAGAGAGAGAGGCAGAGAGAGGGAGGGAGAGCAAAGACAGAGAGGAAAAGAGAGAGAGGGAGAGCGACTTTTTAAAAGCCCTTTACTTCACAGCCGTCATACAGACAATAAATAAAACATGGCAAAATGGGGAAAAACCCAAACCCACGCCACTCCTCTGACCAATCCACCCCAACCCCCTCCAAAAACAGAGAGGGATGGAGAGAGAGAGGGAACAAGAAAGAGAGAGAGGGGACTACAGCAAGTCGTTGGTATGAGGGCTTGCTGGCACACATCCGAACCCTTATATACGACAGCGAGAGATTAGAGCAGAGCACTAAGAAAGTCTCTCATACACACCCACTCATGCACACTCAAAAGAAGCATGAGTGAGACAGAGATGCTGGTATGCACACTACAGCGACACACCCCCAACACACCGCAACACAACGGCATTCTAAACACACACCCGCGCACCTGAACACACTGGAGCATGGAGCTACACAAACTCATTTACACACAATATGCATGAACAGTTTATCCCCGCTACACATCAGTAAGCTGTGTACACGCCACCACCCCACTGAATACCCCTCAGAACCCCTACTGTCACTCCGCACAACAGAGACAGCACGAAAGAGGGAGAGCGAGAGGTAGAGAGAGTGGGTATATGATTTCCACCTCTATATTTCTATATGTTGCGTCAAGGTATTTCTATAATATTGCAGTTCTTCAGACACGTTTCCCCATCTCTCTCTCTCTCTCTCTCTCTCTCTCTCTCAGGAAGATGGCTGAGGGCAAATCACATGGTTCATTTGCATATTACACGCCACTTTTCCTTCCTTTGAAAATGGATGGTACGGGCTCTACAGCAGATCAAACCCCATAAATACAAACACACACAAAGGATATTTACTCAGCTTGCTACTGAGTGCCTGCGATAAGCCCTCATGAGAACTTTACCAGTGTCGCATTCCCCAGTACACTGCAACACAACTCAACACTCTCTCACACTTAACAAAATACTGCAATACAAACAACAACTCACACTACACAGCCCGCTGCTTACACCACACAGACTATAGAACTTTGTGCTCAGTAAAGCACACTCGCAGACTCTCACACACATACTCACACACTTTCACACACATACGCACACATACTCACACTCACACATACACACACACTCACACACATACTCTCACGCACATACTGTCTGTGCATATTGACACGCACAGAAGCACACTCACAGACATTAACACACGCACACACTTACAAAGTTATTTCAACACTCAACACACAGCTAAAGCACCCAGAGTGAGGCAAAGACAGACTGCTCCCTGTATACGAACAGACGCCACGTCAGAGAGACACACGCACAGCTGTCCCGCAAGAGTCATCGCAAATGTCACACATTTTCCCTCGTTTGAGCGTCACCACGCACATACTTTATTCAGTATGCGCAAATGTCATCAATACGATTTAAGCGGCTCGTGACATTTTGTTCTAAAAGGGACAGCCCTGATAGATGTGCACACTTTTTAATGCATAATGACAAACCGTCATTACATGTGTTTCAAGAACTGTAAATTTAAAAGGGAGATATTTTTATTTTATAAGTTCTGGCTGTACTTCATTTGATGTGTGCGCCTGCCTTAGATTGTGATGTTTAACGAAACAGGGGGCAGCAATGAATATGAATGTCAAACATCTAAATATCCTATATTTGTAGAAATTGATTTGAGTGTATTCATTGCTCCATTTTTGACAGAATGTAACAGTATCAGACCTCGACATACCATCACCAAAAATCTAATCTTGGTAAAAAGTCCACAACTTCATGAAAATAATAATTTATCCACTTCCCCACCACACATATACATACATACATACATACATACCAAGGGGCAGTGACCACCCAAAAAAACTAAAATAAAAGCTACAGCAAATGTGTCTTTCTAATTATAGCGAATAACATCAAAATTGTTCGAACAATAACAAACACAATTCAAAAATTCTCGCGTGCGCGCGCACACACACACACACACACACACACATATACAATGTGGGGCCTACCATCATTCTATGCCGCTGTCTCTTGGCTTTGCGGACGTTGTTGATGAACCGCCGGCCCATTTTCTTGGCATACCACACGGACACGAACATCCTGACCGAGCGGTGAGCACCCACCCGCGGAGAGGACCCTAATAGACACCGCTCACCTCACAAAATGATCGGTGAACCGGCAGAGCGTATGTGAGAGGAGAGGAGAGGAGAGGAGAGGGGAGGGGCGCTGAAGGGGCGTTTCCGTTTAAAAATATGACTAAAATACCATTAACGTCTATTGCACAGATACATAAATCAACGCTTAAACGACCAAAGCTCTATCAGCTGCAGGAAAACTGAATAACTACACCGGCAGGACACATTACTGTAAGGCAACGACATGTAGTGGCCAGCTAAACCTCATAAAAAACAGTAACAGAGTTTTGCCAGGTTAATTATAGTGAGCATGCAAAAAGTACTCGACATTAAATATAATCTTAACTGAATTTAATATATATATATATATTTTTTTAATAAATTAATTATTGTAAAAGAGACGTGGTTATTTTAATTTTCAAATCCAGAGGCTCACTCATTTGTCCGGCGGTGTGGAGTCCGGTTCGGTTCGATTCGATTCGGTGCTAGAGAGGACTGTGCGAGTCAGTGCAACTATGAGAACACCTCAAATCCTTGAGTGTACATTGACCCGGTCCGCCGGTTCGCGCGTTCAGTCTTTTGTTGAAGCCACAATATAGCAGGGAATAAATGTAAATATTGAGTCGGCAATTTAAAAAATGTCAATACTAAAAAAACGACATAAGAATACCACGCTACGATACTTAATTGGAAACGTTATATAGTACCGCGATGCAATACTGTAAAACGAATCAACCGGAAAGACAAAAACAAGTGTCCTTTTTCTGAAATGGTCGCATTTCTGGTTGCTTTCGCGCCCGATGTTTTGCTTGAAAACGCTCTCTAGAGAAAAAATATCTCCGGCATTTTTCCCGTTTCTCAGGAGCACGAAGTAGAAGATACCAAATCGTTTGTTCTTTCTCCCCCACTCCCCTTAGTCTACGCCTGGTGTTTCTCTGTCTCTCCCTTCCTCCATCGCTCGCGGGCTTCAGATGGATAGTCCGCTGTGGTAAATTGTGATGCGCTCGTGATTCTCCTCTCCTCCCCTCTCGCCTCTCTCTCCTCCAGCTCAGACGCAGTTAGTGCTCCCCTCTCTCGCTCTCCCTCCCCGTCTCCCCCTCTCTCCCTTTCCCTCTACTTCTCCCTCTGTATCCCTCTTTCCGCTTGTCTGTCTCTCTCCTTCTCACCCCCTCTCTCTATAAACTACTATTTTCAATTCTCTCCAGCCCTCCTCTTCGTTATTCTATAGTCGGGTAATTCCAGCCTTTGAGAATTTGACATATTGGACAAGTGCTTGTTTCCACGGAGTGACACGGTTTGCGTGGGGGGTTGTCAGAGCAAGTGAGAAGAGAGAATGGCAGAGGTGAAAACAGCGATCACGGGTGAGAAGGGGAGGGAAACAGAACATACCGAGGCGAGGGAGGAGAGGGGGATAGCGAAAGGTCAGGATGGAGAAATCCGGGACGACCGATGATGAGAATGGGGATGTCGTAGCAGGGAGAGGAACATGGGCAGGTGAGAGGCTGGAGGTGAGAATGTCGGCAGGGGGAGGGAGAGATAAAGTACATGTCGGGGTTTAAATGAAAGTAAAGATGGCGGGATTCTCATACGCATAAATTCCGCTGAGAAATGGCATTGCGCGCGCTGTGATCTACGGCTCAAATAACGGCCATCCGAGCCGTGGAGCAGAATAAAGGGAGTGTGCACACACAAACCCAGCGCCGGCCGTTAACGTGCACAGAGCACTTATCAATATCAACGCTTATTACTGCAGCAGCGAGCAACAGCAGCACCAGGGCTCTCCCCCTCTCTCTTCCTCTCTCTCTCTCTCTCTCTCTCTCTGCAGCTCCCTCCAAATCTAAACGCAGCAGCACCTCTTTTCAACAATGCAGCAGGTTAGCAGCAGCTTTGCCAAGAATCTACAATGCTGCCGATTTACAATGGAACAGACCGCACCCCAGCCCCCAAACACAGCGAACACTCTGTACCCGCACACACACACCACAGTACTCCCAAAATACCACACACCTCCAAGCACACCACACGCCTACACACCTGCATAAAGCTGCTCACCATATTATATACCACACACCATCCAAACACATCTGGATACATCCCCCTAATACACACACACACACACACACACACACACTGCACATCACCCAAAATACCACACTCCCTCAAATAGACCAAACACCTCCTGTCAGACAACCCTTCCAACACAACACACACACTTTCCAACATATGACACCATACAACATAACACACAGCTCACAACACACCACACGCCACCCCAACATGCCACACGCTTCATATTCTATCACACACCCCCTTACAGATGATACATCTCCCAAAATGCAACACATCCCCCTCACATCCCCCTCATATCTGCTCTCATTTGGCTCCACCTCTCCCTTTTCAGCCTCTCTCTGTCTATTCTAGCTTTTCCATCACCTATGTACCCTTTCTCCCCCCTCTCTCCCTCTCTTATTTTAGGGAGAAGGCCGTATCAATCAGCCCCCCACCCCCCGTCAACAGGCAGGAGTTACTGCTATCCATCTAGTTACCTTAGATTGCTGTGTTTTTTTTTGTATTTTCACAGAACATTTCTTTAACTTGGAAAAAAACATCTTGTAACATTTATTGCTCCTCTAAAGGGTGTAAATGCAACAAACACAGGAGGAGACAGTGTCATCTAATTAGTTTTATACTAGGGCAGGCAAATGTGGCCACTTAGCACAGCAGGAAAACTATGACTGAAAACAGTAGATGCCAGATGTGCTGTGAGTGTTTGGATGCTGGGAAAAGGTGCAAGTGATGATCGATTTCAGTCTTTACAGGCTGGTGCATAGTCCTGGGAGCTTTACTACGACAGAGAGAGAGAGAGTGTATGAGTGTTCAGAGAGGGACATTGGACTGCTTGTTCTGAATCTTGGAGAGTTTTCATCTGATGGTAAATGAAAAATAGCAAAATTTCCTCTCTCTCTCTTGCTCACTTGCTCACCGCTACATACAGTGCCCTCAGGACCTTGGACAGCAGCAAGCATACAGGTTGAGAGAAGCGGCAGAGGGGGAAGGAAGAGAGAAGGAGGGAGAGATGGAAGAGAGAGGGGGAGAGAGGGAGAGGTGGAGGAGAAAGGGAGAGAGAAGGAGGGAAAGGTGGAGGACAGAGAGGAAAAGATGGAGAGAAAGGGGGTGGGGGAATGTGAGAGATGGACAGAGAGAAAGAGGGAGAAAGAATGAGGGAGGGAGAGGCAGATGAGAGAAGGAGGGAGAGGAGGAAGACAGTAAGAGATGGATGGAGAGGGAGGTTATGAGGAGAGTGAGAGACAGAGGGAGGGAAGGGAATCAGAGACACAGCCGTGTGTGTGGATGTGGAGTTTGGTGAGCACTAAAGGGCAGCTGCTCTCTCTGATTGTGCATTCTGCTGCTCAATGCTGAAAACATTTTGGCAACAAACTTTGATAGACAGAGAGAGCAGGCCTGCACACAGAGTCAGTGCAATCACACACATTTTCCATTTAAGTCCAAATTAAAAATATTAGAGGTTAACGTCAGGACCTGTAAATAACTTAACTTTAGTATTTGCAAGCAACCAATATATAAACACATAAATGCACATATTTACTGTACACCGTGTACATTTATGTCATACACCCCCCAACCCCCCCACCAACACACATATATGCACAGGTGCGCACACACACACACACACACACAGGCACCATGCATACAGTACGCATGCTCGTAGTAATATTGCATTCACGCACACTGGGGCACTCACGTTATGTAATGGTGGGAAGAGCTGACACACTCACTTTGGTAAATAAGACGTCATTCTGCCAGCTCCTTCCCTCTTTCTCTCCCTCTGCCTCTCTCCCTCTCATCTCCTGATCTGCCCCCCCCCCCCCTCCACCCCCGCAGTGCGCTCGGATATTTCCCAACACCATCTATCTATCCAGTTCCTGTCTTCTTGTACTCCCCAGTTCCTCCCCCCTCTCTCCCTCCCTCCCTCCATCTCTGAAGACCTGAACTCTTTTTGTACAGTAATTACATTGGAGCTTCAGGGACACTTTTAAAACATTTATTAACACTACAATCAGCAGGAAGGAGAAAATGGAGTTTCAGGAGAAAGAGGGAGTGAGAAAAGGAGAGATGAGAGCAGAAGAGGAGCGATGTGAGCAGAAAGGTGAGGGGCAGAGAAAGGGGAGGAGAGAGAGAGAGAGAGAGAGAGAGAGAGAGAGAGAGAGGAAAAAGAGGAAGCAGTAAGAATTGGGGAACACATTAAAGCCAGCATCCGCTGAGTTCCTGCTTAAAAATGGCCACACGTACTTAACCATCCAGCAATCTGAACGCCCCGCTCAGTCTGAGCGGGGACAGCGCTGTGAATCTAAGTGATGTAATGGCGAATGAGCTGGAGTGGAAGAGAGGGAGAGAGAGATGGAGAGAGTGATGTGGTGGGGGAGGGGGAGGGAGATGTCATATGCAGAGAGTGAGAGAGAAAATTTTGATGGCTTTGTTTTAATTGTTCTTCATAATTACAGTTTGGATCACTTCATGCCTTTGTTGTGCGCACGCTTTGGCAACACAAACGTATTCTTGTCATGCCAACAAAGAGGCAGAGGGGGAACGAAAGAGGCAGAAAAAGAGAGCGCGAGAGAGAGAGAGAGAGAGAGAGAGTAACAGACAGGAGGAGGGTGGTATGCATTTTTTCATGTAATATTTTTTATAATATTCATGTAATACCTTTCCATGAAGCTCTCCACAGTCGAAATATATAAGGGGGGAGGTACATGCCAATACAGGGCTCTGAATGGAGCGAACTGAGCTTTCGTTTTAAGCAATGGAGCAGGACAGTAATCGCACACTAAGAAAAGTGCTTGCTTTGTACATAAACAGCAAAGCAGAGTGCCGCACTGCTAACTGCTCTCATAAAGAGCTCTGCAATATTACCCCCAATTCCTAATGGTAAAAGTAGCCTGCACACAAGCAAAGGCTTGGTCAATGGGCTCAATTTGCAATTATTTATTTATTACTTGCTTTAAGCACAGGGGAATAAAAGCACAGATGTTCTGGCCTAAGCTTTCATCAGTGTGTAATATTATCCAATCCTATAAAAGGCAGGAATCTAATGATCCATGATAAGACAGCTCACCCAGCCACTCAATCAGGTTATAACGTTCTCATGTCAGGAAAAGCCGCATAATGAACACATTGCTAGGATTTAATGACTTGTGTCTCCTTTTTCAGAAATAGTGAGGTCATAGTTATAGAGCAGGCACTAAATTGTTAACACACTTTCCACTTTGGACTAAAGGAAGTCACTGAAATAAGTCTAACTGTAAATATCAGTCATGGTACCTGACACTAGTAGTGAAGTATAAGGCAGAATTTCCTGGATATGTATTTTTAAAACAAGATTTCTAGGCGTCTTCCGTCACACTCTAAAATCACAAGCACACTACACATCTGGTACCTGCTCGCTCTCTGTTTTGCTAGCAGCTTAGAAAAAGACATACTCTCCTTATCGCGTGAAAGTAAAGTGTGAGCAATTTTGGCACGCTCCATATGTAACACATTTTGTCACGCGAGAGTGCACCACACTGCAGCAAGGCCTGGAAGCACAGCTGTGTGCGTGGCCGAGGTGCGTAGGAGCGCCCCCTGAAGCTTGTGGGAGGAAATTAATTGCAGCGGCGAGTTGAGCTGACCTCCGATGACAACCGGCGAGCGCAGGGGTGAGGGGTGTTCAGGGTGCTGGACGGGTGGGGGGGCGCTCTCCCTGAGAGTCTGTGCGGAGCACCGCTGCAGAGGGGGTTGTGTGTGGGATGGCGGCTTAACGCACGCGCGGTGCTGCAGGCATGTGCTTCATAGGGGCTCCAGCGCGGAGAAGAGCGAGAACTCTTCCCTCCCACACTCCTTCTGCTGCCCATCCCTCTCCGACACTCCTCTTTCCCTCAAGACCCAGTCTCTCCTCTCTTCACTCTATTGCTTAGTGTTCTCTCTACCTCTCTTTCACCAGTCTTTTCAACAGCCATTCCCATTGTTGTTTGGTTCATTTCTCTCACAGCCAAAATCCTTCCCCCCCCCCCTGCCTTTTGCAGTCCCCATCTCTGCCTCTCCAACACTTTTTTTTTAAATCAGTGTTGCCGTTGCCAAGGAGACCAAAATCCTGCTGTCACCATAGCAGCGAATAACTGCAGATGATGGGAGTGTCTGTGTGTGCACGCATGTCAGTGTGCATGTTTGTATGTGTGCGTGTGCAGACACGTACGCGTGTATGTATGCATGTGTGTGTGCGTGTGTGTCTGTGTGCGTGTGCATGTGAGTGTGTCCGTGTGTCTGTCTGCGTGTGAGTGTGTGTGCGTATGTGTGCGAGCATATGAGTGAGTGAGTGTGTGTGCGCGCGTGTGTGTGTGTGTGTGTGTGTGTGTGTGTGTGTAAGTGTGTGGGTGTGCATGTGTGTGTGTTTGTACAGATGTGTGCAGAAGGAAACAGCACACAGGTGTTTGAGTGTAAGTGAAGCTGTTACCTGTTATCTTAATTGAGCCAGAAAAGACACCTGTACGGAGGTTACAAAGGACTTGAAAAATGTAATTCTCTGATGGCTCAGAAGAATGTTCTGCCACGAAAGCTCAGTGCTTCAAAGGGAACTACGCATGGAGTTTCAGAGTGGAGCTTATCAGCATTTATCAATGAAATACTGGCCCCTACTGGTGACTTTATATTACTGCAGGAATTGTTTAGCGCTTGTTACTCATTCGAGGAGATGAAGGGATATTCCAGGGGTCCTGATTAGCCATGACTGATCTGGGACTGAAAAACTTGTGTAGCAATATCATTGTTCAAATGTGTGATCTGATCCTTGATCAAGTCTAATTAATGTATACGGAAATGCACTCTTCATATTGTGAACAGGTACAAGACCTCTATCATGTTCTGTTTTCTGGGGAGGAGGTCAAATCTCAAAGTATCTCAAGGTGATATTAAGTTGCAAATTTTCACTATTTAACATTTAACATTTTGATTACTATCATTTATGATGTTTATAATGAACCTTTTTTCTTAAACCAGGTGCTATCTGTCAATGATCTCTTTGGTGTTTTACAGGGAGCATGTGGATGCAGAGTTCCCTAATGGCATGCATGATCCCCATGATCTTCTGCGTTCCAGTGACTGCTCCCGCTGCAAGACAAACGGTAACCTGCATGGTGGCGTTTGTGCAAAGACGACATCCCCCTCAGAGCCGTCCTGGTAAACTCAGGGGCCTCCGCAACATCTCTTCTCCTTTCCTAGACTTTGTCCGTTTCTGCGTGGTGCCAAAGTCTCTCGCGGGCGCTAGCGGTTCCTCCGCCTAATTAGCCGAGCCCGTCCTGCTGAGGAACGGCAACACACCGCCCACACACTGTCTGGCAGCTCCGCTCACCGAGGCAAAACACAGACTGTTCCTTTAGCCACTCTCGCTGGGACTCTGCCTTTCATCTCCGAATCAGGCCACTAGGGGGCGCCTGCCTGGCTCCGCCGCTGGCTCTTAGGCTCCCCTCCCTCTGCCCTTAATGACTCATTACAAACACTTTTGAGGAGTAACTTTACACTTGATCGTTGGAAACGCGTGTGTACTCCGGAGAACCGCAGTGCATTAACTATTAAACTCGGACGGGGTCTCTGCGGACGGCAAATGATCGATTCGGCTAATTGAATAACCAGACTAATTAAGCCACCAAGGAATCGGACGGAAAAGACGAAACTGCACAATGGCTGATGAGGGGGCTTAACTGTTTCTGCTAATTGGTTCGTTAAACTCTGCCTAAGTCAATCCAATTAAAGAGTTTGCTCTCTGCCGAGAGACTCACTGTATGGTTAAAACCAGCCCATCATCTCTGTAGCTACTGGCAGGCCCAAGTTGGGCCCGGCCATGCTGGAAGGGCCTTTGTGAAGGCTTATTTTCCCAAAGCTAAATGCCAAAACCCGCATGCAGTGCACAGAAGTCTCTTGTGATGCAAAGTTCACTGACGGCAGTGAGAGTTTGCCAAGACAGGCCTAAAGAAATGAACCAAAGATCTGCTTCAGTGGCTAGAGGCTGGATTCGGTCCCTAACCCCTAGGGTGCCATAACAGAAACTCCTTGACAATTTGAAAAACAAACAAAGCAACTTTACACAGCCAGGAAGAAACACAGAGTGCTTAATTTCCCAGTGAGAAACTCAAAGTGCAGAGTGTCCTAAGGGGAAATGCAGAGTGCATAAACAGTAAGGAAGAAATGCAGAGTGTGTAACATCCCAGGAAGAAACACAAAGTGTGTAGTCTCCTGGGAGGAGAAGCATAGCTGAATAGCATATTTTCCTTCAGTACCCATCCATAGGAGAAATCCCTAGTCTCCTTCAGCACCCATCCATAGGAAAAGTGCATAGTCTCCTTCAATACCCATCCCTGGAATTCTGGTTCAGCAGCCTTGGTGGCATTATAATCATGGAATGCCATCGATGTCATGTGTGTATACAGTGATTCTGTGTTTCTTAGTGGCAGCTGCACACTACATACTACATACAAGTCCTAGATTCACATTGACCCACAGGAGCAGGCAGTAGCATCATCTAATGATCTCTGTTATGACTGTGCTAATAAATATGCACTCCATATCTAATATTTTTCTAGGAAGAAAATATTAGAACTTATGGACTTGATACTGGAATTTAAGCCATGGATTTAACACTGGGGACTTTTTAGATAATGATGACATCCCATGCTATCAATCTCAAGAAAGTATAAATAATGATGGTGACAGATTTCCTCTGAATGAAAGCAAAATATTTGGTGATGACATCACTGAGGGTCGATGGTGAAGCAGTGCAGTACCACAGCAGGCCACCGGGGGAGCTGTGTTCTTACCAGGGTGGAGGCAGCAGAGGTGTAGAGAGGGGTGTGGCCAGCCGACAGCAACACCGGCTGCAAGACAACACAAGAGGAGCGAGGGGTAACTGCACAGGCAGGAAGAGGAGGAACAGGCTGGGGAGGAGGGGTTTCAAAAAGGAAACAGCCAATAGGAGGAGAGGGTGTGCAGGTAGGAACGGCCACAGTGGTTAGAGGGGAGGGACAAAACTTGGAGGGATGGAGTAGAAGAAGAAGGAGAGGAGTGCGGAAGGAGAGAAGGAGAGAGAGACAGAGAGAGGACATGAGTACTGTAGAGGAGGGGTTAGGACAGGATTGAGAGACTGACAAACCAGGGATCACCAGGGGTCACATCCGTGGGCTAGACATGCATCTGAGGAAAGAGGGGGTGGGGGGGATGAGACTGGATGGACAAAGGGGGATATTATGGGGTGGATATTACTGTGGAAGGAACGGAGAGCTGGAACAAGATGGACACAGCAGATTAGAGGAATGGGGATGAATGTACACCTTCCTCAGAGGGCCAGGGGCTGTATACATGCAAGTGTGAATACAGCATACAGGGTGTGTAAAACAAGCCGCTGAGCTCTGCTTAAATTAGTCTGGACCAACAGAGAAAATATAATATACAATAAAAAAACTACACAGATCAACTACTATGATCAACAGAAAAGGCTACTCCTGCATCAGAGATTACTGTAATTTACTCTCTGGTTATTCAACAAAGACAAACACAGTTGCAAATGATTCCTATTTCGTTGGTACTTCTTGTAACACCTGAAAGGGCGCTGTCTTATTTAAACACCCAAAAGTACTGACAGTTGGCCATGAGGCCAGGGACATTCCTGTTTTAATATCCATTGATCTTTGCATCTGTCCTTGGTGCTAAAATTGACCTGCAATTCCCCTTGCTACACGGACGGGGGCACCAAATAACTGCTCAGTGATTGCAAATGAGTCCAAATCAGCTTGGTTAGACTGAGATGTTTCCCAGAACATAGACAACAAAGTAGGCCAGTATTCCAAAAATAATGCCAGCTCCAGACAAAACCCTGCCGTGTGGAGAGTCCCCTTCCAAATCCTTTCTTCTGACAGTAAAACAACAGTTAGGGGAGAAAAAAATAACGGAAGTCCTTTGTCGGCACTGTCAGAGGCAGTGTCACCTGGCTAAAAGTAGAGTAAATGTGGTAAATATAGTCTGGCAGATGCTTCCTGGAGATTCCTACAATCTCCTTCCAATAAAAGGCATGGGAGAGTATGAGTAGCAGAGCCAGCGGAAGGCTCCGGAGGCCTTGGCACGAGGGACTATCCCGGTTTTGGTGGCGTGAGGCTGGCTGGCGTACTGGTAGGTCCCCTTAGGCCGTTCCTGGTCACAGCTTTCTTAGCACTCATATTGCACCCAGATTGGTGTGAGATTACTGAGGTCATTCTGGAAAAAAATGGGGCTTTGGAAGTTTGTAAAAAGAGAAAAAGCCTCACCCCCATTACACCCTGACACCCCCATTACCCTCCCCAACCCCTCACCACAAGGTCGACAAAGTTGGGGGGTCCTAGGTTTGGGGGGAAGGGTGTTGATATTAGGCTCAAGGATGATGTCATTCCCCGATGAGACTGATTACAGCTCACCTCTCTGAAGCTCTGTGTTGGCTCAGTGACATCACAGAC
This sequence comes from Megalops atlanticus, assembly GCA_019176425.1. Lineage (NCBI taxonomy): Eukaryota > Metazoa > Chordata > Actinopteri > Elopiformes > Megalopidae > Megalops > Megalops atlanticus. Next base: position 22,157,491 of record CM032877.1, on the reverse strand, counting down.
TACACTCAGAGTCAAAGACACTTTTATGATGTCACACTATGACAGATATGCAAACAGACATGCTCATCAATAGAGAGACAAAGGGGAGAACATCAGTTTATGTTTTCTGTGAAGACAGACAATAAAAAAGAGAATGACAGAAACTGAAGGAGAGAAGGAAATAGAGAGAGAAGGAGAAAGAGGGAAAGAGCAGAAAGAGAGAGAGAGAGAGAAGGAAAGAAAGAGAGGAAAAGAGAGGAGAAGAGAGCGAGAGATAGAATAGGGGGTTTGAAGAGTGCAGTTGGTGAATGGTATATCAAACCTTCCCTGAAGCTGTACAGAAAATATCCTGATGAGACAGGAAGGGTGTGACAGTGTGTGTGTGTGTGTGTGTGTGTGTGTGTGTGTGTGTGTGTGTGTGTGTGTGTGTGTGTGTGTGTGTGTGTGTGTGTGTGTGTGTGTGTGTGTGTGTGTGAGAGAGTGTGTGCTGGGTTGTCCTCCGCCTAACAAAGTCTCTCTCTTCTCTCTTCTCTTTACTATAAGACAGTCTGGCGCATTTCTGAGGTAAACTGAGGTAAAAGCTGTAGTTAAACACTGGGCCCCTTCCCAGATCCTCAGTGTTAGAGGACTCTGGTGGTTTGTGCTGTTTCTGCTGAAATTGGAGGAGCACGCTGACCTCTTTTTAGAGGAGCATGTTCCACAAACCTACAGAAAGCTCCAAGCAGAAGTGTAGGGTACGGCTGGCTCTCAATAATTCATCATCTCTGAAAACTGAAAACTGTCCCTGACCCTAAGGATCCATTACATGAACCTGACATTGCCTCTTACAGTGAGTGAGTGAGAACTGGAGAGAGAGAGGGAGAGGGGGAGGAGGGGTGAGTGAGTGAGTGTATGAGTGAGTGAATGAAACAGTGATTGAAAATGTGAGTGAGTGAACATGTGAGTGAGTACAGTGAGTGACTGAACAAGTGAATGAGTTGGTATACAGTAGTGAGTATGTGAGCAAGTGCGAGAGTATAGTGAGTATATTGAGTGAGTGAGGAGGGGGGGTGAGTGAGTGTATGTGTGAGTGAATGAATCAGTGATTGAATATGTGAGTGAGTGAGTGAGTGAGTGAGTGAGTGAGTGAGTGAGTGAGTGAGTGAGTGAGTGAGTGAGTGAAGTGAACAAGAAGAAATGTGAGTGAGTAGCGTGAGTGAAACAAAGTGTAGTGAGTATATTGAGTGAATATAGTGTGTAAGTGAACAGCTGAGTGAGTGGGCATGGTGACTGTGTGAGTCTGCATAGTGATTACATATAGAGAGTGTGTGTAAGTGAGTGACTGTGAGCGTAAAAGAGTATAGTAAGTGAGTGCGTGAGTGAGTGAGTGAGTGACTGACTGACTGACTGACTGACTGACTGAGTGAGGCAGGGTTTCCCTGAGACTCTAATCACCACAATTCCCTACAGCTGATGTACCTTTCCCAGGTGCATGTCAGTGCTGTTCTGCGTGTCTGGGTGTCGGGATTGTACCTTTGCTGTGTATCATCACCCCAGTGTCTCGAGGTGTGCGTGAACATGTGTGAGGTGGCAATGTGCAGTAGGGTTCAGGCTTGAGACTCATAAGGCCACAGGATCAAATCCCAGGCGAGGTTCTTCCTTTGTGCACTTCAGCAAGGTATGTGTATGTTACCATATTGGCGCAAACATAAGGTGGCCGTAATGATAAGTCTTTATAAGTGAGCTTTGTCAAGCCAACAATATGATACATCATCAGCAATCAATGGGGGTACAAATGAACAATGTCTTATTCCCCACAGAGATAAAACACACCCCTTCTTCCATTTCTGGAGCACTAACTCAGACCCTTTAGTCTGTCACTTCAGATTAAGCACAGACTTAGTTCCATGTAATTACTTCCCATGAAGGCTGCCATACAAAAGGCGATCCTCTTGCTGGTGTCATCATCTCACATTATTTTTCATTGGCAGAATATCTTTTGGTCGGCAAGACAGTTGTTTGATGCTGTCCTTTCATCACTGCCTTTAAAATCGGCATCAAAACCTGTTCTCGGTTCCTGGACACTTACCCAGCCTTTGATCCACCTTCCTCTACACAGTCCCTGCAAGTCACCCCCTTTTATGTACTGCTGTGCTAGCCACACACCCTGACTGCAGAATGCCTCTCTATCTACCGCCATGGCTTTGGTCCGCGATACCATCTTTCCCCACTTAGCGTTAGCAACTCTAACCTGCATGCGAATATAGGGTGAACTGCATTTTTTGACCTTTTAAAAACCGCCTTACATTTGGGCCATCATGGTAACAATGTGCTTCTGTGAGCGTCTGTGCATCCCCGCTGCTCTGATTGGCCCTGTGCTGGCGTTTACCTTGATGGGCGACAGGTGTGTGTGGGGCGTGTATCCGTGAACCGTATCCATAGCAGCCAGGTTCTTGTCGCTCATGTGCAGCAGCTCGGCACTCTTCCCGTGGGTCAGGTGGGCGGGGCTGTGTTCCAAGGGGGGGGTCTCCTCATCTTGGTACCTGTATTTCTGCAGAGAGAGAGAAGGGGGTGTCAGTCTCTGTGCAGCATCTGCGTGTCTCTATGCAGCGTCTCTGTACCAGTGCGCCTGCACAATGTTCGCGCATCTCTGTGTTGCGTGCACAGATTTATCCTTGCCGTTTAAGACCGGAGCACAAAGTAAATGATGAAACATTCTTACAAACGTTTGTTGCATAACAGAGTAGTCATGGAGTCATTTTGCCGCTGCGCGTCATGTTATGATCTGATAAAAATGCCAGCCATTTGATTTCTGTTTGAAGAGAGACATGGGAGGGAGTTCACAGTGCATCCCTCTCAGAACGCATTCCGCACGTCACCATGAGAGCTGGCTGCTGGCAAAGAGAAGCAGACGGGGGTGGTGGAGGTGTATGCTATGAGTGCGTGTGCATGTGTGCGGTATGGGTGTGTGTGTGTGTGTGTGTGTTTGTGCATGGTGTATGTGTGTGTTCAGGATGGATGTATGCCCATACGTTCCAGTGGACGACTCACACACACGGCATGCATTTTGAAGTCTCTGCGCTCCCAGGGGAATCAGAAATCTCTTCAAAGCCACAACCGTTCCCATCGTTCACCAGATTGCACAACTTCCTTGAACACAAGATCCTCTCAGTCTCATCATTTTGGCACCTTTCCTGGAATCATGGATGTGACACTGGGACTAAAAATGTTTCTATAAGCATGTCTGCCAAATCCAGTACAGGCCTGCTACTCTGTGTCCTTGCTCTACATACACATACAGACATGCGCACACAGTCACATAAACACGCACTCATATGCACACACTTACATATACACGGACATATGCACAAATTCACATACACATACACGGTCACATACACATAAATACATGCAAACACTCATGTAGACATACAGATATACACACACTCACATACACATGAAAGATTCACATGCAAATACTCACACACACACATACACACACGCACGCACGCACACACGCACGCACACACACACACACACACACACACACACACACACACACACAAACTCATAGGAGGACAGTCTACAGGCATTAATCGAACACAGCCTTCCAATAATTGCTGGAGAGGTGGGCCGGTGTTAGCAACAGTCTTTAGCATGACCGTGCAGGGGTGGAGGGTTGGGTTCTGAACCCACAACCTTCTGGTGTTGTGGGGTAACACACACTCTGACCTTGAGTGAACTGGCTTCTGAGCATCCACAGCACAGCTGTGCGACGCAGATCTACTAATCCCCCATACCCAGCCGTGGGAGGGTTTCAGATTTCTCACTGAGCTGATGCTCTGCTGTCAGGCAGACAGCGGCATTACCGATACTCTGCTCCCCTACCGAGCTGGCCCATGAGCGGGGTTTGAATGGGCGCCTGCCGCTGCTGCTGAGAAAAGCAGAAACGGACTGCAAGCTACTGTGGAACAGGAGTGCTGTACCTACCACTGAGACAGGAGATAGAGAACACAGGCAGGAGAGCAAGAACTGCAGTACACAGAGAGAGAGAGAGAGAGAGAGAGAGAGAGAGAGAGAGAGAGAGAGAGAAGAGAGAAACAGGGGAGAAAGGGGGAGAGAAAGGGCGGGGGGGAGAGAGGAAGGAAGAGAGGGGAAGAGGGGGAGAGGGAGGGAGGGAGGGATGGAGGGAGAGAGGAACAGCATGCCTGCAATATCACATTACACTGAGACAGCAAAACTACAAACAAAGGGGGAGGGAGGGTGAGAGAAAGAATGAGTGGGGGAGACAGAAACAGGGTTATTAGAGAGGGAAAGAGAAAGGGATGCTCTTCCTCTTGGGAGTGGAGAGGGAGCGTGCGGCACTGGCAGCACAATATGTTACCACTTACCACAATCTGGGGGACAATGAGTAACGCAGAGATGAAATGAGGACCTGTTTTATTTATTGTTATTGTTATATGCTTATTTCAATATACGTTTTTATATTTCAGCATATTCTGTTGTATACTTACTATTGTGAATGTGTACCTGTCATGCAAATAAAGCCAACTGAAACTGAATGAGACCAAGAAAGAGAGAGAGAAACACCATTCTGAGATAAAGAGATGAAGAAAAGGAGGGGGTAACTGAAAACAAGGAGGAGAAAGTTGAAAGGCAGGCCAGAGGGGGAGAGAGAAAGGGGAGAGAACCTCAGACAGAAATAGATGTGGAGCGAGAGAACGAGGAGATGAAGGAGAGGGGAATGAAGGTCTGGAAGAGAGGACAGCAGCGACAAGAGCAGGTGACAGAAACACCTGGAACGACTGAAATAGAGACACAACTCCACAGAAGGTGTGTGTGTGTGTGTGTGTGTGTGTGTGTGTGTGTGTGATGTATGGGGGGTGTGTCTAGAGTGCTCGGTGTTATTCACTTACTACAAACACCTAATGTTGCTGCAGCTGCATTACTATATTAGTATAATGATGATTTTAGCAGTGTTTAAACATTTTCCTGGAAACAGATAATCCCCCTTAATAGTCTGTAAATCTTTTGAACTTTTGGGCAAAAAAAAAACGATTGAGTGAGAGGGAGCCCTGGAAGTGGGGGAAGGGGAGATCGGAGGATGCCGGGGGATAGGGGGATGGGTTTATCAGGGAGGGAATGAGCACTGACATTTGTAAGTAGGTATTTAGACAACAATACGAGTGAAGGGTAATGCCCATAAAAGAGCGAGAGTAAGAAGGAGAGAGAGGGGGAGAGAGGGAGAGAGAGAGATGTTAATTCTCTGCTTTTTGCAGCTGGTGTTAGTCAGTCCAGGACAGGGTTTAACAGATTAGGAGAATGACAGACTGTCCATTACAGAGCTGGGGACAATATCACCCGCATACATGGGTGCAGAGGCGTGCATGCACATGCAGACACACCTCAACCTGCTCTCTCACACACACACACACACACACACACACACACACACACATATGCATACATACATACTGTACACATATACACATACATGCACCTACACATATACACACACATCCACATGAAGAAGGACACACATGTGCATGTATGAATACGTACACACACACACACACACACACACACACACACACACACACACTCTACAGCATCGTTGCACATAAACCTACACGGAGGCCTGATCCCATCAAATGTCATTTCTTTAAGATAAGGCCGCAGAATGAGCTGGTTCCTGCCGCTGTAGGCACAGCCCGGGGGTGGCTCACTGCTGACAGGGCCGCAGCTACAGCAGACGCACTGGAGCGGAGCAAGGGAGACAGATCCCTTGTGCAGCGTGAGGGTGGAGCATCCAGCTCCATCCTGCAGCACACCCTCGCTGCATCCAGATACTGGGGCCACAGGAAACAGGGATCACCCATGCCCCTAAACATCCAGGAGTGACCAACATGCTTCTCACATCCGATAGCCATTTTTACAGCTTCTGTATGCAGTGCTGGTGAAATGCCGTGCACAAGCGGCCAGCAGGAGCAGGTGTTTGGCAGTAATACACTGAGATGCCTCGCCTTCCGTTAATAAAAAGCATCTACAGAATGGGATTTAAAAACAACATGCGCAATTCACCTAAAACAATCCCATTAACAGGGGAGCGTGCCTGGTTCAGTGGGTTAAGCATTTCCAATCTAGGTAAACAGAAGCTCTCACACCAAGGAATGCCTCATTGCATAACCCATTATTGGTGACCTTTGACCTTCACTCCTTACCCCATTCTGTTAACATGAATATCCATGCAGTCGATAACACACTGAAGTTCCAAACAAAGATTCGGGAGGAGAATTTTCAAATAATCTTGTGCAAACCTCAGCTGGTCCCTTCCGTGACTATAGAAATACCACTTCCTTTCCCTGTCGGCTGTTCGCAGAGTCCAGTGCTCCAATGTGAATGAGCCAGCTGGATACTTGAATGACACTGTTTTATAATAACTATGGCTGTTTGCATCGAACGCCTGTGATATAAAGACCCAAAACTGAGGATTTATAAATATGGGCGCTAGTGATAACACTCTGTCAGCCAGTCAATCTGGTGAATATGCTCTAAGTGTGGAGCTCAGATGGTTTTGATCAGAATCAGATCTGATCAGAGATGACCTATTCTGCCTCTGGAACATTAGTGGTGGCCCCACTGGAATGAGTCCAATTTGGTTAGACTGTGTGTGTGTGTGTGTGTGTGTGTGTGTGTGTGTGTGTGTGTGTGTGTGTGTGTGTATTTATTTATGTTTTTGTGTTTGTATGCATATGTGTATGTTTGTACTTATGTATGCATATGCATGTGCATGTACATGTGTATTCATATGTGTGTGTGTGTGTGTGTACACAAGTGAATATGTGTATTTGTGTGTGTGTTCACATGCCTGAGTATGTGTGTGTGTGTTGAGTAGGGTTTGCTTTGCCTCTGTAATCATTTTGACAGCCACACACCCAAACACAGGCCTCTCACGCGCAACATTAATCTCTAATTACAAACCCACGCAGTCGTCAAAAGCATGCTTTCCAGCCAGTGCAGCTATCTCCCCGACCACACTGACAGCACACGCGGGAGTGAGTGACATTGCCCCAGATCAGAGCTGTCACCAGTCTGGTCTGAAAAAGATTGAACATGAATCTGAAACAGAGACAGCGGGGCTGATCCAGCTCCGATTTTACCCGCTAAACGCCCCCCTGTCCCCCGAGCGTGACGTCAGTCAGCTGTCCCCTGGCATCCCTCCGGAGAGCGCAGAACATCACTGTAACTGCAGGAGCTTATTTACAGGAGCTGCACACCTGCGGGACTCACACTGCTGTGCAGCTGGGCCACAGATATTGCAATCTGCTCAGGGCTCTGGACTTATAACACCAGGAGGTTGTCTGTTTGAATCCCGGTCAGGGCACAGCAGTCATACCTCATCCATGAGAAAAGGTACGTCACCTGAATTGCTCCAGTGAGTACAACAACATCTAGCTGTACAGGAAAGAAATGCAGGAAATATTAGCTGCTCTGAGTAAGATCCTCTGCTAATGCATCATGCAGGAAAATTAACCAGACTCCCTCTGTCTGAGAAGCACTGACCTGAGTCCAGTCAGGCTGCTGTCTGATGAACAGTGACCTGAGCCCAGTCAGACTGCTGTCTGAGGAACAGTGACCTGAGTCCAGGTAGACGGCTGTCTGAGGAACAGTGACCTGAGTCCAGGTAGACGGCTGTCTGAGAAGCAGTGACCTGAGTCCAGCCAGATGGCTGTCTGAAGGACACTGACCTGAGTACAGTCAGACCGCTGTCTGAGGAGCAGTGACCTGAGTCCAGTCACACCACTTTCTGAGGAGCAGTAACCTCACAATCACAGCCACTGACTGGAACTCCTCAGAACTCCACACAACAATATCCCGCCCCGCAGTCCTTTTATGTGAATTATTAACTACCCGATTGGTTGACTGTCAGTGAGTGACAGATGGGTTCCTGGTTTCAGGTTTCTTTGTCCTGCTCCTCCAGTGAGGACTCAGTGAACCGGCCTGCTGCAGTGCTCCTGAGCAAGTGTAATCAAATTTATTAGCCCCAGCAAAGCCCCAGACCTACATGTCTCCATCCAGTGTACTGGCCAATTAATCATTATTAAAACATATCAATCATTTGTTGCAGAACCTGCCTGAAAACAGACATCACTCACCCCGTACACATTGCCATTAGGACAGCCACTGTTGAACAAGGTGATGTAATGCTGTATGGTGTGAACTGATGTTCAATGGGCAATTGTGAGTCGTTTACGGGAAAGAGTACTGTGTACTTTAGGACAACTCATAAAAGTTCATTGCTGCCTGGCAAAACATTGAATCGATGTTATTAGCATTAATACCTGTTAATAATAATTTGGTTGATTAATGCAACCACCATGTTACATTTTTGGACACACACAGACATTGTTGGTCATTGTTCGATTGACATGAGGGCCTGGTCACTTCAAACCTGAGAGACACTTTTCAGGGTTGTGTCAATAAAGCACGTTTGTATTTGAATTCAAATTTGAATTTTATTGAAGCCATCCTGATCTAAGCTCCTCTCAGTAAGGTAGGACCAGGCAGATGCAATGTAGGCATTTCCCCAGAGGGGTATAATAATACCCAAAACATCAATCTTAGTTTCCTTTTACTTTGTGCCTACTATGGATTTATGAACCATTTCTAAAAAAATTGTCTTAGTTGAACTAGTAACATGTTTATAATATGTTCCTTAATGGCATAAGCAGGCCTTTGAAATAAAGTTGCAGTTCCCAGAAACCAGCCACACTCAGGGCTCTTATCTTTGTGTAAGGCTGGGAGGTTGGATCAGACGTGCCCCAGAAGCACAGTGCACCCCTAGAATGTTCAGCAGCTGCTGACCGTCGTCCTGCTCACTGTTACCCAGAGAGGCTCCGCACGAGCTGAGCGGTCCCAAACCTCACTGCAGCAGCGAACACGGCAAAACTCCGCCCCATCTCAACACGGCTGTGCTGTTATCTCAGTCCCTGCCCTGCTCTCTCCGGCAATCAGGCACAACCCTAACCCTAACCCTCAGCCCGGACATGAGCCCGGGGCTTACAGGGGAAGTTAAAGGAGAACTTGAAGAAGAGCAGTTTGAAGCTGAAGGAGAACCTCACATTAAATGTAGAATTTCATCATCTGCTCCTTACCTTAAATTCTTAATGATTTTTCCCCCTTTTTTATGCAACCCTGCTTCTGGAATCATCATTAGGTCTGTCTTACCACGGTGGCATGTGCACTCGTGCAAGAGCACTAAAGTGAGAAGAATCTGATACACACACACACACAAAGCTCATTGAAGGACAGGCGCTACTCCATTGACATCACACATGCAGCTCTTGCGTTCCTGACGAATAGCAGGGTGCCTGGGGGCAGTGGGGTGGGGGAGCTCTGGCTGACTTACCCACCTCTACCCCCAGCAGAACGGAGCTCATTTCTTTCACCTCTGTGGGATCCTGGCAAACGCTACAGCTGGTTTCAGGCACAGGCTGTGGACCTCGGCCAGTGATTTGCCACCTGAGCTACTCTGGACCGCCACACCTTACAGGCTGGTACGCATGGACATAGAAGAGCAACAACGCTTTCGCAGCAGAGAAACCTCCATTCCTTTCCGTATGCACACGGTGCTCTGACATCAGCACCTAGCCCCGCCCCCTCTAACACACAGGCACATTGTTTCTAGTTCACAGTCACAGGTCCTTATGTTATCTCCTTTTGAGCCTTCAAAGCATGTACAGGTGGCCATTTACCTCTTATTGAAATATAAATGTGACTTCAAATTATGTTTGAAACTGAGAGTAGTCCACCTAACCTTGTAGCTGTCTGCACTATAAAGCTGGTAACCTCACTAGCTTTGCTAGCACAAAGCTAACATACTAATAGACTGTGAAGACTGTGGGGCTATATATACAACTTAATTGTGTGTTTGGAGTCTGTATTTATTCACTGAGGTGATCAAACACAGGTTTTGAAAGCAAAGTGACAGCAATGGGATTTTCAGTGAAGAAGAAGGTGAAGAAAAGAATTCTGGGCTTTGTATGAAGGTTAGACAGCAGTCCTGAAGCAGAACAGGAAACTATGAGAGAATTTTGCAGTAGCCCATGACCTTACAGTAATTATTAAAACAGTGGAAGAGATTCTACAGTTGGAGGACTACTGTCTGAAAACTGAGGAACAGCATATTTCAGTATCTGACATTTGACATCAGTGTCTGTGTTTGTTCTAGTTTGTGTGCCTTTTCTTTCTCTGTGCTTATTCATACCACAGAAGGCAACACACTCAAACACATCAGCATCAATTTCATCAAGCAGTGATCACCCACATACACTCTCTTTTTTTCCTCTCTCTCTCTCTTTCTCACACACACACACACACACAAAAACGCACACAAGCACACACACATAAAACAAACACACACACACACACACACACACACACACACACACACACACACACACACACACACACACACACAGTGTATAAACCCAAAACTTTCCTGTCCCAACAAACTCTTCTAACGAGTTTGTTTTTAAGCGTCGTCCCCTTCTGGGTTTCTCCACTTATGTTTTCAAGGCCATTGAATCCTTCATTTATACTGACAAAGACTGTCCGTTAATCAATCTGCCAATGCAGTACATAAAAGAGGAAAATACATCTTTTATTCTTTTTCCACTGTGGATAGTTCTTATTTTAAATTGCATGGAGCTCGACCTAACCTGTCGGATCTTGGGAATGATCGGCTATATTCGGTTAACTATCAGCATAGAAAATTTTTATCTCTTTGTGTACCATTTCAAATCACAAACAACAAAAACTAAAAAAATGTAACATCACAAAAAGATAACATTCTGCTGTGTTGAACTCTTCATCTACTTCAATAAACGCTGAGGTGGAAAGTTCGTTTGAGCTGAACCCGAACGTGGTTTTAAATATCTCGCATTCTGGGTTTGCTCTCCCGCGGCCCCGCCTCTATGTCCTGTAGTGGCAGCAGCTAAGACGAACGGCCGCGCGAGCTCCACTGGCCTCGGCGAGTCATTGGGCGCGCGTCCCCACTAAATCTAAAGGCGTTAATGAATTAATGAAATTCATTTAGGAAATGAAACCAAACGTCCGGGGAGAATTCGGAGAAGCAGTATTCCGTTAAAAAATAAATCGGTGCCCAGTCACCGAGGCAGATGGCATAGGTAAAAGAACAATAATTCCAGCTGCAGTGGACAGGGTACCCCCCACCCGCAACGCAATCAGCAAAGCGCAAAGTCAGCAAATGGGTGGCACATTAAGAAAACGAAATTAATTTCACTTGCACGTGTACACAGTATTGCAATCTCCCGACAGCCTCGTTAGTATTTCACTCATGCTTCCACGCGCTCTCACTCTCCATTCATCGCTCCTTTCAGTCACCCACGGTGTCTCACGCGCTCCCTCTCTCGCGCGCCCGGCGTGCATCGGTAGCCTACATCCCCAGCAGCGGTATTGCTCTATATATGTCGCTCTCCCGTTGAGCCCTTTCCATGGCGAATGTGCTCTCACAAACACTCGGTATCGGAACGTGGGAAAGAGAAGTCGCAATCACTAGTGTCTCGTCTTACCTTGCAACCGAACATCAGCGAGAGGCTCCGGTTACTACAGACGACCTTACACTGACACATCACCGGCGAGAAGCACTTCAGAGTCTTCACCGGCGGAGACATCATCTCGATACCCATAGACCCGCGGATAACTGCCCGCCACCAGCGCTTCGAAGCTGGAGACGGAGTGAGGGTGACTTCAGCAGAGAGCAAAAAGACCCCGCTTTGTATTGAGGGACGCGGGTCGATTCCAGCGGCACTTAGCTAGAATGTATCCCGTGATCTTTTAGTTCAAGTTCTTTTCTCCTTGATTAAAATGTAATTATTGTAACAGTTACTTGAACAAATACTTACGGTTCAAGGATTTTGTGCGTAATTTCATTACAATGTTTGTTTCTGCCTCTCTGTAGTTTATATCTCTCCATAACTACACACACCATCCCTCCCCCTCTCTCGCTTGCTTGCTCTCTCTCTCTCTCTCTCTCTCTCTCTCTCTCTCTCTCTCGCACTGTGGCTCCCTTTCTCTTGTCTCGGAGTGGCAGAAACTGAACCAATAGAATAAAGAAGCAATGGCTTTTATTGACCGTAAAGACTAGAGTTTCCGCGCAATTTTAGTTAACGGTAGAGCTGAAACAGATGAAGGAAGAGGGGCAGAAGTGTGTATGTCTGTGTGTGCGTGCGTCCGTGCATGCTTGTGTAAATGAAGGTCGTTTACTCTGAGCTCACATCTCCTAATTCTCGCAACGCTTCGTTCTCTCCTTGTTTTCTCGAAGAACTAGGCCTGTGTCAATCGATTTATGTTTCACCGGCAAGAGCCTTCCTCCTCCAAACACGCTCACTAATTGCTCCGCAAATAAATTGGATTTTTTGTTTGTTGCAGCTGACCGCTTATGAAAAGAGTCCTTGCTGATTACGAATGTTAGGTAGACAGCGTCCCCTGCCGGTCACCTCCAAAGGGTGGTCGATGGCTGCTGTCCATGGTACAAAACTGCAAAATTCAATTACATTTTTTTCTACTGCTGATGCGCATTTTTTTTCAAACCACTGGCGTGTTTTTCTAAACTTTTAACACACCATAAAATACTATGACCAAAAAATCCAGCATTTGCAAAACTCTTGACACGGTTTTTAGTTTGAATTAAAATGTTAAGACTTAAATTACAGCTCTTTTACTAAAAGCCTACTCCACATCGTCCTTACAGCAAAACGAGAGGACGTTGTGGTTGTGGTTGTGGTTGTGGTTGTGGTCATGTGCGTGTTTGAAGCGAGGCTTGTTGTGGTGGGCATGGTCAGGGTGAAGACAGAGGTCATGACCACGCACTTACCCCAGGCTGACCTATGCGGTTTATGATGAAACAATGGCAACAATTGCAACAATTGCTTATCATATCATAAACTGAGGTTTGACTGCAAGGGAAGTGAGGTTTATGGTTCAGCCAAACCTAAAATTGTGGCAAACACACTCCAAGTGTTCTGCACAGAGGACTGGTAAGTGTATTACACACTGCACATGTTCCATACAGGAAGTGCTTTCAGCGTGCCCTCACTGTGCATTGCATTGCCATGATGCATGCATTGTTATAACCCTACATGTTCTGTTTTAAGAACAGAGAGGAGGGAACCCACTGGTGGCTGCAGTCACATTCTAACCAAACTACAATACAGCAGCATCCTATCACTTACCACAAAGCATTCCAGGGAATCGGCTGCGTGAGAGTGACAGGCCACTGCCCACATTCTACAGTAAGACATAAAGTGCTGTATGAAACAAATCTGCTTGGTGCCTTTTGAGAGGAACAGTCCAGGAATGAAGGCATTGTGAGTCCAGTTTCTCCAGACAGGAGTACAATATTTCTACAGTACAGTAGTACCAAAATACACTCTTGCAGATCATTGTAAACTGTAAGGGGCAACAAATATTTACTACAGTAAATACAGTGATGATCTTCTCTGCTCATTCTCTAGAGGATAATGGAGCCAGAAGCAGACATCAATTGACACAAAATCATTTTTGAGTGTGCACCTGGCTTCAGCCTGACCAGGTTCAGAAGACAGTAATGGAGCATGTCTGGCTACAGACCTCATTCCTGGCATGTGATTTGCCATTTCGGTGGAAGCTGTTGTAGGTCACAGGCCATTATTGAGACCCTGTACCCCTGATCAAATTCTCACCTTCCTGGATGAGCTACATCACAGCTAGGGCCAAGGAGGAGGAGACCTCACATGTGTCTCTGTCTAGGATGATGTTAGCATTCATCACACTGCAGTGATGCTAGCACGGTTAGCTGAACATTGAAATTTATTGCCCTTTTCTTTAAATGAATGAATTTAAATTTCATTTAAACTTTTTGTTCAGATGCAAGTTTTTAAATGTATCAATAAAACTGAATATGCTGACCAGTTTTTGTTGGTAGGGTTTTGTTTAGGTTTATGTTAATTGTTCTATGCCAATGGTTTGAATAAATGTGTGTCAGCCATAGAAAAAAACTGGCTTTAAGCACTTCTGTCATAATTAGTCTGTTGTTACTATTGAAACAAAACAAACCAAGAAAAGCAGTGAACTAATTATTATTATCACATTTATTTGTAAAGGCATTTCTCACAGCCGGTGATTTGTGTAGCCAACACACCGTGACATTTTCATGTTAAATCTATGGAATATGTATATCATATGTGAATGTTTCATCTCTCTCCATCATTAGATTACAACAACAGATTACAACAAGTTGTAGACTCTCCAGTACTAACCACACATTTATATACAGACTCACAGACTCACTGCTAACATTTATATACAGACTCACTGCCAACAGACTGACCACCTGATACACACACACACACACACACACACACACACACACACACACACACACACACACACACACACACACACAGTGCTCATGTCTACCACCCTGACTCTGCTGTCATGCATCATATATAGCTGGTATACAGACCCCCTCTCCCCTCCAGTACCCAGTGCCTTACTACTGCCCAAACTCTGTATGCTGGTTCACTTTTTTAAAGCCATGTTGAGCTCTTTAAGTGGGGGAACTAATATCCATGTCGACTCATATTGATTTGTGACCTTTCGGATGTAACTTAGATGTCACCCTCAGACGGAAACTTAGCTGCACGAGTAAAAGAACCCAAGCTCTCCGTGGACGCTGCTGTCGAAAACGGCATAGTCATCGCTGACCTGTCCCTGGCGCAATGCGCTGAGACTCTGTAGCGTTCGACCGCTGCGCTGATAGATAAATAATTCAAGCGTATAGGTTCCACGCTCTGTCCCCGGCTGTGCGGTTAAGAACACAGCTGTCGCAAATGACCCTGTCATCGGTTTTATTCCACGATCTCAGAAAGGCGGAACGAAGTTTGGACGGAATGTCTCTGCAGCGGCCGAGTTAACAGGTAGCTCGACAGGTCCTGCAGTAGCGGATTGTGGCCACACGGCGGGGCCAAGGAGCCAGGTGACCGCAATATTGTGAATTCATCTCAGGACCGACTGCGGCGCGAGGCTCCGCTCTGGTGGGTGACGTCAGCGTTAAGGGACCAGAAGCGGCCGGGGGAGCGGCAGCTGGGGCTTCACTCTCTTCCACCCTCTCTTCCGGCACTCTCTCCTTTCTGTGGTGACGGACACCGCGCTCATCGTTTATGTACACGAGTAGATTTAATAAGAAACTTCACACAGCTACCGAAACAATCGCTCTTTTAAATTTTTATCAAAAGAAAAAAAGCCAGTAGCCATCAAATGTTTAAGCGAACGCTGCAGACATCTCGGTTTCATCAAAAGTTTGAAGCGACGCATCGGGATCATACAATATTTACCGTTTTTCTTTTCATCCTCTTTCTCTCAGTTTCTGGGGAGAGGGAGGAGCAAACCATAAATAAACAAATCAATTGAGCACACAACAAAGTAACTCCGCACAGCTCTTTATGCGATCAATATAATAACTTAAAAATGCCTGACCTCGTCTCAGAGTCTAAGTACAAGCTACCCTATGGTGAAATGAATTCCCATCACTCAATAACACCAGTGTAAAAATACACCAGAGTGTACAAGATGCATGCAATGGTATATACAGCCTGATACTGGCTAATCAATTCTGATTTTGATAGTCACTGTTGCTACTAGTAATTAATCCAAGCTGAATGGATGCTTTTTTTTTTTACTACGCAAATTCACTTTTTGCCCTTGCAATTGAAGGTGCAGGGGTGGCTAGCTTGTAACCCTAGAGCTTCACCATTGACTCTTAAAGTTAGAACGAAGGAAAAAACATCCGTTAAGAACTGGATTACTGATAAAAATCTAATGCTGAGTCCTGTGAAATATGCAAATGCAGTTACTGTGTAGACACACATGGTGATGTTTGCGCAAGGAGTTTTAAGGTTATCCCTGCCATCTCACCAGATGCATAAAATGAGCAAAATCGCTATGCATAGTTGGCAAAATAGCGTTTCCGCATGCAAAGTGTAAAATAACACAGATTCTGTATAAAAACGAACACTTGGTTGGATATTTGACCGTTCTCGGCATAATACATTAATTGGATATGGACAACTTCAAAAGCTTTGTACTCTGGCCTTTTGCCAATGACCCCTGTAAATTCTGGCTCCTGCTCTAGGTCAGGATTCCCTCCCTTTATGGCGAATTGAGCCATCTGAAACACCATGCACTGTGATGCCATAATGTTACGCTAAATTTCCAAGGGCAACACAGGCAGTGCCTTTTTCTGTGTGTTTATGCAGACATGTATGTTTGTGTGTATGTGTGTGTGTGTGTAAGTGTGTGTGTGTGTGTGTGTGTGTGTGTGTCTGTCTGTCTATCTGTCTGTGTGAGAGTGTGCAGTTCTTTGTGTGTAAGTGTGTGTGTGTGTGTGTGTGTGTGTGGGTGCATGCAGATCTTTGTGTGTGTGTGTGTGCGTGTGTGTGTGAGAGAGAGTCTGTGCTCACGCATCACTGCGAACACAGCGTACTCTTCAGTTCACAGCATTTATGGTTTCCATTGGTTATGTGCATCCTGAAATAGATCTGTGACCTTGGTAGCAGTTTTAAATGGTAAGAAGGCAGGACTTGAATAAAAAATTCAGGTGTTATTTTAAAAAATCAGAAGCATCCACTGCGCAAAGTTTCAGAGTTAAATAAACCAAGGAAGTCACCCCATCTGACTGAGCTAGACCAACTCCTACCCACTTCCTGAATAAAGTATGACACCTACAGGTTGACAAAAAGACCAAAAACAGCAAACAGCTGCTCCACCATGCGTATTCAAAACAAGAGACTAGTTACATTATACTGTATGTCCAGTTCTTTAAGTTAAGCACAATTTTGTTAGAGTATATAGGACCAATGGAAATGCAGAGAGAAGCTACTGCTCAGCAAATAATAACATTTTATTATCATTATTACAAGTAGTACTAATATTAATACTAGTAGTACCATTACTTATAGTATTATATCATAATAATCATTCTGAAATTTCATCCCACTAGAGCTTTACATCCCCACTAGGAACTCTTTGCTCTTGCAGCCACCCCTTCTTCTCACTCCCTGACAGGAGCAGTGCACTCTGGGTGCTTCTGCTTCCTTTCCCTGCAGCTCCCCTGGAAATACGGCTGGCAGACGGGTGCCCTGGTAATGGCTGGTGTTCCTATGTTCATCTGCGTCCCGCAGAGGCACTCTGTCACTGCCCACAGCCATTCAGTAAAAACCCAAATGCTGAACCAACTCAGCAGCCTGAGTTACAGAATGCAGACACCGCTCCTGCATTGTGTTAGCACAGGCTGCAGTCAATCTGAGCACAAGAGGGCGACGATGTCGCTCAAGGCCTTCACATGGAGTTCAAGCCCATAACGTTCAGGTTCGGTGCTCTCAGTGCTCTCCAGCCTATCCTCTTGTCCGTTATTGAGCCTGCAAGAGAGGGGCTGGCATCCTGTCCAATCAGAGGACATCATCTAGAGCTATGTCGCGACACAAAAACACCCTCATGCTCTGAGCTGGAAATGGGAGAGCGGGCTTCGTGAGTCCTCAACTCTGCCGTGCTATCATATAGACTCATACCTTCAACATTTCATTTGGTTTAACGTGGAGGGGAAGGTCTGCTGATTGGTTGGTGTGTGTCAGTGATTGATAGCACATAGTAGCTCCACCAATAAAGGGCATTCATGAAGCCTAACACTGCCATTACTACATGACCTGTGCAGGCACTGACACGGCTTCCAAACTGGGGCTCTGGTCCACTCGAGGGCGCAGTCCTCAAATCCCTAATGGACTCCAGGTCTTGGATTCAACCCAACTGAAGTAATTTGCCCTGAGCATTGATCAACAGACTTCAGCAATTCTTGTATTTTTATTCCTACAGAACATTTTTTTTGTTAATTTCAGTGAGAAGATGTCTCAAAGAAAAATATTTGTCAGTCAAAGTCAAGGATAGAGTTCCTTGGATTGAGACTGACTGTTGATGTCTTTGGCCTATCATAACTCTGTCGTAACTCTTTGTTTTGTCAATGGTGTTCAATGGATCAATGCAGAATATTGATACACTCAATTAGATGGTTTTGAGCAGCAAAAGGGTTTGGATGAGGTATCCTGATGCCTCTACCTTCATGTGGCTACTTCCCAGGGGAGAGATCAAGGATGCTGAGATGCAATTTAAAACTGCAAAAAAGATAGGATCGATGCACAACAGCAAACACCAGTAGGAGAGAGAGATAAGGAGAGATTCAGCTTTGGCATTTATAAACTATTATATTGCAGAATATTTCACTTGCAGGCAGAGAGTCAACATCGTAGATACCACACTCTAGTGTTAAAGACTTGCGTATGAAACCATTTATATCCAGAGACAGATGAAGTGAACATCTAATGTATGCATGTATGTATGGATGTATGTATCTGTATTTGTATTTATCTATCTACCTACCTAGCTATCTATCTACATACATGATGTATGTACACACAGACACACCACCTCCTGTCAGATTATGGTCATGTCCTCTATTTCAAGGGTTCAAGATTTTTCCCTCTGGCCGCCATTCCAACTTAGTGATTTTTTTAAAATACAAATCCATCATTAAAAATATACAAAAATATACAAATCCATCATTTTTTCTATCTAGACATCCTCAAACAGCAGTAGGTTGAGTGTGCAAGGTCTAAACTCATCAATTTATGGTGTATGATGGTTGTCATGGCGATGAGCTGTAGAATAAATGACCCATGTCTTTACTTTTCATACATCTCTGCGCCTGTTACAATATCCATACATTTGTATTAAATACGCAACGCATATTGTGTGTTATATAATATATATGGTAAATTATAAACTATTTCTGCCCTTGTCATGATTGCCTTATATTACTGTGTATAGGAGCAGAAGAACCTTCTGTTAAATTCCATTCTAATCTGTTCCATTCTGTCCTTTTGTAATGGTTGATGCTTCAGCAGCATCTGTTCTTCAAGCAAGTTTGTATGCATGTGAGGAGGCCTATCAGAATATCTGAATGTCAGAGCAATGTTGTGAAAATGTTAAATTGAGGTTTAGCAGTGTGTCAGTGGCATGGCTTTTCCCTCCACCGGCACCATGTGAAACCTCAGACCCCACGTCACAATGCTGCATTGCGTGGAGCCAAACCCCCGCACAGCAAAAGCAGGTCCCTGAAAAGCCAGGGCGTTTCCATGGCAACCTCTGGGAGGTGGGGGTTGGCGGTGGGAGGTGGGGACAGGGTTCTGGGATTTCCCACCGGTTGGTCCATTCCATGGCAACCCCCGTGTCTTACCCCGGGATGCGAACGCGTGGCATGCTGGGATGGGAGAAGCTGCGGTTTGTTTGTATGTTTGTTTCCTGTGTCGTCTCAGGAGGTCACCCCTGTGCGTCTGTCTGCCGTCTGCCGTTTGTCTGACTGTGACAGAACGCAGCTGGAAATGTTGCTGATGCGTTTGAAAAGAGGCTTGATGAAATGACTGTCCCTGGGACAAAGTGAGAGAGGATTTGATTTTAAGGCTGCTGGTCTGAAGGGTGGTGGAGACCTGCACCCCAACAAACCAAACACAGCCAGGTAAAACACAGCCCTGCAACCAGGTAAAACCTACCCAGGTGAAGCACAGCCCAAGTGAAACACAACCAAGTGAAACTCAGTCCAGCTAAAACACAACAAGGTAAGACCAAACCCAGACAAAAATAAGCCTTTAGCAGAGTGAACCACCTCTGAGGTGAGCATGTAATCAGGTTAAAATATATGGCAGATGTTCAGAGGTAAGTAGCTCTTTTAACTCTCTAGAATACCTCTCTCCCCTGGGGTACCTATCAAAGGCACTGTCAAGATTGACACGTCAATCGCTCATTCAATGAAAATATCACAATGGTGGAATTCTGATTTCTCAAGGATTGTTTTCTCCAAGTCCTGGTAAACTCTTGCAATCAACAGACAGTGTGGATGTGACCACTCGTCTCAGAACGAATAGATGTGATCACCAATCAGAGAAGGCACAGATGTTACCACCAATCAGAGAAGGCACAGATGTGACCACCAATCACAGAAGCCAGAGATGTGATCACCACAAAGAGAAGCCAGAAATTACAGAAGGCACAGCTGAAACCACCAATCAGGGAAAGCTGGGCTCTTACCACGAATCAGAAAAGGCAAAAACAAACCACAAGTCACTGAACACAAAGATGTGATTTGCTCAATCAATCAAAATATTTCCTCCTTGCATATGAATGCCTATTTTATCATTAATATAAGCTGAACCTCAAGTGACAGGGAGCTATACTCAGAGGCACAAGTGTGAAACCCAAAGTGCTGGTGCAGGCCACACCCTGCAGAGGTGGAAGATGACATCATCTCACACCTGCGGGAGACATACATATACACACACACTCAGATGTCCTCTTTAGTACCACTTCTCATAGACTGAGGCACTGGAGACAACAGGCCCGGTGTGTCACCTCACCGTTGTCCGCTTGCAGACGCAGGGAGGCAGATGAATATTATATGGCCTGCATTAGTGCATTAGTGAATCTGCCTCATCGGGACAATCTGTTAGAGGAAGTGCAGGAAGAGGCTGTCCTCACCGCAGCTGCTTAAAGCTGACATGCATCAAACTGTCCAACCACACAAGCTGAATTCACACAGGTCCCAACCTCAACACTGAGCTCACTCTGCCAGCAGGCGCACACACACACACACACACACACACACACACACACACACACACACACACACACACACACAAATACATGCACACACACACAAACAAATGCACACACATATGCACACACACACACAAATATATAATATACATATCATATATACACACATACATATTCATACACATATTCATACACACTCGTATTCACACACATACATATGCGCACATATATGCATACACACATACAAGCACACAGAAGTACAAACATATAAACTCACACACATACACAATATCACACAAGAATGCACACAAAAAACTGACAACGTTACACACACACATACACACGGAAAAAAATGCATGCATCTACACAAACACTCACACACTTATAGACATACACAAACACTCAAATACCAACACACACACACAAAAACATACAAGCACTAACACAGTTGTGCACACATGCTTTTACAAATCACTCCATGGCCTGTAGTCACGCAGGTATTTCCCAAGGCAAACACAGGACCAGCAGACACAAACAAAACTGAAATCTGAAATACACCCATAAACAAACACACTCACACATCACACACGCAAAGGCAGGCTTGCACACACAGGCACACACACCCACACACGCACACACACACACATGCACACACGCGCTCACACCACAGACTATTATCGTTCAACAATAATCGTGATCGTCTCCAAGATTTAAAGCCAGGACATCATGCCAAGAGAGACAGACAGGAGGAGAGAGATGCAAAGAGAGAGAGAGAGAGAGAGAATTTGATCATCCAAGAGGCAAATTCTACCTACCACACATGAGCAGAGTAAGGGTAGTTTACTGTGTCCCTTCATCAGCTTAAGACAAAACAGTTTCCTGGACACTCACAAGGAGGAGAGAGGGATGGAGGGATGGGGAGAGAAGAAGGGAGGGGGAGAGGGGAGACAGAAAAGAAAGGGGGGGGGAGAGGGAGGGGTAAGGGGGTGGTTGCCGTGGAGAATAAGGAGAGGAGGTGTTCTCGGAAGCCAGAGTTGATGTTTGCTAGTTTTGATGTTGGAGCTTGGATCAGAACCGAGATACCTGGCAACGCTGAGATGAATATGATTCACACAATGTGTTTGTGACAGAGCGTGAGAGAGAGGGAGAGAGAGAGAGAGAGAGGGAGAGAGACGAAGGGAGGGGAGACAGTGAGAGGGAGACAGAGAGCAGGTGGGGGAGAGATTCTCACCTATGTTTTTTTTTACCGGATTGCTTTCTATTTCCTTCAAACATTCAGAGCTGTTTATACCGACACATCCTCACCCTCCCTCCCTCCTTCTCCCTCTCTCTGTCTCATCTGAATTCATGCTTTATGACTCAGGAGAGGAGTGGAGCACGCAGGAAGAAATTCCAGAACTGGATTGCAGCCACAATGCTTCATCACACTTCAACAGGCGAACCAGAGCAACTGCAACAACAACCCCCACCCCCCACCCCCCCAAATATACCGTCATTACAGACAATCATATAACTCTCTTCACTTTCTGAATAAGACTATAATTGGAAGCAGTGCTTCTAAAACTGGTAATAGCTGTATGATATTTATACACATATAAGATTACAAGATAACATCTATGACTGGGATAAAAAACCTGAGATTATGTAAAATCAGAGAATAATGATGAACATTGTTGAAATGAAGGGCTAATATATGGACACAAGGGCAGTAGCTAACAGCACTGATGTTACTCTACAGTCACTACAGTATAGGTGTTTGCCATGGGCCTAAAGGGAGGTTCACATTGATGGGCTTCTTATTTAATAGGATATTATACTTTTAGCTGCACCCCCATCCAGAGTCCCATGGTGTGCATTTTGATGATTCTGTGTGTGTGTGTGTGTGTGTGTGTGTGGTGGTATATGTGTGTGTGTGTGTTTGTGTTTGTGTTTGCGTGTGTTTGTGTGTGTATGTGTGTGTGTGTTGTTTGAGTGTGTTGGCGTGTGTGTCACTTGGTGCACTTGGTGGTTTTGTATTGCTTGACATGGTGTGTATTTCAGTGCTGTTATTTACAGAGGGAGCTCATTAAGAGATAAGCTGCAACGGAAGCAGAGCACATTGGACTGGATTAGATCAGGTCGGACTAGTACAGATCAGATCAGACTGGACAGGGCAACACTGAAATCCCAGACTGGAGCGGACCATACCAGCTTGGATGGGAGTGCATTTTTGACTGGAAGAGGGAGGGAGCAGAGAGACGACCACTGTCCCAGCCTGAGGCAGCCCTCTTCACCACCTGTTACATCGCCATTACGACAACGTTACTATCACCACAGCTTCATGTGACCCTTCTCTGATTCCTCTGCTGCAGCTCCCTCCCTCCCCCAACCCCACTCAACCTTGGCCATCTAACTCACCTCTTCCATTTCTTCTCCTTCATCCCCATCGCATTTCTCCTTCCTCCCCTTCAATTTCTCTCGCTCCATTCATCCTTCCCTCATTCTTTCCATCTCTATTCTATCCACGATACCCCGCCACGTTGTCATGGCAACAATCGGACCCTGATAGCTCAGTTGCTTAGCAACTGACATCACCAGTAAGAGGAACATAAAGATAAAAGTCAAACAAATACACCACAAAAATGGAATCCAGTGTACAGGGGTGTGAGAGTGTTTTATGCCTGATGAAACTGAGAAATGCATGTGCATTTATTTTTTACTTAATTAAGCGCTACATCTGGAAGATCATGACAAATGCTGATATTATGTCCATTCAGTGAATGTGATTCTTGTGGCCATGGATTTTGGAAGTCGGTTGAAAGAAATACAGAGAACAAGATGAATTCAAACACATACCCCCACACACACACACACACACACACACCCACACACACACACACACACACACACACACATACACGCACACAGTGTTAGTTACAGTTACTTCATATTATTGTACATGTGTCCATCCAGTGCATGGACTATTTGCACAAGAATAAGTTGCGCATGCTCTGTTGAAATGGTTTTTTGATCCTAGCTGGCACCATTCTATGGATCTATATTAAGAAATTCATGGTCGGCGGTGGGTGTAAAATATAATTGAATTGAGAAAATATGCTCAGCGTATGAAATGACAGCCAACTGACAGAGTTCACACCGGGACGCAGAGTGTTGAGGCAGGGCCGCAATCTGAGTCCACTATTGTTTACATGAATGAGTCAGCTGTGCTGTTGGTTACAGTCTGCGGTCCACAGCCCCGGCCCCAGCATGACACGGATGAAAAAATCCTGCTCTATGCAGATGACTTAGTTCACAAGGGCCTATGCAGAATGTGTCCATGCCAGAGCAGTACTGTCAGAACCGGTCCCTGGTAGTCAACATAAAAAGTGAGTAAAAGATATGATCTTCCTAATTAGACACAAAGGCAGGAATAGGAACACCAATTTATTTCACCTACTTTGGTCTGACAGTTGTTGTTTTGGGGGAACCTAATATTGGCAGTGAAAACCATTCTCATGGACCACAATACCCATAAATGAAGACGTTGCAATATAAAGGACACTAACTGAAAACCAGTTAAATTCATTTTTATGGCAGCAAGCTATGGGAGGTACTTAGTCAATTGCTCAACATTAAATAGGATAAAAATCAAAGACACAGCAAAAAATTCTGCAGCAGCATGTCACAAATGCAAATGAAGGCATCCCATAATTGAGGAAGGATAAGGCCTGTTTCCAGGAGGGCACCACCATCAGACCCATGAGGAGCATGCCTCATTAGCATGAAGCATTCATCATCATGCTTTTCACCAAAACAGAGGCGCAGCGAAACGCGGTAGAAACAGCCTCTCCTGCTGCTCAGTATGACACAGTCCTCCGCAGCCTCAGGGATATTAATTAGACTGGTTTAAGTGGCGAAAACCCACAGACATGATCAGCTCTTTACCGTGTTTTAGATTTAAGGTTATTTTTACTGCTACATCAGGTGCATTGGCTGTAATACCATTAAGATGTTCCACGCTGTTGGCACCAAGCCTTTGCTCATTTGCTAGGTGCATAGCATGCACACGTTGGCCTTTTCACACACACACGCACACACACACAGAGTCCTTCCTGCTCCATTCCTCAGCTTTTATGGGCAGTGTGGCGCAGTGCTTAAGGAGCTTGAAGGTTGAAGGTTTAATTCTGAGGTGGGGCACTGCAATTACAAGGTGCTTAACCTGAACTACCACAGTGTACATCCATCTGGATAAATGGATGTTATGTAAGCATGGAAGCTATGGAAGTAGCCCTAGGTTGGCAACATTGGACGTAATGATTGAGCAAACAAACTAATTCGGCACGGTAAGGGCAAGCATACGTGGGCTGACAAGACACACTCCAGCCTGCTGATGAAGGTACTGGAGAGGCCTGGAGCAGATGGACCAAAAGAGACAATGGAGGAGCCCAGATCTAGCAGAGCAAACCCTAGCAGTTCCAGTCCTGAAAGGGGAATGGGAGATGCTAGGTCTGACGTTCAGAAACAGAGAGAGGCCTGTCTGCGCTCTGTCAGTGGTGCTGTCCCTGGTTCTGAAACAAAAAACGGGCCTGTCTCCTCTGTATCTGTGGTGCTGTCCGGGGTGCTGTGTCAGTGGTGCTAAATGTGGTTCTGAAAGGCAGTGTGGGAGAGCTCAGCTTGAATGTCATCACAACATCAGCACCCTGGCTCTGCTTTACCTGAGAGAGAGAGAGAGAGAGAGAGAGAGAGAGAGAGAGAGAGAGAGAAAGCAAGAGACAGAGACAGAGAGACACAGAGAGAGAAGGGGGAACTTGGAAATCTAACAGGGGAGTGATCTGCACTGCAGTCAACTGGTGCAGAGTACTGAGAGTACAAAATGACTGTACTGCAGAGGTTACACACACACACACACACACACACACACACACACACACACACACACACACACACAGACACACACACACACACGTCTCTGCTCCATTTCACAAATGTGCACCTACATCCTTTCCCTTTCTCACATCTACTCTTATCCACAAACAATACTTCTCCTACACAGACATCTTTCACACAAGAATACACACAGAGACACACATATCAGATATACACACATGTACACACACACACCTCTGCTCTGTCACATGTAAATCTTATGCACACACACTCAGAAATCTCACAGACACAGCTCTTTTGCACACAGACTTCTTTCTATAACATTCCATGATCTAAAATACATTTGTCTAACCTCTTCTCTCAAAATTTAGCCAGGGTGAACATAAAGTCATGTGTATTGCACAATGCATATAGTCTTTTATGTCATATGTTCAACCTCACATCTAGGGCTATCACCGAAAGAAATAGCTCTCGCTCACTCATATATTCACTCAGTCACTGAGTGAGCAGGTCCTTCAGCAGGAAATATTAATGCCTTGTTCTGCCACTAGATGGCAAAAAAGCCATCAAAGTAGTCTCAAACCCACAGATCCTGTTTAGGTCTTGTGATTTTTACAGCAGGACAAGTCAACTCTGGTGCTGACATGTCTCCATCTGGCAGGATTTCCAGCTGTCTGTAAACAACTGACAGTCTCAGGTCTGGGGAGAGAAGCTTAATTAGTTTAATTATGAAAGTGATTAGCGGAATCAGATGGTTAAATGCTTGGCTGGAGGAAAGGGCTATCGACACTGCAGCCCTCCAGGACCGAGGTAGAGTAGCTCTGCACACATGGTGGTCCACCAGGAGCAGCGTAGAGTAGCCACACAAACACTGTGGACCTCCGGGACCAGGGTGGCATGGCCCTGCAGACACTGCAGACCTCCAGGATCAGGGTAGAGGAGCTCTATAGACACTGTGGGCCTCCAGCACCAGGGTAGAGTAGCCCTAATTTCCAGGTACCAGCAAATGACCAGACTCTCACACGTGCTGCCATTTCCAAAAAGTCCACTAGGTGTCAGTGCCACACACCAGTGCTGATTCTGAGTCTACCACCTCTACGCAAAACCTGTTTCCCCTTCTACTGCTGTCTCTGCCTGTGTTCCTGTCAGCAGTTCTGCTATGACAACTGTCTGTCTGCTACAAATAAAACTATCACACTATCTGTATGTTGACAGACTATGACACTGCTACCAGAGTGCCACTGCTACTTCTGCTACTACCACTACAGCTGGAAACTGCTCTGATATTGGGAAACTGGGTGTGAATCCAAGGGATTGCTGGTTCAAATCTCAGGTGGGGCAGAGCATTGGCAATAACCTTGAGCATGTTGTTTAATGGGTATGGAGGTTTTACCACATTGTACTACATTAGTCACAGTACAGTACACACAGTAAATACACACTGTCCTGTGGTGAGGATCTTGGATTACTATAGGAAAGAGAGAAAGAGAGAGGGAGACTGGGAGAGAAAGGAAGAGACAGAGAGAAAGAGAGAAAGACAGGAAGAAAGAGAGAGAGAGAGACAGACTGAGAGGGGAATGGGAGCAGTGGAAGGGTAAAAAGACTCTACCTATTGTCCACTTTTCAGTCTCTTGACCTGTCTCTCACTCATTCCTTCTACTTCTCCCTCTTTCCATCCCTCTCTCTCTCCCTCTTCCCCCGATCACCTTCCGGATGTGGAGGGCCTCTTCTGAATCCTCTCTCCCACTCCCTCCCTCCGTATCTCTGATGTCTGAGAGGGCAGACACTCCAGGACGCTGTACGTCTTTGTGGTCGCCGCCCCATCCCCCCCCCCCCCCCCACGCCCCTTCATGTCTTCCTTTTCATCAGCAGAGGGGAGTGAGGGGGCGGAGAGAGAGGCAGACTCATGCTGAGGTGGAGGACGTGAGAAAAGGAGAGGAGAGAGAGAGTTAGGCACGCAGGGAGGGCAGGAAGTGGGTGCTATGGAAGCAGTAGAGAGGGAGAAAAAAGGGATTCAGGGATGGAGAGAGGGGTGTAGGGATGGATAGAGGGGTGTAGAGATGGAGATAGGGTATAAGAGGTGCATCAACTCCCCTGCCAGTCAGTCTGTCCATCTCTGTACAGTAACAGAAGAAGCACCAGGATCCTGTCTATCAATATATCCCACTCTCCCCAGCAAAAAGCACAGCACTACTTCCTCCACGCCCCCTCTGCCCCAAAGTGCAAGTTTAATGGAGGAGTTCCTAATCAGGGTTCCATTAACGGGATCATACTGGTTGAACGTTTGTTTTGATTAAGCAACTGACATCCAATTAAATGTATTTAAAAGTTAAAATAATCTCTATGACTCTTTTCTCTTCTTCTCAGTGTGACTGATTAGAGCTTATCCATGGGTTCTCTGTCATTGAGGGGCCCGGATAGCCTTCCATTATGAGAACAGTCACAGTCAGTATATCAGTGTGAGTGAGTATCAATCAAAATATTGAATGCTTAGAGAGTTACAGTCAGTCGGTGTATCAACATGAGCAAGCATGAATCAAGGTACGGCACTCTCAGAGAGTCAGAGTAACAAATAAGTATCATGCAAGCAAGTATCAGGGGTTTGGAACTCTGAGAGAGTCAAAGACGCTCAGTGTATTCAGTGTGTGCGAGTATCAGTCTTGGGTATGGAATTCTCAGAGAATCTGAGTGGACAAGTACGTTCGCTCAGACGTGAGGATGGCACTGTGCTGGGATCAGTGGGTCTCAGGCTGTGAACAGTCTATTAATTACGTCCTGGAAATGGCACCACTGAACATCTGCCACTGTAATAGAGCTCACAGTGAGTCCCAGACAGCCTGTTACACCAGCAATAACCGTTCTCCGTTTGGCTAACACTTCCATCCTACTGCAGCTGGGTGTTTCACAGAGCTGCACCTCTATGCTACTGAGCACAACTATTGGCTTAGCATATATTTACATTTATTCATTTTGCAGATGCACTTATCCAGAGAAACGTGCAGAAAGTTAATAGGTTCAGGTATGCAGTTGTATAAATAACAAATCATTAATGCTACACTTGTAATATAGTGCCATTTTTGAAAACATTAAAGGTGACAGTGTAGCATAGCGGTAATGAGTAGGGTGGGCAACCAAACGGTTGTTGGTTTGATCCCCCGCTGGGTCACTGCTGCTGTACCATTGGGAAAGGAATTTAACCCACAACCCACCTCTATAAATGGATAATATGTAAAATTGTAAGCTATGTAAGACTCTCTGGATAAGAGCATCTATTCAATGGAAATAGATGTTATTTATTGTGTACAAACATATACTACAATTACCATTTTCAGCCATAAGCTTGTATTGGTGCAAAGTTTAGACCACTGAGTTCTTCCCACAGAAAGCATCTATACTGTCTCCAGATAAGGCTTTTATATGTGAGATAGTTTTACCACAAGATTTTACTCCGGAGTAAGATGGTTTGACATGGCTAAGCACAGCGGCGCATGTGCTGAAAAATGTGTGTTGCGTGTTCCATGTAGAGGGATCCCACAGACATCCCTGTCACAGACACGAAACATTCACACATCTCCCAAACCAGAGTCTGCCTGTCACAATTCATTCATGGTACGGCAATATGCGTTAATGTGTTGTACTCCCACCCTCTGTAAAGGAGTGCATGTGCGTGTGTGTGTACTGGAGATGTGTGTGTAGAACACAAGGTGACACAAGGACACAAAGAGACAAGTGAGGATCAAGTGTCTCTGATCCATCTGCTCTGTCTGTGACTGGACTAGAAGGGCTGCTCTAAAGTGTGTTCAAGTGTGTATATGTGTATATGTGCATATGTGTGCATGTGATTATGTACGTATGTGAATGCGTGTGTGTGAGAGAGCAAACAAACAATATGTGTGTTTACGTATGCATGTGTGTGTGCGTGTATGAGTCTGTGCATGTATGTGAATGAATGAGAGCGTGTGCATGTGTGAATATGTGTATGTGAGTGTGTGAGTCTGTGTGTTTGTGTGTGTGTGTGCATGTGTGTCCGTATGTGTGGGTATATGCATATGTGTGAGTGTGTGCCTATGTGTGTGTGTGTGTGTGTGTGTGTGTGTGTGTGTGTGTGTGTGTGTGTGTGCATATGTAAGTGTGCATGTGCATGTGTGTGTGCATGTGTGAATGTGTATGTGCATGTGCAAGTGCATCTGTGCATGTGTGAGTGTGAGAGTGTGTGTGAAAGTGTCTCTCTCTCTGCAGTCAATGTGTGCACAGCACTGTGCTGAAGGTCAATGAGTGTATGAGAGAGAGAGTGAGAGAGAGAAGGGGAAGAAAGATGGGGGAGAGAGAGAGATGCAAAGGGGGAGGGGCAGAGAGAGTGGAAGACTGGGGGAATCGCTGGGGCGAGGGAGGAGATGAATGAGATGAGGGACAGAATGATTGAGAAGGAAGGAGAGAGAAAGAGAGGAGAGGAAAGAGGAGGGGGGGAGGGCCGACAGAGGAAAGCCAGTGCAGAAACAGCTTCATGTTCTATCCAGTGCGGACCTCAGACCCAGCCTGGGAAAACCCTAAGAATAGGGTGGGCCATCCAACACAAATAAAGATGAGGCCAAATTTAAAGAAAACAAATATGACAGAATGTCTATGCATGATCAAATAACAAAGTGACACATGTATTTCAGTCTGTAAAAGGTGCCCATGGCTCCCCTTTAACAGCAGGTACTGGAGAGGAACGGAGTGGAATTTGAGAGGGGTGACATCACCACATGTGGAAGGGGGGTTCATTACAGGAAAGATAGAGACAGAAACAGTAATATGGTGGGTGTGTGTGTGTGTGGGGGGGAGGTGCAGTCTGTCGATTTTCGTTTCCTGCTTATCTGGTGTCTCTGCACTGAACAGATCTGGACAAACTTTGGCAGGAAACCGATCCCTCTTGCACCAAAAGAAAGGAACAGATTTAGAACTGAAGGGAAGAGATTATTATTTTTGTTTATTCTCTTGGCAGATACCCTCATCCCCTTTCCCAGGGTGGCTTATACCGCTTACATTCCACAGCCATGTGGCTGGAGATTTACTGGAGCCATTCAGTTCGAGAACCGTGCTCAAGGGCACAGCAGGAGCGGCACAGCCGGGATTTGAACCTGCAAAGTGCTGGTGTCACATGCGGCTGCCCAAATCACAGCACTATAAAATGGAGACAAAGAATTAACAGAGGACGAAAAAGGAAAGAAATCCGCAAAAGGAGAAGAGAAGAGGGGGAGACAGAGAGGAAGCAGAGAAGGAGGAAAGAGGAGTCATGATCTATTTGAATATATGAGGAATGAGTAATCAGTGTGTGTGTGTCTGTGTGAGGGTAATGTGTGAGAGTGTATAATTGTGTGTGTGTGTGTGTGTGTGTGTGTGTGTGTGTGTGTGTGTGTGTGTGTGTGAGGGTAATGTGGGAGAATGTATACTTGTGTGTGTGTGAGGGTAATGTGTGAGAGTGTATACTTGTGTGTGTGAGAGAGTAATGTGTGAGTGTGTATAAATGTATGTGTGTGCACTTTGGCAGGCTGATGGAGCTAAAGCTCTGTGTTTGATCTGCACTCAAGGACATGGTCCCTCGCAGCCTCTGGATGAGCAGCTATAGAAACTGCACAGTGTGGATCCTGACCCGGCCCGCTGAGACGGAACCAGAGGAACAGCCAAGCCGGGCCCACAGTACCGCACGCGCAGAGGAACAGGCCAGCATAGTGCCAGCACCACGGCAGAGTACACAGTGAGAGCCACAAGAGGGACGCTGGGACTGATACTGAGAGCCACTGCAGTCACTAATATCCTCACACACACACACTCTCAAACACATACACACTTACACACATGCACTCAAACACAAACAGACTCGCACACACAAACGCACGCACGCACACACACACACACATACACACATGCAAACATACACATGTACATATATGGCACACACACACACACACACATACATTCAAACATGTATAGCCCCACAGCTGTACATTTACACTGACATGCACACACACACACACACACACACACACACACACACACACACACACACACACACACACACACACACACGCACACACACACAGAAACAGAAAACAGTGACATGTCATACCTACTGCATTAAAGGTAAGAAACAACCTTCAAGTTACTGATCCTTAACTTTTGCAGATGAATATTTGTTTTGTAATGAGTCTTATACAACATGGACATGGGTATGCAGAATCAAACATGTGCATGTAATACCATCACTGCATTTTCTTAGGGTCTGCACACAGAATTCCAAAATCAACTCAAGACACTTTTTTAACATAATTATAGTCTACAAAATGCTACATCCCTTCTCGCCCACACAGTTCTTTAAGTGCTGTTACCTCTCTTAAAGACATATTTTAATAGCTAACATCTATCAGTGCAAAATACTTTATTATGTGCTCATTTCCTGACAATTAGGTTTCATTATCACAAACAGTCCTACCCAAGTGAGGCAGCAGAGAAACTAAATTGATAATTACTGTATCACTACATAAAATACTGTGTGAAAACAGCAGTTTCTGGCAACTAGCACCAAGCTGTGAGATGTTGCTGGTCATCGTTATGGTTGCGTTCACAATCATAATTGTGGTCATGGTTAAGGTCATTGATTTGGTCATGGTCCATGTCATTTTCAACAACAGCAAGGTGTCCTGTTGTCCCCAGTAAAATTGGGATGTTTATATCTGACCGTATCATGAAAGTCGGGACTGCTCTTGTTGAACTGGAAGGAGAACAGTCCAATCTGACCTGACTCATCAATCAATAAATCAATCAATCAATCAATCAACATTCATTGATTATATGGCATTTTTACTTTAGCATTGTTACTGGAGAAAGCATGTTTTTTAGATGCAGGCAAAAAACTGGAAAACCCAGCAGTGGAAAAAACTGAGGTCCAGTGGAGAAAATTGTGAGCTGGATGGATTCAAAGCCTTCCAGGGTCTGGCTAGGGTTTAGGGGGTATGGGGGTTCATACCTCAGGAGGCTGTGACCTCAGTAATACCCTACAGTCACAATAATCAATCAGTAAGTCAAGTGTGTACAATCCTGGGTCAATCTCCAGCAATCTCTGTAGGAGTTCACTCACTCACATTGCTGTGAATAGCTTGCACAAACACAGTAATGTGCTGCAGGACAGATTCAATATGTATGTTGCACAAATAGAGTTAGAGTGGTCTGCAGTATGAGGAATCTGCATGAGTTAGAGTTAGAGTAGCTCAGTGTTATATTGTTCAACATCATATCCACAGTTCACTCTTGCCCTGTTAACAGTCCTTAAGCCTAGCAAAGAGGAGTTTCCTTGGGAAAAGATGCATTTACATTATTTTTGCTTGGATGATTAAAATCTCAATTTTTTTTATTGTTGGGGGGTGCATTCATATGTCTTTGCAAACGTTATTTATCAAACCTAACTAAGTAAATTTAATTTTGTCCAGGAGCTTGATGCAGGGGTGAATTATGTGTTATTTGTTTTCCACAACTGTTTTGAAGAATGTTTTTTACTAGTTGAAAAGATAAGCAATTACAGGCAAGAGAAGTGATTACATCTTCCTCTTGCCCTCGGAGTGAGAGCTGGAGAGCGATGCTGAGCGACATGGACATGCTTGTGAAATCAGACGTGAAATCAGATGCCCTCAAGCCTCGCTGCCAGTCAGATGAACAGAGTCACTTTCTGCTGGATTACATTACATTATTTTCTGAACAGCATGCCTGATATCCAGGGCGAGGTTACATTGGGCATGTTCCTCTTCTCCCATACAGTCTCTGTTTGGTCCAGGCATGTCACATGGTGGATCTAGGCCAATCAGGAGAGAGTGCCCGTAGTTTGCTGTTTCCATATTGCTGATCCCCTCAGCTGCGCATCCAAGGCAGCAGTTCCATACCCTGCAACTACAGTCTGAACGCATAAACCTCTGGTGTAGTGACCAGTGTCCTGACCACTACTCCACGTGGGGTTAGGCCTGAGTCAGCCATACATCTTAACTCCATGCCATTTATTGCTTATATTGGTCTACTACCATTGGGGAGACGTCATTAAACCATTGGAGGGCTTTTCAAAGCAAAGTCTTTCTGAGAGTCACAGGCTAATTAACGAGACCATAATTAATGAGGCCAGGGTGTAAACTGATACCTCTGGGCACACTCAGGGTACAAAGAACAGAGATGAGCGCTGTCCTCATGCACAGTCCTACAGCAAAATTAACACCCAGATTCAACTGAAGCGCCATCCACTTTGCCATTATGCATGACCTAAAGGAAAACTAACACTAATGGCCAGATTCAACCCAACCACAATGCACTTTGTTCTCAGCTTCCAGAAACTCATTTGACCGGGTGTTACTTTTTTTATTCAACATTTTTTCACTGAGTTCTCTGACTACCAAACTGTGTAAAAAATTTAAATACATAAAAATATCAAATTGAGTTGATTAGTTGCTATTGCTGCTTATAGTTGAGGATGAGGGAGTTGTGGTTAGAGTTAGACTGAACGAGGACCTGAATTATTACTGTGCTCAGGGCTAAGGGGGCCATGCTCGTTCTTTACCCTCTTTATCACTGCTCTTCAATCTCTTCCAAAGCCCGTATCAAATCTATCTGCTCTCATGAGCTTAACTGCATATTACAGCAGGCTGTCCCTCTTCCCTCTTACCCTTTCTCTCCATCTCTCCTAAATTCCTCCATCACTCCAACTCTCTTTCTTTCCCCTTGATGTTCAGCTATCCCTACTTGTCTTTTGATCTCTCTCTCTCTCTCTCTCTCTCTTGCTCACACTCTCCTCTGCCTCTCTCCTTGATTCATCCATTTCTGCATTAATGAAGCCTAAATCCGTCATAAGGGTTCTTTGTTGAATCACCACACGGAAGTGATGACCAAACATGAAGAACTAAAGGCCAATGCTGCAAGAGGTATATGTACAACACAGTGTTGCCAACTTTGCAGTTTTGTTCTGGGATTCAGGGACTTTTACAGTGCCTTTCTTGTGCACACCACATTACTCAAAACCTCATGTTATTGCCTGAATAACTGTGTATAATAAAGGGCAACTGAAAGGACATTATCCTTTCTATAATTGTGTGCATTGTAATAATACAGCAGTCATCATGAGTTACTAAATTTTAATTTTTAAATCTATTATTCAAGCTAATAACTATGAGCATGCATCTTTTGTGTTTTACAACCAAATCATCTGATTTTGACCTCACAGCTTTGGTAAACAAGAAGCAACTTTTTTAAAACTGTAGACTTTTGCTCTGAAGGTTTGTCAGTGTAAATGCCTAGGACAGGATTCAGCAAAGCTCAGGAAGGCCCAAATAAAATGCTATACAGAATCTTCAATAACAAGTTGGACTTCATTTCCCATCAGCCACTTGGCATCAAACATATATCATGAGATCTCTGCTGTTTCTATTTTCACTGCAGGTTAGAGGTCATTCCCTCCCTTTCCCTTCCTCCATATATCTGGACATTTACTGCCAACAAAAGATCCTAGATCAGCCTATCCACACCTAATTCTTATTTCAACCTTTTTTGTGGAAATCTTTGATAATGACTCAGGATCAGCGTGAGGAGGAACAATCTGTCTACACTCTTTCTCCTTCTGTCATCTGAGGGCCTCCAGCACCTCCCCCTGCTCCCTCACCCAGAGTTTACAAACAACGTTCCTGCAACATTGCTGTGATGCTATAACAACACAACAGAGGGCTGTTGTGAGGAAGAAAGGGAGGGAGGTTTGAAGGAAAATTATCTGTGTGACAAAATGTGTCATGTTGATGCTGAAATGACCAAGTGGCTCATGCTAGGAAGACTGATGCCAGTTGAGGGCTGCATCAGGCGTACTTTAAGTCAGAGTGCTTTAAGAAATCATGACCTCAGATCCTTCGGTTCATTTTTCAGTGTCGTGGGCCATAAGGATGGTGTCCTCAGGTTGCCTGGCACTGACGCATTAAACCACTCCATGAGAGGTGGACACAGGGAAACAATGGCACCACCATGACATCCACTACAAGTATATCCAAATTGTAACAACTGGAACCCCAAAAGGGCATAAACGAGGAACTGCTGGCACTCTTTTGTCAAATTATTGTCTTGCTTTTTTTTACAGTGACTTCAGGCTTCATTTTTTAATTTGTTTTGCCTTGGCGGCATTTTCATTTCTTTTGTTGAACAACTTCTATTGTCCCTTGCATTTTACAATGACCTCACTGAAGGCACTTAGCGCGGAGAGGAACAAAACTATGTTAATGAAGGTTTAAACTGATCGAGAAACGACGGCGATCAAAATGAGGCAGCAATGTCCCCTGCTGTTTGCAGTGGGAGGCTTCCTGCTCTGTGTAGGTGCTTTGAACAGCAGTGAGAATGTGCCTCTAACTGATCTCTAACTGATTAATAATCTCAGGGCTTTGACCTCATACATGCTGAGGAACCAGAGACGCGTTTGTCTTTTCTGAAGTCCGCTGCCTGAAAAATGTCAAATATATCAGTCTGGGAGCTGGAGTGCTGGCCAGTTTTCTGAACTTTTGGATTTATGCTCGGGTACTGATATAATTGCAAAATTAGAAACGCCATCCGTCGCTTTCCTCACCACGATGTTTCCTATAGCGGGCCCTCTCCATGTGTGGTTTCCTGAGAGCAGAGACATAGGAAGGGGGAGCCGACTATGAGCTGTTCAAAGTGGGACTTACCAAACGTGTACAATCACAAACTAATAAAAAGACCCACTTCCTCTGTGCCTTACAAACCTGCCTCACCAGCTGGGAAAATACAATCTACACAAGCATACACATACTGCACACATACATATGCATGGAAGCATACACATCACACACACAAGTACACCACACACATGCACACACACAGATACACAAATCCACACACACACACACACACACACACACACACACACACACAAATGCACACAAGCTGCATACAATGATTTGGTTATTGAAATGACTTGCATTATCATAATTAGTCATCTTTATGTATGACTATCTCAGTAAAAATATTCTGATCTTGGACACATACTCAAGGTTTCAGTCAACATTTGTCCATGTATTTGACTCATAATTAAAAGCGAGATTCTTCTTCCTCACAAACATAGATTGATAAATTCATTGGTCAGTAAAATGACTGACAATAAATTCTGTATGTATTATAAAAATAATGCATTTATTTGTATAAGTCAAAGCAAAGGACAGATGTTGGCTGTATGCGGGGGTCAGTGTTCATCAGAGAGAGGAGAGGATAGGTGGAGGAATGATGTGAAGGATGGCAAATGGAGACACGCAGAGAGAACGAGAGGAGGTGAAGGACAGAAAGAGGAAGATGGAGAGAGAGTGGGCGATTATTCGCTTACTACAGACCAGCTCTGTTCTGCGTGGTCTTGCTATAGTTTCCAACCCAGCATACCGGTTTGGCTCCGCATCTGACGTGTCTTTGGCAAAGCGAGTGTTAAAACCCGTGCTTTTCCTCACGTGAACTTGAGAGAGTGAGAGAGAACAGAGAGCCCTCACGACAGTCCGCGGAGAGTTTTTCACTCTGAAGCAACATTCTGGGGCAACATGTTTTTTCCTCTCTTGACTTCACTACATGATAATGATTGTAAGCTCTGTACATAACAGTCCATGTTACATATTACCAGTGTCATGTTGTCATTTGTATATTCAGTTTACTTGGATTGATTACCAGGGTCTGTGTTGTTCTTTGGCGTTCCCCCTTCTGTCTGCAGCAACACTCAAGATACTGTGTCTTTGTATGAATCACTCTTTAATGAGGTGACAGCAAATTGCCATTTAGATGGTTAGATATGTCTACTAATTAGCTAAGCGTTTGCAGCCTGTATTTATGTTTTTCAGTGTTCAGGATCAGGTTTAAATAATGAGTGCCAGCACAAAGACAGACAGAGGGGTGGAGCAATGGACTCTGGGCCATGTACGCAGGATACAGAACTGGACACAGGTTAGGAAACCACAGAATAATTTAAAATTAGCTCATTTTTAATGCATATCATGCTGATACCTTTTTAGGAATAAAGACAAAATAAATATAATTAAATAATATTTAATGTTTTTTTTTGCTGTGAAGCAACCCTCAAAAAACCTTCTTCATCTTTGTTGCATTGAATTTGGTATTCTTTGTCAGTGCAGAACGTCAATAAAGTTATTTGTTTTTTGAATACACAAGATTGACTGAGTAGGAGGAGGAAGACAAGGGAGACAATGGAATGAAAACTAGGCAACATTCTATCGCTCTTGACACTATTGTTATTGATGTCATCAGATTTCAACAACCAGGCTATGGCTCTTGAAGAATCTTAAATGCAGCGTTCTCTACATTTCACAAGATATCACATTCTCTCATGTCCAAATGAAAGATTGTATTTTCCTTTTATGTGTGCTTTGAAGCTCAACTCCAGAAGTCCAGAAATATATCCTAGTGTCTGAGATTTCGAGACAATGCTCATTTGACATGCAACTGCTGTCGGGCTATGGAAGAGGGATGCATTTTGTCTCTGTCAGTGAGGACAATTTATTTAGTCCTCTCCCTATTCAAACTGTAAGACCTGGCCACTCTCTCCTTCTTCAAACTGTGAGTCACATCCACTTCCTCTCTGTTCAAACCTGCATATATATACTCTCTTTCTTCCGAATATGAAAATTGTGTTATTATGTTATCCCTATTCACATGTAACATCCACATTCTCCATATTCAAACATAACATCCACATTCTCTCCACTCAAACATAATATCCACATTCTCCCCACTCAGCCGGAACAT
The DNA here is from genome assembly GCA_019176425.1 of Megalops atlanticus. Lineage (NCBI taxonomy): Eukaryota > Metazoa > Chordata > Actinopteri > Elopiformes > Megalopidae > Megalops > Megalops atlanticus. The sequence goes on along the minus strand of CM032877.1, from coordinate 22,119,142 downwards.
CCAAGTTCTCCCTATTCAAACATAACATTCATGTTCTCCCCACTCATACATGCCATCCACGTTCTCCCCATTCAAACTGTGAGCCACATTTACCCATTTCTTCTGTCAAGAGAGTAGAGTCAGGTCTGTGTCCACTCTCTCCCTGCATATAGGTATACACAGTGGTGAAAGCACTGGACGTTGACTGGAGCCAGCACAAAGTACAGACCCAACACACACCCATGAACCTATCACAGTCCTAACGGGAAGTGAGCACTTGCAAGAGCACAGACTCTTTGACCATGTTTCTCTCTGGTTTCTTTCTTGCTGTCTGTGCTGTGAAAGCAGCTCAGAGCAGAGGTGCTGTCAGCAGATCGCACCTTAAAGAAAAGGAGAGCATTCAAAATCCCCTCATTAAAACTAAACCCCACCCCCGGCAGCATCACACACGTGCGCTGAACACAAATAGTTTGGTCCGCCTTCTCCTCAGGCTTCACATGACCGATCCTCATCTTAGCCTTCCTCCCGTTTATGCGTCTGATGCGCTCTACCCTGAAGTGCTCCTGCAGTAGATAGTCATCTCTCTTTCCATCACGACCCATTTAAATAAGTCTGAGACAGACGGAGATGTGAGAAGAGGGAGAGAGACATGTGGGCACATGTGGCTCTTCACCGGACTCTACAGACAGAGGGAGCCTCCTAAGCATTCTCCCTACCCCAACCTGGACCTGATTTTCCCCTCTTTAGCAAGCACCTCACTTCTGCGCAAACCCCTGGATGAAGATCAACAGATTCTACATCTGCGAACTTCCCCCCTGCTCTTTGTTCCGTACACAGCGAGCCCACTGCGCTTCATTCATAAAGCCCGGCGCCTTTTCCCAGCCGACGGGCTCTCTCCCTCCCGGCTTAAAGCCACCGCCGGGGCCACCTGGCGTTGCCAGGCCGACCGCGGCGGCAGCACGCTCCTCGACGCGGCGGCCCTCGCAGCCAGGAGTATCGAGCGAAAAAGCAGAGGCGCGCCGGGGGACGAGAGGCCGCCCGCCGTCAGGAGGCGGCTGAGAAGGCGAGGGCAGGCACACGAGCAGCGCGGTTACATAAAGCGTGCTCTCCACCAGCGAGCGCGCCGAGCACACCGGCGCGGCTCCCCCCCGAATCGCAGCCACCGAGGCCTGGACGGGACACCAGTGTGACCAGAATTTAGAACACCTCAGTTTAGATCTCTTTCCACAGGGATCCATGGGGATTTTTTAAAGCGTTTTTTTTTTTTTTTTTTTGGTGTGGGGAGAGGAGGCGTTAGGTGGTGTTAAGAAAAACTCCATCTGCATCTCCAGGGGCCTCCACTCCACCTGTGCCCCCCTCCCTGTTACACCTCCACTCATATCCATCCCAAACGGGGACCCACATCCGGAGTCTGCGTTCCTCACACACAAAAGAACAAACAAGAGCCTCGTTCATTTCCGAACAAACACCTCTCACACACTCGCTCATGCACTCGATCGCTGGAAGTGAGAGACGGGGACAACACACACACACACAAACACACACACACTCTTTCTCTCTCGTTTTCATACACACACACACACACACACACACACTTATACTCAGATACATACAAACTCACACACCCTGTCTCAGACACACATACACACACACATTCACACTCCGACACGCACGCACTCTCACTTATACACATACGCTAATATAAAAACGCATCTGTATAAATACGGTAATAAGCAAATACAGAACGCAAAGAGAGCGGCAACAAAATAGCCAGCGTGACAGACAGTGAGACACTTAGGTGAGGAAAAAGCTCAACCCCATCCCCCTTACTCTCTCTCTCACACACGCACCTCTCTCTGTCTCTCAGTAACAATGCATAGATAGGCTTACCTTTGTAGTCACAATGCAGAGACAATCCATGGTACTGAACAGAGATGAGTGGGGCTTATCTCAATCCCCCCCAAAAAAGAGGGCTCGACCCCACACCCTCCCCAACCTTCCCCTCCTTCCGTCTTCCTGCCTTTCCCTTCTTTTCTTTTCTTTCCGTTCTCTCTCTCTCTTTCTTTCTTTTTTGGCTGACTGAAACAGACAAGGACCGTAACAAGGGAGGGGGGAGGGAGGGGGGAATGTAAAGTGAGAGAGGGAGGGACAGAGAGAGAGAGAGAGAGAGAGAGAGAGAAATAAAGAGGAAGGGAGGGAGTGGAAGAGGAGGGAGGGTGGATCCAGAGTCAGTGAGTGAGAGAGAGAGAGAGGAGAGAGAGAAGAAAGGCAGCCGAGGATGGAGCGAGACCAGGGGATGCTGAAGTCAGGAGACAAGGGAGAGATTATGAGAAGAGAGCGAGGGATAGGGTAAAATGGGGAAAGCAGAAGGGGGGAGTGGAGGTAAAATGGTATACAGAGCAGAGGGGGAAAGAGAGAGAGGGAGAGAGAGAGAGAGAGAGAGAAAAGAAGAGGTGATGAGGGTGAGAAGGGGAATTGCTCCGCCAATAAAGGAGAGCGAGAGAGGGAATGGACAGAGAAACAGCTGAGGGAGAAATGAAAGCTGAGGGGGGAGTACGGAGCGAGAGAGAGAGAGGGAGGGAGGGGGAGAGGAGGCGAGAGAGCGTGTGAATACAGGAGGATTTAGACAGAGAGAGGGAGTGAGTGCTACGCGTGTTTCACAGAATAAAGAATCGATAAGGCAATCAGAAATGTGATGGAGAGAGAGGAAGAGATTCGGAAAGGAGAGAATGCAGAGATGCTCGGAACAGTGCTGAAACAACCCAGATAAAAATGACAAAAAAGAGAGAATTGAATGAACGAGGGAGAAAGAAAGGGGGGTGGAGGGATGTCTGGTTGCCGTGGCATCGTTCAGCTGTTGCCTTAGTGATGGTGTAGTTGTTACTGTGACGATAGCTGAGGTTGTTGCCATGTGGATATTGCTGTCGTTATAGATCCAGGCAAGTTTGTATGTACACATTCATATGTGTGTGTATGAGAATGTGTGTGCTGTGTTTGTGTATGTGTGTGTGAAAGTGTGTGTTTCTGCATGTGCTGTGTTTCTATGTGTGCTGTGTTTGTGATGTGTGTGTGCTGTGTTGATGATGCTATGGTAAGTCGTGACTGTTTCAAGGGCTCAAACACAGGTATTCCTTCTGAGTTTGCTGTGCAAATCCAAACTAACAATCATCGCCGTCTCTATCCGCAATAAAAAAATCAGGTGACAGAGACCAGATACCTAGACATCACCTAAACTGTATGAAATTAAAATGGTAAGTGTTTTTAGGTAAGTCTTTTTTGGTTTGCCAAATTGTGTTGCTGTCATATTATTACGTATTCTTCTTCTTCTTCTTCTTCTTCTTCTTCTTCTTCTTCTTCTCATTATTATTATTATTATTATTATTATCATTATTATTATTACTATATTGCTCACTTTGACTGCTATAAGTGATAGGTGGCCATTACATACCAGACCTGAACCAAAGTTTGAGATTTTTTAAATTCTTTCTGCTCTTTGACCGGGTGACACTGGGTGAGACTGCAGGGCGATCCACATCAGTCAGACCTGTCCTACCTGCTTCCTGCTTCCTGCTTCCTGCTTCCTGCCTCCTCCTGAACTTGATTTGCCATGTTGAATGGAGGGGACTCTCTGTCTCTCTCTTGAAAATAAAACCCACAGCCGAACGTTACACCACACCAACTCATTTCACCTCCAAGACTCCCACGTCAGACCAGCTCATCTGAGAGCGTCCCACAGTTTGGCCTTTCAGACCTGCACTGCGCAGATGCTGCACGGATTCTGCACAGATTAACAGATCCTCGTGTCATCTGGCTGGGCCGCACTGTTCAGTGAGCCCACTGGATCAGCCGATCCTCATACAATAAAGATCAGAAAAGCTGTGCTGAACTTAGGCCCTCAGTGTGGAACCCCCTAAGGCATTCTAGGAAGCAGAGACTCACAGAGAATTCTGGAATCCTTCAACAGAGAACAGAAGCAGCCAAAACAAACAGCACTATTACCTGATCTGCCAACTATCACCATTACCAGCTTTCTGTTGGAGTGCTGTATCTGTTAGCGTTTTTTAGCGTATTTTTAGGACAAGCTGTCCACGTCACATTCACTGCTGATTTGGACGTACTGCTAACACTGATACAATGTTGTCATGTTGTCTTGTAAAGTAATGGGGATCAACTGAGATACTGCTAATTGAGTGAAAGAGGATGAGTGTGAGAGGGAGGGAGGGGGAGAGGGAGAGGGAGAGGGTGATAGAAAGACAGAGGGGGGGTGGTTCTTCACAAAGAATGAATTACAGGTAAGCTCCACATGAACTATGATTCATAGCTGAAAATGAGGGTGACAAAGAATCAGTGGGCGAGCAGGAAGGGACGAGATGAGGAGAGAGGGGGAGATCAGAGACAGAGATTTCAGTGAACGCATGTTAATTAAGCCATCTGTAGAACCATATTCAATACAACATCCTTAGAGCACTGATGCAGAGAAACGCCGGATTCAGCTGTCTGACAGAGCGCACTGCGCCTTTAAGACTGTGGGCCGTACCATTCAGGTGGGGATGTGTGGCTTAATATAAGTCTCTTCATCAGTAGTGAGAGTGTACTGAGCCGCCCGGCCACCCGCTTCCCCCCAACAGGGAGCAATGGTGCAGCACTAAAGCAATTCCAGATGATGAACACACACCTCTCCCCAGAGATGCAGGGGAAAGGGCAGGAACCAACCTACAGCTTACGCAGACACTAACACACGCGCTTTCTCTCTCTCGCACTGTCACGTATACTCGCTCTCTCCCACACACATACACACAGTCAGATTCTCTCTCTTTCTCCCACACAAGCACACACTCTCTATCTCCCACTCACACACACATACACATACCCTATCACGTATACTGTCTCTCTTACATACACGCACACACAGAGCTATGTATACTCTCTCCCACACACACACAGTCAGACACACTCTCTTTCTCCCACACAAACACACTGTCTTCCTCTCCCACTCACACAGACACACATACCCTGTCACATATACTCTCTCTCTGACGTACACACACACACACACACACACACACACACACACACACACACACACAGTCATGTATACCCTCTCTTCCACACATATACACACTGCCAGACACTTTCTGTTCCTCTAGCACACTCTCTGTCTCTCTCACACTCACACAAACACACATATCCTGTGACATATTCTCTCTCCCATACACACACATGGACACACACTCTCTGACACACATTATCATACAGTCTGTGCTCACAAACAGGGAAAAAACACAGGGACACAGCTAATAATACAAGCACTCACACACATGCACATTTACACACACAGTGCCTTCATTTGCTGGCTCATTAGGAACAACCTTGATGTGTGGTCTAAAATGGAACATTCTTAGCTACTGTAGCAACACAGACAGCACCAGAACCTCCTGTTTTCTGCTGGAACCTACTGAACAAGATACAGAAGGAACACATGAGCTGAATATCTGGTCAGAATATGGAGTATCTGAGTACAGAATATCTGTGGAGATAAAATATCTGTGGATATAGAGTATCTGCACTTAAACCTTTATGCTTTACACATATCTGGGTGTGGCCCACTCCCATGGTCTGAGGGGTTCTGGGTAATGACCTTGCTCAAGGGTTAGAGCAGCAGGCTCTCACCAAGGATTCAAACCCTCAACCCTCAGAGAACAGACATGATCTTCATGACATACCTTGCACGTTATGCCATGATAATAATAATAAAAATCACATCACATTAAAACAAGCTGTGAATATGACATACCTACTCCTGTCAAATATGCACCAATCCACACGGATGATGCAGCTGAACAGTCCTGCATTCTGCTGCTTATTTCTTTTCTTCACATTAAGGGTACAGAGCATTCGCTTTGTGATGATAGCTAGGACTTCTGACATTTCGATATGGCTCACTATGGCGAGAGCAAGACATTCAACTACACTGATGTGTGTGCGTGAGAGAGAGAGAGTAGAGTAAATGTGTGAGTGAATAAGTGTGTGTGTGTGTGTTCCTGGCCTAAGGAGCTTGCGCATCTTCAGTTTTCACATACCACAGCATATCCACTTCCTCAGCAGAGGAGAACACATATTAATTATTCATCTTTATTAAACTACAGTGAGAGAAAGTGAGAGAGAGGGAGTGGAAAGGAGGAAGAAAAAGAGAAAAAGAGGAGATGACAGTACAGGAGAGAGAATGAGGGGACAGAAAGAGGGATCTATGATCCAAGGGAGGGATGATAAATTATTTACAGCTGTACTAACAGTACATGCACCCACATACGCATAGACGCACACACCAGCACATGTTCAAACACACACGTGCTGTCCCTTTGCCTCCGTGGATCTCTAGTGCCCTCTGGTGGACAAATTGTGAAAATCCTCAAACCCCAGACAGAGACAGGTAAACTCTCCTAAGAGACATGCAGGATACCTTTCACTCTCCACTTGAAGCATCACCTCCCCACAGTTTAGCGTGTAAAGGCCAAGGTTCTACATCCCTAGGAGCAGCATTCCAATCACAACATAGTCTCTCTCCAGGAGGTTTGTTTTTAGAACCATTTCACATTCAAAACCTGCGGTCGGAACGAACCCTATGGTGCTGGTGTGGCAAGAGGGTAAGGTCAATGTAGACAGCAGCATACAAATATGGAGCCCCACATGGGTCAAAATGGGTGTGCTTTTTTATGAACAACATTCAGAACCGAAATAGCCATTCAGATGTGCTGGTCATATTCTGTATCAATATCCTCTGCCAATCCTGGCCAATCAAGCCTTATTACAAAGCAGCAGCACACTTTCAGCTGGTAGAGGATGCTTTTCCCAGCTTGGGAACCCAGCAGAGACCTGTTTAATTTACCCACCTGCACCACTGTTCTTTGTGTTTTTAACCTTCCACATCCAGTCTTGTGGAAAGACTAGAATCCTGTCCATGCTTTGGTGCATTTGAATTATGAGACTGAAGAATGTAATTACTTTTTCGTACATATCCATGGTGTATATTTTTCCTGTGTTGCACTGATCTCTCATTTCCCCCAAAGATAATTGGCAGTTGATGTCTGATTGACAGCTGGAGAAGAGGCGGATCTCTGGACAGATGGCCAGAGCAGCCAACGCAGTTTATTTGTAATCAGTGTGGTTGTTATTGGCCTTTGAAACCAGTGAGAGAATTTCAGCATCATTACTACCTGTTGTTAAAATGACTGAGGGCCACAACATCCTTGAAACAGTCCAGGGTAAAATACTGCCAAAATTCCTGATGTTGCCATAGCATCAGAGCAGTGATGCAAACATCTCTGCTCACCGCTCTCAGTCAGGGTCTGTTGCAGAAACAAACAGGGAAACTGCAGCTCACACCGGAGTAACACACTCAGAGACACAGCAAAAAACAGAGGCAGTTCTGCAGTGACTTTAGAGTGAGTGGAAACCACTTGATAACTCTCCATCCTGCAGACCTACAGCACCCTCTGGTGTTCAGTGACCCTCTGAGGCTTCCTTCAGAGCTTATTGTATGATTTTGGCCATATTTCCATCATGGAACCCCTCACACTTACTGGTCAATCCAAGGTTTTTTTTTTTTTTGGCAGTACACACACATGGATCCTGATAAGAGGGTTTCTCCCAGGCTCTGAACAGGGACACCCCCCAACCTACACACAACGTGTCTCTCTATTTTGTAGCCCTATTCCCAAACTCAACACCTGTTTTTTTCACAGCACCCCCATTCAGTGGCACGTTAGTCCATTCCATGGTTGACAGAGACTGGCAGATGAATAGCTGAGGGGAATTACAATACTACTGAAGCAGCACAATATAATATTAATGACCACCCCTCCTCAGTGGACTGAACCATTTCATCTGGGGTGGTGGGGGAGTCTCCTGTGGCCAACTGGGGAGGTTTATATACACAGGCTTTGCAGTTCTGGGGAGTAAGCACCACATATCTAACCAATTTCCCTCTCCCTACTGCTTATGTTCCAACACCAACATGACTCTGGTCCTAGAGGGCCACAGTGTCTGCAGGGCTACTCTACCCTAGTCGTGGAGAGCTGCAGTGTCTGCAAGGCAACACAACCCTGGTCCTGGAAGACCACAGTGTCTGCAGGGCTACTTTACCATAGTTCTGAAGGGCCATAGTATCTACAGCCCTTTCTTCCAGCCAAGCATTTAACCATCTGATTCTGCTAATCACTTTCATAATTAAACCAATTAAGCCTCCCTCCCCAGACCTGAGACTGTCAGTTGTTTACAGACAGCTGGAAATCCTGCCAGATGGAGACATATCAGCACCAGAGTTGACTTGTTCTCTTGTAAAATCACAAGACCTGAACAGGATATGCTCAGGGGTTGAGGATACTTTGATGGCTTTTTTCACCATCTAGTGGTAAAGCAAGGCATTGCCACTCACAGCTGTGGTACCTGCTCACATGAAGTGTGTGGGTGAGTGACTGAGTGACTGCTGCCTCCTCCATTTGCAGTCAAAAATGTCAGATATGTGACTTAATATCATACATCCATAATACAACATACAAGATTTTAAACTCATAGAATTAGCTGAATATGTGTGCTTTGTGTCAGATGAGCATTTAGCGGTTTTCCCAAGACCTGTTACATCCCTCCATCTGCTACAGGGCTGCTGTTAAACAGCCATGTCTGACACCATCTCATCCCTCTGTCCTCTACACCTTCATTTTCCTTCCCTCACCTCGACTCTGTCCATCTTTCTTTCTCTTTCACTTCACTCTCTCCCTAAAGAATTACAGCTGCCTTCTGCCCTGACTATAAATCTTTGCGTTACCCCCTGGTGTGCCCCCTAGAGGAGTTCCTCAAGATTATCAGAGCGCCACATCAGAGAGCATTCTAAACCACTGATTCTCAGTCGTGTTTGGAGCAAGGATAGATAGAAGATATGCAGGACAATGGGCCTCCAGGAGTAGGATTGAGAAACACTGTTCTAAACCACGAGTGATGCCCTGTGAGCAGAAATCTAAGCAGGCCATGCGTGATCGCAGAGAAGGAAATCACAGCAATGCTGGTGCTCTCACCCTGCTCTTCCTCCCATCAGCGCTTCCTGCCATTTCACCCCAAATTAACCACATCAATGCCAACACAGCGGTCCACACCTGCCCAGCCACATCCCTGATCCATCCCCAAATGTGATCCAGCTGTCCCTATTAAGCTTACAGTGGAGTTAAATTGTCCTGGGGCCTGTTCAGATCAAATACTCTTGATCGAGACTTGTCTCGACTGTGAATTTATTTGAGGGGTTCAAAGAATGGGAGCAACTTACAGAAATATCTTCACCTGCATTCTCCTTTTAGAACACACACGCTAACAACAACCCATAGCTGTTAAAGTAGAGACAGCCATTACCTGTTAAGTGATGTGAAATCCGGATTGGTACCCAGTTAACGCAGAGCCAGGCTGGAATGAAAACCAGCGGACAGTGTGGCCCCACGACCAGGGAACCGCGGCTGCAGATCAGGGGAAATGGCTGGCTCCCACTGGATCTCCACCTGGGCCACAAGGCCACACCAGTTTACTATTTACACAGGTCTGGCAAGCAGGAAAGAGCAAACATTCTCCAAGCACAGATCCAATCAGCAATAACCAATTTTATTTTTTGTCATCACAGTTTAAAACATTGAAAGCTCTCAAAATTTTTATATCGTGTGCCTAGAAAGTTTATTTTTATTACCTCGTTAAAACAGGAAAAAGAAAATAAGAACAGAGCCTTCTCTTCTCTGTCGCACACACAGACAGTGCAAAGCCACAGCTTCCTACAATGTGTTATGATCACACAGAAAGATTACATGAAGCTCTGCACTGTGTATTCATCCTATGTCAGTGTGGTTTACAGGCATGGAGAGGAAAAAAAAAAACAACTGAAAGTCTCATCGCTGCTCCAGGAAGGGCGGACCATCCGAGCAGATCCTCATGGACGATCCAAGCACCAGTTTCATTACAGGAGAAAAATACAGGGATCAAATGTGCTGGAGTTGGCAACTTGGAGGTGATGACCGAGAATCAAAGGATAAGACCAACAGCTGTAATGTTTCAGGAAGAGACCGAAGAGAGGCAAACTCCAGAGTGGAGGTCAAGGGGGGAAAACCCTCCCCCCTCCACCCTAGTTTAATGAATTGACAACCGAAGCTGAACTCTGAACTTTAAACATGAACAATCTGGGCTCTCTTGCCTGTGCTGTCAGGTTATGGACACCAGAGGAAAGCAGTCACCTCTACACTAAATACCTTGCAGTCCTCTGATTTGGCTGAGCCTCACTTCATGTTGCTAAAATGTTTGATGAGCATTAATAAGTGTTACCATTAACCATCGAAACATAAGGGACAGAAAGCTAGCTAGAACAGGCCTCCAACTTTTCAACAACCCCTCAAATAGGATTTATTTAATCCAAATCAACCAACTAATATAATTAAGGTTCAGGTACCATGAAAACCTTGTACATTTCAACCTTCTACAAGCAGAGATGAATGGCCCTGCAGTAAAGGGGGTTTCTGGGATGTAGCCTGAGTGTCTGGTATCTGTTATTCTAAATGAGGACAGGTAGACACATAACTGGAGGCAGGGAGGACACTGACAATGCAGGGCTTGACATCTGGTTGCTTTTCCCCAGACTTGATGCAAGCCCTGTTTTTTCTGAAGGGTCTAATGAGCCAGACTGGATCCAGCTCTACTGTGGGAAAAGGATGTTACCAAACTTTGTGAATCACTAGGCCATTTCTATATATACTCTACTGCAGAGGCCTTCTATCTCTGGTTTAGTTGGCACCAACACAGGAATTGGGTAGTTTTTAAACAAGCAGGCTGGTGAACAAAGTCAAAAATGGCAAATTTCAAAGGTACCTTATCACATTAGTGACTACCCCCACCTCCTATAAATTTGGAAAGGTGCAAAGTTGTTCTGCTCAGACTAGTGACATCAACAGGCTCAGGTGCTGCTCATCACAGGCCTGCTGCCCTCCTCTCCATACACAACAATGCGCTCAGCACTCTTTTGACTGGCCCACACATGCAATGTGACACATCAGGGCCAATCACAGATGCGCCCACGTCCTCAGCAGCCCACCGGGAGAGGCGCCCGGTGAGGCTGGCACCAGGCTCGTCAGAGCCGCCAGTTCCCTGTGCTCTGGATTAGAGGGACCCAGGTGTGCTCGGGTCATCAGGTGGCATGCGCAACCACAGCCTTCCCACAACCAAACCGGAACATTCTGCACATACAAGCTCCCGCAGCGGTTTTCATCTCTCAAGCTGCCAATTCCACTATATTACATTCTGTATGCATCAGTGTGTGTGCGTCTGCAGGCCTTGTCATTCGCATTTAGTGAGCTTTCACGCTCTGAAAGTCTTTTCACACCTTACGAAGGTGCACATCCACAGCAAGAGATGACAGGTGTTGGAATAATGTGCATTTTCTCTCCGAGAGGAGTCCTTAGCTGCACTTTTACACAGAAACAGCAGAATCAGGGCAAAGCAAGCTTTAAAGCTGTGTGCAGGTCTAGGCTTTATTGCTGCTGTATCTGTATAGAGTCAGGTGGGTGGGTCAGCAGGTGAATAAACACCAAAGTTCCAAATCAATTTATAGGTCCATTTCTCTCCCCCCACCAAATCTTTTTAGATTTGTTATGACAATGTTCAGGTATTTCAAATGCTGTGAACATCTCTTCCAGAAACAAAAGGTATGCTGGTTCTTCAGATCCATCTTCCTGCTGTTCCCAGGGGGTAAGAGGTCACTTCCTGGAGCAAGAGGGCCCTTTGCGAAACAGGTAAATTGGTCTCTGAAATCCTGAGGACAAAGAAATGAAACTTTTAGACATCAGATTGGGAGTCCAGCATTTCAACTCTGAATGGAAGGCTTTCAGCAGCAAGAAACTGGAGTCCATGGGCAACATCAGATATAAGGAATGTAACAGGGAAATCCAAGGATTACACAGAGACAGAAAAAGAGAGAAACAGACCATGTGGACACTGATGGGAAATGAGAATGTGACCTTGGTTCTAAAGAGTGGCTGATTGCTATGTGACTATGGTTGTGAAGTGTGGTGGTGACTGAGGGAGGGCAGAGTGAACTGACCTCTGGAGGAGTTGTTGGGCGTGCCAATGAGCTCGTAGCCGGAGAAGCCCACCTCTGATGTCAGGTAGGAACTGAAATGATCCGGTTTGAAGCGGATGTTGTAGTAGTTCTTAAAGATGGTGTCCTGAAACGTGGGGGGAAAAGGAAAAACGTCAATCCTGCGACGCCGAGATCAGTCTCAGCCTAACCTGGGACAGCACTCCAGCTGCGGTCAAAGACAATCAGGAAAGAGACTGATTTTGACAAAGGCTTTCTTTCATTTTCCAAGTGGCACATTCAGTACCAGACACCTGGTGTTCCATTCTATAAGAACCCACAAAACAGAGCTGTGCCCCAAACCGCAAGGGGGCAAGCAAGTGATGTCACATTTCATGTGATGTCACATTTCATGTGACATCACACAAATGTATACTTAGAGGAAGGGGAACATCACTTTAACCACAGATTCACGCTTCAATTCAGTCTTAGACCAGCATTATAACAATTTAAATGTGATTACAATTGTTTGTAATTGCACTCAGTGGGCTATCTACATTGTAGCTAAGGGCAGTTACTTGTAAGTCCAGTTTTATTGCAAAAAAGGCTAACGATCGGCATGAAATGTTTTGATTTTCTAACTACTGACAATCATCGCTTGATAACCAAATACATACAGTGATTCAAATTAGTTTGAGCCTCAAAATTCAGATACAAACGTATTGTATGCCATTCTGGAGGAGTGTCTGGCAAAGAAATAAATGTAAATGCAGAGCTGTTTGCCAGTTTCTGTTCATTTCCAATTAAAACACACTCGAATAATTTGGCCACTGTTGCCACTGTTTCGTGTGAGATACATTCATTCAAGCAGTAAAATTCAATACTATTTGTGGTAATGTTATGGTGTTTGTCAGCGTCCCTCCATTTGAATCAAAATCTTAAGCGCGCAAAAAGCGGTCTGCACAAATTCGCACCCCGAGATGCTGAACAAAGGGGATCGTAGGATGCCATGCCAAGTACAAGCTTGTACACTCACTCAAAGGGAGCAACTGAGGGCAGGTGAAAGTTCCTTGTCCAAGTGTTAAGATGGAAACTTGTTGCAACAAATTCACAGATTTTCTTTACCTGGGGTGTGCTGCCATGTCCGACCAAAGCATTTTCTCTGGGTTTAAATGTCATCGTTTTCTGTTTTTTAACCCTCCTTCCCTTCATCCCTTCCTTCTTCCATCTGTCCTGCTCTCCCTCTCCCTCTACCTCTCGCTTTATCCTTTCCCCTCCCTCCCTCCCCTCCCTCCCTCCCCCTCTCTCCCTCCCCTCCTCTCCCTCCCTCCCCCCCTCCCTCCCTCCCTCCCCCCCCCCCTCCTCCCCCCTCCCTCCCTCCCCCCCCCCCCTCTCTCCCTCCTCCCTCCCTCCCTCCCTCCCCCCTCCCTCCCCCCTCTCCCCTCCTCCTCTTACAGTGAGTTTCTTCCTCTTGCTGTAAGAGGCCCAGGGCTGTGGCTCCAGGATGAAGAGGCCTCCGGGGCGCAGGTGCCTGTAGACCCTCCTGAAGAGGCGCTGGAGCCCCTCGTCGCCCCAGTTCAGGTGCACCCACTTGGTGACGCTGAGGCACAGGATCACGTCGTACTCGGGCTGCTGGGTCTGTAGCAGGGCGTCACTCTGCAGCACATAGTTCCCCTGAGGAGAGGCCAGCAGGGGACCGGTTAGCCACCACACAGCATCACCCCCAATGTCCTACACCCTGCCACCTCCGACAAACAACCCAGAGGGCGCAACTGCAGGGAGCACATCCACAGGAAAACTTGTGCTAGTCAGGTTTAAACCTGTACCTCGATATACAGATTAGTCAATTAATGCACTTCTCACAACCATGTGTTTGGTCTTGGTCTATGAGGCTAGTGCATGTATGCATGTCAACAACACTTTTAATACAGTCAGGTATGACAAAGAAACATTTAAGAAAATAACGAGCCAATTGAGAATAAAAACGATCCGGCACTGAACCGCTGATGCAGATGAAATACACAGTGAGAAGTGCAGGCAGGCACACAACAGACCACACGCGCACACACATACACAAAGCCCACATAAGGCCATTTCAGCAGTGTGACAACACACCCCTCCACACACACATCACCGCATGGGTGCACCTCAAGAAAATACAGTGTTACCCACACAAAGGGAAAAGGAGACAGCAGCGCCAGCCAGGAGAGGAAGTGAGCAGTGCTCAGCGGAAAAGCAGAACCAGACGTATACGGAAGGACAGACAGACGCAACACCATACATCTTATCAGACCCTCCAGGCACAGACACAGACACACAAAACACCATACCTCTTATAAGTTCCTACAGACAGACATATGCGCACACACAGCACCATACATATAATTAGACAATACAGATACTTTCACACACACACACAACAACCTACCTCTTATCAGACCCTACCAACAGACACACAGACACAAAGACACACATACAGATGCATGCACAGACATACACAAACCCAGACATACACAAACACAGCCACACACACACAGCCACACACACACAGCCACACACACACAAAGCTCTACAAACAACCACACCCAAACCAGAAGAATCAGTAGCGTACTGCTCTGACAGAGGGGAAGGGGGGAAGGAGTGGGGCTGGGTGAAAATTCCACCTTCCAACTCCTTATTAACTTTCCATCGCACTACGACACAAAGCCAAACGGGCACCAAGAAGAGAGCAACAGAAACACAAAGCGCGTGTGTGTCTGAAGCTCAGCTCAGCTCAGACCCCTAAATGCAGAGGGAGGCCAAACGCACCCCAGGGGCAAGCGCTGAAGTGCGCGGCCTCACACACCCAACGCAGCGCTGGTGTGTTTTAGCTGCAAGGCCCAGACAGCTGATGCACTGTAGGCCTCAAACGCAGACACACACGCTGAGACATATGCTTGCACACAAACATTACTCTGGCGAGGAGATGAGCACACAAACGGAGGCTGCGCTAAGCAAGACTAGGCCTCTGCTCTGGAAACTCAGGAAAAAAAAAACATGCACAATGGAAATACAACTGCAAGCATGATGGGTGTGTGTGTGCTGTATAACAATCATATACAAATGTGAGTACACAGATGATAGAATGGATTCATTTCAATGCCAATATCAACAGGGTGAACCTGCACCTTTAGAGGCAAGTTTTACTTGGCAGGGACCTTCAACAATACAGTACTTTCTCTCTCACACACACACACACACTCTCAAAACACATGCACAAATGCGCATACATGCACATACACACACACATACATGCATACGCACACACTGCATCTATGCAAAATACCAGAAAACTTAAAGTATATGCCAATACAAACAGTGGACATCAAAGAGAAGGCCGAAGGGCAGACCCAAAAGAGAGTGCAAAACCACCGTGCCCTCGACACACACAAGCCAATTCGCCATGTAATCACTGAGATGTGACCAGGACAAAGACAACCCTTTCATATTCACCAACCGCTGAAAGAGCCGTAAAACTGTAACTGCCATATCCAGCCATAGGGGGGAGGGCTCTTACCTTAACGAAAGAGACATTGGCAGGGAAGTCTCCGAGGGGCAAAGGAGGCGTGTCCGGGAGTGGGGGTGCAGCTATGGGGCCTCTGGAGATCCGTAAGGACACAGGGAAAGGGTGGTTCGCCTCTGGCGAGCCAGCAGGGGGCGGCCTGGAGTCCTCAGGATTTTCAGTCTCTGCCGCCCTGTCCGCCCCGTGACCTTCCTCTGCACATTTGCTCTCCTCAGTTTCCACAGGAACGGCCTCCATCTCCACAGGAACATCCTCCCCCTGTTTACGCCTCATTTCCTGCCCGTCATCAATCCTGTCCCCACCCCCTTCCGGTCTCCGGGTTTCTTCTCCCCCTCCGCGTTCCGCTTCACCTCCCTCTCCACGCGAGCTCCCCCGAGCCACCCTCTCCTCTCCCTCCTCCTTCCTCTGCTCCTCCTGTCCGTCGGCCCCGCCTCCCCCAGGCGTCCTCCCCGGAGCTCGCCGCGCCTCCTGAGCCTGCAGGTCCGACAGGTAGTGCCGCACGTTCTGCCGGGCGGCATGCACCAGGCCGCCGTCGATGTCCAGCCCCACGATGCGGGCGGGGCGCCAGTTCCGGGCGATGGAGAGGGTCAGGTGGCCCGTGTTGCAGCCCAGGTCCAGCACGTCCTTGCCCCGGAACCACTCGGGCCGCATGACGCGCAGCCGCGGGTCCTCGCTGCGCCCGGGGTTGCGGTAGCCGTAGTACTTGTTGTAGTTTCCGTACTGGAACTTCCTCTGCTGCTGCTGCTGCTGCTGGTGGCGGCGGTTCTGCAGCTGCGGCGGCCCCGAGGCCCCGCCCCAACCTGCCCCGGGAGCGCCTGGGGGTGGCCCTGCCCCTTCCCGGGGGCGCCAGGGACGACTTCGGACTTGCTGGAGGCGCGCCTGCGTTTGCGCTGGCGGGGCGTGGCCGGGGCAGGGGGCGGGCCCGAGGGCCTGGGGTCCGCGGAGCCGCGCGCCGGAGGCTGAGAGGTGGAGCCTTTGGGGAGCGCAGACGGCACCGCCTCATCCCGGCAGCTGCTGGAGGTGTTCAGATCAGAGGGGCACAGGGACTGCTGGACCAGCTTCGGGTCCAGCAGCACGGCGCCCTCTCTGGGGGCCTCCGGGATTGCGCCCGCAGCTCCGGACGCCGACGGCGATGCCAAAGGCAGGGCTCCCCCGGCCGTGGCCGCCGCGCACCGCTCGCTGGCCTTCCCTCTCTCCGACTCCGCGGTGTCGATCTGCATGGCGGCGGCCGCTCCGCCCCCGCCGTGGTGTCGGTTGCGGTGCCGGCGCCTGCCCCCGGTCCGCAGGGGCGACACCAGGATGCAGGCGTCCGCCCCGCTGCTGTTCAGGTTGAGCGGGTCCGTGATGTCCCTGGGGATGAGGATCTCCACGGGGTCGCGGCTCTTGGCGGGCAGCGGCGAGGACTTGGGCGTCTCGGCGTTGATGGCCCGGTTCACCTCCTCGTCCAGCAGGCTGTTGAGGTTCAGCGGGTCGAAGATGTTCCCGCCCAGCAGGAAGTTGGTGGGCAGGACGGGGTCGCTCTCAGAGTTGGCCCGCCGCCGCCTCTTGCCGGAGCCCGGGTGCTTGAAGCCCATGCTCATGGTGTTGCGCCTCTTGTTCAGTCGCAGCTGCTGCGGCTGAGGCGGCTGCTTTTGCGGGGGCTGCTGCAGTCCGTTTTTGGGCCTGGGGGGGTCGCCATCCGTCCTGGCCTCCTGCCCCACACTCTCGGTCTGGCTACCGCGGCTGGCCAAGTTGGCGGTGTGGGTGGACTGTTCCGCCAGAACCACGCTGCCCGCAAACGCTGCCCTGACGCAGGACGGGGGACCATCGGAGTTAGCAGAGGAGGCCACAGTGGCGCCTGCGGCTTTGGGCGCATTGTTGCAGGTTCTGGTACATTCTGAGAGCGGCGGTGGCGTGTGTGTCGCGGGCTCTGCTCGTCCGTCCTGCGGTAAAACAGTCTCTTTGTCAACCGACATCTCTATCATCTTTCTCCTGGCACTGCACTGTCTAATGTTGGAGCTGGCATGGACCTTAGAAGAAACAAAACAAACAAAATCCACAAATGTTACATACAGTCAAGTTTCTTTCACCCCCAAAGCAGTATCAGGCAGTCTGTATCCAAGGCCACCATCTATCAGATAACACACTGAAAGTTAAAACACAGAGATTTATATTAAAGGACTAATGTATTCAACGTACTTACTCCCCCGTCAACTTTGTAAAAGTACAATGCAGTAATTGATACTCGGTCGTCCGCTTCTATCCGGCTTTAAGAGGAAAAAAACACCACGTGGTAGTTTGCTAGCTACGTAGATAACGTTTTTTGTGGCTACATGACTCGTTTACACTGCTACTGTCCAACATACTACAGTGAAAAAAAGGAAACAACCGAGCCAGACGTTGCATGTGCGTTTAAAACCGTAAACCCACCTCTTCCCTGCGTGCCGTGCGTGAACCCGCCTCCCTCTGGATTGCAATAAGTAGCGGCTATTTGCATAAACACGCCTCCTAGCGGTCCCTTCTTCAGTTAATCATGAATTATTCATTAGCAATGAGAGCTAGATGGAGGAAAAAAGGCATTCAATCACTCACAGATAGAGCGTTAGGCTCACAAACGCACAACACTGCCCAGTCGCCACTTTCTCCGCCTTCTCCTTAGCTGAGCGGCCCCAGCCTCCCTCCCTCCCGAGTTATTTTCTACAGCGAAAGAAAAAAAAAAAGAATTAAATCCAGCCAATAACTGACCTTGCGACAGACATTTTACAGCATACCCATCGCTAAGTTTCCTGGCTAGCTGGCTATTTTGCTAGCTGCCAATATAGCTGGCGAGCTAGCTAACGTTATAAGTTAGTCTAATACTGAACAAAATAATCAAATTAGGAAGACACACCCCTTGAAGAAAACCGATGAAAATTTATATAAAAATGGATAAATCTTGAAATCAGTCTGTGTGTAAGTGTGTATGTTGGTGAGCTTGTTCTCTAGGAACTGATCTCAGCTCACATGAGTAACCAAGTTTTAGCCCATCTGCTGTTTCTCGCTCAACGCTTCGAGTCTCCGAGGGCTTTATATCCCTCTTTGGAAAGCTTAAACATGGAATGGCAGCAGTTGTAACCAATTACAGAGGGCATTGGAACCCCATACTCTCCTGATTAGCCAATGGAACGGTTTGTTAGGCTGTGCTAAACGACTCCCCCGCCTCTCTTACTTAATAGGTATCTGGTAGTACGCCTGTCAGGACCATTTGCCCCAGGAAATACAAGAAATATCGCAGTAAATGAACTGCCGAAACTAAAATGATGCTGTTGTGCATAAATTATTATTTTTTATGAATAAGTCAGGAGAGTTAGGGGTTTCTCGGCTTCGATCTTTTTCGGGGGAACAGGAATCTTGCGAGGCCACCCCTACCCGTGTAAACAACCTACGCGGTTGTGTGGATGTTTTCAGTGAATACACTCATTCATTTCTAAATACCCAGAACTGATGGGATCTTAGGATCAATGCAAACGTATTCAAATTACATAAATACACATTTACCGGAGGATGAAAGAGAACATACGTGAAAGTTAGTTTCGGTCCCCGCCCCCTCCACCGCCCCTCTCCGCCAACATGTGGTAGACTAGGGACTTCAGTGGATCTGTCATGCGTATGGGATATGTAGTTTTCTGTGACCTGCCAGCAAATGCAGGCCCGTTTCTCAGGCTGGAGCACCGTTGAGGTATACAACAGGTGAAAAAGTCCCATAATCGTGCTCAAACTAGTTTCTTTTAACCTATTTATGAAAGTTAAAATGTGGCCAATGAGAACTGGATTAAGTCATATCACTCAGATGCAAATTTTTAAGACAACAAATTTTAGGACTACCTTGAATAGGGGTACTATTTTAGTTAGAATATATGTGTGTAATATATAATTTTATAGACAAGCCTATTTGAAATAACAATATCAGATCAATACTTTACTGTTCTATTTTCCTATAAATATAAATTCTATTTGATGTATTTTTCATATACAAGTCTATCTAGATACATTAGTCATCTACACATGGTGCTATATTAATTTATTTTTAACCTCAAATATCTAAAAGAGATATTCTCTGTGTTACTGCATTGCTGCATGCTTGGTGGTTGTTTTCCCTGTTACCTACCCAAGAACAACAAATGAACTTTAGTTTTAGCTTTTTTTCTGGCACAGTCAAGTGGCTGGCCACTGTCCCTGTTAAATAAACAAAAAATAGATAATAATAAAATAATTTTACATTAGAATGCAGGGAGGGTTTTTGCTGGTCTTTGACTGGTTGTTTCACCTTCTGGGTTTGCCTGTGGCAGAAAGGTTTTTTTGTCTTTGTGAATACAGCATGCCTGGTATCTGTGCTGAAGCCACTTTTCACATGCAGAGCAGTCTCATACAAGGTTTGATTTTCTTTTCTGGTGGAAACAAACAGAGGCTAATTAGCTGTGGGTAAAAATTGGAGTGCACTTCCATGCCCCTGAGGCGAACGACAGCATGCACTTTCGCTCCACACCCCGTCCCCCCACCCATCCCCCATTGCTGGCAGTCCCCAGACTCAGACAGTGACAGTGATCTGCCCCTGCCAGTGTATGGAGGTCCCACTCTGGGTATGTGACACAAGCAGGTGTGCCAGTGCGAGCTAGAATGCAAAGCACTGGACATGAGACCTTTTGGGCACTGCAGTTGTCTCCGTTGCTGTATGACACATGCAGACAACTAGAAATGAGTTCTGTACCACATACCAAATTGTTGGCTGTCTGCTGCTGATGCTGGATGAATGTCTAAGGGTTGTGTTTCAAATCAGCCTTGCCATGACAATCAATAATACCATGAAGGCTGTCAGGAAACAGCAAAATGAAAAACTACAAATTAATGTTGTTGAGGACATAAAGAGTAAGAGTAAGCTCACTGTGACTTCATTTTCACTCATAAGCTAAAGTGCAACCACACCATGTCCAATGCAGTAGCCTATTGCATGGTTACACAACCCTGGCCCTACAGTGACATGGTGTCCAAACCAGAAAACCAGATTTTTAATCACTTGATAGAATAGTCATTGTCTTTATCGAACCAATTTTCTTTATAGTTCTGGGAGTGCTAATTTTGTAAAGGTAGGTGGAAAACCCCTTCAGGGCTAATGCACATATTCTGTTCGCTGTTCTTTGTAATGCTGTTCTTTCCTGTACTCTGTTTTGACCACTAGAGGGGGGTTCGCACACATGTATTGCATTGATTTTGTACGCAAAGAGAAGGTTCGGGCACTTTCTCTTCCCGAACAGCCAATCGAAAATTTCCCCAATCATTTTTGTGAAAATTTGATTTCGTTGGAAGTACAGAGTGACATAATGCATTTACAGTTAGGTATGATTTCGTCCAGAAATATATTCGAACCTTGTTTTCGAGGAGCTGTTAGCCGGTTAATGTATTAAGTGAAGCTTAAGCACATTCGAAACAAGAGCCGTCAGCAATCTTTTTCTTAAAATATAACAATAGGTCTATATAAAATTAATAGAAGGTGGACATTAGATTTATCACTTTAATATGTTCACAAAATATGCCGTATGAGTTATTAACATAAATCACCAAGTTGATGTTGGTTATTTCTTAAATTGTATATTATTACATATACAATGATATTGAAAATAAATCGTTCTTGTTATATTGTAATTTGGATGGGCGGATAGGGAGTCTCATAGGCTAATGCCGTTATCTGTAAACAATGTTCACTCGACAAAACTAACCGAGCATTGGCTAGCCCATGAAAAGAACATTCAAAATCATCCTTCAGTATGTGAAAAGAAAACAGACATTCTGTCACATGGTAGGCTAACGCACTACCATAAATACTTGAGTAACTTACCCGGCCAGGGGCTTCCGGGCGGCTCTGTGGCGCAATGGATAGCGCATTGGACTTCTAGACAGTGACGATG
The DNA here is from genome assembly GCA_019176425.1 of Megalops atlanticus. Lineage (NCBI taxonomy): Eukaryota > Metazoa > Chordata > Actinopteri > Elopiformes > Megalopidae > Megalops > Megalops atlanticus. Next base: position 22,097,586 of record CM032877.1, on the reverse strand, counting down.
TGGAGTCATTCAAAGGTTGTGGGTTCGAGTCCCACCAGAGTCGAGGTGTTTTGCTTGAAAGAGTTTTCTGCTCGACCCTGACACGTACGACGCTTTCCGACCATTCGATCGGACTTACTGCAGCAACATGTCGATAGTATAGCCTGCGACCGCACTGTTCTTCATTGGTCAGAAACATTTTTCGAATTTGAGAATAAAAATAGCGAAACATTTAAATATCAAACATACATGTCAAAGAATGTCCTGAATCGAATACAGCGACTCTCGTTCTGCAAGCCGTGAATTCCCATTCTCTGGCTGTAGCGGGGAGTAACTGAGCCTACTTGTGTGCCCTATAACAGCTTAGCCGCTGTAAGAAAATGCTGAAATATTAGTAATCGTTTCTTTTTTAAAATTTGATTTATTTATGCTGCGAATGAGTTTTGACCTCATTTTAGTCTTCGAAGGAACAGGGGAAGAGAGGAATTCGACTGTTTACGGAGAGTTCGTGTTCATGTAGGATTTCCTTTGGTCCAGGGATGTGTGAAGCGTCACTTGAGTTGAGATATATTTAATATATTTAATATTTATATATTTTAAAAAGCAGCCTATGTATGAAGAGTCATATTCATTTTGCTATGCATTTTGTAGTGTTTTAAAGGTAGGGTTTAAGCATTTTGGCAGTCTGGACATAACATTTAACATAAATCTGCCTCCGCAGCAAGTGGGACGTTTGTTAAAGACCACCCGGGATATAGCCTACACAAAGCTTTTAGTTGGCTCTGTGATGTAACACAGAGTGTGGTTTTTCTGTTCCTACGTCAACCATATTGCTGAAACAATAAAGCTTACAGCTAGATTTTAATGTGGCTCATGACAACAGAACACAGTGCATTGCTTAAATCATTGTAAGTTTAACAATAGTTGTCTAAAAGTCTCCATGACAAGGGGTATAAAGCATGTAATATTGCATAATGAACACGTTATTTGGTCGTTATATGACTCCTATGTAGTTCTTATAAACATTATGCATATGTAGTGAGGGTGCAGTTAATGCATAACAGAGGGCTAGTCAATCAAATTTACTTTTTATTTTGCAAAAACCACATTTTTTGGCTTGAAACAGGTATTTGTGATAGTATCGCAGATTATTTTTGTAGGACAAGGCAATTGGTTATTGTGTTAATTAGCATTTTCACATTGACCTCTGTGTCAACTGTTTTGCAGCTGGTGAGGAACTCATGTTGACTTGTGGATGTAGAGACAATATCACACACACACACACACACACAAATAAGTCCTGCACAGGAGAGACCCATGATTACAAAATATAGAAATTTATTGAAAGTATATTACAACATATTTACAGGATTCCTCTACAATATATATACATATATACATTTATAAATCTGACATGTTTTATATACAATATAGGCAAGAATAATTAAAGACAGTTTACTGTTTAAGTCGAAAGGAGGGAAGAGCAAAGACAAAGAAGATGAATGCGAAAGAATGTGGGCATTCTGCACAGAGCAGTAAAGAAGACAGAGCCCTGGTCTCCAGACCTCTTTTCGTGGGGTCTCCTCAATGGCTGAATCCCTGGCAGTGGCTCCCAGGAAGTAATGCACAGATTTAATGCAGTGTCTCCCAGCTCCTCTGATCACTGCGGTCGTGATCACAGTTTTGTCTCCTCCTGATGCAGGCCATCAGGGTCCCTCAGATCTGGCTGCATCTCCCCATCAGTCTCGGTCCCTCCTGATGGAGCGTTCTGCTCATTTTCCCAAACAGACAACATGGCCATGATTTAAAATTGGCTGGTTTTAAAGTAGTGTCCTCGCTCCATGTGTTCAGTATCAAGACCAAGGCCTCCAGATTGGCTGGGCTGGGAAAGGAAATAATGCTCGCCTTAGAGCTCCCCTCTGCCCCCTCTTGGCAGGAGAGAACACTGCAGGGACAGAGGGGTGACTAGGGGTGGGCGGACTGGGTGAAGGAAGGGGCAGGGCTCCCAGCAAAGGGGCTGAGGGACATTGGCTGGGGAGGGCAGGTGTTGGCTGGGGGGAGGTACAGGGCACAGAGGAGGACGAATCAGATGAGAGAGGGGAGATGTTGGGAGGGGAGGGGAAGAAGCAGGGCACAGAGAGGTATGGAGGAGGGGTGCTGAGGGGAAGGGAGGAGCTGGTGTAAGAGGGAGATGGGGGCGGAGAGAGAGAATAAGGTGGTGACGGGTAGGGATGTGTCAGGGATTGGCTGGAGGGGGGATGGTGCAGCACTAGAGATTTTGGGTACAGAGAGAGGGGGGTGTGAGTGTATGGGATGGAGTCTGGTCTGCTGTGGCCGGCATGTCCAACTGCAGAGCTTTTGCCTCCGCTCTGCACACTGTCCTGGTAAAAGGCCACCTCTGCCGTGGGGAACAGCTGCTGTATGTCCTCTAGGGTGTGGGGGCTCTGGGGCTCCAGGTAGTGCCTCAGGCCCTGGAGGAAGCTCTCCCTCTTGGAGGGGTTGACGCAGTCCATGAAACTAGCAAGGCGGGAGACACACTGCTGGAACCCCGCCATGTAGAGGGGGTTGGGGACTGGGTGTGCCTGCTCAGAACTGGGCTCCACAGGGGGCTTCTGCCGAGAGCTCTGAGCTAGCGGTCCACAAAGGTTGGACTGAGCATGCGCCACTGCATCTGTGTGAGAGAGACAGAACAAGACAGAGAGAGAGAAGGGGGGACAGCAAAGAATGAGAGGGGGGAGAGGGAAGTAGAGAGAGAGGGTGAGAAGGGAGAGGGTGAGAAGGGAGAGGGAGAGAGAAAGGGACAGAAGGGGAAACGAGGAAGAAAGATAGACAGAGGGAGAGACAGCATAAAGGGGAGAGGGAGGAATTAAATGAGAGAGGGGGTGGGAGAAGCATGGAGAAGGGCAGAAAGAAAAGACAAGACAGGGCAAGGATGAAAGAGAAGAAGAGTGAAGGGTCAGGAAACAAAGAGGAAGGGCAGGAGAACAAGAGGAGACAAGACATGAGAGAAACAGAGGGAAAGTCAAGAACCAGGGAAGAAAGAGATGGAGGGTGAGGAAATAGGACAGTTATGAGAGAGGAGTGAAAAGAGAAAAGGTTGGAATGGTAGGAGAGAGGAAAAACGTGTTGTGAGGAAGACCCACAGAGTACAGATATTGAAAGACAGTTCATTGATAAAGTAATGAGGAGTGAGGAGAAATGTTGGAGGTTGGAGAGCCCGTAGAGAAAAGGAGAAAGAAATAGACACACAAAGAAAAGAGGAAGATACATTAGAACTGTTTTCAACCAGTCACATATACCATATATTAATGAATATCAAACACAGCTGCATGAAAACACACAAGCACACACACGTACACTTATGCTCACACACACAAAAACATGTATGCAAACACAAGCTCACACACACAGCCTGCTGACGACCACACATGTTCACACACAGGCATGTTCTCACATACAAACAAGCAGACAAACATGTGCATGCTGACCTGCACACACACACACACAGGTACCTCCTCGCTTTGTTCTCTTCTTCATGTACTCCACAGTGAGCTCCAGTATCTCAGCTTTCTCTAGCTTTGGGTTCTGCAGCCTCTGTAACAGGAAGATGAGGAAACAGGAGTGAATATAAGTGCAATCTCAATGCAAGTGGAATGGGGCCAGTTTAGGGTTTAAACTAATATGCAATAAAATACACTTCATTTACATTCACACATATGCAGTGGATTTCATATGCAGAGCATCATTTAAACAAAAACCTGGATCAGATTCATACAGCACAGCCAACGCTCTCAAAGCACAAGGGTCAGTCTGGTTATTAACATAAACTCAGGGTTCCACAAACAGTAATGAATGCTAAAGAGTAAACATCATTCACAAAATGACTTCATGCCGTCATATGTGCAGGAGAGCAGCTTAAGAACAGTGAAACAGACACAGAAACACTGCCTCATGGCACGTGACTCTGCACCTCACCAGTTGTCCAGAAATACCAGCAAAGCAGACAAATACTAACCGTGTCCAGCGTGTTGCTCAGCAACAATGTTCTCAGCTCATCCAAGCTCTGGTTTATCCTGTCTCTTCTTTTTTTCTCTATCATTGGCTTCAGGGCCTGCAATGGGACACATCAAGTATTAGAAAGAGACACAACTTAAACATGCACTTTCAAAATATGAAATTAAATGGACCGCTCTGATGGAAGGAAGCATAGGGAGCCTTTGTGAATTCTGCGGTGACTAAAATGAATGAAAATGTTATGCAGACTTTTATTGTGATGAAACATCTGCTCAAAATGGGTAAAGAGCAAAATCACTGAATCAATGGACTTGGGTTATAAAAGTTTCCAGAGTAGAAGCACTAATTACAAAGTGGTAATTCCATGATAATTCTAATGTTGAACTCAATGAAGCAAAATGAACGCTAATAATTTACGTGGTCTGTGAAGAAAAAAGTTTCAAGTTATTTCTGAAGTTTGAATGAGGACTTACTCTTTTTATCCCTCTGGAGCTGTTCTTTCTGGAGGTCATCTTGTAGTAGTATGTGAATCCCGAGGATGATGTATCTAAGCAAAACTTTTAGATTATTCGTTTACAGCAACGTTTCCAAGATCCTTGTGCCTGAAATAACCATGGGCAAGACCGTATCCACAAAGTGAGGAAGACGAAAATACCTAAGGCGCTCAAGCTCTTATATATATGTATGCCACTGACATACAGACATGCCATTGGTTGAGAGGTGACAGTGACGTCTTCTACCGTATGTTCACAGCTTTTTTGAAACCTCCACCGTTACCAGCAGGAGAAGTGTTAATGTGTATGCAGATTAGGTTGGACTCGAAGAGAAGGAAAAATATGAAAAATCGTAACAAGTCAACCGTCACTTATTGTTCCTTATTTTACTCGCCTCACTCATGACCACACATAGGTCATGATGAGATTCACCAACGGTTTCACGTTCATATCGATTCAACGGATATCTAAGAATCGTATGTATTGGCCTAGGCTCTATACATAATTTTAGCACCAGATAGCCCAAATAGTCCTTTATTTTAGTTAAAAGAGATATCATAGTTTATCCAGCATAAAAACGTGTAATGTAATGTACCCTTGCGGTCATTTTGTCCACAAGTTCAATGTAACTCATTATCTGTAACTGTAGTCTTGAGACAACCGTAAAGCAATAATACTATTATTCTTTTATTGAGAGCTTCAATCGACCAGAGCAAACAATTATTCCTGTTATCCAAATCCGCAAACCACTTTTTTAGTTTGGGGGGAGGCGAGGGCGGGGGGCCAACACCTTTTGGATTCACAAATTCTACCTGACACCTTAGCTGTTGCAGAGTTTGGCCACGCGCATATCGCACCTGCTCGAGAAAATAAGTAAAAGATCAATGCCATTCAAACACTACCACAGATGCGTGAGCCTTCAGAAAAATGTTTCACACCTTTCCGTTGTCTGTCTCGCAGTGCCTATCGTGTGCGTATTTATGGTTACATCGATGTCAACAAAAAATTGCACTTAAATTCCATGCTTCGCGGTTCATGCCGCTGAACGTGTGTGTGTGTGTGTGTGTGTGTGTGTGTGTGTGTGTGTGTGTGTGTGTGTGTGTGTGTGTGTGTGTGTGTGTGTGTGCTAAATATGTTTTCCTTGCAATAGGCTACATATAGACTCTCACCAACTAAGCTCTCTGACATTTGTCGTCAGGGCATCCAGCTCTGCCTGCGAAATACGCTGTGTTCGATGCTTTTCATTCATGAGAGCCAGACAAAAATGTCAAAAATGGTATGTTACGTATAAAAAAGCACTGCTGATATTAACATCCTATGTCCCCTCTGTGTAAATGAAATTGATTCAGTGGTCGTCTCCGCGTGGGAACACCAGGATTTTCTCGTGGGAACGGAGACAGTGTCGCAGCGAAGTGGCAGAAAACACACGATCACACCATCACCACCTTTAACGATGTGCGTGAAGTTTCATTACAGCTCCCTGAAGTGACGGGAATTCGGCTGCCCAAACACCTTGTGCAAGTTGGCCCTTCGACCATCTGTTCACGCAACATGCACTATCAAAAAGTTGAACTTCTTCAATCAAGATGCGAATGGCCAAGAGAATGCTGGCAAGGCTTTGGACAACTTTACTGATGATCATCGACTACAAATGACTGCAGTTGGAGCATAGAGTGTACGATAACACTGTGCTGTAATACAAAACATGACGTCAGCTCCATAGAAGGGGTCTGCTCGAAAAAAATGCATAAAAATGTATGTATATTAACTCTTGAACTGGAATCCAAACTATGTAGTGTCGTGACCAGGTCAAAACATATATTCAAAGATAGGTTGCCAGAATAGAATTCCATGAAGGGAGACCAGGAGAAGCCTGAGGACTTACTGGGGACTGGGGGTGTGTGTGTGTGTGTGTGGGGGAGAGGGGGTGGTGGTTAGCACTTAAGTGTTAAGTGTGCGCCTGTGTATCCCTGGCGTGTGCGTGTGTGTGTGTGTGTGTGTGTGTTTGGGGGGAGGGGGTCCCATTATGGGAGGAATTCAATTTGATATTCAACATATTCAATGGAATTAAATCGTTATATGACGAACCGATCAGATATTATATTGACGGAACACTGTACTTGTTTTGTAATATTCTGACTCTTCAAAACAGCTGAAGTAACGCAGATCTTCAGGCTTTCATGACTGCTACATTGCAAGTTCCTACCGTCGACTCATCCTACACAGTGCGTTACAGATCAGTTAACTTTTATAAATAGCACGCAAGGAAGTAATTTACATAGTACTGGGCCTTGAATTTTTAGTTTGCTAAAGGTACAAAATAAATTAGTTTTTTGTCTGTCTGAGTAGATGGAGACATCATTCTCGGAAAAAAAACAGTTCGTGATAAAATCTGTCGCGAGGGCTGAGAGCACGCTGAGTCACATCGCGTTGTGTCACGATTATTTCGATTATTTTTCAGACACCTGCGTTTTATAGCAGATAGCTGAAACTTTGGTAGGTCCCAAACGTGCTTCTGCTTTTTGCAGACAAATGGTAGCCTAATTGTTTTCCACGGAGTCATAATGATGTATGCCCGTTCCCAGGATCGCAGGGTGCCACTTGCACAAGGTGAGAAGCGTAGTGTCTGGGATAGGTACAGTTTATCTAAACCCAGTTTAAGAAAGTGACACTCCTCATCACTGTAAACCAATAAAACAATAACTGTAGTTACAGTGGACGTTCAGGTCAGAGAAAGTTCACTCTCTGGTGACCTGTATTAATTGAACCTGCAGATTATGCACTGTGAATGGTAGGATTACATGTCGTTATAGGCACAGATTATGGGAGGAATGGAAAAAAGTGGTATGTCAAATAAAAAGTGTAGATTCGCTTTGTATTCCCTTTGTTTTTACCACTGTTATCTGGTATTATAATCTGATATCTTTTATTATATGTCGTGTGCATGTCAAAATGCGCTCATCAAAATCGACTCGGTAGAGGTCAAACCGCTGCGTTTCTTCGAGGGAGTTTTTGTTCTGTATTTTTCTGAGGTTGTGAATGAGGGATTTAAAGGTTGAAAAACGTCAAAACATACATTTAGTAGTTCTCTTACAGAGTTTTTAGCAACTGAGCATCATGCATTGTAGTGGTGAATTTACTGCTCGAATTGTAATCGTTCGTTTCGACTTCTGTGGACAGAAAGTGTTCAGTTCCTTAATTAATAAGTAGGCCTTTCCCCGAAGGAGATAAACTATTCTGCATCGCTGTATTATACGGCCCAATTATCTAGCCAACAAATAAAGAGGCCTGGGTAGATTATTTCTCGAAACGCCACCACCACATACTTTTACAAATTTCTTGTTAAGGAATGTGCAATATCACCAGATGTCGCCAAACAGGCAGGGTTTTTTTATCCGTTGCCCTAACTATAGCCGTGTACTGAAAACCGACCCTCTGTGATTGGTACTGTGCACTCCAGATTTGTTACATTTTCTGTGGTAAATAATGCCGCAAGACACGTGAGAGTGTGGGAAAGAGAGTCACAATACACATCCTCTCTGCTACAGGTCCTCTTAGAATCAGGACATGGTATGGGCCAATATCAAAGGCACTGCTGACATCTCACCTGTGTGCTAGTTCTATGTCGCCCACACTTCACTCTGAAGCGTAGCGTTTTACCTCTTGTTACCGTGGGAATAGCTGCCACAAAGCCCCATACGCGGGGGATAGCTATACGCGGAGTTTGCGGGGGCTGCACCCCCCCCCACCGGGGGCTGAAATATGTCACTACATTGAATCTAAAATAGGTCAAATAAAACTATTCCTTTAAGTAATGCAATAAAATACAATGATTGTAAGAAATAAATATGAAATCTATTATGTTTGGTTTTGTCACAAAAACATTTTTGAGCGCTCATGTCATGTGACATGGCACGTTGTGATGTGCGACGTTAGATCCGAGTTCCCTCTCTTTTGTGCTCTCAGTGATTCAGCTACCTATCCTTCTGTTATACAATGAGCAGTTATGGACATTCGGAGATTTCTAAAACGTCAAATTTTATTTAATATATATATTTTACAAGCCTACTGTAACAACAGGCAACACTATTGCCGAGCATCTTCTAATTGTGTGCGTGTGTGCACACTATAAGTTGGATATGAGTGAGTATGCATATTTCATAGTTTTCAGTTTAACACGAAATTAGTTCATGTGTACACTACATATTTTAAAAGGGTACATGGAAAATGAAAGCCTAACAGTATAATATAAACAAATTGATATTTCACTTTTAACAAACTTTAACTTTATGGTTGCCAGTGCGCTTCAGTTGTGTGCGCTCATGTGTGAAAGACAAATACCCTGAAAAAGCTTATGTGTGATATAGTACAAAGTGGTCAGAAACTGATTTGATGCGCTGTGTTGTTTGGCTTTATGTCAAGCTTGGCACTATTGTCTTCTGTTACTGTATGTATATGCGTAACACGCCACGCAATAGTTGGACTGTGTACTGTCAGTTAAAAAATGTTTGCCCCCGCCAGCGCAAATGTCAGACTCCGCCTATGGGGACAGGGTAATATAAATCTACAAAAGGAACTCTTCAATAGTGTCCAGGATTAATCTTGCTATTTTTGTAAAATTAAACTTTTGTGATGACCAAATGTGGAGTAGATTAACGTTAGTATAATATCTACACATCAGTAAGGGAAGTTTAACCATATCAATATGCCACAGCACATGACCTTTGTCCGAATGAAACAAAAATGTGTTAAGGACGCTACTAGTTTGACACACTACATGTTGGCAATTTCCTGTTACTCCACGGGGAACCGAATTTATGGTGAACAGGGGGTCATTGAAAACAAATGGCACGCGTGTGCTGCTTTAACGCCATCGTATACTGCTGAATACCAGCAGTCGGGCACACCTCAGTAGGCACACCTTTAATCAGATTGTGACTACAATCTGATTAAACGCATCTTTCGTGTTTTTCATAGCATGCACTATTAGCTAGGGGGAATTAAATAGCTGAACATGTTATTGTTGGAGATGCATGTGCACTAGAGCAGTTCAGAGCGAATCGACATTAGGGTTCTGTGGAGATTCGGATGACGCAAAAAAATATGTCTGCAAATCTGTAAGGTGCTCACAATAACACATTACTCAACAGAGTAAACTTTAAACAAGATATAAAAATCGAACTTAAACACAGGAATATGCATTAGTAGTCAACCTGTGATCACCTGGCAAATGAAGAATCAACGGGATAAACCTCTTTAGAGACATTCTGGTGTTACGCACTCAGTCCACACGCGCCAACGGCCGCCCTCTGTGTCCATAGTATTAACACCTAAGGTGTCAGTAGCGTTTGCACATTTCCACGTGCCCACGGAAGTTGTGATGCCAGAGAGATCTCTGGAACGCGTGCCTGTCGCGCCATGACATCCCTTTTGATTTGTAAATTGCATTTCGTAGCCACACTTTCTTGGCCCAGCGCGCGGACGCCCCTTAAAATTGGACCCAGATTAGAAAGAAAGAAGGATGGTACCGCTATGAACTTCACTTTTATTTTATATTTCCTCTGTTATATTCTATTGATGGGCCTTAAATTTAGTAGGTTCTCTTATCTTTCTGTTAATCCTGTGCTTTTTTCTCTCCGATCCAAGAAGAAACAAAATAAATGAAAACTTGCATTTAGTGTCCCACGCCCACTCCTGCTATTGTACAGTTTCTAAATACTGGTGATTATGATTTACATGGGTTTTGTATTATATTATTATTACAATAGGTCTGTTTATATGTAATATTTTCATCCTGTTTGATTATGTGTTTGCACCAGAAATAAAAACCAGGCGTACGAAATGGCATCATTACTATTTCAGTATTACTTCTTGGTACCACTATCTGAGTTTGACTAAAAATAATTAGTCAAAGCTGCATTTAGTGTTTCACAGTGTATAAATATGCATTATTGTTTTTAAACTACGCGCGTGCGTGTATGTGCAGTGGGGGCGCACTGAGGGGCGGGCTGTAATCGCCGTGGGGCGGAGCCAAAGACCTCGCCGTACCTTTAAAGAGGCTGCCAGAGAGAAACACAGACACACTTCTCAAACACGCTCTGCAAAGAGTTACACGATCTGCATCGAGAATTACACCAGGTGATTGCTGTTTCGGACGCCCAGATCTTCAGTTTTGTCAGCCGGGAAAGGACTGTAACATGAAGCTGCTTGGAACAACTAAAAGCGAAAACCTGACGCCAAAAACCACCAGAGAGGTAAGAATATCCATTTTTTGAAATTATTACAATTATTAAAATTAAATACTTCATTTATTTAGCGGACCTTCTGAATATTTTTTCTTAAATATAATGTTTAAAGGATCATGACTAAGCGAAATATCTGAAATCATAAAAGCATGTCTAGTTGTATTGCATATCTACCCTGACTTTTATAGCATGCCTTACATGAAAACAAAATAATCTGAAGACTCTGATAACACTAAAACTATATGAAAGCTTTTTTAACTATAGTATTTAAGTGACAGGGTTGACCTGGTGAGACTGTGTATCATGATGTCCATCTCACCACCTGGTGTCATTGTGCTTTTGCAGCTCCTCAAACCCCAGGTGGAGAGGCGTCGGAGGGAGAGAATGAACCGCAGTCTGGAGAGTCTGAGAGCACTGCTGCTGCAGGGGCCACAGCACCAGGTGAGCAGCATCTCCCCTCTCTGCTTCTCAGAATCTGTGTCACCTTAAAGACTCCCAGTCTCTCCCAGTGTAGTGTACATGCAGACTAACCCCTTCCTCCCTCTCGCAGGGCCTGCAGAGTCACAGAGTGGAGAAAGCAGAGATCCTGGAGCACACAGTCCACTTCCTGCAGAAGGCTGGGCACAGAGGGACAGATGAAGGCTTGCAGCAGCAACACTTCCAGGACGGGTTCTCAGCCTGCCTGCAACGAGCCACACAGTTCCTGCGGGACGACGGGGAGGGGAAGCAGGTGGAGAGAGCGCTGACTCTCACCCTCTCCCGTCACCTGACACCACCTGGCCAAACCTCAAGAACTCCCATCACCACCCACTCTGTCCACACTCTGTCCAAGACCCAGTCTGCCCAGCTGTTGAGACACAACTGGCACTGCAGACAGCAGCTCTGCTCCTCCCCCAGGAACAAAACCCACCCCAGCAACAGAGTGCCACTGGCACACGGAGACCCCAACATTCCCCAGCGCCCCCACAGAGACGCTTTTGCACCCCCCACAAACAGCCAGTCAGTGTGGAGACCCTGGTCCTGAAACCAGCCAGAAGACTGAGACTGGCTTCTGAGTGGACTGAGTTACTGTAGTGTAAACAACGTAATTTATAAGTTCTGTTGTAAATACTTAGAGAGCTGACTATGACCTGCTGTTCTGCTCGGTTTTATCTTGATACCTTGGTGCCTTTGCTAATGAACAGTAGGTTGATGCAGTGTTCCAAACACTGGAGACTCCCCTGTCTGCTCCTAAATCCTGCCACGGTCCAAACCTTCAAAGTCTTCAAAGAAGACAAGCTGAAATCACTGTCCTATAAAATAACTGAACATGTCTATTTTTATAAATCTTAAGTGCATTTCAGTGAATGGCATATTTAATATGTGTGTACATATTATAAATAGAATTCACGCTGTAATTTTTTTTCACTGTAATAATCTTCCTTTTTAGCAATAATATTTATGCTCTCTGCTCTGCCACTATTTATTTTTATGATTTCTCAGCGTGTCTCCAGAAGACAATATATTTTGTAAAAGAAAAATAAAACGTTCTTCATCCATATTAATTGTGTCTGTGTTCATTTGCACCTGTTCTCAAAGTTTGTCTCTCAGAGACGAGTTTTAACATCACATTTAAACGTTGTCATTTAGCAGACGTTTTTATCTAACAGAACTGACACAAAGAGTACGAAGTACATATAATTATCGAAATGGGTCTGTGGTCACCCTTAGTATATTGCTGCTCTTTACATTTCTACAGTTCAACTTGCAGGGTCTACGAATAATGCCGTTGAGACCGCATTCTTTGGTTTTATATTTAAACTTGGCGCCACTGCCGCGTACATTCGAGTACATGTGAAAAAAGCCCGAGACTGCCTCGTGACTTACGAAGGCGGTACGCCTTTGATGTCGCAGTTAAATATCAAAGACGCAGACCGCCGGGGGGGACGAAATGCCAAAATGTGGCCACCTACTGCATACAGCCGTAAATCACAATGCAGTACCACATTTACAGAATTTTGTATCAATAATGCACGAAAACCGTTACATATTAATCACTGTCTTTTCAATAAACCTATCACGACCTGGCCACTCAGAAAAACGGACAAAGGAAGAGTAACATCACGCAGCTGGTCTGATCGGAATACAGGTCTTACAGCTCCTCGGATTGATGCCTTAATACTTTTCATTGCTCATCCGCATGTCTACATATGTGAGGCCTCTGTCACATATAAGTGCTCCGGTGATACCACATCCTCCGAGTAGGAAGAGTAGGACTTTGACTCATTCTTTTCCTGTACATACATCTCTTCACTATGCAGAGATTTAATGACCAAATGACAAATGATTTGCACTAAAATTGTGTGTGTGTGTGTGTGTGTGTGTGTGTGTGTGTGTGTGTGTGTGTGTGTGTGTGTGTGTGTATGTATATACTTTGGTCATTAAATCTCTGTGGATCTGGGGACTTGGCTTACTAGGCAGCTAACTTGCCTAAAATGAAAAATAAAACTGTAAAGAACTAGCTGTGCAGAACGGCAGAAAGACCGCGCGCACTTGTAGCACCAGGGTGAGGCACAGGCGCAAACCCCAGCTGCAGCTGCTCTTCACAAGTACGAGTTAATTTTGACAGGTAATAAGGAATAAAACACGGGAAGAGAGCAAACTAGGTTTTCCCACGACCAGAGGGAACTCAGACCGGCTTCACATCCCACGCTCACACTTCGCCAAGAGCGTGTACTTTGTCTGTTGTTTTTAATTCATGTGATTTGCTCATATGTAGCACACAGCCAAAATGTGCAGAGCACCTGAGGGATGAAGTAAAATGTTTTTAAACAAACTCCACAATTTACAAACGAAAGGACAAACTTATTTCGCCCATATACTCTAGATTGTATAAATGACCATATTCGTTGTTAACTCTAAATAAACCTACATTTTCAGAAGATGTGTAAATATCGTCAGATGTATAAAAAATTGTCAGCCAAAATGAGTAATAACGATTTTGAAATTCCAGTTGATTCTGATTAAGTACACAGGGCCCTGTTGCGCTAATGTGACCTCTGCTAAACCTGCTTTGTTAATGATGTGGCCACTTGCATTAGCAACAGGGAGTATAACCATACATGACAAAATATTGAAGTGAACCAAGTTAAGGAACCCCCACAATTTAGACCTCTCACATTGATTTTCCGGTCCGCGTTCACATGGCGGGCTCCGCCTTTGATCTTGGGGTCTGAGACATCAAATAGGTCGCACCGCAGGGCGTCAGCCGACGTGGCACGTGTCGTTTACGCGCCTCATCCCACTTATGCGGCACGAGCTCGCAGTCGACAAAACGGATAAAGTGGCACCGCAAACGACTTCAAAGTGTAAACGGTCCCATTCAAATACAAAGTGAAATAAAGTACGCATCATCTGTTGTATACAGAGATTAAATAATTACAGAAATGTCTACGTGGAGGAAAAGAGATAAACCAGCAAAAAATGTAGTTTCAAGAAAGCATGCCATCTAAAAGTAGAATTTAACTGCAAAATTTTCTGCAATGGAAAAAATGACAACTGCGTTCAGTCCAGCGATAAAAATACAGTGATGAACTGCAATGAAACTGTCACAAACGGTGAAAAACGCAAGGAACACAATGGATTTAAACGGTTTATTTTAAAGTATAAAATATATAGACATCTCAGTGGTCAAAATAATTTATGGAAAAAGAATATATAAGTAAGATTTCTGCCTCTGATATGATTGATAAATACAATATCAATTCTTAGATTAGACTATGTACAATATATATTGTCTTGTCAATATATTCTTAAAAATATCAGATATGGAACTTTTTACATATTTACACTTTCAATGGTTGATATGGAACATGACATTACAGCCCACATTTTCACTGGAAAAAAAAAACCTTACGATGTCTCCATCTGTGTTATTAGCAAAATTTACACATCATATTGTGTAAATTCCAGTATCCCAGTCCATTCCAGCTGGTTTCAGGACCAGGGTCTCCACACTGACTGGCTGTTTGTGGGGGGTGCAAAAGCGTCTCTGTGGGGGAGCTGGGGAATGTTGGGGTCTCCGTGTGCCAGTGGCACTCTGTTGCTGAGTTGGGTTTTGTTCCTGGGGGAGGAGCAGAGCTGCTGTCTGCAGTGCCAGTTGTGTCTCAACAGCTGGGCAGACCGGGTCTTGGACAGAGTGTGGACAGAGTGGGTGGTGATGGGAGTTCTTGAGGTTTGGCCAGGTGGTGTCAGGTGATGGGAGAGGGTGAGAGTCAGCGCTCTCTCCACCTGCTTCCCCTCCCCATCGTCCCGCAGGAACTGTGTGGCTCGTTGCAGGCAGGCTGAGAACCCGTCCTGGAAGTGTTGCTGCTGCAAGCCTTCATCTGTCCCTCTGTGCCCAGCCTTCTGCAGGAAGTGGACTGTGTGCTCCAGGATCTCTGTTTTCTCCACTCTGTGACTCTGCAGGCCCTGCGAGAGGGAGGGAGGGGTTAGTCTGCATGTACATTACACTGGGAGAGACTGGGAGTCTTTAAGGCAGCGTTTCCCAACCTTGGGGTTGTGACCCCAGGTGGGGTCGCCTGAAATTCAAATGGGGTCGTCTGAAATATCTTACAACTGATCCGTACAAAAATATATATATATATATACATTGAATGAAAAAATAATGTTACGCACAATTAACCAACTAATCGTATCCTCCTTCATAAAAATCAACTTAAAATAACCAGCCAGCCAAAAAAGTTTGGGAACCCCTGCTTTAAGGTGACACAGATTCTGAGAAGCAGAGAGGGGAGATGCTGCTCACCTGGTGCTGTGGCCCCTGCAGCAGCAGTGCTCTCAGACTCTCCAGACTGCGGTTCATTCTCTCCCTCCGACGCCTCTCCACCTGGGGTTTGAGGAGCTGCACAAACACAATGATACCAGGTGGTGAGATGGACATCATGATACACAGTCTCACTACACATCATCAGTCATTTTGGGTGATCATTCATCACTGATTGTCACACATATTTTGGTAATGGTTTATCTTTTTATATATGAATACTGTTGATTGTTGATGACATGTTTTCAAATACTGTATTGCACACTTGAGAGACACTGACATTCTTGAAAACTAAAATTTTACCTAAAAATTCTACCCTTCTTTCCCTCAAGCTCAATTTAATATGTTAATGAACTGATTCTCATAACATCAAAATGCAAAATCCATCAATTCTTACCTTTTTCATCTTAATAAAGTCTTCCCTCAGATTGCCACCAATCAACTCCATGTTCACATCGGTAAGTCCTTCCATTGTATTGATGCTCAAGAGTTATAGACAGTCCAGTGCCTGATTTGATCTGATCACCTGTCGCGCTGACAGTCGCTGTATCCTGTAGGCGTACTCCTCAAGTTCTGTCACTTCTCGTGGTGTTCGAGGAGTGTCTATACAGCGACTTTTACAGTAAGGGGATTACCTGTAACTCCACCCACTATCGCAGAGGCCACTCCCATAAACGCGGTCAAGCGTGATGGCGCCAATATTCTCTTCCTGTTTTGGTAATAAAATCGAGTCCATACAGTTTAAAACTCAAAAATGTTACGTGTTCTCAAATCGAATGAAATAGTGTTCTATCACATGACGATTGATGTTTAAAATTATTAGAAATAGCGAGTAAATTAAATACGGATGTGTGCTTAATATGATGTTTTCGAGCTTTGAGATCCTTCTATTAATCTTGGCCAGCGTTGACTACCCTGACGTATTTTTAATGTTCAGACAAAAAAAACGACCCTTGAGAATCAGTATACACGCATGTTGTTTTAGTCGGAAAGGTTAAAATATTGGGAGGGCGTCAATTTCCCCGTACACGTGGAGGTTTGCAAGTTGGAGAGGCGAGATTTCTTTGTAGGTGTTAACACTAATATCATATCGTGGTATTTACGCGTGCGAAGCTCTCACCTCTATCTCATGGAAATTAGCTCTCACGATGAGCCGCACGCGCTTGCGACAGTGAGAGGCGATGGCCCAGCATATTCTTTTGAAGTCTCTCGGTCGTTGACTGCGAGTTAGTTCTGACAGGTAACAAAGAAATAAAACACAGAAAGTAGCAAAATGCTCCGTTCTCACGATCTCAGAGAACAGAACCATGCATCTTATCCCACGCTCACACTTCACGTGCAGTGGCAAGAAACGTAATTCAACAAACATCCCAAAACAGAAACAGTTTTAAAGCGAACAGCAGTGCGCATTGATCAAATGTGTTATTCGCTTTACTGAATTCGAATATGAAGTGCACTTTTATCTGTGCCAGCAGACATTGTTATAGCAGTCACAGCTGAAGTAATGTCCGTTGTCTGTTGACATTCCTGTAGGATGTACGATATTTTTTCACAAAGACTTGCATCAGAACATTTCACTTTGGCAAAATTTCACATGAACACACCTTTCACATCAATTCATGCACCGGTTAAGATGTGCCAATATTAATTTTATTTAGGAAATCTAATTTGAAACTTCAAAGTAGTAAAGGGAAGTCGAAAAAGAATGATGAAATATTTCGTCATGGACCATGGACTGACTTTTGGCTCCCTCTGAGATTTAATAAACAGTGAAATTAATTATGTTAATTGTCTGATTCTTTGTGCGGTGTCCGATAAATTGCATCGGTGGCATTAGTAAAGCTTGTTAGTGTATTTGGGTAACTGTGAGTATTTTCTCAGCTTTGTGCACGCTTTGGTCCTGGAACGCATCAACAAAGGTAAAGAGGCAGGTCTTTCGTAGAAAATTTGTAATCAAACGAATTTGCACCCCTTATGTCTTTCTGGCCATCTCTTTCCCATGGCGGGTGCGCCTTTGATCCTGGTGCCTGCGACATCAAACAGGTGCCACCGCTGGAAGTGAGGGGACATGGCGCGTGTCCTTTACGCACCTTGTGACCTTCCAGTATAATTTATGCGGCACGCGTTCGCAACTAACAAAATACAGGAGGGAAGCGTGAAGTGTGGATTTCAAAATGAAGTGGCAACCATGCCATTTTGCTGCTAAGAGAGAAACTAATGTAATTTTTTTTTTTCAAATTTCCGACTTGATATGTGTATCCAAGCAACGAGCGTACGATACTGTGCGATTGACCTGTATGAACTACATAATATATTGCAACAGCCACATGCAGTGAAAACACAAAAGCCAAGCTATGACTTCATTAAATTTCTAATACACATGACAAATCATTTGATTTAATACAAATGCATGTCAATATAAGCTAGTAATCTATTACTAAAATAGAATTGTTGTACACATTTTGTCTTTTATGTGAAAAAAATGCAAGCTTGTTACACTTTACCAGAGTATATCAATAAACAGACAACTGTCTCATTAAAAGAGAGATGAAGATCTGGGACATGTTTCTCTGTTTACAAGAAACTTATACATTACATTGTGTTTCAGGGCCAGGGTCTGCGCATTGACTGGTTGTTTGAGGGGGGCGCACGAGCGTCTGTAAGTCGCTCTGGATAAGAGCGTCTGCTAAATGCCAATAATGTAATGTAATGTAATGTGTCTGTGGGGGCGCTGGAGAAGGTTGGGGTCTCCGTGTGCCAGTAAGCACTCTGTGCTTAGGGTGGGTGTTCTTCTTTAGGGAGGAGGAGAGCTGCTGTCTGCAATGACAGTTGTGGTCTTGGACTGAGTGAGTGGTGATGGGAGTTCTGGATGTTTGGCCAGGCGATGTGGCCAGTCGGGTAATAAATGGAATCCTTAATGCCTAAGACTCAAATGTGTCACAAAATATTGTGCGAACAAATTAAGATTGACATTGGAATTGTCAGGAAATTCTCACTCAATAAAAAATACATGTTAAATTCAATAATGTCGAGCATTGCTATCCTTCCTTGACGCGTTTACAGTATTGGCTACCCTCAGATTTTTTGTAAAAGCGTAACATAGTATTCAGATACAATACGACCTATCAGAATCCTGCTAAGCGTATCTGTTCTGGGATTAAAGTATTGGAAAGCGCCATAATTTCCGGGTACATGTGAATGTATGCAACCCGGAGAGGGACGGGCTCTTTTAGGTGTTAACACTAATACGGCATGCTGGAATTTACACGTACAAACGTGTCACCTCTACCTGATCGAACTGAGTTCTCACGGCAGCCATGCACGTACGGAGAGAAAGAGACAATCGTCCAGCAATTCCTTTGAAGTCTCCCGGTCACTGACGACGAGTTAATTCTGACAGGTAACAAAAAGATAAAACACAGAAGGTAGCAAAATGCTCCTTTCCCACGAAGTGAGAGAACAGAACCCTGCATCTTATCCCACGCTCACACTTAACGTGTAGTGGAAACAGTAGTGTATTACCATATGTCCAAGAACAGAAATATAGTTTTAAAAGGAACATCAGTGCACACAGATCGTATGTAATAGTTTATTTTCTTTCTGATGAATTTGAAAACGAAGACAGTTTTATCAGTCGCAACAGGAGAGGTTATACCAGTCCTGGCAGTCGTTTAGATTATGTCAGTTGCCTGTTGACCTACCTACATATGATATTTAATTTCTTCCCAAACATCAGACTTGAATAAGAGCAGTTAACTTTCTCATTATCTGATAATGCACACATCGCCCACATCAATGCATGTAGGGGTTAACAAACGACAATATTAATTTTACTTAGGGAGACGAATTTAAAGCATCAAAACAGCAAAAGGACGTTGAAAAAGAATGAAGAAAGATTCCACTTTAGACTATGAAGTGACGTTTAGTTCAGTTTAATTAAATACAATGAAATCAAGTGTTTAGACGGTTTGAGCTGTTTGTGTTGATTTAAATATATTGTGTTTTGTGCAATTACATGGTTGTCGGTATCAGTAAATTCTTTAGTACGCGTGGAAAAATTATCAGTATTTTCAGAACAGTGGGGACGCTTTGGTCATACAGGGCATCGATGAAGTTAAGAATCGGTCGTCAATAGAATATTTCCAGTCGGACGAATTTGCACCTCTTTTGTCTTGCTGGCCATCTCTTTCCCATGGCGGGTGCGCTTTTGATCCTGGTGCTTCCGACATCAAACAGGTGCCACCGCTGGAAGTGAGGAGACATGGCGCGTGTCTTTCACGCACCTTCTCCTATAATTTATGCGACACGCGATGGCATTTGACAAAATGAGGGAAGCGTGAAGTGGGGATTTCAAACTGAAGTGTCAACGGCGCCATTCGATTACCACGTGAGAAGAAAATGTAACTTTGGCGTTTTAAATATGGGAAATGATCTGTGTATCCAAGAAAACATGTGGACGTAAAAGAAGATAGACATGCATAGTCAACAGGAGCCTAAATCTGCCTTTATAACTTTCTTCATATGAGAAAAACAACACTGTATTGGGCCTTTGAGCTGTAGGAACAACAGAATATTTTCACACTCAAATCCAGTGAAATCCAGGGACACACAGAAAATACAAAAATAAATAGTGCAAAAACTGCAAGATATAAATACTATGACTTCATTATAATTTCTATATACATGGCACATCAATTCAATTGATTTAGCACAAATGCTTGTCAATACAGTCTCATGATATAAGAATTTCTAAAGTAGAATGTCTTTAGAAATTGTACGTGTCTTGTCTTTCATGTACACCAATGCAAGTTTGTCATACATTGCACCAGAGTATATCAATATACAAAGAACTGTCTCGTTTTAAGTGAGAAACAGATCTGAGAGATGTTTCTCCATTTACATATTATCAGTCATAGTTTCATGATGTTTTTTCTTCTAACATTTGAATACTGTTGATTGCTGATGATGAGAAATTAATATGAAAATTAAACTATGATATGTTTTCAAATATGTACTACATGAAGCACATATTAGTCCAATATTGTCTCTCTTACAATTTAAAGTCAAAGTGAACATGTAAAGACACCTGACTTTGGAAACGATTAGATTAGATTAGATTAGATTAGATTAGATTAGATTAGATTAGATTCAACTTTATTGTCATTGTGCAGCGTACAGGTACAGTGCCAATGAAATACAGTTAGCATCTAACCAGAAGTGCAAAAAGCATATACAAATAGCAAGCATAAATAAATAGCAATGGTATATAAAACTGATATGTACAAAGTGCAAGATATGAGGTATGGGAGTGAGGTAGGAGCGGTAAAAACGCAGAGAGATCAACTGTGGTGCAATGACAGGCAATGATTCAGTATAGTGACACTACTGTGCAAAATAGAAATGTGCAAGGGGAGAAGGTGCGGTGTTGTGCAATGTGCAAAAAACAAACGTAAGTTCCAAGTGCGAGGAGCACACAGGGGGTTGGGGGGAGAGTTAGCCTCCCAGAACAGAGTTCAGCAGGTCGACAGCTGAGGGAAAGAAGCTGTTCCTGAGTCTGCTGGTGCGGCAGCGGAGGCTCCCATAGCGCTTCCCGGATGGAAGGGGGGTCAACAGTCCATGGTTGGGGTGAGAGGTATCCTTGATGATGCCTCTCACTCTCCGCAGACAACGCTTGCGCTGGATGTCTTCGATAGTTGGCAGCTGGACACCGGTGATGTGCTGGGCGGTTTTCACCACCCTCTGGAGGGCTTTCCGGTCGGAGACTGTGCAGTTGCCGTACCACACTGAGATGCAGTTCGTCAGAATGCTCTCGATGGTATTGCGGTAGAAGTTCACCTGGATCTGGGGGGAGAGGTGAGCCTTCCGCAGTCTCCTCAGGAAGTAGAGGCGCTGTTGCACCTTCTTGACCAGGTTGGCAGTGTTGAGAGCCCAGGAAAGGTCCTTGGAGATGTGGACACCCAGGAACTTGAAGCTGAAAACACGCTGGCCCCACCATGGCCCCATTGATGTGAATGGGGAGATGTGCGTGACTTCTCTTGGTCTGTTCGTAGTCCACGATGAGCTCCTTGGTCTTCTGGGTGTTGAGGGCTAGACTGTTGTCAGCACACCACCTCGCTAGGTGCTGGACCTCCTCCCTGTAGGCAGTCTCATCATTGTTGCTGATCAGGCCTACTACTGTGGTGTCATCTGCAAACTTGATAATGGAGTTAGAGCCATACACAGGTACGCAGTCATGGGTGAAGAGGGAGTAGAGGAGAGGGCTCAGCACGCAGCCCTGTGGTACACCAGTGCTCAGTGTGAGGGTGGAGGAGGTGTGGGTGTCAAGCCTAACAGACTGTGGTCTATTAGTGAGGAAGTCCAGGGTCCAATTGCAGAGTGATGTGCTGATGCCAAGGTTGGTGAGCTTGGAGATCAGCTTGCTAGGAATGACATTGTTGGACGCTGAACTAAAGTCAATGAATAGCATCCTAACATAGGAGCTGCTATTCTCCAGATGGGTGAGGACAGAGAAGAGAGCCATGCTGAGGGCGTCCTCTGTTGACCTGTTGGGGTGGAAGGCAAACTGATGTGGATTAAGAGTGGAGGGCAGGCAGGATTTTAGGTGTGAGAGGACCAGCCTCTCAAAACATTTGGCGATGATGGGGGTGAAGGCAACCGGACAGAAGTCATTGAGGGCAGTTGCAGCAGCATGCTTTGGCACTGGCACAATGGTGGCAGTTTTCAAGCGGGTGGGAACGACTGCTCGGGCCGAGGACAGGCTGAATATGTCTGTGAAGACCCCAGCCAGCTGCTCAGCACAGGCCCTAAGCACCCGGCCTGGGATGCCATCAGAGCCAGCAGCCTTGCGGGTGCTCACTCTGCTCAGGGTGGTGCAGACGTCGCTGATGGAGAGTGTGAGTGGCAGGTCATCAGGTGGAACCTGACTTCTGGTGGGCGGTTCTGAGTTCCCTCGGTCAAAACGAGCATAAGAGATATTGAGCTCGTCTGGGAGGGAGGGAACACGTGTTGAAGGGGAGGCGATGGTTGGTTTGTAGTCCGTGAGGGACTGGATGCCCTGCCACATGTGATGGGGATCAGAGTATTTAAATTTTTCTTCAATCCTTAGTTTGTGTTTGTGTTTGGCATCCTTGATTCCCCTCCTCAGGTTGGCCCTGGATGAGCACTAGGCTTCCCAGTCTCCAGACCCAAAAGCAGCATCACATGCTCTGAGTAGGAGTCAGACCTCTCTGTTCATCCATGGTTTCTGATTGGGGAATATAATGATTGTTTTTTGGGTGGTGACTGAGTTGACACAACTGTTAATGCAGTCCAGGACGGAGTTTATGTAGGTTTCAATGTCAGTGTGTGAGTCCATGGTGGCCTGAGAGGCAAACACATTCCAGTCTGTGTGCTGGAACTGTTGCTGGAGTGAGGAGTCTACCCCCTCCTGCCACACTTTAACAGTCTTGACCTCAGAAACAAAAACTGTGTCAAAGCTTTGTCTGTAGCTAGATATTTAAATAAATCAACTGCCATTTAACTCTGTAGCCACTGCATAAACATATATTTATACACATTGTGCAAGTTACTATGATCAACATGGTACATTGGAAAATACAGTACTGTACTGCACACCTGAGTGACAATGACATTATATAAAAATAAAATTTTGCCTCAAAATTCTACCCTTTATGCTAGTGCATTGATTCTGATGACAGCAAAATGGAAATTATAATACCCATCAATTCTTACCTTTTTCATCTTATAAAGTCTTCCCTCAGATCGCCACCAATCAACTTCATGTTCACGTCTACAAGTCCTTCCACTGTGTTTATGTTCAAGAGTTACAAAGTCCAGTGATTTGATCTGATCACCTGTCTCACTGACAGTCACTGTATTCTGTACTCCTCAAGTTCTGTCACTTCTCGTGGTGTTCGAGGAGTGTCTATACAGCGTCTTTAACAGTAAGGGGATTTCCTGTAAATAGAGAAATATATCCCAGATCTTACTCTCTTTTAATGAGACAGTTGTCTGATTATTGATATACTCTGGTGACGTGTAACAAGCGTGCCTTTTTTCACATAAAAGACAAAATGTGTACAATATCTATTAAAATTCTATTTTAGTAATTCTTACATTACTAGATTATATTGACAGGCATTTGTACTAAATCAAATGAATTGATTTGTCATGTATATGACAAATTTAATGAAGTCATAGCTTGGTTTTTGTGTTTTCACTGTATGTGGCTGTTGCAATATATTATGTAGTTCATACAGGTCAATCGCACAGTATCGTACGCTCGTTGCTTGGATACACATATCATGTCGGAAATTTGAAAAAATCAAATTACATTACCTTCTCACTTAGCAGTATAAGGGCATGGTTGGCACGTCATTTTGAAATCCACACTTCACGCTTCCCTTTTGTCTTTTGTCAGTTGCGAACGTGTGCCGCATAAATTATACTGGAAGGTGCGTAAAGGACACGCGCCACGTCCCCTCACTTCCAGCGGTGGCACCTGTTTGATGTCGCAGGCAAAGACTTCAAATGAATATGCTGGGCCATCGCCTCTCACTATTCCAAGCGCGTGCGGCTCATTGTGAGAACTAATTTCCATGAGATAGAGGTGAGAGCTTCGCACGCGTAAATTCTACGATGCGATTAGTGTTAACATCAACAAAGAAATTTCCTGTAGATGTTGACACGTTGCAAACCTCCACGTGTACACGGAAATTGACGCCCTCCCAATATTTTAACCTTTCCGACAAAAAACCATGCACTTATACTGATTCTCGAACGTCGTATTTTATTTTAACATTACGCTTTCAAAAATACCTCAGGTTAGTCAACGGTGACCAAAAGTAATGGAAGGATCTCAAAGCTCGAAAACATAACATCAAGCACATATCTGTATTTAATTCACTCGCTAATTCTAATAATTTCAATTTAAGTCCACATCTGATAAAACAATATTTCATTCGATTCGATAAGACAAAACATCTTTGAGTTTTAAACTATATGGACTCGATTTTATTACCAAAACATGAAGAGTGCCATCACGTTTGACCGTGTTTAGGGGAATCATTGTAAGCGTGTCTGTTCTGGGAGTCGGACGGATTAAAGTATTGGAAAGTGCCGCCAGTTTCTGGTACACGTGGATGTTTGTAGCCCGGAGAGGGACGGTTTTGTTTAGGTGTTAACACTAATATGGCATGCTGGAATTTACGCGTACAAACGCGTCATCTCTGCCTGATGGAACTGAGTTCTCACGATAGCCATGCACGTGGGGACAGAGAGGCAGTCGTCCAGCAATACCTTTGAAGTCTCCCGGTCATTGCCTACGAGTGAATTCTGACAGGTAACAAAAAGATAAAACACAGAAAGTAGCAAAATGCTCCTTTCCCACGACCTGAGAGAACAGAACCCTGCATCTTATCCCACGCTCACACTTAACGTATGGAAACAGTAGTGTATTACCATATGTCCAAGAACAGAAATGTAGTTTTAAATGGAACAGCAGTGCACACTGATCATATTAATCAAAGCATCAAAACAGCAAAAGGACGTTGAATTATTGAGATTATATCAGTCGCCTGTTGACCTACCTACAGATGGAAATTTTTTTCCTCAAATATTAGACTCCCATCAGAGCTTTTAACTTCCTCATTAACTGAACTCGGGCACGTCGTTCACATCAATACATATAGCGCTTAACATACGACAATATTAATTTTAGTTTAGTTCAGTATAATTAAATACAATGAAATCAAGTGTTTAGGCGGTTTGAGCTGTTTGTGTTGATTTAAATATATTGTGTTTTGTGCAATTGCATGGTTGTCAGCATCAGTAAACTCTTTAGTACGCGTGGAAAAATTATCAGTATTTTCAAAACAGTGGGGACGCTTTGGTCATACAGGGCATCGATGAAGTTAAGAATCGGTCGTCAATAGAATATTTCCAGTCGGACGAATTTGCACCTCTTTTGTCTTGCTGGCCATCTCTTTCCCATGGCGGGTGCGCCTTTGATCCTGGTGCTTCCGACATCAAACAGGTGCCACCGCTGGAAGTGAGGAGACATGGCGCGTGTCTTTTACGCACCTTCTCCTATAATTTATGCGGCACGCGATGGCATTTGACAAAATGAGGGAAGCGTGAAGTGGGGATTTCAAACTGAAGTGTCAACGGCGCCATTCGATTACCACGTGAGAAGAAAATGTAACTTTGGCGTTTTAAATATGGCAAATGATCTGTATATGCAAGAAAACATGTGGACGTAAAAGAAGATACACATGCATAGTCAACAGGAGCCTAAATCGGCCTTTATAACTTTTGTCTTAACAGAAAAACAACAACATTGTATTGGGCCTTTGAACTGTAGGAACAACAGAATATTTTCACACCCAAATCCAGTGAAACACACAAAGAACTCTGTGAAACAAACGTTTTATTTAAATTCTAGCATAAATAGATTCTTCAGGGGGGACACAGAAAATACAAAAATAAATAGTGCAAAATCTGCAAGATATAAATACTGTGACTTAATTATAATTTATATACACATGACAAATCAATTCAATTGATTTAGTCCAAATGCTTGTCAATAAGGTCTCATAATGTAAGAATTTCTAACATAGAATCAATGACCGTAGATGTAGAATTTCTACATTTTTATAGAAATTGTACACGTCTTGTCTTTTATGTGAACAAATGCAAGTTTGTCACACATTGCACCAGAGTATATCAATTAACAGATAACTTTTTCATTGAAAGAGAGAGTAAGATCTGGGACATATGTCTCCAGTTACAAAAAATGTTGGAATTAAATTGTGTATATCCTTTATCCCAGTCCAATTTGAAGCCAGTCTCAGTCTTCCAGCTGGCTTCAGGACCAGGGTCTCCACATTGACTGGCTGTTTGTGGGGGTTGCAAAAGCGTCTCTGTGGGGGCGCTGGGGAATGTTGGGGTCTCCGTGTGCCAGTGGCACTCTCTTGTTGGGGTGGGTTTTGTTCCTGGGGGAGGAGCAGAGCTGCTGTCTGCAGTGCCAGTTGTGTCTCAACAGCTGGGCAGACCGGGTCTTGGACAGAGTGTGGACAGAGTGGGTGGTGATGGGAGTTCTGGAGGTTTGGCCAGGTGGTGTCAGGTGACGGGAGAGGGTGAGAGTCAGCGCTCTCTCCACCTGCTTCCCCTCCCCGTCGTCCCGCAGGAACTGTGTGGCTCGTTGCAAGCAGGCTGAGAACCCGTCCTGGAAGTGTTGCTGCTGCAAGCCTTCATCTGTTCCTCTGTGCCCAGCCTTCTGCAGGAAGTGGACTGTGTGCTCCAGGATCTCTGCTTTCTCCACTCTGTGACTCTGCAGGCCCTGCGAGAGGGAGGGAGGGGTTAGTCTGCATGTACACTACACTGGGAGAGACTGGGAGTCTTTAAGGTGACACAGATTCTGAGAAACAGAGAGGGGAGATGCTGCTCACCTGGTACTGTGGCCCCTGCAGCAGCAGTGCTCTCAGACTCTCCAGACTGCGGTTCATTCTCTCCCTCCGACGCCTCTCCACCTGGGGTTTGAGAAGCTGCAAAAGCACAATGACACCAGGTGGTGAGATGGACATCATGATACACACTCTCACTACCCATTGTCAGTTATTTTGGGTGACCTGTCATATTATCAGTCATAGTTTCATGATGTTTTATCTAATAATATCTTCTATTTGAATACTGTTGATTTTTGATGGTGAGAAATTAAGACAAAAATTAAACTATGACATGTTTTCAAATATGTACTACATGAAGCACATCTTGAATGTGAGCTCAAAATTGTGTCTGTTACAATTTAAAGTCAAACTGAACACGTAAAGACACCTGACTTTGGAAACGATTATGACCTCACAAACAAAAACTGTGTCAAAGCTTTGTCTGTAGATAGATATTTAAATGAAGCAACTGCCATAACACTCTGTAGCCACAGCAGAAGCACATGGTGCATTTTTCTGTAATCAACACAATACACTGAAAAGTACAGTAGGCCTACTGTATCACACACCTGCGTGACAATGACATGCTTTAAAAATAAAATTTTACCTTAAAATTCTACTCTTAATGCTAATGCATTGATTCTGATGACAGCAAAATGGAAATTATAATAGCCATTAATTCTTACCTTTTTCATCATTTTCAGGTCTTGCTTCAGATTGCCACCAATCAACTCCATGTTCACATCGGTAAATCCTTCCATTGTATTGACGATCAAGAGAATCAGTCCAGTGCCTGATTTGATCTGATCACCTGACGCGCTGACAGTCGCTGTATCCTGTACTCCTCAAGTTCTGTCACTTCTCGTGGTGGTCGAGGAGTGTCTATACAGCGACTTTTACAGTAAGGGGATTATCTGTAACCCCACCCACTATCGCAGAGGCCACTCCCCTAAACGCGGTCAAGCGTGATGGCGCCAATATTCTCTTCCTGTTTTGGTAATAAAATCGAGTCCATACAGTTTAAAACTCAAAAATGTTACGTGTTCTCAAATCGAATGAAATAGTGTTCTATCACATGATGATTGATGTTTAAAATTATTAGAATTAGCGAGTAAATTAAATACGGATGTGTGCTTAGTATGATGTTTTCGAGCTTTGAGATCCTTCCATTAATCTTGGTCAGCGTTGACTACCCTGACGTATTTTTAATGTTCAGACAAACAAACGACCCTTGAGAATCAGTATAGACGCATGTTGTTTTACTCGGAAAGGTTAAAATATTGGGAGGGCGTCAATTTCCGTGTACACGTGGAGGTTTGCAAGTTGGAGAGGCGAGATTTCTTTGTAGGTGTTAACACTAATATCGTATCGTGGTATTTACGCGTGCGAAGCTCTCACCTCTATCTCATGGAAATTAGCTCTCACGATGAGCCGCACGCGCTTGAAACAGTGAGAGGCGATGGCCCAGCATATTCTTTTGAAGTCTCTCGGTCGTTGACTGCGAGTTAATTCTGACAGGTAACAAAGAAATAAAACACAGAAAGTAGCAAAATGCTCCGTTCCCACGATCTCAGAGAACAGAACCATGCATCTTATCCCACGCTCACACTTCACGTGCAGTGGCAAGAAACGTAATTCAACAAACATCCCAAAACAGAAACAGTTTTAAAGCGAACAGCAGTGCGCATTGATCAAATGTGTTATTCGCTTTACTGAATTCGAATATGAAGTGCACTTTTATCTGTGCCAGCAGACATTGTTATAGCAGTCACAGCTGAAGTAATGTCCGTTGTCTGTTGACATTCCTGTAGGATGTACGATATTTTTTCACAAAGATTAGACTTGCATCAGAACATTTCACTTTGGCAAAATTTCACATGAACACACCTTTCACATCAATTCATGCACCGGTTAAGATGTGCCAATATTAATTTTATTTAGGAAATCTAATTTGAAACTTCAAAGTAGTAAAGGGAAGTCGAAAAAGAATGATGAAATATTTCGTTATGGACTATGGACTGACGTTTAGCTCCCTCTGAGATTTAATAAACAGTGAAATTAATTATGTTAATTGTCTGATTCTTTGTGCTGTGTCCGATAAATTGCATCGGTGGCATAAGCAAAGCTTGTTAGTGTATTTGGGTAAATGTGAGTATTTTCTCAGCTTTGTGCACGCTTTGGTCCTGGAACGCATCAACAAAGGTAAAGAGGCAGGTCTTTCATAGAAAATTTGTAATCAAACGAATTTGCACCCCTTATGTCTTTCTGGCCATCTCTTTCCCATGGCGGGTGAGCCTTTGATCCTGGTGCCTGCGACATCAAACAGGTGCCACCGCTGGAAGTGAGGGGACGTGGCGCGTGTCCTTTACGCACCTTCTCCTATAATGTATGCGGCACGCGTTCGCAAAAAAAGACAAAAGGGAAGCGTGAAGTGTGGATTTCAAAATGAAGTGGCAACCATGCCATTATACTGTGCTAAGTGAGAAGGTAATGTAATTTGATTTTTTCAAATTTCCGACATGATATGTGTATCCAAGCAACGAGCGCACGATACTGTGCGATTGACCTGTATGAACTACATAATATATTGCAAGAGCCACATGCAGAGAAAACACAAAAGCCAAGCTATGACTTCATTAAATTTCTCATATACATGACAAATCAATTGATTTAGTACAAATGCCTGTTCATATAATCTAGTGATGTAAGTATTACTAAAATAGAATTTTAATAGAAATTGTTGTACACATTTTGTCTTTTATGTGAAAAATTGCAAGCTTGTTACACGTCACCAGAGTATATCAATAATCAGACAACTTTCTCATTAAAAGAGAGATGAAGATCTGGGATATATTTCTCTATTTACAAACAATGTATGAATTACATTACGTTTCAGAATCAGGGTCTCCACACTGACTGGCTGTTTGTGGGGGGTGCAAAAGCGTCTCTGTGGGGGCGCTGGGGAATGTTGGGGTCTCCATGTGCCAGTGGCACTCTGTTGCTGGGGTGGGTTTTGTTCCTGGGGGAGGAACAGAGCTGCTCTCTGCAGTGCCAGTTGTGTCTCAACAGCTGGGCAGACTGGGACAGAGTGTGGAGAGAGTGAGTGGTAATGGGAGTTCTGGAGGTTTGGCATCCTTAATGCCTAAGACGCAAAGATGTTACAAAACATTGTGCGACCTAATTAAGACTGACGTTGAAATTAAGAATTATCCAACAACTTCAAAATACATATACAATGATTTCGAGCGTTGTTATCCTTCCTTTATTCTATTTCAGTATTGGCTAAGCTTTGATTTTTTTGTAAAAGCGTAACAAAATGATCAAATACACACGACCTATCAGAATCATTGTAAGCGTGTCTGTTCTGGGAGTCGGACGGATTAAAGTATTGGAAAGCGCCATAATTTCCGGGTACAAGTGAATGTTTGCAACCCGGAGAGGGACGGGCTCTTTTAGGTGTTAACACTAATATCGCGTGGTGGTATTTACGCGTACAAACTTGTCACCTCTACCTGATCGAACTGAGTTCTCACGGCAGCCATGCACGTAGGGAGAGAAAGAGGCAATCGTCTAGCAATTCCTTTGAAGTCTCCCGGTCATTGACTACGAGTTAATTCTGACAGGTAACAAAAAGATAAAACACAGAAAGTAGCAAAATACTGCCACGACCTGAGAGAACAGAACCATGCATCTTATCCCACGCTCACACTTAACGTGTAGTGGAAACAGTAGCGTATTACCGTATGTCCAAGAACAGAAACAGGTTTAAGAGCCAACAGCAGTGCATATTGATTATGTATGTAAACATTATTATGTTTATTTTCTTTTCTTTTTTTTCAGAAGATGTACCAGTCCTAGCAGTAATTTAGGTATCATCAGTATCATCATCATATATATCATCATATATATTCACGTACCTACATATGATAATTATTTTTCACAAACATTAGACTTGCATCAAATCATTTAACTTCCTCATTATTTAAAGATGTACACATCATTCACATAAATGCATATAGCTGTTAACATATGACATTTTTTTAGGGCGATGAATATAAAACTTCCAAACAGCAAAGGGACGTTGATGAATGAAGAAAGATTCCGTTTTTGGAGTATGGACTGATGTTTAGTTCCGTTTGAATTTGTTAAATTAAATACAATGGAATTAAGTATTTATTCGCCTTGAGTTGTTTGTGTTGCTTAAAATAAATTATGTTTTTGCAATAACAGGGTTGTTGGCGTCCGTAAACTCTTTAGTATGCATGTAAAAATTTCCAGGATTTACAGAGAAGTGGGGACGCTTTGGTCACACAGGGCATCGATGAAGTTCAGAATGAAGTCGTCAACAGAATATTTCCGAATCTGAACCTCTCATTTCTGTCCTTCTTGCCATCTCTTTCCCATGGCGGGTGCGCCTTTGATCCTGGTGCTTCCGACATCAAACAGGTGCCACTGCTGGAAGTGAGGAGACATAGCGCGTGTCTTTTACGCACCTTCTAGAATTTATGCGGCACGCGATGGCATTTGACAAAAGGAGGGAAGCGTGAAGTGTGGATTTCAAATTGAAGTATAAACGCCGCCACGCAGCTACGAAGTCTGACTAAAATGTAAATGAACTGTTTTTAAATTTCCGAACTGATGTGTGCATCCATGAACTGAATGTATAAAAGGAAAATAGCGATACTTAGCTAATCTACTTCTACAACTCTCTTAAGGGAGAAACTGCTACACGACATTGTACCTTTGAGCTGTAGAACCACCTACTGTATTGCCACTCCCACAAACGGTGAAACACACAAAGATCACTGGAATAAAATTTTTATATAAGTTCTTACATAAATAGTTGCACATAGAGGAAATATAAAAATAAATATTATGGCTTCTTTACATTTCCTATATACATGACAAAGCACTTCATTAGATTTGATAAAAATACAAATATACTATTATAATGTTAGCATTTCCAACAGAGAATTTCAACACATTTTTACTTTGTCAATTCAAATTCCAGGAATCAGTGGATAAATTTCACCAGGGTGTCATAACATGTTGGAATTAACAGCAAGAGATTAACAGCCTCTTGGAATTAACAGCAAGAGATCTTATTGTTTCTGTTTACAACAGAGCTTATAAATTACTTCTGTACACTACAGTATCTCAGTCCACTTTGAAGCCAGTCTCAGCCTTCCAGGTGGTTTCAGGACCAGGGTCTCCACATTGACTGGCTGTTTGTGGGGGGTGCAAAAGCGTCTCTGTGGGGGCGCTGGGGAATGTTGGGGTCTCCATGCGCCAGTGGCATTCTGTTGCTGGGGTGGGTTTTGTTCCTGGGGGAGGAACAGAGCTGCTGTCTGCAGTGCCAGTTGTGTCTCAACAGCTGGGCAGACCGGGTCTTGGACAGAGTGTGGAGAGAGTGAGTGGTAATGGGAGTTCTGGAGGTTTGGCCAGGTGGTGTCAGGTGACGGGAGAGGGTGAGAGTCAGCGCTCTCTCCACCTGCTTCCCCTCCCCATCGTCCCGCAGGAACTGTGTGGCTCGTTGCAAGCAGGCTGAGAACCCGTCCTGGAAGTGTTGCTGCTGCAAGCCTTCATCTGTTCCTCTGTGCCCAGCCTTCTGCAGGAAGTGGACTGTGTGCTCCAGGATCTCTGCTTTCTCCACTCTGTGACTCTGCAGGCCCTGTGAGAGGGAGGGAGGGGTTAGTCTCCATGTACACTACACTGGGAGAGACTGGGAGTCTTTAAGGTGACACCGATTCTGAGAAACAGAGAGGGGAGATGCTGCTCACCTGGTGCTGTGGCCCCTGCAGCAGCAGTGCTCTCAGACTCTCCAGACTGCGGTTCATTCTCTCCCTCCGACGCCTCTCCACCTGGGGTTTGAGGAGCTGCACAAATACAATGATACCAGGTGGGGAACAATGAGAAAATATTTCATGATCAGTGTTTTGTGACATGTCTGTCATCTGGAATCTAATCAACCATTTTGGAGGCAAATCCACATAGCCTTGTGTGAAACTGGCATGAAAATACTGCTCTCAAGAGCAGACATTGTTTTCAAAACACTAGATTTGATTTGAGACATAAATTAAGAATTATTTATCAGCTGAAGGTGCAAGGTAAGAATATATGAAAAAAAGTTTAAGTGTTCGGAACTTTCTCATTATATTTGTGCCAGACAAAGAACATCAAAGACACCTGCCTTAGGAAAATTGTTGAATACAGCAGGATTTGCAAAGGTATTATTGTTAAATAATGTGTGACAATTGCAAATTTATCCTTACTCTACTGCTCAAGAAGCAAACTGTTTATATACTGTATATATATATATATATATACATACATACATACATGTAATAATATACATGCAATAATATAACATGTAAAAAACATCCAAAATGTAAATCCAGTGTATGTAGGCTTATGTAACTGTGTGCTGTAGTTATTTTTAAGAAAAATTTTGAGCAACTCTGACAGCAATGTGTTTGCATTTCCTAAACAGCTCATTTTAATCTCTGATCATTTTGAATTTGAAACTCTGTATTTACCTTTCTGGTGGTTTCCATGTCCTCTCGCTGTCTAGCCTCATACAGCTTCATGTTTTGGTAAAGCTGAATTGCTGGAAGCTGTGTGCGTCCAGTGTCTGTGCCTGGTCTCTCGTTTTCTTGCCCGTGTCTCCTGAAGCAATTAGCAACGGTCTCCTCAATGTTCTGCGAGGACAGCGGCTCAGCCGACTTTAAATAGTTAGGTGAGCTGCAGCGACTCCCCCCACTTCCTCGAGAAGCCCCGCCCCTTATCCTGTCAACAGTCCCCCATAGGGTGCTGGAAGTAGTACAGAATCAACCATAAAACGTGATTCAATGAAGTTAACTATTTGGAAGTACTGATTCTTTAAAAATACAGAAGGAGATAGAAACATATTGGAAAAAAATCTAGTGTACCCACAGACAGAAGGAACAAATTTACACCTTCTTCATGGATATAATTATTTTTCTCGCCGTAATAAGCAACCACTTGAGTCTCTGAAACTGTCGTTTGGGGAAAAAATCTAATTCATGTGGTCCCGTTGAAAATATGACAATAGCATGGCACGTGTACGAAACTGGAGTGAAAAATCAAGGCACCTCAACTTTCGAGTGGACGCAGAAGCCTGAGAACGCAGCTGAGAGAACACCCTTATGGCACTAGGGTGTGAACGCGTGTAGCAGTCAGCTGCAGCTTCCTTTGAATTTTCTGTAGTTGAATCATCGCTGGTCATAAGTAAGATACGATTATAAATCTGATTCATTCAATTGATTCATGATCAAAAAGAATGACATGTAGCATATTTCCCGCTCAAACGTCTCCTGTTAGAACAAAGTAGCGTGTAACATTTAAAGTAGAGTGAAACAGCAAAAACAGTGTGTTAACCCCTTCACAGAAACCATGGCTCCTATGCTCTTTGCCAACATTGATACATATGCAAACAACAAGTAATTAAATGTAAAATAAATAAAAGTACCAAATCGACCATTATGCAAAATAAACAATCCATTCAATTTTACTTAATACATAGGCCTAATTACCACCAAGCGACCCACAGACTAAATTAGAACGAAACCTTGGAAATTATCATTTTACTTGTCAACAAAATATTAAGCATTTCGTAATACATGACACGCATCCTCCACGCCAGCAGATCATATCTGAACCATTTGAGCATATTCACGATCGCTGTCAAACCTCATTCAAACCTAAATATTTATTAAACCTTATGCAACATTTATTATTTATTATTATTTAAATCTTACGCAACAAAAAAGTTTGACATGCGAGCTGTGACAACATGTTGCTTGGAGAACGATTCTCTGTAAATAGGAAACAACTGAAACTGCGAAACATATAACAATCGACCCTTCGTATCGCATGAACTAGAAGACAAGAATTTTTAATGAATTAATTCGACACTTTTAATTAGAGCTGTTCATCATTAAGAATACCATAAAGTGGTAATTCAAGGTGGGAGGGTCATCTACACCTAAACAAAACAAAAAACAGCTCTGTCTCTGCTTTTAGTTTAATGGCGGGTTGCATACCGCCTGCAGTTGGACAGCGAAGAGAGCCCCACATTTTTGTACCTCTCACCTTGCTCTTCCGCTCTGGCGCTTTCCCATGGCTGTCGGGACCTTTGATCCTCTTGCTGCCTGTGTCGTCAAATCTGTGCCACCGCTGAAAGTGAGGACACATGGCGCATGCCTTTAGCACACCTCCTCCAACGTGTGCAGCATTAGAGGTGAGAAATGACCAAAGGAAACCGCGCACACTTCAAACTGAAGTGTGAACAAACTCATTCAAGTAGCGAGAGGCTGGAAAATACGTTGTTTCAAGAAATGTGTTCGGATACTCTTAACCGGTTTATCAGAAGAATCCTTAAGAAACTAAGCAAGCTATTCAATGAACTGAAAACATAAAATTTACATAAAACATATTACGTGTTAAATCCAAGATCACCAGGGTCTGCCCTACTTGAGGAAGATACTTCAAGAGCTGCTCGGGTGTTTTCATTATTCCTCCACTTTTTCCAGTTTTTGCCTCGCCGCCATCATCCTGGCTTGCCTTGAAGGGCTCAAAAATATGCATTGTGCTTAACCCTCATTGTTTTCCATCTTCTTTAATCCATGAAACATCTGATCATTTCCCACTCTGACCCGGTAACAACGTTCCAGACCTGTCGCATATCAGCTTGATCACTGCAACACTTCATATCCTATTTATTTGACTGACTGTCATTACCGGACAAGTAATTAGTCCTGAATGACGTTTGTGGAGACTATATACAGTCAAAGAGAACATGGACATGAGAAACAAGAACAGCAGCAATAAAATAAGTCATGGTTTTACAAATAACAGATGTTTATTAATTAATATACCAGTCATACATCACTGCACAAGTATGTGTGTGTGTGTGTGTGTGTGTGTGTGTGTGTGCCTCTTGGATTCAAGACAATGTCCAAAGCCCTGCACCGTACCAGGCAAGCAGGGAGCTCAGTTATAGCGCAAAGAGTGGCCACCAGGGCCCCTGTCCCCACCCCGGGCCGTCAGTGATTGTCCATCCTCCCCTCGCCCCTGGGCGGTCACTGCTTCTTCTTCACGACGTGCGCACAATCGTATTTGCCCCTGACAACGGTGAGCTTGACCCCGGGCAGGTCCTGCGTGCGGCCCCCCTCCACCAGCACCACGTTGTGCTCCTGCAGGTTGTGCCCTTCCCCAGGAATGAAGCACACCACCTCCTTGCCGTTGGAGAGGCGCACCCGGGCGCATTTGCGGTTGGCGGAGTTGGGCTTCTTGGGCTTGCGGATCATGGTCTTCAGCACCACCGCCTTGAGCTGGGGGCGGCCGAACGTGGCGCCGGTGCGGGGGGGCGGGGGAGGGGGTTTGCCGCGGCGGTGCATTTGGTTTAGCGTGGCCATGGCTCTGCAGAGGACAGGCTGAGACCACGGGGAGAGAGACTGCGGCACTGCAGGGAGGGAGGGAGAGAGGTCACGTACCACGCTATGCGCAGCGTACACATTAAACGTTTTACCTTCGAAACTTAACAAAACCTTTCGATGACTTTGGGTATGGTCAATGAATACCTTTGGACACGTTTCTCAAGCTTAATGCTTAACACTCTTTCCTAGAGTTCGCTTTCAGATGCAGCTCTGATCAAAGTATATGAAAATAGCAGATGAAAAACGTTTATCAATAATATGCTGTCAATATCCACATCTTAATCGTTTAGAGTAGAAGACATGTAAAATACAAGAAATTTCTTTTTTGTCATTATTTTTTAACAATTTGTACAGGGAAGGGTGAAAGCTAATTTACAATCAAATATGACCACCAGCAAATTGACCGAATTTATGTTAATAACAATTAATTTCATTTTTTTAAACCTCACTGTCACTTGGAAGGATTATGCTTCAGAGGGTAGTGATGTAACTGGGATCTGACAAGGATGTCACTCCGACACACCCACCCTGCAGCAGAGATGTCACGACCGGTCTCAGGCTCCCGAGGAAAGCCATCCTCCAGCTCCTGAAAACAACACAATCCAGTCACACATTCCATCCCATGTACTTCACCCAAAGCAAAATGGACAGCCAGCTAGTTAGACAGCTAGCAACACCGCTATATGTTCCGTGCAAATTCAGTAAATTGTAGAAATAGAATATTGACAAATAACAATATGAGCTCTACAGACTCCATTTAAAAATATTTTTACAATACCAGCTATGTGCCTAATGATATGTTTTCCACCGGTCACCTTGCTTTCTACGAACTAGCTAGTTAACGTTACACAAACTCAGACTACACCTAGAGCCCACTACGTACCTGGTTATAAAGTCACTCTGAAACCTCTGGATGGAATATTGTGTTCTGAGCTGAATACTTTATGCTTTATTTTTTAAATGACAATGTCAGTAACACAGAGAAGACATCAAAAAAGGAAACACCACACGACTGGCGCAGGCATTTATCTCCTTTGGCGCTCCTTGATGACGTCGAGGAAGTGCTATCGTACCAATTCCTGTTCCGAAGATCTGTCGTAAATGACTTTGGCGGTCACGTAGTTTTGGCTAGTAAGCATTAGTCCTAAACCAGCCTCTACCCTTTCCCTGAATCACATCTAGATTTCCGATTATGGTTAATGAACTGATCCAGAAATGTCCCCTCACCCTGTACCCCGAGCTAAAACTGGAGAGTGTCCAAGACTTCTGGTTTCGTTAGATCTTGCTCGCTAACAGCGTCATCTAACGGTATCTTGGGTGCATAACACATTGGTTATGCCAGGTTATATTGAAATTAGTGGATATCTTAAAAGGAATTAAACATTTTGGCAACCTGTTACACAATGGCAAGATTTATTTCCAACTGCTCATCAGGTGGCAACAGAGTTGTCATAACTGATAGGTTTGCTGCATATGTGCTGTCGATCTAGCCAGTGGATTAACTAATTTAAACTAATAAACTAATGTAATCCTTGTTCTGCTCCAATTAAATTAAAGGCAACCACCTAACGTCATATCTTAGGTCAGGTCTAAAACATATTTTCCCCCGACTGCTGTTACCCGACAATATATTCCATCTTAAACTATCTCCCTCTAACTACCGTGGAAGCACTATAGTTCAAAAACAACGACTTAAATCGAAAACAAGCGGGACTCGACCGACCTCTGCGATCGTGGTTACTAAATATTTCTGCTGAAATGCAGTCTCAGGGACTTCTTGACCGCTCACCACTACGCAATAAGATGTGTGATGGAAAAATGCACAATTGATAACTGGTCACGTAGACCCTTTTCATAATTCAACTGCGAAAACAGGTGTATTTCACCCTTTTCAATGTGCGCTGCTACGAAGAATGAATGAAGAAACACCTTTTCATCGGTTGTGTATTCAGGGTTGTTTTTGTCTTTTCCCACAAGGGGGCGTAATTTACAACGTAATTTTAATCTGTACAGAATAACATCACAGGTTGCATTTGAATTTTTACAGGACTATTGTCTCTTGGATTGGTTATTGCACACAGGCATAAAACAAATCCTTTGTGTGAAGTAATAATGTTTTTTCATGCCTGTAGTGTTGTGGTAAAGTACAGGCTCATAATCCAGAGACTGCAATTACCTGCTGGGGACTGCTGTTCCTTTCTGCAAGGGCCTTGCAGAAGAACCTCAGTAAATTTCCAGCAGAATACATGGGAAAAAATGTAGCAGTTGTCAGCTGTGTACATGGAGCATCTGCTAAGATAATTGAATAATTACCAATATGGAAATGTACAGTATATAAAAGCTGATTATTGTAGCAAAGTGGTCTTACTGTTGATTTGTGCAAAACCCCTTGTTTGTATGTGTTTGATATTTGTTAGTTTTTTTTTTTTTTTGCCGATTAGCTGCTTTGAGGTTTTTCTGCCAAACCTCAGTGGGTGCTAATATTTTCCTATGAACCGTACAGGTGGATCACCTGTTTCTGCTCATATTAATACCTGAATGGAGCCTCATTCTTTGTCTCATCCTCATTGTGTGGCAAAGAGATGGGAGCCATTCTACTTGACTCTGAGCCCAACGTACAGCTCTCTCTCACTCATTCACCTGTCTCTATTCACCTGTTGCTCTGTATTTTTCATGCATTTTGTTGAGAATGAAACTGTAATATTAAATGACAGCAGAAAAACAGTACACTTGCTCTCTCCCGGGCTGTACCTTGCCTGAGAGCAGACACGCTTTTGAATTTAAATCATCTTAGTTTTATAGTTGTTTACATCTTTGTATGTGATGCTTAATTTCCATTTGAAAAATATGTCTTGAGCAGCGGTACATTAGAGGCACTCAACAAACTAAGTTTCTTCCTCCTCGTCCTTTTCTTCATCTTCTCCGTCTCATTGCTATTATCATAATTAATCGAACCTCAGCCGCAAGCGGCGTGGGAGTGTTGAAAGCAGCACCTTTGTGAATGAGTAAGGATGATGAATATGAGACCTTTCAGCAAATGAAAGGGGAGAGACACACAAAGAACATTTATGAATGAGGAGCAATGATGGGTAAGATTGATAAGTGTTATATCCCCCTCCCAAGGTAAGCCAGGGGGAAGACAGAGCGAGAAGGGATGCAGGAATGGAGGCAGAGAGAGAGGGGCGAAACAGGAACGGAAGGACTGAGGGCCGAGAAAAGAACAGATGCAAGGGAGGAGAGAGAACAGAGCGATGAGGATGGTGTGGGAGGGGAGTCAGAGGAGAGGGCTAATGAGTAAGACGAGAGGAAGAGGAGAAGGCAGGCATGTTAAAGGGACAGAGATGAAAGGAGAGATACACAAACAGGGGGGTGTGTGGGAGGAGGAGAAGAGGTGATGGAGCGTATGGAGACCTCCTCATGTCAATGCAAGTGCCCCTGCTGCAGCATTAGCAGCCCTTTGTGCTGTTTTTCTCCCTTTTCAAAACAGGCTATTTTTACACCTCTTCAGGGCTGAAAGCCTTCTGCCTTTCACAACGACAGAATGGAGGGAAAGAGACAGAGAGGGAGGGAGAGAGGTGGGGGGGATGAGTCTCTCTTGGAGGGGGTCAGAGAAGAGGGAAGTGAGAGGGTGGACGTTATTTTGGGTAGGAACTGGAGGAGGGGGTGTAGAGAGCTCATACAGATGAGCGCCGGATTGGATGAGGGATTTGGTGAATGAGCAGCAGCCGTTTTACTGAATGGAGGACTGGAAGAGGGGGTGGAGTCCAAAAAGGGGGAGATTTGACTGCACAGCAACACGGACTCATATTTGTCTCTGTTCCCACCAATCAGAGAAAGAGAAAAGAGAAAGCCACGTAACACCATCTCAGTGATCACAGCCTGGCTATTAAAAAGGATCGGCACAGGCAAGCCTGACTAGCCAGGGAAGGCAGGCTCCGTGACCACTACAAAAAACAGTTTGAGACAGAGATTCACTTTCCAATCGCAATGAATATTCTCGTGCGGCACAAATGTTTCCTGAAACAGATAGTTTCTGCTCTCCTCCATTTCTCGAAGGTGACCGATTCAGAAAAGATGTCAACCATGCTGGGAGAGAGGCTCTTTAGCAGCCTATTGTGTGGCCACATATCAGAGTCTGAGGAGAACACAGTGAGCACACTGTACTGCAGGTACTGCAGACACGTCCAGGAATAGTTCCGTTATATAACCATTGTGATACCTTTTGCCACTATTGCGGATCAACAATTTTTCATAAATATGTTATATTATTCTTTCTATTTACTTAATACACAGTCTATGTTCTATACTGTATTGCTGTACTTGTGGTTACACTTTGTATTGTTGGTTAATACGTTGTTGGATCATCTTTTCAATAAAGCACCACTGAACTGCCCTGAAATTAACTGAACTGAATTTACTGAGAGAAAGAGAGACAGTTTAGTTTGTATATGGATATATTTGTGCTTCATATTCTACTAGTAAGTTATAGTATCAGCTAATTACATTCTGTGCTGTACATGACTGCTTTGGAAACACTGCTTTGGTTTGTCTTGCCAGTAAAGCACCACTGAATTGAATTGAGACAGAGAGAGAGAGAGGGAGGGAGACAAGCTGCCAAGTCCGCGGACAGGAAAGTCCATATAAGGAGTGTGAGTGGGGCGGCGTTGTGGCGCGCTGTGGAAATCGCAGGTACGCGGAGTGTGTGTGGGTGTGTGAGTGAGAGAGGGTGAGTGGGAGCGTGCATCTGCCAGTCACAGCCTGCAAGACTGCCGGAGCCGGTGGGAGGGAGGCGGCTTGTGTCCTGTGTGAATGTCTCTGAGCTGGGAGAGTGCGTCAGACTGAATCAGATGCCTGCCTGCTCACTGCCTGCGTCAGTGCTGCAGACACAGCTCCTTGGCATGATGGAGACAGGGCAGAGAGATAGAGACTGGCAGGAAGAGGGAGAACGGCAGGCGGAAGGACAGGTAGAGACAGGCAGAGAAGAGAGGCAGAGACGAAGACAGAGATATAGAAAGCGACTGGAGAAAAACCTTGTTGGGTACCAGGGAAACTGGAAGACAGTGACTTTTGACTGGTAAAACCAATTTATTTCACCTTAGTCTTTCACCAAAGAACACTAGTGGGGGTACTATTTAAGTTAAAAATATATAGAGAGAGCAAGCGACTTTAAAAGTAAAAAGAGAGAAAGATAAAAGGTGTAAAGAAAGGCAGACAAGAGAGAGAAACCTGAATAAGAAAACGAGGAGTGACAGATCAAAGAGAGAGAGAAATCTGGGGGAAGAACAGTCCTCCAAATGTGACATCACAACTGCTTAGGGAGGACACAAGGACACTGAGGAAGTTTAAGTGCACTTTAATATAAATGCATTTGATTAACACCCAAATACACTTATCAGCGACAACACAAGAGC
Source organism: Megalops atlanticus (assembly GCA_019176425.1). Classification (NCBI taxonomy): domain Eukaryota; kingdom Metazoa; phylum Chordata; class Actinopteri; order Elopiformes; family Megalopidae; genus Megalops; species Megalops atlanticus. Next base: position 22,055,737 of record CM032877.1, on the reverse strand, counting down.
AATGTTTTTCACAATGTCCATTCTTCAGAAATATCATAAATAATTCCTCTATATTTCTCTCCTATAATAAAAATGTTGATATGTACAGATATATATGATTATAGCTATAAATATATGAATTTGTACAACCAATTTGTTACACAAGACAGGAATTGCTTTACTGCATATACATATCCAGAAATATATGTATCCACATTTAACAACATTCCTTTAAAATTTTCACACATACAGTAGTAGAGTTTTGTAAACTTTTTTTTCTCTTAAAGATAGCAGTAAAATAGCTAGAACATAGGAATCAATCCTTTACTTTACCGTAGACAACTCTACGTTAGCGTGTTGACACCATGAGAAAAGCAGAACCTTTCCCATGCCGTGTCACTTGATAAATAACTAAAGTTTTTTTCCCCACTCAAGAAAAAATGTATCAGCCAGCCAGTGACATCCCCTGTTTCCTGGATCCCCATCAATAAAATGAGAGTTCACTGGGTCACCAGGTTAACAGGCGAGCAAAAATCATGGGACACTGCATTCATTACGAATACCGGTGTCCCCAAAATCCATTCAGCATGACCTTCCAGGAGCGCCTGTGGAGGCTCCACGGTCTTAACATCCCAGATGGCAAGCAGAACTAAATGTTCACTGCAGCAACCCTGCACCACATGCTTTGCAATACCAGACAGGGTCTGTAGGTGGCAGCATTCTCTGCAATACCACAAGAGAGCAGCAGACCCAAGGCAAAAGAGGAAGTCAACACCAAATTTCACCAGGTGTATCTGCAAAATGTACACCTGAAAAATATAAGGTATGCCTCCTCTCAATTGGAATACAAACACAGAAAACATGTTTACAGCACGTCACACAGGTTTCAAATGAATGAGTAGTGCAGCTAAAGTCCAGAAATTGGAGATATTGAAAAACTCTCTTGCAGTCACAAACTCAAAGCTTTGAAGGGAAAAAGTCTGTGAAAATGATTTCACCTTTAACCAATTTCAGGTTGTAAGATGATAGTTGAATGCCTGAGGGCCTCACATTAGGGTCAAGGTTTGGTGACATAGTTGGACGCTTTAAAACTGTCGTCCCCAACTGTCACTGTGCTGTGAGTTTTTGAATTGAATTGACTTGAATTGTGACACCTGAGCCAATCAGTGTGGCTGTTCAGAGCCACTCACATTCATTAGTGTTCCCCCAAAGACTTTGTGCTTTAAGCTTGTGTTGCTGCCTCACAATTCTAGAGCAGTAGACAGTTTATTGTTTTCTAACATTTAAATAGCATTTTTTTAAAAAAGAGCATGTTACAGTTTTGCAGCCAGCATTCCTCACTATGAGTGAATACAAAGACGTCTGTACTTTAAAGTGCGCATACAAGGTAACCCTACCCCACCACAAGTCTCTAAGCTAAATCAATCTTGTGCAACAGAGCAGAGTGTGACAGCCAAAGCCGAACAGTGCTTTGGTGCTTTGGATGCACTGTCATCTTAATCCAAATAAATATAGATTAATAAATAAACCCATTAGACAAGCCATGATTGCATTGCCTAAATAGATATATCAAATAAATGGCATTTTGGCTTTTATATACAATTTGTATATAATTCTGCAATAAATCATTTTCACTTTTCAGGAAAAGTAGTGCCACAAAATATGACAATGTGCCATACGTAATGAAGTAAGTCACAGACTTATTTTAGAACGGAGGATCACTTCCACTCCCATCTGAAAGACAAGAGAGAGAGAGAAAAGGAGGGAAAGGGGTCAGTGTCAATCAACACATCATCTGTCTGCTTTTATCAGTATTGCGTAGTTACATGTGTATTCTTCTGAACTACTGAATCTAGCCATTAAGCATTACACTTAACACGGAGTTTGTGTTAAAAAGGCATGCTCAGAGAAAAAGCAAAATGCAGAGAGACTGAGATGCTTGAGGAGAAGTGGCAGGCTGCTCTCACCTTGGCAGAAGTGCTGTGGCGAGGGGTCACGGTGGAGTTGATACAACTCAGGTTGTTGCCCGGGGACAGGGGCGATCGAGGCTCCTGCCCCAAACACGGGTTCCAGGGTGGCCAGCTCCCCAAGGAGGGACTGGGCACGAGGCTGACCGGGCATGGTGGGACTGACGGGCGTGGCAGGGACAGAGAGGGCCGAGGGTGCCGTCAGCAGAGCAGGGCATGCTGGGATAGAGGAGGACGAAGTGTCCATTTCCATCACGCCTGCTTCTGCCCCTGCCGTAGCTCCGCCCACAGCCATGCAGTTACAGTGCGCCGATTGGACGCTACAAAGGTGACTGGCGCCAGTTGAGGCCCCCCCTTCAAAGGAGGGGCATGGGCTCCAGCACTCTGGGGTAGGGGGAGAGGGTGGGGGTGAAGAAGGAGAGGGGGAGGAAGGGTGCGGAGACAGGGGCGTGGAGGAGGAGGAGCAGAGGAGTTCTTGGAGGAGGGACTCTAAAACACTCTCTTCAAACAGAGAGCAGTCATCTGGAAAAAGGGGCGAATCCAAACCCCTCCAGGGCTTGACGGGGTAGGGCTCGCCCAGTGGAGGAGCTGAGTCCTGCACTGGGGGGTGGGCAGTGTTGGAAGGGAAGATGGAGGAGGAGGGGGTGCATTTGGGAAGGAGGGGGTTAGAGCAGAACCCATCAGCCAGAGAGCTGATGTGCTGAGCCAGGAGTGAGATCTCAGCTCGCTCCTTCTCCTTCTCCATCTGCAGAGAGAAAGGAGTCCGGCAGTACTGCTCGCCCGGAGAGGTCTCTGGTGTGAGGAGACCGTCGGGGGGGTAACAGAAGGCCCCTTGAGGGACGTCCACGAACAGTGGCCCCCGGACCTCAGGGAGTGCCATGACAGTGCAGCCGCCACCGCCTGGCGTGTCTGGGGTGGGGGGCAGTTTCTCGTAAATCGAGTTGCCGCAGTGCTCCAGTGAGACGAGCATCTCGGAGCTGGGGCAGGGGACTGAGAGCGGAAGGAGCACGGGCCTGTTAGCGGGGGTCACAAAGCTCGCTGTGGGAGGGGTGGGGGCAGCAGAGGTGGCGGAGCAGTCGGTGTAAAGCGACTCCCCGAACATGAAGGCACCTCCTCCTACCTGAGGAGTGTAAGGGGGTGTGCACACCAGCTCGTGACCCTGCTGGGGGTGGGGCATGGTGAGAGAGGGGAGGGACTGGGCAGGGGGGCAGGGGACTGTGTGGAGCGATGGGGGGAAGATGACCTGGGTGAGGAAATCCAGGTCAGATGCAGTCTCTTGAGTGGGAGAGGCCCCGGCGGCCGGACTGGCAGCGGGATCGCCGGACTGCTGTGGCGGCCGCTGCTGGCTCTGCTGCGAGAAGCTCTCTTCTTCCAGGGAAGAGAGGCTAGACCGGGGGTCACCGCCCTCTGGCTGCACAGACTCAGTAGTGGCGCCCCCTAGCTCCTCGGAGGAGCTCATGCTGGATGCGGCAGCGCTGAAGTCAAAGGACTGGCCAGACAGGCCGCTGCTGCTGGGGGTAAAGACTTGGTCTGGGCTGGACAGAGTGTCCGGTGACTGCAGACCCAGGCTGTCCTGGTAGGAGGCGCTAGCGCTCAGCACCAGGGCGAGCTGCGTCTGCTCAGTACACAGCTGCTGCCTCACTGACCAGGCCTCCGTCTCACTGAGAGAGAGAGAGAGAGAGAGAGAGAGAGAGAGAGAGAGAGAGAGAGATGGTTTCATGAATTAATTTCATTTACTCATTCATTTCATGTAAACATTTGCATTGATTTCTTGACCTGTTAAATGTAATAATACTGTTTCAATATATTATTTTGAATATATGTGGGTAAGTATGGGTAAGTATGTATAATGCAGAGGTTTGGGTTATGGTTAAAGTTTTGGCAATACATTTTAATAAGTCATGCAAATTGTACATTTGAAATGTAATTGAATTAATATGGAGGTGACAGTCTTCCAAGACTGTGTTGAGAATGTTACCTCTTCTGCATTTTCGCATCTGATTACATTGATTTAATTGTGAGTTGATAGTATGGCAGCAGTGCTACAGTGCTACAGTAACGAGGAGCAGAGCCGGTAAACCCACCTGATGACAAAGTTTCGACAGCTGATGGGGTTTTCTCCAGCTTCGAGGTGGAGCACCATGTAGAGCCAGATCCAGGAGTGATCTGCAGTCTCCACCCGAATCACCATCTCCACGCGCCCCTCGCCCCCTTCACTCACTGTGAGAACAAAAGAGATGACATGTTCGTATATGGAAGGATTAAAAAGACGATCCAACTGAGAAGTTGTGTACACATTCCACATCCTATATTCTTCATATTCAAGTAAGTTTATTTTAGTTTTCTACAGTTTTGTAACTGTAAGCGCCTGACACGTTTTGTGCGGTTGTGTATGTCTGTTTTTTTGCGCAATTGTGTGGCCAGGGTACTTACGCAGGCTACAGTGCTGCGCAGAGGCATGGGGGAGATCCTGTGGGTGCACGAGGCTATACCAGGAACGCGAGCGAAGCGTCTGCACGTCATAGCCCAGATATACACTGACACTGCGGGGACAAGAAGAGCGCACAAGTTATTCCACAGAGCCACTGCCAGGGAGTGGGTTTTTAAATCATGATAACTCACAGAAAACTTTATTTCAATAGTTTCTGAGGACGATCATTCAGTGGCGTAGAGATCGGAGCGTCCCCTCACCTGTCTTCAGCGTGCTGCAGTCTCATGTCCTGGCTGTGCCGGGAATGAAAACCAGCCAGAAAGAAGGCGTGGTCCGCAGGTGGAGTCAGGGGAGGGTTTCTGACGGGGGAGCTCGGGTGTCCTTCCAGAGGGGAGCAGAAACACAACCACACGGGATTGGAAGTCCAATAAGAGGATGCGGGTCCCGGTGTAGATAAATAGCGCGCGCGGATCAGCGCTAGCCTGCTGCCGGCGCTCTGTCGGCGGACAGATTTTGAAGTGTTGAAGCGACAGCGAAACAGGCGGTCTGGAGGGAGACAATATTTTCTCGTTATTGAAACAAACATAGCAAAGCGCAACATTTTTACGCAGTATTTTGTTTTAAGAAAACACTCATTACTTCAGCTATACTGCCCGTCATTTTGTCAGATTTACATAATAGATTGATGACCAGAAAAATTTACCTGTATCAGGCGTAGTAGTGGGCGCCAGGTTGCTCCTCATGACAAAATGGTCAGTGGGATCAATGATGTCATATACACTGTCGCCCTGAGCAACCAGATCCACCTGCATGATTAAATAAAGAGAATTCTATTGTGAACCAACGAAGTAAAGTGCCTATCTTGGATCTCTCCGGTGCACCACTTCCGCTCGCTGGTAGTGTGTCATCCACCCCGCTATCTGTACTGTATCCGTCTGTTTTTTAATTAACTGACTCATGCTGTCTCCTGTTCATCATCCGTAGGTCCGCGTAGTGAATCACGCTCCCCAACCCACTAATTCTCACAGTAACAAACGCGAATTTGACGTTCCGTGATTATAAGCCAATTAGAAATGAATCATAACATAGCTTCACGCACTCGCTCTTTCCGCGACCCCCTCCAGTGCCTGCATTTCTATAGTTGTTTTGCCGCGAGTGACTCAAACCACACATCGTTGGAGAATCGTGTCTTTAAGGTTACGCGACAGATCAATTGTTTGACCAATGAGGTCAGATCTATCAACAATCGGTACAACTTTCTGCCCATATCATTTCTGCTATTGTCGCAAACCGCCAAAAGACCCCCTGCAACTTCGCTTCGCTTCTCCAGAACGCGATATCAAGCTATCGGGTAATTAACTTAAAATAACACATTATTATTAGTATCGTTATTTTTATTTCACGTAGGCTACTCACCATAGAGTGTCCGAGATGTTCCGTAACGCTGTCGGAAAGATAGAGGAGCTTGCCCTCGCTGGTGAGCATCATCAGGAATCCCGGCAGCTCGTGCACCAATTCCGAAAGTTCGTGGAAGGACATGAATCTCGCGCTCTCTTCGTGGCTGCTGGCGGATTCTGCTTCTGTGTAGAAGCAAAACGAGGCAACATTAACAGGGTGTACTGTCTATCCGTCGCACTTGCTCTTCCGAAAAACCCTTACAGCACAATTCTTTCTGAACCTTAGTTGCACCTTACTGTCTGTCCCATCAGTTTCTTCAATTCAATAAACGTTTTACATCTACCGCCACACACATTCATGTGTGTGTAATTGCTCGCACTCCAGAATACATTCACTAATACGGAAAGACATTTCTCACAATCTGGTCCCATGATTTTTTCCCAGTTCAACTTATATTGTTCGCGCTACATTCCAGAACCTCGGACAGCGCCATAAACGATTCAGAACTTTGGACAGTGACAGCGACCATCAGCCCAACCGTATCGACAAAATGGTCCAGACGGGTAAATGGACGGTATTAAAAATGCCAGGCGGTCGACGTATATACACATGCGTATAACGTACGGTAATTTTATCTTGAGTGTTCAGCTAAACGGAGTCTCGAAGTACACCTGTTGACTCCATGCATATTTAAAGAACCGGAGTGAGGTCATGAATCACAATCTACGAAGAGACATGGCTGAAATACTAAGCGGTGAGTTATGCACTTATACTGCTCTTTCTCATCAAATGTAATGCGCCGTTTACCTTGAGAGAAGAAGACAGCCTTCCTGGTGTACATGCAGGCGAGCGACATGATGTGCAGATAGGAGAGCCGGGCTTTATCCGCATCGGGGATCGGCAGCAACTCCTTCAGGTTGCGAATCTCTGCATTGATCTGGTCTCTCCGAGCCTTAGAAGCTCCTTTCGTGGATCGGTACATTGTAGTCTGCTCAGCCGGAGTAAGAAGGAGTCGGGCTGGAGCTGCGAAGGTTGTTGGGGCGGCGTGATTGTAGAGAGCGGTTGAAAACTCTCGTTTTCTCTTTGAACTGTTGAATCTAGCCGGCAACGAAGAAGTGTTTAGTTTTTTGTATTTTATCTCTGTTGTACTTATTTCATTGTCACAGTCCCCTTACTCGTTTTATCCACTTCAGCCCCTATCTTCTGGGCTTGGCGTTAGAGCTCTGCGGTTCCGCCACAGCTCCCGGTTCGGTGAGCCGATCGGTCGCTTGATATAGCTTTCCTCCAGATTGGAGTGAGAAGGAGCCCGTTGTTGGTCGCTGCTTCTGCCTCGGATATCTGCGGTTGGCGTGTTTAGTGGAGGGACTCTGCTCGCGGATAATTTATATAGGCTGGGGCTCGCCGGCATAGGGGGGCCCCGATACGCTAGCATCCACGTAATAAGAAAGGGGGTTAAAAAAAGAAGGGGAGGGCGAGAGAGAGGGGGGATTGATACGTCTCATATCAATATTAGCAACACGACCCCCTCCCTCTCCCTCTCCCTCTCCCTCTCCCTCTCCCTCTCTCTGTCGCTCTCTCTCTATCTCTCTCTGACTCTTCTCCAACGTCACCCCTTCTCTCTCCAGGCGATGACGTAGGCGCAGAATCGGGAGCTCCGTCGACGCAAAAATCCCAATTTGGACAAAACCGAGAGAAGGGCGGAGACTCCAGACGGAGTCACCGGCCCCCCCCCACCGAACCGGGTCTGAGTTGCATACAAAACAGATAGGGAGAACTCTATCTACATCCCTACCACCGTCTGTTGCTTTCGAAATCCTCACATTCTGGATATTTCTATATCAGTGTAATGCCACCGTCTGCCTACTGTATTATCATCAGATGTTGCCTTCTCATTGGGTGCAAGATGAAAATGGGCAATGGGTTGCATACAGATTTTTTTAAATCTGCAGATGTCGGTATATAAGGTCTTAGGTGTAGTATTCCCTTGTGTTTAAACGCTCTTGCCAAGTCGTATTCACAGCTGCACGTTATGCTGTTCCTTCACCTCCCCTGAGATGGGAGTTAAAACTTCGCGCTCCGTACGGGTAGTTCAGAACAGACGCTTCACAATGGAACCACCTTTTTATGAATGGGAACGATTGTCATTTGTTTTCATTGAACCACGGGGTTGAAGACAGACAAAGCGAGAGCGATGGGGGCAGACACAAATTTTGTCGATATAGATTGAACATTTTGATTGACGTCCCATTGGTCTCATAATCTGTAGTTCCGCATAAGGGACAGCAGGGGCAAATGAAACGGTAATGAGTAAACGGTATTAAACCGTCGCTTAGCTGCGGGTTGCGCATTCTTTGTCCCCGCTATCATTTTCTACCTCCTTAGACCACTCTGTTCAAGCATATAAATATTAGAAACGATCGATAACGATTCGTAAAATATATCCCTGTTTGGGGTCGGGGAGCTTTTGCCAAAATTCATCTGGCTTTTCAATAAAACAATCTGAGAATCACGCTCACCGTTGGCCCACACAGAGGACATCCGCCCCGATCGTGTCAGCCCCCAACAGCGAGCTGCACGAGCCGAAGTCTCTGCTACCGTTAAATGAGTTATATGAGGTGAGGTTTGGGGAGGATGAGAGCTGTGTGCGAGCTGGGTATGAATCGGAACCAAATCCGTTTTCTGGAATGCATCAGAACCAATACATGTATCACTGCTCTTGATAGTTTTTAAAACCCATGGCGGTATAAACACATGAAGGGGCAATCAGTCCATTCTTGGAAGCTGTTCTTAAAAGCAACGACTTGAACGAACCGCTGATAATTGTTTGGGAAGAAAAAACAAAAGAGCTGCCATAGTATGCACCCGTGTGTCGTTTTCGTTTTTATACCAGCAAGAGTCAGTGACAAGTAATTATATTTCACGTTAGATGATTGCAATTACATTCTTCAGAGAATGTAATTCTGTTGAGTCCACGCTCTGGTTCTCCGTGTTGCTGCTTAATCGAGGCACCGTTGACCTGTTCGGCTGCCTCAAGATGTGGACAAGGATGGAGTTTTAAAAGGCCAAGACATCGGGTGCGCGTATTTACGCATGGCCACCTTGTTCTCATGTAGCAGGTGTTTTGTTTTTCAAAAGGTACGGCCGCCTTCAGGGAGCTTTCAGCATTATTTTTCAATCTATTCCATGCCCCCACGCCCCTACACACAGACACAAAACACGGCACCTGTTGGTTCAAGGGGGTGAGTAATCATTCAAAAAATAGAGGTTTTCTATTAATGCCTTGTTTACCGCTCACTGCCGAGTGCACGCGCATGACACACCCTCAGTCCCAACCCAACCTCTGGGCAATTTTTAGAAAGTGTTTGTGTTTACGTTCAAAAATAGTGCTGCAGTGCGTTGCATTCATGTTATGAGTTTTGTTCCTTCTGTGACGCCCCGTCTGGCTGGGTATGTTTCGATTTCAGGTAGGAAATTAATAGTGTCACTGCATTGATAAGCAGGGTTGCGATGTAACCTCGGCAACACCACCCAAAAGGACCTTGCCAAGGTGGCTTTAAACTCACGCTGTATTTAATTCAGCCTCATTTATCTGTTCTCCAAAGTCCTTTGACAGTTAACTACAGTATTGGTTTCGAGGAGTGAAAAGAATGCTTCTCCAAACAGTGGACTGATGTTAGTTTTAAATTGCTTTACATGCGCTTCGACGCGTGGATACGCGTGTTGCAGTGGGTGTCGCAATAATCGGTCATCAGGTGGGAGCATAGCCTCTACCTCACGACGTTTACGCCGACTCGTGCAACGAACGACAAAGTCCACCTCAAGGGTAACGCTATAAGTCTAATTCAAATAAAACCACAAGGAAAAATAATTACACACGAAAACAGAAAATAAAACCGATAAGGGGGTGGTGTTAGGGGAACTGGGTCTGTGTTTCACACACACCCGATGTTCAAACAGAAGTTTTGAGTGAGAAATAAACATTTATTGTGGGTTATGAACCTGTGTAATCAATGTTAAAATACCAAACGTTGGCATATGGTAGAGCTGGGAAACGTCGTTCATCACGCAGACTGAGCACAGGTTCACTAGTCAACGTTGTTTATTCTCCAGAAACTATCCTCCAGACTCAGAGTGAAGTAGTAAAAGTATATAATCAAATTAATAATGTCTCTTCACAATAGAAGCTCTTCAATACGTTCAGAGATTAGAGACCATTTAATTGTTGTCGTTTCAAAGGGAAAACACAAATTTGCACCACACAGTGATAATTGTGATTGAGCTTTGTGACTGTAGCAATCAAGGCCGTGGCACCGAGCACTGGTCCTCTAAATTGCCACACGATCCCACTGGATGCCCACTAAACAGAATTTAGTAGCGCATGACGCTTCCCAGACCGGAGGTTTTTTGAGATGTCATTCTGTCTAATAGCTGATTGTCGTCGGGGCCAGTTGGGGATGCGGATTTTCGTTCAATAAATGGATGTTGCTAAGAAGCGAAGAAGTCACTTCTTAACAACATCCTCCAGTGACTACCGGCGCATTCAACAGCCCCACTGAGCATTTTGGTTGTATTGTCGTTGCACAAACGTTAAAAATCCGATCAAGTTGTTTGATGGATATGTGTCGGTTGGTTGGTGGATTTGCACGGTGTCACCCAGAGGCAGATGGGTTCCCCCCTTTAAGTCGGGTTCTGCTCAAGGTTTCTTCCTTTTAGTAAGGGTGCTTTTCCTTGCCACTGTTGCCGTAAGCTTGCTCTTGGGGGTTCAGGCCCGGGATCTCTGTTGAGCTGCTTTGTGACAAACTCTCTTGTAAAATGCGCAGCTAAAAGAAATTGAATAGAACGGAATGGAGCAGAATATATTATGACTGAAAATGGCTTTATCTGTATGAATGACAACGTTATAGTTTCGTTGCAATGTGATGGCCTTCTTGAAACGTTGACATGGAGTCAAACACAGGTCGAAAATGATTTTTAAACATAAGAATGAAAACACCATGGTTTTATAATGTCAGAGTAACGTTGCAATCCGTGAGATGGATTCATGTGCATATTGAAAATGCATATTGATGAAACTATTTTAAACGTTTTGGCAACCTCATTACAATTCTGTCGACGGCATGGCATTAGAATATTGCCCTGACCAAATTTAAAGTCATGCAGTACGTTGCTAACGCACCATAGGCTGACAGCCTGTAACCACCTATTTTCCACGAGGAATCCAAATCCACATTTTCTGATCCCTGTTGTTTCGGGTTATACACTGCGCCACCGACGTACCTGTTTCCTGTACTTAAATGTGTTTTAAAGTTTTGAATGTTTTAAGGTTTTGAACGTTAGTAGGAAAGATTTCAATTCTGCCTATTTAACATACCCCGCACAAACCCAGTTCGAGAGAGATAGCGTGTGCACGCTTTGAAGAAAATAGATGTGCTGACCTGCTGCATCGTATAGTTAACCGTATAGTCCATTGGCTTAATGAATGATACTTCTGTACTTGCGAGATGTATCATAGTTGCATCCATGCAAACGGTCAAGTGCAAGTCCAACAGTGTAGGCCTATCAACACCCAGACGCAACCGCTTTGAGAATGTGCACACCATAAAATTACTTGCATCCGTCTGTGTATCGGATGTTTTCTTGAACTGTATTCATAATGTCGCTTCCTGAACAAACTATCTATTAGCGACAACTACAAATTCGTAACATCCACCGCATTTGTCTTGACTGGATTGCGTAGGCTACAGTTCCTGGACTGTATCATCATTAATCCTTACAGTTCGGCCCATGTTCCCGCAGCATATTTCGAGATCTCAGAAAAAGGAGCTCGTAATGTGAGTTCAGATTTCATTTGTCATGTGCTTCCGTGTTCACGCCGTTTCCCGACTCCCCCACACCAGTACGACCAGGGGCGCATTTCAGGATGTGGCAGATTCCGTAGCGTCGGGTTCACTCGTTATAAGTGTTAAAAGTAATACACTAATTAAACTAGATCCAACTTTTAAGTGAAACTTTACCTTCTTGGTCTTATCAAAATGAATATATCAATAGAACATCAGAATTAATGTTAGTTTAAATTTATATTAAAAGTAATACACACCCCTAAGTAATTGTAACTTGAAATTCAGGAATCAAAGGATAAACATTGAATTAATATTCATTCGATTATGTATCTGTAAGCGCTATATGTAAGAAATGCTATATTAATCAATTGATAAGATGAATCTGCTCTGTATCACTGATATGTACCATTTTGTGTCTATTTCCTCCCTGGTGGTAGGCCTATAATGCATGGCAAATGAAGACGGTGCTTCATATTATAATGCATACATTGGGAATTCGTAGAGATACTGATGTTTCTGGGATGATTGATTAGTAACAGCACACAGGGGTCAAATTTAGTCCTCTTGTTTACGTGTGGAAAATGCACTGTCACAAATTCCGGCAGACATTGGTGATTCGTAAGGACAAGGATGTTTCTCTGATGTTGTAAAGTCTCACCTGTGACAAGTTCTAGATAATGTTCTCAAAAACTTGTGTGAGACGGTATAGCCGCATAGTTTCAAATAAGTATGGTTAACGTCCCAGGTAAACCTTGTATTGACGTTATTTCATTGTTTGCATTTGACAGCGAGACAACACATTTTTAACAACGGTTGTGCACTGTCTACATACAAGCGTTGTGGCATCCTGTGATATTTGGTCAAGTGCGAAATACAAAGGGTTAAAAAAAACATTTAAAAAAAAGCCTTGACAGACATTCAGCTGTTCAGTGGAGATGGCTGCAAAGATAGATCATTCAAATTATTTAAGGCCAATATGAAGCATTGCCACTAGATGGCACTACATTGGATTTGTCTTTTTTTCCCAAAATAATTACTTTGGTACTTTTTCAAAAGATTGCGGCAAAGTGCAGATCTCTCAACACAGCAACCTAAGATGCTCACTGCAACAGCACAAGCCTTTAACAGGTAGGCCTAAAAAAAGAATAAGAGTTTTAGTCAAATCTGTCAAGCGCATCTTCGGGGTGATGTTGTGCTTAATAAATTCCTTGGAACGCATCCCCATCTGCAATGATATGTACTTTAATGTCCCTGAAATAAATGGCTTCTCCTCGTGCTTTCTTCTGCACAGCAGTCCCTCGTGACTGACAGACGTGTTTTTGCCAATGTAATTGCGTGAAAATGTACAGACAACACTTGAGAAATCTTACGTTAAAGTTATGTAACTTACCCGTGGGGTAATACATAAATCATTAGAAAATGCAAACTTCTTAGTTTGATTGTACAGCTTCTTTGTATTGTTTTCATTGTGTTGTGTGTGCATACGTGTGTGTGTGAGAGGTGTGTGGTTACATGTTTGCCTGTCTAAAAGAAACAACACGCTCTTTTTAAATTCCTGACAGTAAATAGCCTCAATTGAGAGAAAGACAGATGGAGAGAGGGGGAGAGAAGGAGGAGAGAAGTGCTGCAAAAATAGTTTTTTTTTATTATTTATGAAAAAAATGCCTGCCTCTCTCTCCCTCCTTGTCAGGTGAAGGATACTTGTTTGTTTTCAAGTTTCTCGCTCTTTTCTCCTGCATTTATTTTTACATTGAAAGAATCAAGGTCCTCTCCCCACTTCCAGAAAAAAGGAGCTAATCTGTTGCTTAGCAACGTCTCCCACTCTCGTACTGGAAGAAGCAGAGGCAACAAAGGCAAGGGTGGAGGGTGAGTGGAGGAGAGGGAAGGAGGGATGCAGAGGGAAGGAGAGGTAAGAAGAGAGTGATACGGCGGAGGAGAAGGGGTCTGCGTTGGAACAGATGATGGTCAGAATCTGATGGAAATGGAGGAGCTGAACTAGGGTGCAATGAGATAAGAATGTAGAAAACACAGTATAGAGAGCTTTCCTTTTTTAAAAGTCTGTGTGTGGATCTGTATATTTTATGTTTGTTGCAGAAGTGTGTGTGTGTGTGTGTATTTATGTGCATTTCAGAGGTTTGTGCATGGTGTGTGGGTGTTCGCGTACTGCATGCATGTGCATATGTATGTTATTTTCCTTGTGGAGTTTGTGAATATATTGTGTATATCTCTGAGGTGTGTATCTGGGGTTTGTGTGTTGTTTATTTCAGTAGAGCTTTGATTGTGTGTGTGTTTCTGCTTGCACTTGCTTGTTGTAATAGTAGTTATAAAGCCCCTTTAGCCCATATATGATCAGTGTTCCTACAGTCTCTTAAGGTACACACACTGCGTTGCACAGAAGCACTGCAGCAGCCAGGGGACCAGATGTCCAAACGCGTGACCACACATCCTTTGTGCAACTCAATACAATATTAATAATGTGATCAGGCAATTTAATGTGTAAATCCTGATATAAATATGTTTAGGTATATGTGTACATGTCTAATTTACTGTGTGTGTGTGTGAATGTTGTGTTTTCACTGCATTGATGCGTGTGTGTGTGTGTTATACAATTCACAGATACATAACACATGTTTCTGGATGAGGAGAACAGACGCCCCCACCCCGTTTCTCTCCTTCTGTTTGTGTTGTTTCCAGAGCGCGTAGCCTTGTCCTTTCAGATGGAGGCTATTTTTAGCAGCAGGAGCGAGACGCACGGAACAGTTGGAGTCCACTGCTGGTGTGTCTCTAGCTGTCTCACCTCTCCTCTGCCTCTCCTCCACAGCTCAGCTCCACATGTTTCATGCACACATTCACTTCAGAGAGCCCCCCTCATGTTCTGCAGCCTTTTACATCCCTCATGGGTTTTACAGACACCCTCTCTCAAGGTGATGTCCCACGATTACGGGCACACGTCTCCTGCTTCGGGTAACTCACCCAAAGAGCTGAATTACCTCTGGAGGAACAGAGCTGTAGTCTTCTCCTCAGATGTGAGGCAGGGGTTCAAACCTCCGCCACACTGACATCTGAAAGTAGACTGCTCTAACCAGCTCTCCGTATGGCAGAGGTGGGTGCTACAGAAGCCAGGTTCTGTGAATACTTAAACAAAAACCTTGAATAAGAAAACCCCTGTAATCTGGTTAATGGTTAATGTCTGGACTTCCAGAGTGAATGCCCTGGTGAGCCCACTTAGCCTAGGAATTAGATGGCCCATTTGACCAAATGTTGTTCTCAAATCAAAAAGCACCAGTATGGAAACATAGACTTTGGCCTGAGAATACAAGTGCACCATTTTGAGCAGTGAATGTGCTACAGTTTTGGTAAAAAGTAGATCAGAAAGCTGGAACACTAGCTCATGTCACTGTTATCATGACACAGTTATTGTGCCACCATTTCTGTAGGATTCTTGGAAGAAAGGATTGGAAAATATAAATATAAATATAAATAAATATAAATATAAATGCATGAGTTATTTGGATCTAGATTCACTATTTGTAACTATATGTTACCACGATTACTATGATTTACTACTATGATGATGATTAGATTATTTTTTGAAGGAGCTGGTCCTACGTACCTTTTGCAAAATGTATTAACAATCTCATATGCAGATTGCTCAGCTGCTAACAGTGCCGTGACCTTGTGAAATTTAGCGCAAGCCCTGTAGACTTAGTCTCTTTCTCACCTGCTGTCCCTCCTTCTCGCACTCTCTTTCGACAATCTTCCCCTCTGTAAGCTGAAAGTTGGTACTGATGCAGGGTTGCCATGGCGATGCAACGTGTGAATTGTGTGACGTCATCAAAAAGCTTTTCACCTTGCACTCTTTTGCGGATCCTCATTTTGCCCGTGTTGCATTCTGCACCTTTCATTCTAAACTTGCTTCATGGAAAAGACAAAGCACATTTTGTCACCGGAGGTCTCAAACAGCACAGACTCCATAGGATGCTTACTCTTCTAAAACCCCTCCTGTTCTGATTCAGGCACCAGTGAAATACATCCACCATTACTCCCTTGCTGTTGCAAGCATGAACGTTAGCATTTATTCATTATTGTAGTTTTGTTGTCAACATTAACAAAGTATAGATTTCTTCCTTTTATTTTCCTTTGCAAAATTTGTGGTATCACTGTAAAAAGCCTCAGAGTGGCATTCGGATACTGTAGATTGTTTTTCCATCCAAATGACTTTGGTTTTAAACTGTTGAAAAGGCTTTCATATGGCAAATGAAGTTTTACCTCTGTGGTGTAATGTATTTGTGTGTGTGTGCGTGTGTGTGTGTGTGTTATATTTGTTTGCCGTCAGAGTAATGCAGTGTTTAAATGACCAAGCAGGAGAGGAGGATAAGGGACTGTTGAATCACTGATAGAACAAAGCACAGAAAGAGTGAGCAGAGAGCAATAAAATGAGAGAGAGAAAGAGGAAGAGAGAGGGAGAGAGAGACAAAAGCACAAGGGTGCTGGTATTTTTGCTCCAGGCAACATAATATCATTCACAACTTTCAAGCACATTGTCCCTTCCTCTCTCTTTCTCTCCCTCTCCCAACATCTCACACAAACACACATACAGACACACACAGACACACACACATGCACACACACACACACAAGTTTAGCTAACAACTTTCTATCAGTCTAGAAATCAAATTATTGGGTGTGTGTGTGTGGTATTTCTTTACACAATGGCCTTAATTTCTTCTCCAAAGGTTGTTGAAGTCTTTATCAGTGCCCAGCAGAATCCTGTCAGGACCATAGATATTTAACTACAGTAACTAATCTAGTCATGTCTATATCCATGGTCAGGGATGATGTGCATTGGGCATTGTGTGTGCATCTGTCCTGGTTAAAGGCAGTTTTGGGCCTGATTGTGATGGCCTCTCTGTCCTCAGGTGAACAGCCTGTTTGTCCCTTCTTTCCTTTCCCGCTCTTCCTCTTCCTTCTCTTGTTTATCCCTTCCCCTTCCTTACAAAATAAATATTAAAGCAGGTTGAGTTCTGATGGCCCTGAACACTGGAATGATTCAGCGGCTGAATCTGTACTGGGTTAAACTAAAATGTCTTGTAACAAGGGCCCTTTCATTCACCTGTTACATCACTGAGTCCATTATTCACCTTCATTTCTTATGTCATTAGTTTCCCCTCACCGGGCAAAAGCCTGAGACACATCCACACACACGACCATTGGCACCAATGATGGAAAATGGTGTAACTGGAAAAAAAAATCTGATTTGAGACTGTCTCTCTCTTTCTCTATCTCTCCCTGTTTAGTGCTTTTTAACTGAATGAATGAAACCAGTCAGATATCAGGCTTTACTCTTTACTCTCCTCTCCTTTGCTCTGTCTTATTCACACCCTCTGTTTAAATCCTACTCTTTACTCCTCTACTACAAAGACGACCACCATCCCCATCCCCGCGGTTTGCTGCGGGTTTCGCAGGGCCCGGCTCTCCACACTGTCTCGGGGTGGAAGCGCTCTCTGCAGCGTCCGCACCGCCACAAGGGAGCTCCTCCCCTGACCCCTGAGTCCCTGGAGAAGCTGCCTGATTGGTCCGTGGGCGGAGCTACCATCTGTTCAAACTGAGGTAGGGGTGGGGTCAGATCTGCTGTGGCGCTCGGAGGTACTGCAGCAGCCGTGCCAACGTGGCACTTTTGTAGCTAGAAGATTTTAGATTATTAGGACTCCGTGAGCACCCCTTCTTTCCTGATAGCGCCAACCAGACAGTTAAAGTGGCACAGATATACTTTATTCCTTCTCAGCACACCACAGCTGTGCCGTTCTTTTGTCATTTGTGTTGCAGGTGTGGTTTCATGTTGTGTACAGCTGTAGCTGCACAGGGTAGAAGTCTAACGAGCGCACAAGCAAATCATGATATATACGTTATTGTCAATCAATGTTTAACATTGTGACATACATATAATAACATTGTGTTGTATAGTCTGATGCTTTCGAACACTGAAGTGAGGTCCATCTAGAGCAGGGGTGGGCAATTCCGGTCCTGGAGGGCCAGTGTCCTGCTGGTTTTTGTTTTCATCTCTTAGTTACCTGTTGATTTTCACCTTGAAAACAGGTGTGCTTGCTCTTCAGCCAATCAGAGATTGTATTTAGTTGGTCAACAAGAAAAACAGCAGGACCATGGCCCTCCAGGACTGGAGTTGCCCACCCCTGATCTAGAGAGATGTGGAGGGAAACAGCTGACAGCACTCTGTATGGCAGTGTGATGCCGCAGGGGGTGGGATGGTGGGGCGGTGGGGCTCTCACAGTTTACTTGGCTGCTGTTGGTCCTCTGTGCTGTTTCTCACAGCCTGGGAGGCTAGAGGACCTGGGGCAGCAGCGGCCTCACAGTCAAACACCTGCCCGTCTGACACTGGATGCTAATCAGCCCAGGGGCTGCTGGATGCCTTCATCAGGTCTGTTACAGAGACAGCCAGCAGTGGCCTGTATCTGGGGGAGAGGAGATTTGTATGCTTTGAACACTTTGGCCTGCCTGCCTGTGCAGTTGTCATTCCCTGAGTTGGCAGGGACTAACAGCCCTGTTCAGCACCTGGGCTAAGTTAACAAAACCAGAGATTTTGAAGCACGGGTGAGCTCTAACAGGTAACTTTCTCCTCAAATTAGCAAATGCCTGTGTAAACTTCAGAATTTTCTGTATAAAAAAATCAAAAGCCATCACCAATGTTATATTTTTTAAATTCTGTCCATCAGAGTAGATGTGTCATCAGCAACACCACATTGCAGTAAAAAGTGTAATTTATTCACTCAAGCAGCTTGCTTCACACATGCACAGATTGGACAGCCACGAGCTGTTGTCTTGGAAACAGACCTATGTCCTTGTGTAGACATCCTTGCATGCTGTTCAGCACAAGTGTTTTCAGTTGGTGTGGAGGAGGGCACGCAAGCCGTTAATTTCACACTTTCTGAATTGGTCATTTTTCATTAGACAGCAACAACAACACTAGCCGTCTTTGAGGGGGAGAGTGAAAGTGAGAGAATTTTGGAGAGTAAAATGTTGTTTTGATGCAGGGTCAAGGGTCACCAAATTCACTCTGCACTTTTGGTGCTCTGTTTCTGATGGGTTTTTTAAATCTTTATTTCCTTATCCTACTACAGAAAACGGTACTATCAGATCCCATGGTAAGTCTTCCAGTCTGTATGATTTTGGGTGGGCTCATGCCTCCTGCTCTGATGAAGACCGCTCATTAAGATGAAGTGGCCAGACCCCTGTCTTTACATTTTGCTCCATGCAGACTCTGCTGTTAGCGTAGGTGTGCGGTGTGCCAGTTCTTTGTGGCTCTTCTTGTTCCAGCTTCGCTGTGGTGCAGTGCAGTGGTTGCCAGGGCCACAGCCTCGCTGTCTCTGCGAGCGGTGACATGCCTGCAAATTGAATAAAGCGCTTTCTTTTGAAAAAAGAGATTGACAGAGAAAGAGGAGATCATCACAATCTCATCTCAAGGGCATAGCTGGGGTGTTGTTGGGAACCAATAACACTCTGGTCACAGTTGTAATACACTCCTGCAGTATTGGTGATGTTAGCACCCCCAGCACAAAATGTGCTCATCACAGTTTTTTGTCAACAGCAAAGTGATAAAAGCTAAATAGTGTATGGCTGGAGGCCACAGTGGGACATACCCAAGCCTGTCTTTGTGATCTGATTCTGCCCTCATCCTTCTACTACAGGGCTCTGTAACTCCCCATACCTTCCAGACACACCCAGCCCCTGTTTTGGACAGTTCACCTATCAATCGCCTATCAAACAGTGTATTCCACTGATGGGGAGTGAGAATCTCAGCTGGTTAGCTGGTTTTGAAGGGGAACAAACCTGAACATTCAGCTTGTGCCCACATTACACATTTACTGATGTTTTTGTGTGTGTGCGTGTGTGTCTATGCATGTGTGCGTGTGTATGTGTATCTTAGAAACTGTACACACACAATTTTGTGTGTTCAGACACACAGAGACACCCCCAAACACACTTGTTGAATTTGTTGGTCTAGTTCATGCAGTCCTGGGTTCATGGCAGTGATGAGGTTTTCCTGTAGAAAGTGAGAGAGGTTTGGACATCTATTACACTGTGCTGCCATTACTGCAATCCCCAAGTGCAATGTCTTATGGGAAGACAGTTGGACAGACAGACAGACAGACAGATGGAGGTTTTAGAGTCTAGCTCATCTCTCCTCTTTCCACCACTCCTCCCTGCCTCATACCTTTGCAAGAGTTTTTCCATCTTTTTTTACTTTTTTTAGACATTCTTTCAACACCAGCTCTTTGTGTCTGTCCACCCACACATCCATAGCAACAACGCGTCTGTATCTTAGTAACAACATTTACGCACTGAGAGAGAAATGAGGAGTGGGGGGGAGAGGGGGGTACTTCTCAAAGATACAATGACAGCAGTGGAAGTCAGGAATATTAGCAGCAAGTACTGCTAATATCCAGAAGAAAGAATCAGTTATAAAATCACCACACCTTACAGGGTTAGGGAAGGAGAGAGATAGAGAACAAACATTGATCTCTACCTGAAACCTGGTCGCGGGGTATAAGTTTATTAAAGAAATAATAAATTTGTTTTCACCAATAAATTTGTTTTCCCATAATCATAATGATGTCTAATATCCGCAATCGCGTACTGTTATACCACAAGCATGCTGATTACATACCAGAAAACAACCCCTCAGCTAGTGTGACATTCTGGGGCAAACATGGTTGCAGCTTTGGTGTAAATGTAGGTGGGGTTTGAGGAAGATGTGGGTGGAGTTTGGTCAAATGCAGGTGGAGGTTTGGGTGTAGATGTGGATCAGGATTGGGGAAGATGTGGGCGGTGTTTGGAGCAGAAGTGGGTTGGGCTTGGGGGGTACTGACATTCATTTTTCATGGTTAGTGGTGTCCCATTTGTGCAACATTTAATATCACTTTATTAGATGCACTGTGTAAGATGTTCTGGACAAGAGCATCTGCTAAATGACAATGAACGTACAATGACAATAACGTAAGGGATAGATGTGGGTGGGGTTTTGGGGAGGATATAGGTGGGGTTTGGAGCAGGTGGGGTTGGGGTTAGGGTAGATTTGGATAGCGCCTCCAGTACCTTCTGGACTTTATTTTGTATGATCCTATTAAGAATAAAATGTAATATTTTAAAAGCATTTCAGCAGGAAAAGGGTTCCAATACGCATATTTATTTCATCATGTTTTTTGTGTCTGTTGTATCTGAGGTATAAATAAATTCGGTGTGCGCCATGTACATACATAGAGTACCCGTCTATTTGCACCTCTCCTGGTCTCCCACTCCTGTTTCTGTTTTGATGTAAACCCCCTTATTAATGTCATCCTCTCTTGCATTCATTAACTTGTTCTGCCACTCTGCCATTAGCGCCCTAATGTAACAGTGCAGATGGGTGAGGGGGAAGAGCGGCACTTCACCCACCCACCCACCCTTAGCCCCTACATCCCCAGCTGAAAGTACACAAACACTCCTGCTCAGAGAAATAAACCCTGTGACACTGGCACAGCTAAACAGTCAAACATTGACTCCTAAAGGTTTTTTTGCTTGTGTTGTACTCTGCCTCACTTGTAAGTCGCTTTGGATAAAAACATCTGCCAAATGAATAAATGTAAATGTAAATGCAAATAATTGACCATGAGCTGTATAGTTGCACACAGTAATCAATTGTTATGCCTCATGAGTGGTTATATGTGATATACCTCGGGGTGTAATAACACTGACTTTTTTGGTTATGTTTTGATTACTGTATGATTATTGAATGCTTTCATTATAGTTGCACTTGTTCTATGTTAACCACATGGTGCTTGGTGTTGTAGCAAAGAGAGATGCATTAACATGCTTGTTCAAATCATATGTGCTTCTATAACTAGTTTGTAAGTCACTCTGGATAAGAACATCTGCGACATGACTAAGTGTAAATGGATATATTCAGCACAGACAGAGAGAATACTTGTTATCTGTGTGTGTCTGAGGGAGGGAGTGAAAGAGTGTGTGTCTGAGAGAGGGAGTGAGAGGGAGAGTGGAGAATGTTTGTGTGTAAGTGTGAATGATTGTGTGTGTGTGTGTTTGAGAGCGTGAGAAAATGAGTGAGTGAGTGACAGTGAGAAAGAGAGAGGAGGGGGCTCTGTGACAAATATATAGTAATGGCAGAGCAAACACTTTGTGCAGCTCTGAAGGGAAGAGCTCATTTGTTTGACTGACATCTGTAAGGACACAGTAACTCACAGATTTGTTTGACTGACATCTGTAAGGGGACACAGTAACTCACAGATTTGTTTGACTGACGTCTGTAAGGGGACACTAACTCACAGATTTGTCCGGAGGTCCCCTGACGCATTATGCCAGTAGATATTCAAACCTTCAAACCCGCAGCCACATTGTCAGAGCTAGGATTCAGCCCCACAATGTGCTGGTGTCATGCACAATACTTTCAACATGCACTGCTCTGCACTGCTGCCACACCTAAAGTCTAGATATTCCAGATACTGCACAAAAGAAGTGCTTAGTTTAAAAAAAGGTCTTGTCGTAGATGTATTCTTTCCCAAAGCACTGACCCCACATCATATTCACATTATGGCTGGTGTCAGGATTAGGTTTCTTGAACTAATCCTGGGTGAGCCGTTGGGAGTTGTGAGCACCAAGGAATTCTTTATGGTGTCAACCTTCCTGTACAGTCATTATCTGTGCCACCCCAAATCCCACTCAATCACTATACCAATCAAATTCTGCCCCTGGTAGCCTCCAACAACCATACCTTCCCACCCACTTCCAAGTGCTATCTGCCCCCCAGCAGCCAATCCAGAATCCACTAATCCAAACGTAATGTGGTGATTGCAGTGTGGTATGGTGGTCGTGGTAAGGAGCAGGGCTTGTAACCAAAAGGCTGCTGTATCAGTTCCCTGCTGGGGCACTGCTGTTGTACCATTGGGCAAGGTACTTAACCTGCAACTGCCTCAGTAGATATCCAGCTGTATAAATGGATAAAATAGTAACCTATGTAAGTCGCTCTGAATAAGAGCGTCTGCTAAGTGACAGTAATGTAATGTTATGACCCAGAAAATGAATAAAGGTGAATAAAGATGGAAATGATCCAGGTTCAGTACACGGGGGTGGAATCTTCTTGCAGCCAGCCTCCTACTGCCACACCCTGTGCGCTCAGCGGGCCCAAGAATGAGCTCATACCTGCTGCAGGGGCCGGAGAGAAATGCCCACAGTGCCGGCCTCACCCCCTCACCTCTCTCTCTCTTACACACACACACACACACATACACACACACGCACACATACACATACACACATATGTACGCATATACACACATGTATGCACATACACACATATGTACACACACACTCTTGCCCGCACACACACACACACACACACACACATTTCCTCGCCCACTCTCCTCTCTCTGTGCCCTGTGTTCCAGTGTAGTGAGGTCATCTCTGTCTCAGGGCCAGAGGGAAATGCCCGCTGCTCAGAGTCTTGTTTCATAAGTGTGTTAAAATGTGGTCACAGAGTCAGAGAAACTGTTTGTTTTAATGAAAAAGTAGAAAAAAGAAAGAACTATTGGGCAAAAAACCCCCAACAACTATTGAACAAATCAATCAAACATTTCCACAGAAAGAAGAATTGAGATCTCATTTCCCCATAGAAAATATTCATTGCTTTTGAACAATGTGAACAATTTTGAACGATTTTGTCTGGACAGTACATAAAACCCTTCCACAAAAGTCCCACTTTTAAAACGTTACATTCAACTCTAGAGGAGCATGCGAGGGTTCAGTGATTAATTAGGTTACAAAACCAGCCACCGGACTCCATTGTTGCGCTATTTCAGTCATCTCCGTCGCTGTCCTGATTCTGTGCGATAGTGCCACCATGTGGACATTCTTAAGTACTGCGGTTGGACTGTCCCAGTGATGGTTATGTAAAGTAGTGACTCACACCCCCAGCGCCCCCTCCTCGTCTGTGGACAGGAGCCAGATGCAGTGTAGGAGACAGCCAATGAAATTCAGGGATTTTTTTCCTCCTCTTTTTTTGCCTGAGGGGTTGCCTTCCAGCACATTAAACAAGGAGCCCCCATATTTCCAAAAACTGAAATGAAGACTCACGATACAGACACACACATACAGTATTTGGCGCTGTTGTTGTTATAAAAATCAGCATTATAATGCAGTAATACTTTATTGTCATCTCACCAGTCTTTTACTTCCATTAAGAAGTGAAGATCAGTATCAAGGAATAAGTATTTCCTTATTCTCTGAAAATGTGACAGTGTGCTCGTCCTTTGCATTCCCGTTCCTGGGCAGGTCTTTCAGTCGTCACACGAGTAGCACCATGAGCTTTTGTGCAGAGATTAACAGAATATCCTGAACAAAAAGTGAGAGAGCAAGAGAGACAGAGAAAGGCAGGGAAAGAACAGAGTGGTCCAAACAGGGCCATAGCAGGAGGTAGGGCTACAGTCTGAGCTCTGCCTTTTACTTGTAACACTGTGCAACCAAAGGCCTCACACCAGGACACAGATGTCAAGTTTCTGCTCCGTGCATACGACCTGGTTCTGCTGCCTCCAGCAGAAGGAAGGCTAGAGCTGAACCTGGCTCTGCTGCAGGAGTGCTGCCAGAATCGGGCCCTGTGTAATTTTAAAAGACAGACCAAAATAACAGCCTTCAAAAAAAAAGAGAAGTACTGTAATAGAGAAGGCCCTGCAAAACAGTATATTTACACAAAATAAGCATATATGTACAAAATGGATTCTCCCAGTCAGCACAAGAACAGTAAATGTGTACTTGCTGTTGATTGTGTTGTTATGTTGCTCATCTAATGCAATGCAACTGACAATGCAAAATTCCAACAAAGCAGAAGCAAATCCAAGAGGGGAGGAGAAAGAGAGTGAGACAGAGACAGAGAGAGAAAGGGGGATAAGACACGTAAGACCAGACGAGACAAGGAATGAAGAAAAATGACACATCCACATAAAATCTTTTTTCTTTTATTTCATTTTAGTAATATTTCCTGAATCAAAAAACTGTTCAGCATTTAAAAAATACCTCAGATCCAAAAATGGTAAGGAGAATTTGAATGATTAGTGGGATTTATGTAGTGAAGGTAGGAAATAACTCAGAAAGGGATTAGGATGGGAGTGGTTACTGCGATGGAGGAATGAGAGTGAATAACATCAGTGCAAGGGAATGGAATGGTCATGTTATCAACTGGCACCCTACCACATACATAACACATAGACATGTAATTAGTCTCTAATGCTTAAGCGAGTAGTCATAATGTTGGTGTCTAATACACACATACAACATAGCGATAGCTTCTTTGTGTCTCCTGTAGCTTTTGCAATTGGTCACAACAGTGAACAATAATAACCACTCAGCCCCTAATCGCATATATAAGGCGTTGATATTTATCTCAGATTTTTGGGTGAATAGTCACTGTGAACGCAGAGCCACTTTGAATATGTCTTTGGCTCTTTAAAGGAGCCCCATGTCCCTGTATCTGTAACACGATGTCATTTTTATTGGACGTAATGTTGTATTTCTCTCTCTCCCTCCCTCCCTGAAACGGCAATGTTGTGAGAATGTTGCACATTGCCTCGGAGCACTGCTGGAAAGGTTGTAGGAAGGTTTTGGGAGGAGGACAGCGAGGGGAGGAGAGAGAGAGAGAGAGAGAAGCATGACGTGTGCAGTTCGCAGGTTGCTGACATCCCTCTCCCCTGCCGTCATCTGTTCTTCCTGTGAAGTGGAACTGGCCGTTCTCTGTCAGTGCATGGACTGTGCTAATGCAAGTCTGTGACTGTTCTGCAGGTGTTTGTCTCACGCTCTCATCCCTCACCCCCTTATCACTGCAGACCTGCCCTACATTCCCACCCCCCTCTAACTCCCTCTGTCTCCAGTGCTCCCTTTCTGCCCCTTTCCTATCAATTACACTGTCTTCCCCCCCCCGTCTCTCTCTCTCTCTCTCTCCTGTCTTCCCTCCCTCCCTCCTGTTCTCCCTCTCTTCCTCTCTCTTTAGAAGGCATAGGGCCCCACATATACTGACAGGCGCAGGGCAGAGCTGGTCTGGTAGCTCATGAGCGGGTTGATTGAAATCATCTCCAGGTCCAGAACGTACTCCCTGGGTCCGGTGATGGCTCGGGCCAGAACCAGCATGGCGCTGATGTTGTTGATTTGCTGAGGGGATACAAGGGAAGTATCACAAAAAGAAAAGGAAAACAGTGTACAAGATGACTGACTGGAAGAGGATAAGCAAAACTATCTCCCTATGGGCCAGAATAATCCCTGTCCTTTCAACCCATCTATCCCACTACACAAATACTGATCTCCGGGTCAGTTTAATAAAGACATATCAAACGCTCTGTTGGAATATTCCACCATAGTGCACCCTGCCATCCTGTCACTTCCTAGGCTGCTCCAGATGTTTTACAACTTAAATTTATTACATTTCAGGCGTTCTGAGCATTCCATCCTTATTCAGCCTTTCTGTGGCTGTATCTGAGCCCCGCAGACACTCCTCACCGGCTGCACCTGGAACCTGCTAATACAACTCCATCCCCAGGGCACACTGAGGGGGCATTCTAACATTCCCTCTCTGAACAGAGAGGCAGGGAAAGATAGAGAGAGGAGAGAGGGGGGAGAGGAAAGAGAAGGAGAGGGGAGAGAGACAAAGAGGGAGAAAGAGGGGGAAGACAGAGAAAGAGAGAAGAGAGGTGAGACAGATGAACAGGAGAGAGAGCAAGAGAGAGAGGGAGAGAGAGAAGGAGAGACAGAGGACAGTCAGGAGAAAGAAAAAGAGAGAGAGGGAGTCTGCAAGAGTAGGGGGTCGGGGAAAGGAGAGGGAGAGGGTGGATGACGGAGAAAAAGAGAGGGGGGACAGTTACTGTGCCAGTCAGGGAGGGAAGGGATGGATCCGAAATAAAGAACAGAATGATGGAGGGAAGAGAAGGAAGGAGAGGAGATTGAGGTCCACTGCCCCTCAGAGGACGCTATTCCATTATTGACAGCTGATTGGCTAGTGCACAAAGGGGGAGGGGCAGGCAGAAAGAAGGTGGTGGAATGACCACAGGGTGGGAGGGTGCTGAGTTTGACCATCTGTCTGAGGGTACAAAGTGTGATGGAACATTGGGAGGGGGCGTATTCTGATAAATACACATTAACAGTCCTGATTTATTTTTCCGTGCTGTTTGCTGGCCAGCTCACCCGGATGTAGAAGTCTCCGTTCTCGTCACCGGAGCGGATGCGGAAGGTGTTGTAGGCCCCGGGGTAGACGCTGGTGGCCTGGATCTGGAAGATGTCGGAGGGGACGGAGCGGTCAGACGTGATGCTCATGTAGCGGTGGACGATGGAGAAGGGAAGATCCCGACACGCTGGCTTCACCACGGGGCACACGCAGCGACTGGAGGGAGGGGCAGGAGGAGCGGAGCAGGGCAGGAGACAGCAGGGGGAGGGGCAGGAGGAGCGGAGCGGGGCAGGAGACAGCAGGGGGAGGGGCAGGAAGAGCGGAGCAGGGCAGGAGACAGCAGGGGGAGGGACAGAAAGAGCGGAGCAGGGCAGGAGACAGCAGGGGGAGGGACAGGAGAAGAGCGGTTAGGGCAGTGTAAAGGAGGGGCAGGAGAAGAGGGAGGTGAAAGACACACCGTTAATAACTTAGCGCTGCATAACTGTGGTGAGGGCGTATCATGCAGCCCCCTTCCAGAGGGTGAAGGCTGCGCTCGATGCCGAATTTGCCACCAAGTCACGAGTTTACTCTGGGGCACTTTGCCTATCTGTCTCTCTGCAACTTCAGCCCAAGAACTCCTGCCAGTGCAGGGACTGAAAGAGACTTTATTCTTCGAGTCTGAAAGACAAAAAGTCATTATAGTGCAGGGACTGAGGAGCCAAGAGAATGTCAGGAGTGATCCTTACCTTACAGCCTGTGCCAGTGAGAGATACAACACAGGCACACACACGCACACAGTTATGCAACAAAGGCACGCACACACACACGCACGCACGCTCACACACAAACACACACACACACACACACACACACACACACACACACACACACACAGTCATGCCACAAACGCACACACACACACACACACACACACACACACACACACACACACACACACACACACACACACACACACACAGAGTCATGCCACAAACGCACACACACACACACACACACACACACACACACACACACACACACACACACACACACATACACACACACACACACAACACACACACACACACCACAGTAGTCAGTCTACTTTAAAGATGATCTAAGTAGATTGAGGAGACAGGTGGGTGGCTGGCTGGGTATGTAGAGAAGTGCAGCTGTGTTGATAATGATGTAAGAAATAAACTTCCTGGGTACTCATTATATTAATAAATCACAGTTGAGTACAGTTAGAAAACAAAATGTGTGTGTGTGTGTGTGTGTGTGTGTGTGTGTGTGTGTGTGTGTGTGTGTGTGTGTGTGTGTGTGTGTGTATGTGTCACTGTGTGCAAGTGTTTGTGTTACTCACTTGTCAGACACCTGTACATAAGGATCCAGACAGCGGTTGGTGTCAACACACTGATATCCCCCATGAATATTCACACAGGATTGTCCTTCACCACACTGGTGTTCACCTGTCTCACACTCGTTCACATCTGGAGAAAGAGAGAGGGAGGGGGAGAGAGTGAAGGAGAAAGAGAGGGAGGGAGGGAGGGAGGTTATCTGTCTGAAGTGATCAAAAGGATGATGATGATAATGGGGATAATAACATGACTAAGGGTGTGTATGTGTGTGTGTGTTTGTTATGTGCTGGTTCCTGCTGTCATTGAAATAGAGCAGCGGTCGAGTGTGAGTGTGTGTGCATGTGTGTGTGCGCAGGCGTGTGTGTTTGGATGTGCGTGCTTTATAGACTGTGTTTACAGTTTTGCACTCTTGGCCATTAGTTGGCATCCTGGCTGAAACACTGTATTTATGGCCCTGTAAAGTTAGCATAGGCTTGTAAGAATACATCAGTTTGTTTCCAAAGCAGTTTGCACTGCAAGTTACACTATTCGTCTGGGCAACTGTCACATATGACATGAATGATGAAGATGAGGAGGACAAAGAGCAGAGGCACACGGTTACCCTGGCAGAGGCGTGACCCCAGCAGCTGGTACCCCTCTGGGCAAATGCAGGAGAACTTCCCTGGCTCATTTACACACTGGAACTGACACAGGTAACTGGAGTAGCTGCATTCATCAATGTCTGCAGAGAGAGAGCGAGAGGGAGAGAGCAGAGGGGAGTTAAAATGACTTTGTAATTCCACTGGAAGCGCAGTGAAATGCATGATCTATGATGTCATCACCAGTGGACATTGCCAGTGCCACAAAATTAATTCAGAGACAGGAATACTAGGGGGCAGAGTGGGTAAAATATGTGGAGTGAGCTGTACCAGCTGATCAAATGTGAGGAAAATTATCTTCATTTATATTAAGCGTTGAAAAACAAGTTTCTTCTCTGTGTCATCATTTTTTCCTAGATCAGCTCAGTGCAGTGCATGCTTACTCTAGACTGTTATCATAATGGAAATTTTTGATAAATAACGCAGTGAAATTCTGTATGTTTTCACAGATTTGTGCCACAGAGCACTTTCCTGACACATGTTTACGTTTAAGCACTGAAATTAGTGCAGCCTGTATATATCTAATTCTACACGTGTCTGCAAACCTACATGCAAAGGACAGTCAGCCAGCCAAGTGGACACACAGAAAGACAAACTGTCAGATGGACAGACACACCAACACTGTACAGGTGGATGAAGAGACAGACATTGTACAGGTGGATAGACAGAGAGACTGACACCATACAGATGGATGGACAGACAGAGACAGACAGACACCATGTAGATGCATGGACAGACAGAGACAGACAGACAGACAGGTGGACAGACTGATTTACCATTGCATGTGAAGCCGTCGGGCCCGAGCTCGTAGCCCTGCTCACAGCGGCAGAGGAAGGTACCGTAGGTGTTATAACATCTCTGCTGACAGGGGGCGCCCATGTCACACTCATTCACATCTGGGGGAAGAGGAAGGGGTTACATATGCCTCACAAGGACACACCATACAGTCACCAGAGTTATTAAGAATGAAGTGACAGGGAAAGATTATAAATTCATCCATATAACAGAGAGAGAGAGAGAGAGAGAGAGAGAGAGAGATGAAAATGTAACCTAAAACTCTGCCAACACTCATATTGAGTTTGGCTCTAAACAGATAGGCAATTTACAGTCGGTGTGAGTTTTGGCTCGTTTCAGTTTTCAGTTCAGGCTTGTGCACTTTGTCTGTGTCATGTCAGTCTTTAATGTGGGCAGATCAGAGTTTGTACATTTTAATGTGGGCAGAATTTGAGTGTAGATCAGAGTTTGTACATTTTAATGTGGGCAGAATTTGAGTGTAGATCAGAGTTTATACATTTTAATGTGGGCAGAGTTTCAGTGTAGATCAGAGTTTGTACATTTTAATGTAGGTGGAGTTTGAGAGTGGATCTGAGCGTGCGCATATTGTGGGTGGAGTTTGAGAGAGGGAGGTCTGAGTGTGTGCATTATTGTGGGTGGAGTTTGAGAGAGGGAGGTCTGAGTGTGTGCATTATTGTGGGTGGAGTTTGAGTGCGGGAGGTCTGAGTGTGTGCATTATTGTGGGGGGAGTTTGAGAGAGGGAGGTCTGAGTGTGTGCATTATTGTGGGTGGAGTTTGAGAGAGGGAGGTCTGAGTGTGTGCATATTGTGGGTGGAGTTTGAGAGAGGGAGGTCTGAGTGTATGCATTATTGTGGGTGGAGTTTGAGAGAGGGAGGTCTGAGTGTGTGCATTATTGTGGGCAGGGTCTGAGCATGAATCTTACCGATGCAGGAGCGGTTGTTTCCAGCCAACTGGAATCCAGGTTCACATTGGCAGGAGAAGGAGCCAGGGACGTTCACACATCGATGCTGACAATACCTGTACCTGCACTCATCAATGTCTGACAGGGGACAGGGAAGGGGTGAGAGAAGGGGAGGAGGGGGAAGGGTGTTAGAGGAGAGAGAGAACAGAACACTTTGTCTTCCATTTTTCTTTGTGTTTTATTTCTTTCCCCACCTTCCCCCTCTTGTATAGGATTAGCTGCATGTTAACTGCTTAAGGTTTGTTGTGTTGCAGTACAAAACATTACAATATAATATGTATGTATATATAGACGTGATGCTGTAAGTAATGTTATAGGATCTTATCTACAGAGACACAAAGTCAAACACACTCACTTATAGAGAGAGAGCATGAAAATGTAACCTAAAACTCAACACTCATATTGAGTTTGGCTCTAAACAGATAGGCAATTTACAGTCGGTGTGAGTTTTGGCTCGTTTCAGTTTTCAGTTCAGGCTTGTGCACTTTGTCTGTGTCATGTCAGTCTTTAATGTGGGCAGATCAGAGTTTGTACATTTTAATGTGGGCAGAATTTGAGTGTAGATCAGAGTTTGTACATTTTAATGTGGGCAGAATTTGAGTGTAGATCAGAGTTTATACATTTTAATGTGGGCAGAGTTTCAGTGTAGATCAGAGTTTGTACATTTTAATGTAGGTGTGGATCTGAGCGTGCGCATATTGTGGGTGGAGTTTGAGAGAGGATATAGGATTAGCTGCATATTGTAGCTATATTGTATAGGATTAGCTGCATGTTAACTGCTTAAGGTTTGTTGTGTTGCAGTACAAAACATTACAATATAATATGTATGTATATATAGACGTGATGCTGTAAGTAATGTTATAGGATCTAATCTACAGAGACACAAAGTCAAACACACTCACTTATAGACAGAAAATATAACATATGCAGATTAAGATAGACAGACACAGGGACAGAGAGAGACAGTAATGAGACACACAGGCAGATGCAGCATTAGACTGACAAACGGACACGGCAGCAGAAAGGATGCACAGACAGAAAGCAACAGGGGGAACACACAGATTCAGTAAGTACAGACAGACAGCTGCAGTGATGTGTCAGACAGACAGGTGCAGTGATGCGCCAGACGCACAGCTGCAGCGATGTGTCAGACAGACAGACAGCTGCAGCGATGTGTCAGACAGACAGGTGCGGTAATATGACAGACAGACAGCTGCAGTGATGTGTCAGACAGACAGACAGGTGCAGTGATGCACCAGACGCACAGCTGCAGCGATGTGTCAGACAGACAGGTGCAGTAATATGACAGACAGTCAGCTGCAGCGATGTGTCAGACAGAAAGGTGCAGTGGCAGGTGTGGCTGGGGCCGTTCTCACCGACGCACTCGGGGCCGATCTTGCTGTAGCCATCAGGACACTGGCAGGTGAAGGTGCCCACTGTGTTCACACACTGCTGGCTGGGCTGGCAGTCGTGCAGGTCCAGCTGACACTCGTCCACGTCTGGACCACACGCAGGGGACAGAGGCACAGACAGCGGAGGTGAGGCTTTAACCCGGTGTCCCAGATCCCCATGCTCATCAGCCATTTCACCCCTAATCTCTCACCTGTAACTATGACAACACCCCCTCCCAGCATGTGTCCACTTTCCTGAACTGTGACCCCCTCTATCACCTATTTAAACTCCCCCCCCCCCCAGGCCCCAGGTCCCAGGTCCCAGGTCCCAGGTCCCAGGCCCCAGTCCGCTGTACAGTCTAAAACAGTCCCACTAATCCCCACATCCACCTTCACAGAATACCCCTATCCTGTTTCCATCCAGGACCAGCCCACCTACCCCATAATACACACCACAGCTATTCTGAGTAACATAGTGGGTGCTGATCCAGCATCAGTGCTGGAGGGAAGAATATATCTATTACTCACCCACACAGCTCTCCCCTTGCGCCTCGTATCCCATTGGACAGGGGTTGAAGGCCTCATTGACCTCGACCGGAAGGACGTGCTCTGATTGGCTGACGGGCTCTGGGGCGGTGAGGACGGAGGCGGAGCGTGGGAGGCAGAGGTAGCCGCCGTAGTGGTTGAAGCACTTCATCTCTCCCTTGCATGCTTCCGGAATGGTCTCGCACTCGTTTATGTCTGACCGAGAGACAGGGATGAGAGAGAGGGGGAATTATATATATTATCTGCCAGCTTTTTGCTGTCGCTCTGATTATTATTATTACATTTTACCATTACATTAATGAATTAGAATTGTTATCACAGTAGTGCTTTTGAAATCTTTTTTATAGAAAGTGGCAAAAGTAAAAGGTAAAAAGGTAAAAAATAAAGGTAAAATATAAAACAGATAAAAAAATATTTTAGTGGGAAAACAAGCTGAGCAGGTAATGGAGAAAGAGAGAAGGGAGGGAATGAAAAAAGACAATGAAACACAGGAGAGAGAGTGATTGAAGGGGTGAAAGGGAAGTGGAAGAAAGTATAATGTGATGCGCTTATTTGGAAGTCGCTCTGGGTAAGAGCGTCTGCTAAATGACATAATGTAATGTGATGTATAATTGGCCCTTTTTTCCACTAGTCTGCTGTAAAAGTTGCAGCATTGTTATCAAAATGTTGCAAGACTGTTACTGAAATAACTGGTACTGTTTTGACAACATCTCTGTAACATTATGACAACGTCTTTAAGGTACCAACCTTTACAGTGTTGAGACTCTGTATCCCAATGGTACCCATCTGTGCATTCCTGGAAGAGAGACAGACACATGTAGAGACACACACTGAGGCATTAGGGTCTGCCTAATATGCACAAGTAACCCAATCGTTTACTAAGAGCACTAACAATGGACAATGCTGAAAAAATCATTTGTCAACAAAAAATATTCTCTCTTGGTAAAAGGGAGAGGTTTGAGAGAGTTGTAGAGAGGTCAGACTGGCAGAGAGAAAAAGAAGGGAGGAGTGGGAGACGAGAGCGAGAGAGAAAAAAGACAGAGACTGCAGGAAAGAGGGGGGCATATAAACAATTACGAAAGGAGTTCCAGGAGCTCGGGAGACAGGGAAAGGGGAACGAGATGAGAGGGAAGAGAGGAGGAGAGGTGGAGGTGGAGATGCGCATGGAGGACACACACACACACTCTTACCGTGTACGTGTCATTTTCTGCAGGACTTTGAGAGACGGCGCAGGGAACGAGCCACAGACACACGTACACATAGAGCAGCACACACCCGCGCTGCATGTTCGCTCACTGACGCACACACACACACGCGCGCGTGCCCACACACAGGTACACAGACAGATGGACACGCTCACAGACCGCCTCTGCTGACAGTCAGGCAGACACACATACACACAGTGCAGGACAGAGACACAGACAGGTGGAGCACAGGACTTTGCTGTTCAGCCTTGATGTTCGGTGTGGCACTGCAGAGTCTGCAAAAGAGAGAGAGAAAGAGAGAGAGAGAGAGAGAGAGATTTTTTCCACTTTTGTTTAGAACGGCAGAAGTCACACACAGCTGTTTTGTGCCAGATTTGCAAGAGTATACATTACATCCCCACTCACACAGAATCACCACTTTCTGTCACCCTGACACCACCAATTCTAGAGACAGGTTATTTATGAGCCAGTAATTTGTGAGCAACCCACTGTAACCCTGGAAATTACCATAGCCACACTCATACGTCTGTCAAGCCAGCAGCATTCATTTCATCACAGCCCCGTTCACTTCACTGCGTTTGGCCCGCGCCAACGCAACATTAACAAACTTCTCTTTATTCCATGACATGACGTATGCAGAAGACAACATGAAAATGTGCACGTAAGTCATTCAGAAAAAGGGAGAGTGGTTCCAGTCTATAACGGTCTCAAAACATGTACTCCACGGTCTGCCACAAAAAACACTGTCCCAACTGAATCATCAGAAAAATCTCACCGCCCCATCCACTGTGCACTCAAACACACCCAACCACTTCCTACCCACAATCCTCAGAGAAAGAAAGGGAGAGAGAGGGAGGGAGGGAGGGGAGGCAAGACAGAAACCCTGTTGTAACATGGATACTGTACATTGTAAGGCCGTGTGAATTATATGCCAATTTGTTTTAACTTTTAAACAGAGAGCGAGCCAAAGAGGGAGAGTGAGAGAGAGAGTGTGTGTGCAAGTGAAAGAGGGAGGGAGGGAGAGAGGGGGGCAGAATGCCTAACATTATTAGATGTTATAGTAGTATAGTACTGTAGCAGAGAACAAGGGAGCTATTGTAACTAGCTGTCTTCTTGTTTTCCTGCCTGTTTAACCCCACGGAATGCAACTCCTGTCAGAGCTGTGGAGCGAAATCGAGACCCTACTCCCTCTAGTGGTCAAATATTGTTATAGTACAACAGCAGTTAAGGTAACCAGAATTTGCAAGAGTGCTATCAGGTATAAAACTGGCACAGCAGACTTTCTGTGGCATGCTTTTATGTTAAGAGAAAAGATAAATTGGCAGCAGGATTCAGGAGGGAAGAAATCTCTTTAGAAATGCATCATGTCCATACTCTGAAGTTATATTTTACAGATGTAATATTTTACAGCCAGTCAAGGTCTATTTAAAAAAACATACAGTTCTAAGGGCTTCTGGGATATGATGCCATTCATTCTGACAGAACTGCCCTCTGGCAAGATTTAACTTCCGAGATGAAAAAGGACAAAGCTTTTTCAGGGATCAAGCCATTGTACCAGCCAGTTCTAAAGTGTGTAAGAGACACAAGTTTATGCTTGTGAGAGCATGTGCACCTTGTGAGAGCACTGTTCACCCCTGACTGACTGAGCAGAGATAGAGAGAGGGAGAGCAAGAGGAAGAGAGAGAAGGGGTAGAGAGGGATGAGAAGGACAGTGGAAGAGGGGAATGAAAAAGATGGACGGAGAGAGGGACGAGAAAGAGAGGGAGGGAGAGATGGTCTCTTCCGTTCCCTCGAGCGAGGCTCAGTTCACTCTTTTATCTCCTGTTCCAGGAAAAGCAAACAGGTCTGTGTGTGTGGAAGGGGGCACCAGGGCAATGCCATTCCTCTGTGTCACTGACTCCGGATGAAAAAATAATAACAACAACACAGCCAAACAAAACAGTAATAAGAAAAACACTCTGCAGAGAGTTACATTCACAGCATAGCCAGGCAATCAGTCTGGACCTTACACACACACACACACACACACACACACACACACACACACACACACACACACACACACACACACACACAAAGTATAGGTCATCTCAGGGGCAGAAGTTCTACCCCCTGTGGTGAAGAGGTGGGGTGTCAGTAAGGGATGAGGGGGTTGATAAAGCTGACCCCTGGGGAGAGAAAACAACACACTAGAAACACACACATAATCACAAACACACATATTCTGTCTTACTCACTCACCCATGCACACACACAAGTGCACACACACATGCAAACAGAATGAGTGGTGTAATTTCAGGCCAGAGGCCCTTATCAAGGTTAATATTTGGCGCATTCCCCATTATTACTGCTGGAGGATATTTACAGAGGCAGCTGGGGTAAAGTGCAGCTCTATGCCAGGGGCCAGACTGCCACTTCACACTGGAGCCTCAGTGCAGCCTCCAGCTAGCAGTAGCCACCAATGTATTCACACACAACCTTTTCACACAACACACAGTGTGGATGGACACAGTTACACTCACACAACACACAGCGCGTTCACACACAACACACTGTGTGGAAAGAGAGT
This sequence comes from Megalops atlanticus, assembly GCA_019176425.1. Classification (NCBI taxonomy): domain Eukaryota; kingdom Metazoa; phylum Chordata; class Actinopteri; order Elopiformes; family Megalopidae; genus Megalops; species Megalops atlanticus. Next base: position 22,019,469 of record CM032877.1, on the reverse strand, counting down.
TACACACACGTCACACAGTGCGTTCACACACAACACAGCGCAGATGCTCACAGCCAAACTCGCACACGACACTCAGTGCATTTACACACAATCACACTCACGCATTACACAGCGCACACAGACACAAGTGCGCGCACACACAGCGCAGAAGGCTGGCAAACCTGTGTGACACAGTGCAACACTCTGTTCAGCACAGTGGGCACAAAACATGTCCAAAGCGGACTCCACACTCCTGTGAGGTAATGTGTCCGTGTGTGAGAGTTTACACCAGCCTCTGTTTGATGTGTGCGGTGGTACGGCAATGTCTGTGTGTGAAAGCGCGTCTGCATGTGAGTGCATGGGGTGGCTTTAAGTGACACCTGCCTCTCTTTTCCATCTGTGCAAGCTAGTGCCTTTGATGTGTCTGTGCCAGTGTGAGTGTGTGTGTGTGTGTGTGTGTGTGTGTGCGCGCATGAGAACTGGGCTTATCTCTTCATTTGGTCTCATTTAGTGAATAAACAAGCACAAAAATACACATACACACAGCACAGATAGCAGCACATCGCAGAGTGATCACTGTTAGCATGCTAAACTGTTTCAGAAACAAGACACTTGCTCCCATGTCTACAAAACGTAGCTCCAGTGTGGAGTGGCTCTGTCCATTCCTGCAGCTTGTACAGAGAGACGTTTTGCTGAGTCTTGTAGTTTTGCATCAAAGTGTAAAGCAGATGTTGTGTACGTAATACCTGTGAAAGTCTGTGAGATTGACTGATTAGCGCCAAAGCTGAATATCTGTAAAACTACCAGTAAACAACAGTAAAAAAGGCTTGCATTGTGGAGTGTAAAGTGTAACAGACTCAGTGACGCAGGAGTGGAACCGTGTGTTAGCGTTACTGTAAGGCAGTACAGTGGTACATTCAGCAAGTGTGCCGATAGCCATCTCTCTCTCTCGGTCATGTAACCCCCTCCTTTTTACCTCCCTTCAAAACACACGCTCTCGCCCCCCTATTCCACAAACCAACCCCTGAAACCTTCTACAAACCCCCATGCCTCAGAGAGATAAACAGTAGCGCACAAACACACACGTGGCAGCTCGCACACCAACAGAAACATACTAACCTCTGAGTGCCGTTGCCTTCCCTGCACAGAATTCCCTCGCTCCTTCCTTCTCCCGCTCCTTCTCGTTATCTCTCAGCCCCTCTCCGTCCGTCCGCGCCACTTTCTCTCCCACCCTCTCTCTTCCTTTTGAAGCGCAGAGTTAAATCTTCCCTTTCTTCTGGCCCTCTGTTGTCCTGTCTCTCCTCCTTGTGCTGGCTGATTTGCGGCCGTGTGGTGGTGTCTATGGTGGGGGAGCGAGCGGTCGGATCGACTGCCACAGAATGAATGTGTGTGTGAGAAAGATGGGATGGGACAGCCCAGTCCTGCTACACCCCCACCCCCCTCCCTCCTCACTGCCAATCCCCCCTTTTTCTCTCCAACCCCCCAGGATGTGAATTCCTGGTCTGCCGCCCAAATTCCAAATCCCAGAAACAGCAACAGCAGCACATTCCCCCTCCCCCCCCCCAAAAAGAAAAGTCCAGGGGTCATAACACACCTGCTTTCATTTAACCTCACTGTTCCCACCCCCCCACACACACACCCCCCACATCTCCCTCCTTCTGTCCCCAAAAGACAAATGCACCCTCTTTCTGTCTCTCCCTCATCACTCTTTCCCTCCCTCTCTACCCCCCTCCAGGCCCGATACCCCCCCAAAACTTCCTCCCTCTCTTTCTCGAACAGAGCCGAATATTTATAGCCTGACAGAGCAACAGGAGGAATGTGCTCAAAAATTAGAGAAAAGAGAGAGAGAGACATTACAGAGAGAGAGACAGGGAGGGACCATGTCCTGCTGGAAGAGTGGTCCGATTTTTATTTTCTCCTGTCTAAATATTTAAATTGGCCTCCCTCGCCGTGCAATGTAAAGGTGTTTGTGTGCAAGTGTTTAGATGCAGAGCAGTGGAAACAGTGACCCGAGTCCTGCGACAGACATTAGGCCTGTGTGTCCACAGCAGAAACACACAGCTGCTCCATATACAGAGGCATGGAAATATGGAGCATGCACTTCATCACGGACTGAACGCAGCCATGCAGAGTTACGCTGTGCAACACAAGAGAAAAGATACACTGCACAAAAGCGTATATGCCTGCTCTAGCCCAGTAATGCAGTCAGTATGTACTGCTAAAACATGTACACACATCCACATGCTGGGGTCTATTTGCTAAGTATGTAAACAGGCGCTGTAAGTGTCTTTTCAGATAAATTCACAGGGGAAAGTTTCCATGACCATTTGGGGGTACGGGGGGGTGGGGCGACAGCTGTCCCAGTCAAGAGTTTTACAGCATAATAAAACCCTCAGCTCAGCCTGGCCCCACCCCTTTCAGACAGACCTGACCAACTGCACCCCCTACTGCTCCCTACCCCCCACCAGGGCCACACACACACACTTTTTCTACACACAATCACATTCACACACACACCAACCAGCCACACATTGATTTGCGTAATCACACTTTCTCTTGTGTGCACACACACTCATATACACAATAACAGTACCACAAATCAGTGTCAAATAATCCCTTTTACATAAATTGAGTCACAATTCACAGCAAAGTTAAGACGTACAGTCTATTTACACATACAGTAAACATAGAGAGAGAGGGAGAGAGATGGAAAGGGACAGAGACAGAGGGGGGGGTATGAGAAGCTTGAGAAAGAAAAGAAGGAGAGAGTGGAACGTCTAACAGAAGAGTGCAAATGCAAGGATGGAGGATGGATCTAATCATGGTACATTTTCAGGATGCAGCTCTTGATGACCCCCATGTATCTGTCCCAAATCACCAGATGCCTGAGAGAGAGAGGGGGAGAAGGAAAGAGAGAGAGAGAGAGAGAGATGGGGGAGGAATGACATTTTCATTTAGAATCATGTGTTTCATTTCCATCATGACACCTGGTATATTAACAAACTAGTAAACAATGTATCAGACTGACCTGAATGTGTCGAGTTTGTGTGCTGTGCTGGTGTAGTGAGTGAGGAAGAGCCTGAGATCTCCCACGGCCCACCTGTCTGACCGGCATGGCTCGATAAACTGAGAGAGGGAGATAGAGAGAGAGAGGGAGAACAAGCGTTAGAGAGAAAGGGAGATGGGGGAGAGGAAGACTGAAAGAGAAAGAGGGAAAGAAATCTGAACTAAGACCACAACTCTGCAAACATGATCTTAGTCGCTGAGTTTTTGAATTCCTTTATTCTTTTCTCCCCTTTTCGCTCAAACTTTGGAATCAATGAGTGCACGTTAGCCACACTGTCATGTCCTCTACCTTTGCTGAAGAGCCACAAATGCTATTCTCCAATATACTCCCACAGTGCACCACAGCAGAGCAATCGCCAAACAGAGGACAGGTGTATGTCTACCGTTCACATCTGAGTAACACACAGCCCCTGGATCACTCACTAGAGGGCACTAAAGGGCAGTGAGGGGAGGGGAGTCTGGCTAACACAAACCCCTCTACTCCCAACAGAACCACTTATGTTCCACTGCCAGTCATTGTCATCTGATGAAACTGATGGCCCAGACTGTTACTGACTGAGGTTCAGGGAGCTCAGGCAGGGATTTTATCTGAAACCAAACTGGGTGAAGAAGAGAGAGTGAGAGAAAGAATGCCTAGAAGTGACCAAATTACACCCAAATCACAACACTCCCAAAAAGGAAATATTCCAGTGGGATAAAGATGAAATTAGAGAGACGTGCCTTCTCCACGAGGTCGATGAATAAATCTCTGACATCTTTGGTGTGCGTCAGTTTGACGGCGATATTCACCAGAGCCCTGGAGAGATTCTGGGAGTGAGAGATAGAGGATGAGAGCAAGACGTGTGCATTAATCAAATCAATCTGTAAATACAAGCAGAGTGGACAGATTACAGTGAGGGCCACAAACAGCGCAGGCCATCTGACCAGCCATGTACTGGCCTGCACGTAGGGCTGTATTTCCCAGCTTTACTTCCCACTGTCTGGGTACATCTACCAAGCCGTGAGCTGTTCTGTGCTGTCTAAGGATGTGCTACTCCACCCCCATGCCTCACCTTAAAGTTGGACTCCATTTCATTAAACACCTTGATCTTTCCCCTGAGTGCGGCACACACCAGACTACGGTAAGAAATGGAGGAAAAAGGAGGGATGAAGAGACACAGAGGAGAAGGAAGAGAGAGATGAAAGAGGATGAGATCCTGGTCACAGAACAGAAAATCACTAAGCTATTGACAACCTTCCCTAAGCACACCACTTTATTTACTGTATATCTGATGTGTTTCAAACTTGTGATCTGATTGTTGTCATGTTATATTGTTGCCTTGGACTTGTCTGGGCTGGGCAAGCAATTTCCCTTCTGTGGACAAGTTTTCTTTCCTTGTCTATCTATCTACACCTGACAGATAAACATGACATGCATAAAGGTGTGCAAGCAAACATACTCACCTCTTGTGTTGGTCCAGAATGTCTTTGTCAGAGATTAAAATCTTCAGGTCTTTCAGATCATGGAGAAACTCTTTCTCTAGATCCACATCCACGCCTTCCAGCATGCTATCTGAGGGAGAGAGAGAGAAAGAATTATTCAAACACTTGCAAACAATTCAGCCCAACAACAACGGGACATCATTCTTGGCAGCAGGAGATGGACTCGGAAAACCTCCAACGATGAGATAGAGGACAGACAGAAATGTTCCATTACAACAGGCAGCCCGGAAGAGCGAGAGTAAGAGACTGTACTTCACACTGGCATACTCACAGCCCTAATTTAAACCCCACAGCCTCTTCACACCAACCAGATTACGTGTTGTTTTATAGTATTTCAAATCAAAACATTCTGGGTGCACAGGCATGCAACCCTACTCACACATACAAATGCCACGTTCTCCATACGTCAGCATATACGCACATACATACTGATATGAATATGATAGCCACATTACCTGACACACACCGAAGAGGGTCAATTCCAGCTGAATTACACCCAACATTTCCTCTGTTCTTCCGAGTACTCAACACCACGGGAGCTACTTTCCAACATTACCTCACAAGTTTGCACTTCTGCCATTTCTGGGTGTGCGGACTCTCTGTTGTATTCAAACTGGTCTCCAACTGACCAAATGGTTATCGGTGACCACAATTATTTTAACCCAATTTTACTGTAGAAATGACCGTAACAACTGAGACCGCTAGACGAGCATAGCAATCCAGGGAGCGTCTTACCCACGGAGCCCACTGTCCAGTAGCTAATGAGCTGCCTGGCGCAGAAGGCAAAGTCCTGGAAGGACAGATACTGCAGTTTCCTCTTCCCCGTCTCAAAGCGGCTGTTCGCGAAGAACACCACCGCTGCGTAGTCCCTGGAGACAGAGGAAAGGGTGAGGGAAGGAGAACAGGGAAGGAGGGATGCAGGCTTAACTCTGTCTCTTTTGCTCTCTCTCTCTTTCCCTGCATCTCTGGCTCTCCTTTTCTCTCACTTTCTCCATCTTTCTCACCTTCTCTCTCTCTCTGCTTTTCTGTCTGTATCTCCATCTCTATCTCATCTCTTTCTCTGAAAATGTAGGTTTGTTTGTTTGTTTGTTTCCTGTATTTTTCTATTTTTTTATTTATTTTTATTCATACTTTTATTAATTTTGTATTATAGCAAAATTGCTATCACTCTGATCCCTGTGATCAGTTGTGCAGATGCTTTACCTGGCCAGTTTGTCAGACAGCAGGAAGTGATGTTGTATGTTCTCCACCAGGGGGCCCTTCAGCTCCTCCACAGCTTTAAACACACGCTTGAAGTTATCAAACTGGGCAGGAAACAGAATCAGGGAAACACAAGGGAAGGAACAACCAAGAATTAAAATCTGACTAAATCCACAAAATGCTGTACTTGTCATTATCAGACAATACCTCCTAGTCTAGAAGCGCAAAGATTGCATGGTTCCAGCAAACAGGGATGGAAGCTGTGATCACATGGCCTCTCCTACCTGACGCCTGCAGCTCTTCAGGGTGATCCCAGTCTTGGCACTGACATCATCCAGGTCCTTCTTGGTTCCTTTTGACAGCTTCTTCCCCAACAGTTCCCTTGCAAATGCACTGTCAAACATGTAATATCTACAAAGACACATACACACACACCATTTAAGCAGGGAGATCCACATAAACAGTAAGAAACATACAGACCTACACAGAAATTAAAACAGACAGAGTGAAAGAAAGAGGGGGACACACACAGCGACAGGCAGACCGACAGACAGACAGACATCCCGGTGGCCCACCTCTCGATGAGCATGGCCTGATGGTGCGGGGGGATCTGGAACAGCAGCTGATTGGCCAGCTTGCTGGGGCAGTGCAGGAACCTCTCGCACATCTGGAAGGTGCGGAACTGATCCATGGTGTCGCTGTGCAGCACCTCCTCGTTCGCCTCACACTCCTGCAGGACCCCGCCCTCCAATCGCAGATGCACCGCATCGCCCACTGAAGGAAAGAGGGAGAGAGAGTGAGAGGGAGGCAGAGGGATAGGGAGAGGTAGGGGGGGAGTCAAGGAGAGGGAGAGTGAGAGGGAGACAAGGAGGGAATATATCTAAGACAAAATACCCTTTTAATCTAGACAACAGCAGTATTCAATCAAACCTCAGTCGCCAGGTGGAGCTAAACCTGCATGCGTGTTGGGTGCCTAGAGCTGGGACCGGGAATCACTGTCTTCAGTATCACTCTGACTTATGACACCTGCCGGGACATGTTCGAATACGCTGCTACATGATCAGACCCCTTGCTGTAGGCTAGTGACAGAGGGATAGACGCCGGGACTGGGAATCCTAGAAACCAGATTAGGCTGCAACGGCAGCGTGAAAATGGGACACAAGTCTGGCTCTGCACTGCTTAATGTTCGTGTGCCAGGGTGTTTAAGCCGCTGACCTGATTGGACGGAAAATACTGTGCTGAAGACCCTGCGCTAAAAGCTGCTAAAATGCCCAACTGAAGAAACAGTGTAAAGCCTAGAGGTAAACCGTGTCTGAGGAAGCCAGAAACGTTATTTTACTTATTGTTCAGACTGTTAAATATGTTTAAGAACTCAAAACATATTGCTTTCCCACGACAACTAGCCCTCCTCTTAGCGATCCCTGGCTCGAACTGACGCTCTCACGCGCTCGGACTGACCTGTGTAGCCGTCCAGCCACAGCTTGTAAACCTCCTCATCCAACAGCATGGTGTTCCCCACAAACACGTCCAGTTCCATCGACATCTTAAGAGGCAAAACAGGCTGATAAGTAGCTGCCATGATTTAATATGTATATTTTAAGATATCTGAAGATATAAAGAGGGTTGGGAAATTGCATTTTAGCTGTCAGGATGGACAACTAATGTTATTACAACGGTTTTTATGCCGTACATCGTACAAACGTGGAGTTGGCTAAAAATGGGGATATTACTGTTTTTTTTATCAGGGCAATTCGATTATTTTAGTTCTTTTTCTTTTTAGTTCTCCAGAAAAAAAACGAAGTCAAAATGGTATTAGTTCACATCTAAATTTAGCAAATTGGCTGAATCACTACATGACAACCTGAGTTTTGCACCCAGCTCGCTAACTATCAAACAATCAGAAGTCACTGAATAAAATGTATTCAATTTTAAACGCACATGTATCGATTGCTGGCTACCTAGACTGTTATGAAAGATATTTTGCGGCTTTAACCTATCTTGAGAACAAGCTAGCTTGTTGGCTACGTAATTATACGGATTATTAACCCAGTGCAAGTATTAGGGCGCGCTAACTGCTATACAGTTCAGTGATGTCGTTAAAATTGCTAATTAATTTTCTAAATTAAAGCGTGCCTCACCTTTCAAAAGCAACCGTTGCTTGTCACGTGCGTTCGTCTATGGTAGAGAGCAAACTACAACATCAATAACTAGATAACTAGGTGGCTAATACTTCGGCGACATGTGGAGTGTAATTCCTACAGTATTTGCCCGTGACCAGCATCTGCAGTACCGAGTAACGTTATTTGCGCAGTTAAAACCCAAAGCTCTCAGGCCAGCCAGTTCGCTGAGTTACGAATTAATTAGCCTACTGATACAGCCACTGCAGATAGAACGGAAAATCCACCTGTATTCACAGATCTCTACTACAAGCGCAAATTGAAACAAACTCGTTAATATTAGCCTACTTATTGGCCCCTTTTCATGCTCGGAATGATGTTAGCCTTCTTCTCTGGATTGAGTTGTCATTGCTGCTTGTAGTGTATTAGCGCCACCTATAGCACAGGGTGTTGAATCGGCTCGGATGAGGAAAAATAATACAACATCATCTATATTCTAAACCGGCCATCGATACTGATTGTGATTGTTATGGTCTCACTAAGACAAAATAGCTTACGCATCTTGGATAAGAGTATCTGATAAATAAAAAGAAGAGGAGGAAGAATAAGAAGTGAAAAAATAAGGGAATTACTTCACCCTGACTTCATCTTGAACAACGTGGCTTACCTATCACAGTGGGAATGGCTTCTTTCTCAATATAAATTTGCCCCTTTGAGGCCATAAAGCTGATGAGCATGTTCAGTTTTTATCTGATAAGCAGACACGCGTCCAATCTTCATCCAAGTTGCCTCTTTTTGTTACTTGCCTTCAGAAGAAACTTCTTCCTTGCAACCTGGCCATGAATGCGTCATCTATGCATATAACTTTAAATGGTTCTTTCCGACTCTTTGTAACCTGAGGTTGCCAAATAGTTTAGGTGATCTCTCACTGTTACCTTCAGATTTACATTTACTTCCTGACCACTTACATAGCCTACCTTCTTTTATGTCTCAGGGAAACTGGAAGCCTTTGAATGCTTCTATACAGGTCCAAAGACTTTACTGAATTTCCACTTAGTAGACCCTTGTCCTTTCTGGATTAAAATGCTGTGTTTGTGAACAATTGATTAAAGAATAACAATTGAGAGAATAAAGCGGATTTTTTTTATTTTGTAGCACGCGTTCTTGTTTATTCGGGAGTACGAATAACATGAAAAGTGCTGTAGTTTGTTTATTTGATGTCAGATGGAGATAGGAAACATCTGAAATTAGATACGTTTTACCATATTCGACATTTCAATGCACACGGAATTAAGAGAAGCAAATTATCTCGAGCACATGTTCACTGCATTTTAACATACAGGGGCGAATGAGAGAGAGAGAGCGGACATTGTGATCTCACATGTCAAACAACAACAGTGAAAGACACGCGAGCGTTTGGACGCGTGGTTACCCTGAACGTTTCAGTTGCAGCAAAGAAGAATCCATTTTTGTTTGATTATACCGTGCGCCTTTCCCGTTCCACTGGCTGTATTCCCGCCTTTGCGTGAGACGACTGAACGACCATAGCCGGATTTACAGCGCATTAGCGTTTGTGATTATGAGAAATGATATGAAATTATCCTAATTTCTTTGCGTGACTGTGTTTGTTTCGCATCGCTGCAGCGACAGCGACAGGAAAAAACAAAGAGCTCAACAGCGTCTGCGGAGCGCCTGCCTTCCACCGCGTGCAGTCGGCAGCAGCTAGGAATGGATGAGTGTCCTCTCTTTCCTTACCTATCTTGAAAAAGTGCACCATGAGGATTTGGGTCCTAAGATAAAGTAGGCTACAACCTGTACGTTATCAATAGCCCATATATTTACCATCACCTCTTCTATTTACACGAAGTGCTGCTTACTTGTTAGCTGTAATAGTAAAATGAACCGACGGCTGACCAATTAAATCACATTAAAACAAAGGATTTCCTGGCCTGTTCCGCCTGTGTGATTGACATTAATGCTAACACTATTTACAGTGAATGGGGGACGGTGTTGAGGGAGAGGGAACGGATCGCCTCCCATTCTTTAAAACAAACGGTTTATCGTGTCTCCAAAAACGCATATTGTGCCGTCTAGATAGATTTGTAATTGGAGGGTCTGAAATCTTCAAAGGCCCACAACATTGAATTTCAGCGTACTATCGCGACAAATACAACAAAATGGGCAGCGACTGTGAGATTTACAACCGAGAGCTGTCTAAGATGTCTGACAAAGACTTGATGTCTTTTTCCAAAGAAGAGCTAGTGGCCCGGCTTCACAAAGAGGAGTCGGAGAAGATGTCAGCTTTGATACAGCGCGGACGACTGATGAAGGAGGTCAACAAACAGTTGCAGGGACACCTGCTCGAAATTCGGGAGCTGAAAGCCGTCAATCAGCAGCTTCAAGAAGAAAACCAAGAGCTGCGCGACTTGTGTTGTTTTCTGGACGACGACAGACTGAAGGGAAAGATGCTCTCTCGAGAGTGGCAGCTTTTCGGCCACCACGCGGCCAAAGTGATGCGAGAGGACCTCGGTGGGTACCTGAAGAAGCTGCGAGAGCTGGAGCGGCTGCAGGACGGGCTGGCGAAGGATAATCTGGACCTGAAGGAGCTGTGTTTGATCCTGGAGGAAGAATGTATAAACAGGGGCGACTGTAGCCCCGGTGGCTCTGCGGAGCTAAGTTTGATCGGCATGGTCGCCCGGGATTTGGGCGATGGAAGCTCAAGCACCGGGAGCGTTGGTAGCCCAGATCAGCTCCACCTGGTCTGCTCACCTGACGACTGAACCGCACCGTTCCTCCGCCAGAGAGAGAGAGAAAGAGAGAGAGAGAGAGAGGATGTGAGCGCACGCTCTGATACCAACACCTAATGAAAAGTTTTATACCTCATTTAAATACAATTTTATATACGCGAACACAAGTATAATTTTAATGACAAGTATGGACCTTTCCAAGGAATTTCACTTGGAAATATTTCAACCGCTGGTAACGAAAGCTCTAAATTTCTGATAAGAAAACAATACTAATTATACTGGAGTGGCACTAGTACAACTGAAAAAAGGAAAAGGAAAGAAATATGCTTATAAATATGTATATCCTGCCTTTGTTTGGTGAGGGGAAAATATTTTCTAGGTTGCAAAGGACTTCAGTTATCTAGTATTGCTGGACTGTGTTGGAGTTGCACAGGCTCACTCCAAAATAGTTTTATGATTTACAGACTGTCATGAAGAGGGCCTTGCCAAGAGCATTTGTAAATGTATCCAGTTTCCCAGCTGTGGAGTGGATCTGGCCGTGGTGCTGAAATATTTGTTGTGCCAGAAAAAACTCACTCACTAGGTCACTAAGGTGTCCTGTCACAAGGTGCATCCTATTTAATGGAATCCCAGGGCCACAGCACAGGGAGCTAAAACTGGATCCTCAGGCGTTTGTATGTAACAAAATCTTCATGTATTATGTTCAAACAGATCTCTACCAATTATGTCCACTTTAATCAAAACTAGACAGGATTTTATATTTTGTCAGCTGCCTGTAAAATGTGGGAAGCTATGCCTTTATATCTTGTGAATCAGACCCATTTTCCAGGACAACATCATCCTGCACAAGGAAGTCAAAGATGTGATGATGTTCAATGCCCTGCTTCATTTCAAAAGACCCAGTTTACTTGTTTCCTAATTAACCTATTTACTTTTCAAGTGAAATTACAGAATACCTTTTTTGATGGCCTTTCCCAAAGACCATCCAAGGAGGTATTAACAATAACATTTGGCTCTGGGGCTGTGGATAGGATTCACAACATGAGAAATGGAATTGGCTGTCTTTTAGGTGAGCGAACACATATCAGACTCTACTTTAATATGCTGGGTCCAAATGTGGCACATGTACCCCATGCAGATAAACTGCTAGTCAGATAAAAGGATGTGTGATTGAATTTAGACCCAAATCTACTAAACAGAGAGACAGATTATTAAAACCTACCCTGAACCATGTAGCTGCCATGGCTGATTTGGGGTTTGCATGATAGTAATTCCTTGTAGTCATTGGGATACTGAGTAGACACACCTGCATGACACCTAGTTTCTGGATCCATATATCAGCGTCTTTTTTTCTTAAAAAATCAGGGGATTTGATTCTGTTCTCAAAAGTTAAATAAAACAAACACTTCTCTTTTCTCTCAGACTCTGTGGGTGGGCTGTCTATGTGTATGTCAAGGGAAGTAGTACTTGATGATAATTTTACTACAACATTTTGCCACTAGAGTAACTTAACCTTTTTTAATGATGACTTTGCTGGTGTCTCCTGGGCAATGTCCTCTTAATCTCATCAATTTGCTAGTCCTTGTTATTGCGGAGATTCTGAAACTGTCAGTGGGTGGGGATTGAATAGACTCCCTCAGATGTCCAGTCTCATCACACGTTTTTGCTCTTCACTGTTTTTCGATGGGACACAATTAATGAGGTGGAAGCTCATGTGTGTAAAAATGTGTGTGGCTGTTTGAGCATGTTTGAGAGTATGTGTATTTTTCCAGGACATACAACCTGACCTCCACCCACCCATATCATAGTCCTGTGAATCAACCACTTCTCCACATTGAGAATCAAACACATTCTCCACACTTCCCTGGAAGCACAGTTGTGATTAAACCAGTGGACCACTATTGAAATACGAATTATGTGGGAACCCTCTCAAAAAATGATAAACCCATTCAAAGGGCCATGAAAAAACTCAAACACAGACTTTAGAACAAACCAACTCACAGTGATATAAAAGAACTCAAACACAGACTTAAGCATGAACCCATTTAGCCAACTAAGTGCTCAGAAACTCTGTATCTTTATTGCTTCATTGTACATTCACAGACATGCAATTCTGAGATTTTAGTTCAATCAGAACATACATAGAAAATAAACTTTTCCTCTCATGTATAAATATATATACCAATTTCCTAGGGTCCTGCCTTAGTTTTCTCCCAATAAGTAATACGCTCAGAAATGTATTGACATCTATGGTATGCTTGCCTACATTTTACATTATGTCATTTCAGATTATAACATCTTATGTATGGCTTAGTGTCATACACACATGCAAGCACACTAAGTAATAAAAATTCTTCTGATGTTACTTATATTCAACCAAGGAAGAGGGCTCTGCCCTTGATTAAATGTGTTTCAGTACACCTCTGTACCTGTTGACATATCCACTTTACGTGATATTACTCTAATAGATACTCTCCATTCTGACTGAGTAAGTGAGAGTCATAGCTTTGAGCTTTGGAATAGGCAGCAAATGAAGTCTAAACCGCATCAGTGACTCCCAGTCGAATGCTCTTTTTCAGTCAACATTTATAGAATGCCAGACATAAATGCATTGATTTCAGTTTTATAGATCCTTTTGAATACATCATATTGACATTGTTATCCTTATATCAATATGTCACATGAATAAATGTAGTACCAGTACAAATTATAGGCAAAGGTTCAGCTTAATGAGAAAATACATTATCTGTATTACATTCATAATTAAACTGGCACTTCAGTGTAATAAAAATTTTAATTGATGTTGTGTAATATAGATAAAGCTTGTTCTGTTGCACAACATTTCTGTTTAGGTGCTGGAGCGAAAATTCCCAACATTAGATACAAAAATTCAGATGATGAGGGTCCAACACTACCTGCCAATCTTTTAGTTTCATTCACAAAACATACTCAGAACATTTGCATGGCTGCAAACTTTCGTTCTGGTTCAGCCTTCCTCAGGCTCCCTACAACAATGAAAGACAAAGTCTCTGAGATATGTATGAAACATTACTCTGATGGCAGACAGGCCAGAGCCAATGCCCCCTCCACACTGCAGGTGAGGTAACCAGAATTAAGCCAGTGGCAGGAAGCAGGGCCTTATATGCAGAGAGCTGTCTTTGCACTTGCAGAGCACAGATGTATGCTTTGTTCTGAAGTGCTCAGCTCCTGTGAATCACTTCCACTTGCCCTCTGACTTACAGCAACGGCTCCAAGCTGTCTCAGTCACAGTCTCATCATCAGCAGTTCTGAGCAGGACCTGGGCCAGCTGCTCTTTCTGCGATAATAATGAGTAATGATCGACTGCATTAATATAGTGCCTTTCATGGGACTCAGGCCATTTCCACACGTACACGGGTATTTTTGAAAACGGGGATTTTCCTCCTTCGTTCTTAAAAAAATCTCCGTCCACACAAAAATGCAAACACACAGTCAAGAGCATGCCAAACCAACAAGTGGCGATATAACCCTAACCGTAAAGCCACGTTGGCCAATCAGAAGCCTGAAAAAAAGTTATTACGGCGCACTCTCTGACGTCACAAGCCAAAAACTCTGTTTTCCCTGTCTACACGTCAACACTGAAAACGGAGTTTCTGAAAATCTTCACCCTGGAAGGCGTTTTGAAAAAGATCCGTTTTCAATGACCTAAAATACTGTTTGCGTGTGGATGAAAGGCCAAAACGCATAGAAAAATACCCGTGTACATGTGGACAGGGCCTGAGTGGACTTTGCAGTGGGATAGGGGATGGGTCAATGACCTCAGCCTCAAACTGTGTGGACCCTGGGTGAAAAAATCAGCATGCTCACCACACATTAGTTGAGGTGGAGAGGGTAGCAACATTTAAGCCAATTAAACCATGGTCAGACTGAAAATGGCTCAGAATTTGGCCAGAACACTGGGGACCTAGTGGAAACATTTCTTTCACCCATCAATGTAATGTTTCATACATGGTATGTAGCATATCAAATCATAGATCTTGACATGAATGCCCTGTTAACGTTATCATCATCATCATAATGTTTTCAGTAGCTTTTTTTCAATAACCTCTCTATTTGACACTGATTATAACACTCCATGCCTTTGGGCCAATCAGGGTGGAACTCTTGGAGTGTTCTCTTGTCTCACAGTGTTGAGCTGGCAGCTAATCAGAGGGTTAGGAGGGTGGGGGAGTTGAGAGAGTGATCAGACGATTGGTCCCCGCTACTGCTGCTACGGCGATGGGCAATTCCACAAGGCTGGCTCGTCTGTGAAGACTGGGCTGTAGAGGAGGAGGGGAGTTGGGAAAGGGGCGTGGTGTTAGTGTCCAGGGAGGCAGATGGGTAGGTGAAGACCAGGCTAGCAGTGAAGGGGGTGAGAGAAGGGGTGGAGATGAGGGTAGGGGTGTGCAGAGATTCAGGCTCAGGGGGAGAAGGAGGAGCAGAGGACACAGGGGAGGGGGTGACAGGGGTTGGCAGGGTCATTTTTGGCTTGGCTTTTTCAGGCCTGGTGTGGCGGCTGCTGCACGAAGGACCAGGCAGCTCATGGTCCTCCGGTTCGGTTTTGATGCGCCCTGCGGTGGGCCTCGCAGAGCTTTGGTCGGAGTCGGAGTCAGAGCTGTGGATCTTGCAGATGGGCTTGTGGGCCTCCAGAACCAGCTCTAGCTTCTCCTTCTCCTTCTCCAGCCCGGCGATCTCCTTCTGTAGCTGGGCTTTATCACTCTCCAGGCGGTCGGTCTCCTGGGGGAGCAGGTAGAGAACAGGGTGTCAGTCTCTGTGTTTCACTGGTCACTTTACACTTCAGGCTGCCACAGGAGATGGAACAAGCTCCTGAGGTCTGAGCGCATTTTACTCTGCAGAGCTGGAGCCGGATCTGCAGTGGGAGAGCGATATAATGAGCCAGCCTGACTCCAGCTCTACAGTGGGAAAGGGGTATAATGAGCCAGCCTGAATCCAGCTCTACAGTGGGAAAGGGGTATAATGAGCCAGTCTGAATCCAGCTCTACAGTGGAAAGGGGGTATAATGAGCCAGTCTAGTTCCAGTGGAAAAGGGGTAGTCATTTCCTGCACCAGAGACCTAAACTCCAGGTCAGGTTTACCATTGTAATTGCCTGTGTGTACCCATCTTGGGGTGAGTGACTCATGCGAGTGAGTTACTTGGTCTTCAGTGTCTCACTGAGTAAGTTAAACACTGTATGGGATACTGCCCCCATCAGTCAAGTGTTATGTTCTACAACTGTGAGAGCTGGAAGCAGGTGACTGTGTCTGTTGGCTGTGTGAGGCTGTTCATTGGTTAAGAGACAGCTCACATTCTGCAGGGTGTCCGTAAGCACACGGCGGCGGTTACGGCACTTAGCAGCAGCCATCTTGTTTCGTTCCCTCCGTATCCTCCTCCTCTCCAGTTCTTCTGGTGTCAGCTTAAGGGAGAGAAAGAGAGGGGGGGGACAGGTAGTGAAAAGCAATACTAATCATTACACTTTGCAGAATATTTTCAGAATTATTTGTTATATCACAAACAGCTGTGCATATAACATAGTGGATTTTCCAGAGGGAATGAAGGAAAAAAAAACAGAAAAACAAAGGCAAATTGAAAAAAATGAAACATTATTCTCTGACCCTGGGAAAAGGTGGTCGAGAAACTTCTGGAAAATTAGTTTCTCGCGGCAGCTTAATTCTATGGCTAGTGAGATGGACGTTTCAGTCCCTGGGTCCCATTTGAAAAAACTGATGATGAGATAAATGGAGACTTCTTAAAAGGGCATTGACATTAAATAAATAAAAGAGAGACGACTGAAGGAGCGATTTCACATTGGACACAGGCATGCCTCAATCCACGTAAACATACAAGCACAGACAAGTGCATACAGACGCAAGCACAGTGTAATTTGTCACAGCACTGCCATCTATTGGAAAGCTTTTATCACTGCAGTCTGAAAAACAAACCGGCTCTCACGCAAACACATCGATTTGTCTCTGAGCCCCTTTAGAAGCCCTTTCAAAAGTCCTTGCCCCAACTGCATCCTACTCCCACGCCCCCGTTTTCTCCCTCTCCTCTCCCGCGCTTTATGCTGGAAGAGTGACTCACTCTCAGACCCCCGATGTGACTCAGGTACGAGTCATATGACCCACCCTGGTGAGTCACATGGCTTCCGATTTCCTGTCCCGTCATTTTTCACCCCTTGCTCTTAAAACCTAAAAATCATTACATCCATCCAAAGTTATCACGTTCTCTGTGGTTTAGATCCCTGTCAGGGATTTCTGCTCATTAGACGGTGGCTATAACATTTTTCTTCTGCGCCCCTCCAGCTGTATTTATCACCAAGGTGAGAGGAATCAGTGTGGCCTTTTGATAAGTACTGAATATTGACATTTGAAGTTAATGTAGACCTGATAGCAGGATATGCTGGTGAAGGGATATTTTAGAAAATATCCAATTTTAGAAAATTGGAATATCAGCTCTGGAGGTAGTTAAAGGACTTTCAATTGATACATTTATTATATAGATATAAATAACTGATATATATTTTAATGTCATTCACACACACTCACTCACTCCCTCCCTTACATATTCACACACTAATTCCCTCACATAATCTTCACACATTCACAGACACATACACACACATACTGCATACATGGACACACTATTAGGATTCACGCTATTAGCATTTCATGACACATTTACAAGATTCTAAAAGATTCACACAAATGTTTTCACAGTTTTCCACCACAAAAAACTGAACAGTTTAACGCAAAGAGACAGTAAAACCTACAAACACACAGTTCAGTTACATAATAGCTATCAGCTCTGGGTTTTTCCGTCAGCTACGAGTCACTTACAGGTTTGTAAACATGTGTCCTACTGTCTGTCATGTTCAGTCATACAACAGGATGTTACACACACTTCAATGACTCAACAGTCTTTGTCGGAACTGGGTCTGTTCTGTATCTTTTTTTATTCCTGTCCATCTCCTTCAAGATGTCGAAAAGGAGGGTTTTTTGCAAAGGTGTACCTTTTTTCACAAGAGCTATTGTTTTACTCTCACACAACAAAATCAAAAAGAAATACAGTCAACCACACACAGGCGAGCAACATGCATATCCTTCCAGCCAATTTACACTTGTCCACATTACACTAAACCCAGTCCAGTCCAGCTACATATTTACTGTTATGGCTGTTTTATATACAACCACATGCGCTCTAACAGCATACATGTTCCACCTGCCATTTTCCATTCAACCCCACACAGTCTAGCTACATACGTGTTCATCCGGTCGTCTTCTCGTTGTGCCCCCTAGTGCCGTGCCACCCCTTACTGCTGGCCCTGGGTGAGCAGATTGGGCGGGCGTCAAGCAGCGTGGTCCTGGGGGGTTCAGGAAAGGGGGCAGGGGGCTCCCAGAGGGACCCGGCTGGGCCCAGAGAGATGGCTGTACCAGCCACTGGAGGTCCTGGTTGGAGGTGATGGCATTGAGGCTGGGAACAAACTGAGCCGGCCCAGCCAATGGGAACTTCTGCTGGGAGGACATGGCAGCAGGATGGTGGAGAGGAACGGGGTGAGGGAGAGGGGGGGAGGGATGTGAGAGAGGGGGAGGCTGAGAAATGGAGAGTGAGAGGAGGAATGAGGGAGAGGATGGAGGAAGAGAGGGAGTGGAAAAGGAGGTTGAGGTGGAGGGATGGGGAGAGGCAGAGAATGCAGAAGGAAGGGAAGATGGAGAGAAGTAGAGGGCAAAGGATGCAGAGGTTAGATATTTATAGAGGCTGATGTGGAGGTGGAACACATAGATATGAGAAATGGCTCCGTGTGTGGGATGAAAGTAGTGTTATTTTGCATCAAAAACACTGTTTTCCAGACTCTTTCATCTTCAGACACACAGATTGATATTCTGCTGGTTATTATCCCAATGCCTGTAATGTCATGTGTTTAAAGCACACAGCACTCTATAAATCCTGGTCATATCACAGCCTACTGTACATCACCAAATCTGTTTGCTTGCTTATAAACAAATCAGCAGTTAGGTTCATCCACACACAGCTGGACATAAACATGCATGAAAATGAGCACTGCTACTGATATTAATGTTCTGCTACTACTGCTGTCACAACAACCACTGTGCTGCTGTTACAGTTACATTACCACCCATTACCATCTGATGCAAGCCAAAAGTTATCAACACAGACAGATGATGCCTCGGTGTGAAAAATGACATTGCTCTGGACGACATCACCGACTGCCCCACACATCTGTCACACCTGCCCAGGTGTTTCTGTGGTTGGCTGAAGGGGTGGATCCGTACCCTACACAAGCTGGTGCAGGTACACCAGGTGTGTAATACTCAGTTCTTAAGAAGTTTGTAGCAGCCTGTATCTGTGTGGTAGTTTTACACAATCAACTTTAAGAGACTTATCAAGTTTTACCAGAACAGGACACACATGTACACACATGGAGGATACCACTGCTGCAGCCAATAGGCCCAATCGAATTTTTGTATCATGGTTACTAGCGCTAGTAGCAGTAATAGTAATAATAATGTTGTAATTGTTTTCATTTTCTAGTGTCGAAAGACCAAATGATCTGTGGCACAAAATACATATAACAGCTATATAGTCACGTAGTGTCTGTATTCCATGAGATCAGTATTCCAAATCAACTTTATCGAAATGAAACTGATTCAATTGACCGTTAAAGTGAAATGGAACTGTTCCAATCGGAGTCCGTTATAATAAGAATTAGGGTCAGGTGTCCAGAGCAACTCAAAACTAGCATATTCGTATTTTTCAGGCAGTTCCAATAAGATAGTACGCAGACTCCTTATATTTACTATTCATCTCAGACGAACGTTTGTACCAATAACAATTTTATATCTTTATGAATTGTAGCTATATTCGTCCACTGCAAAACGCATGCTACTGCAGCCAAACCTTTAAAAACATAAATCAAAGTGTTCTTAAGTATATAATAAGATAATAAGTAAATAAGATATGCAGAAATTAAAAATATTCCAAACCTCTTGCTGTTGTGTAGGTGTGTCACCCGAATCTAGCATTCCGGAGTTTGGTCCAGTAACTCTTGGGGAACCAGTATTGGAGGACTGATCGCTCCCTCCACCGAAGTTGTCATAGTTCCGGTACATTGCTTCATACACCAAATTCCACAAATTAGAATGTTTTGAATGTTTGTTTCTGAAAATAATCCGGCAGACAAATATGGAAATTAAATCTAAATGATTACGTGAACTCTGATAATTCAGTTCGCACTTCTACAAGATAACGCGCAACGTGAATCTGACACATTCAAAGTGAGGAAACCCCTTTTTGTGAGACTTTGGGAGTCGAGTCCATTTTGCACAGTTTCAACGGGGTATATTAACCAACACTCAACAAAGTGCTTCACTATTCCACAAAAAGAATGAAGAACAACCAACAGATAGATTTAAAAAGCGACGTTTATGCATATATTGATCAGAATGAGACAGGAATGAACTGATACAATATAGCTTGACCGAAACTGATAGAATGAGTACCCCTCAAAAATGTAAGAATGGTACCGTCTTGGAGAGAACGTTGCTTGAGCGTGACGTATGTGACCATGTATAGCGAGTTTCCGCCCACTTCTTTCCCCGGGATTCCTGCTTTGACATTATTCGAGAGCACGTTTCATTTTGAATCCACTCTGTACCTCTCTTCAACCAAGTTCCTTCCTCGCCTCACCTGTGTCTTTATACAGCTGTCAGTTTTATTTCCATAGCTTTTTATCCCCTAGGTGTTTCAAAGAAGAAAAACAGAATCAACACCCAATCCTTCATGCATTTCACGGCTTCCCCCGCCAAGAGTCCAGCGAGGTGATTGTTCCAAACGCATAGTACAAGCTACACTTTTTCCACACCACTAGCGATATGAGACACGTACAAATACGCAGGCAGAGAACATAAAGCATCAGCGTGGAAAATCACAAGAGGCTATCGTTACTCTTACCACGGGAACACGTCGCACGTGCTCATGACTAAGTAATGGACAAAAAAACCCATTCGCAACTGAGCCGGTAAATTGATGATGTCATTCTGTTCACTTTAAAGACAATGTTATCGAAATCAGCAGGTGGTTCATAACTCTCTTGTACAAGAAAGGAATTGTGTTAAAATGACAAAAATAACAAAACAGTGAGGCTTGGCGAAATTCTGATTTTCTCCCTCTTTCTTTACGTCGTCCTATAGGGTCATGAAGGGTAAGATTTTTTAGGGAGCAAATAAATGTTGTTTGTAGTGCGGCATGTGTCACTTGCAATGGTCAGGTCCATCAAACATAGGTTACCCATGTCTATGTGTGCAGTTACTGATGATTACCAATTACTTAAAGTAGTGTTTCCATATTAATCATTTTAAGGGTGGGTGATTGTAACGATGATTCTCGAATATGGTTTCACCGAATAGCAAAAGCTAAGAGGTAGCTGACCGCAAAGTTAAACCACGGGAGCCGGTCCGGATGTGCTAAAATCTGGGCACGCTTTCTCTTGGCCACATCAATCATATCCTGATGTGCCGGGATGGCAGAAGAGGGAGTGACTCGGTGCGTAAGGAATGAAGTTTACTGGCTATTCTTTATTATTTCATAAAGCGCCACAGCGTTCCCGTAGCTACAGAGTCTTTGCCTTGTTCCTATTTATGAAGTAGGGAGGATGTGCAACGGTCGTCTTCTGCTCTTTTAAACAATGATATAAATAAATACATAAATTCTAGGTATTTTTCTTGTTAACGATCATTTACGATCATAATGAATCATACCAGTCAACAACAACAACAATACTTGTGTGTTTAGCGGCTCTCAGTAAAAAAAAAAATTAAGCAATGCCAGATATTACATTAACATAAGTGAGACTGTCCAAACTTCCAGTGCGACAACCCTGAGAATGGCATGTAAAAGCTGAATTTGAAACACTGAATTGAAAGAACCCACGGTCAAATCGACAGAAAAATATGACTATTCGTCCAGTTCAGAGGTTACTGATAAGTAACAGTGTAACTTCTTTTGCAACGCTGCAGCGGGATTAAGTTTGGCGGGACAGGGGCAGAAAGAGGGCAGAGACAGCTGTCTGTAATTATCGAGTCTATAAACAGCGTCAATTCCCGACACAGTTAGTCACTGAGGCGCTACTTCAGACCGAAAATCAGAGGCTACGGCTGATTATTTGTTTGCACCTCTTTTCCCTGGGTGCAAATATGAATCATATCAGCAGAAGATCTTGTGGGGAATAATTAAAATGTTATTGTTTTAAAATCGAAGAATGCGTCGCTCGTTATTATTATTATTATTTTTTTTTTTTTACTATAAGCATAGCTAAAGTCTGGTGTTGGAGCCGGAGGTGCCGACTAACAAGATCATAGCAGAATGGGAATAAACGCAGGAATGCGTGCATAAATTAAACGTGTGTGCTGCGTTAATGAAATGGGATGAGTCATGTTCGGCAGCGAGAGTAAAAGTAGGGTGAATTCCCCTTTGGTCTGGCATTTCTCTTCGATGCGTCACGTTCATGTCCCTTCCCGCGCTACTTCCTCCTTTTTTGCCTCCCCATAAAAGTGATCATTCCTCTCCTTCAAAGCGCCCTTCATACTGCGCGTGGTGCCGAGCATTTCACTGTCTAAAGCTTTTATTTGTCAATCTCCCCGCTAATAGAGGCAAACAGGAAGTGGGAGAGATGCTCATGTAAATGGTTTGGTACTATTCAGTGCCCCTCTAGCCCTTTGGTAACCTACGCTGTTCTAATGGTGGGACCTCGAGTGCTGCGGAACCGCAGCCCTAAATCTCAGTTCTCCTCAAAGTACACACACGTGAAACATAGCAACTTATTTGGGTCTTTAACCTGTAAATCTTCAAGAGTCCTTGAAGTGCATGTTCACTGGCGTCAGGTTGATTTCGCGGGCTCGTTGAAGACTAAGGAAATGACACACAGGGAAGAAACGTGCACAGCCTGCTAAACGACTAATTCTGTGGAGTGTGGAATATGAGTCGTTGAGTAATTCAGTTTGTCTGTCAGCTCCTGAGGTTCTGGTCTACTTAAATTAATCCGTGTACACTGGGAACGCTTAGTTAGCGTATTCTTTTTTTAAAGTCCATTACATTAGTCAAACGCACATACAATGACTAAGTCTGCAGGGACAAAAACTTCATTGCAAAGATTTCACACTCCATGACTCCAATATTATATCACGGCAGACTACGTTTCGACAGTTTATGTGCGCGCCTTAGTTTTATGGGGACACAGAGTTGTCTGTTACGCAAATCCGTGAGAAAAAAATAAACAGAAAATTAAATGCTATGGGTGCTACATCCTATAGCAGAATCACGATCAGTATTACCCAACCTATAATCCTGTAACCCATACATTCACCGTTATGCGAGGAATCATAAGGCTGATCCGGAGTCAAACACGAGTGCCAACAAACATACCAAATAAACGTTCTTCCTCAAAACACTGCGAAACCTCGACAAGGAGGACCGAACTCCCTTCCAGCCAATCACCGTCCTGTACCGAATGAATACTAGCTACTTTTTGACCAATGCAAGCCAGGAGACAGGCCACGCTGGCATAAACTGCTCTATCATGCAAGAGAGGGCTCGGGGGTCTTCGTGGCTTTAGGGCTGTGTTTAACGTTACCGAGTTATTTATTATATTGAATTTGAATAGAAAATGATACATATTGCGGCTTAATACTAATTCATCGTATCAAAATAACTTTTTAATTACTTTTAAAAGTCAAGTTCGTGGCTGTTATCATTCAGTGATGGACGTTCCACATCACGGATACCGTGCAAGTAAGTATGGAAATCCGTAAAAAGAGCGGTGGTGAGCAAATTGGCAAACCGTGCTTAGAGTGCTGAATTTCAGCGGCACAGCGTTCGTTAGCTGCCGTGTTTGCATGCATGTGTCTGTATGGGTGTACGTTTATGCACTTTGATCAACTGCTCTCAGGCGTTATCATCGCCCTGGAAACCTCTACAGCATGCGATATAATCCGCTCGAGGTGTTAGCCTATTTCACGGCATTCCTCGCATTCCACTCAATAATTTACCAATTCGCCGTGTCCCTTTTGCAGCTATTCAACACATTACTGTAGTGTTTTCATGCTGTATTGCCATTAAGCATAAATATCTAAAAATAGTCACAAAAATGATATGCTGATGTAACGCAGTGCAATACAGAACATGTGATAATTAAATATACATGGTAGTCATGGAATGTGCCAGTCGTCAGGGATCCGGAACATTGGATTCTAGAAGTAAAATACAGTAAAATACTATAAGATTGTGTATTGCGGTACGCATTGTAGAAGTGACGTCCACCATTACGATGTAATCATTAAAATGATAGTCTTCGTAGCTGCTGTTGTTCCTAATAAGTGCATTGATCCTGGGAGAGATCAATGCCTGCAGTGATGAAAGTGAGGCTTCGTGAACAGCATAAAGGTTGGAGCTATCGTGTACTAAAATGTTTGAATTAATCAAAATACTTTGCTCTCCACAGCAAAATACAAAAATCAGAGTCACAGTTGGTGTCACCAATTGTAGAGTTCACGAAGCCTCATTCTACCATCACTAAATAATGAAGAACATGTTGAATATTGTATTGTGTCTGACACCCATTTATAAAACCCCTTATATCCTGGGAGAATTCAGATGAACTTCCTTTCTTCTCAGAGTGGCTATGCCATGTCCAGTGGTTGAACCTTTAAGACTCAGGGGGGTCTGTGTCCCTATCCCCAGCTCTACACTGATTGTACAAGAGGACCTCCCCTGACTGGCAGATCTGTGATTTGTTGTTTTGAATATTGTCAACAGGCAGTACCCTCTTATCCAGCGTCACCGTCTTTTCCCTGGCTGCAGATTGCCATGCAAACTATTACACTCTCTGGTGTTTTTTGAGTCTGGATCAAATCCCCTTTGCTCATTTGTTTTACTATCTGTTTAGCTCAGTGTCCACAAACTACCCCATTCATGGGAATCTAAAGAACAGACCCCCCACAAATAGTGAGGGTCTTCTGTACTCATTAATTCTGTCCTGAGCTTTAACTGTCCCGCCCTGTTACCCTCTCCAGCAGCGAAGCCCAGAGCCCGCACTGCGCACCCTGCTGGTGACCCCTCACTCTTTGAGGACACCAGCTCCTCAGCGCCCCCCATGGGTGGGCAGGGGTACTACATGAGTGGAGGAGCAGGAAGTGGGGAAGGGATGAATAACCTGTTCCGGGACCCTGTGGCCAACGCAGCTATGATGTATGGCTCATCCCTGGCCTTTCAGGGCAAGGATATGGTCAACAAGGAGGTGAGGGATAGAGGGATGGGGTAGGAGGAATGCAACATGGATGAGTGGAGTGGAGGAGTGTGGGGAGGAAGGGGAAAATGCATTTTCAAAAGGGAACGCTTGGTCTACAAAGAAGTGAGATTTAAGATAAAAGGTATGATTGGCTGCCTTTGTTTATTAACATGCTTTTATCCATCTTCATTTTGTTGCCCTCTCAGATTAGCAGGTTCATGTCAGTGAACAAGCTGAAGTATTTCTTTGCGGTGGACACCAAATATGTCATGAAGAAACTGCTGCTTCTCCTGTTCCCCTACACACATCAGGTGATTTGATCTGAACTGGCATCTGGTAGCCCGGCACTTCTGCAGGTGATGCAGAAGTTGTCAATCATTGAGGCTTGTTAAATAGTTTAGTGAGGACTAGTTCATCTGTGGATCACTTTCCTACACACAAAAATTTCTGCAGAGTACTTCTTGCTAAGTTAAACATGTGGATGGTTTGATGGGCCTTGTCTGTTGTTAAGAGGTAGGCAGAAATGAAAGATCCACAGTCCTGTTGTGGTTTGCAGCTGGGCGCTTCAAATGAACAGCTGATTGGGTGACTTTTCCACAGGCCTTGCAGTCCTTCTGCTCAGATTGTTCTGAATTAGTCAGAGTGAGAGACAAAACAGGTTGCTGCACTTGACACAGAGTTTCCAAGGTCCTTGAAAATCCTCTAAAATATTTTAATTTGGGAAGGTCACAGGAAGTGGACAAATTTTCTACTGCCTTTGAAAAGTCATGGAAAATATCCTGCAAATGTTTTCTTTTAAAATTTACAGTGGAAAAAGTTCCTTGCTATGTCACTAGCTTGAAGTCATGTATTGTGAGGTTTAACAATATCATTTTGCTGATGTGGCTAACAAATGTATTAATTTGCCGTGACCCAGAGTTGTTAGCATTGGTATTCACTGCCATGGGTATCTTCCAGGTTGCCCAGTTTCACGGGTATCTAAATATTGCTGGAAAAATAGTCTTTGATAATCTTATGTTTGCCCTAAACATTTCATTGACAATATTAAGTGGTGATTTGTTGGAATGTGTGTTTTCTGTGCTTCACCATTGGCTCCTTGTGTGTTGACATCATTAGGACTGGGAGGTGCGTTACCACAGAGACAGTCCACTGACGCCCCGTCATGACGTCAATGCGCCCGACCTCTACATCCCCTGTGAGTCCAGCTCCAGCTCAGCCCCACAAGGCATACTGAATCAGAATCGTAGGCGTGACTGGTTTCTCAGTGTTCTCCGTGTTCAGTGCACAGCCCTGTGCTTCTCACTCACTCAGTCAATCAATCAATCTGATTTGATTTGAAGTAGAGCTCGTTATGGAAGAATTTTAACAGAGCGCTTCACAGAGCGCATCTTATATTAACAATTAAAGTCAAGGAGTGAGAGAAGGCCTAGGGGGACACATAAAAGTAACATGCAGCAAAATATCGCAGAAACAATTCCTCACTCTTTTGAGGACACAAAAACCCGTGGCAGCCAAAAATAACACATTAAGAGCACATCTCTTTTCTCTGTCATTTGGGCAGATGATCGCATTGAGCTAAGGTCCTTTGTTTGTGTCTCTTTTGCTTGCAGTAATGGGATTCCTCACCTACATTCTGCTGACAGGCATGGCCCTGGGCATCCAGAGGAGGTACAGTTCCCCTGCTCACCACATGGTCACGGTCACCACTGCCTACAGGCGGTTACTCTCATGACCAAACTCAGGGCAATCAGAAAAACCGGAACCAGTTATGTGGGAGGAGTGTTTGCTTGTGATTTCCCATAATTCCTTATTGTTCAATGTCACTAAAATTAAAGGCAAAAATCTGTTATTCAGTGTGCATTGAGGTGATTTTTTCCAGGTTATCCTGATTTACAGCACCTGCTGGCACAGTTAGATATCTATCACCCAGCCTTGACTTCCTTAAGTCACTCACCCTCTCTACTGATGAATAGAACAGGGGATTGATAAATCTCTTACGATGAGGTCAACTATTGAAAAATGCGGTGGCAATGACAAAAACATAAAAAAGTGATTCTACTCTGGTAGCTAACCAGGCCTGGAACTGTAAGTCACGTAACTTGGATGGATACTCTACTGTTCTCTTGTGCTGGAAGTCACTCTGGATTGGAGCGTCTATTAAATGCTTGTAGTGTAATGATTTAAAGATCGTAAACAGTACTTATAACACTGACAAATATTTATGCACTATGTGCATAATAACTCCCTGACAATGTCTCTCTCCAGGTTCAGGCCGGAGGTTCTGGGGTTATGTGCTAGCACAGCCCTGGCCTGGGTCGTCATTGAGGTCATAGCTCTGACACTCTCCCTGTACCTGCTCACTGTGCACTCCGACCTCTCGACCTTTGACCTCCTCGCCTACAGTGGATACAAATATGTGGGGTGAGGAGCTGGAAAGAGCGATTCTACCTCTCGGTGTCTCTCTCTCTGTCAGTCTTTCATGCTGAACCTTGTGTTATAGGTCCCGTTCAGCTGTGATGCGTTCTCACAGATATATTATAGCCATATTTAGCCACTTTGTCACTTTAGCTGTGTGTATTCATATACCCTGTGTCACCAGCCTTCACAAAATAGAGGATAAGGAGTTGGCTTTATAGCACCACATATCCAGGTCTAATTCAAAGCAGCACTAAACTTCAAAGCAGCTGAATTTTCATGTTGTTCTGTACCATACACTTTGTCTCAAATGTGTAGAACTCTTACATGCCAGAACGCAATCCTCCCCTGCTCCATTCAGAAAAGTTTTAAAAATATTTTTCACAGTCACAATATGACATATAAACAAAGCATGATTAGGTGGCTGTCTCAGAACATTCAATCTATTTATATTTTAAGGGGAAGTTATTACTTGGTAACATTGCAAGTGAGAGAGACGGTGATCCCTTCAGTGTTGTTGCTCTCTGCCTCCAGTTCCCAGCAGATTTAGTGAGGTATTTTGATATTGTCCTTATTCAGATGTGAAATGCCTTCTGGTGTTTGAATGAGACATTGATTACCAAAGAGTAGGCCATAAAATAATTTCAAATTGGACTCTTCTGTGAAAAGCAATACTGATAAGCAAATAAATGTTAAATAAAATATTAGGCACAGTGTTCAGTGACAGAACTTCATTTCCCATCATGCCATTTTCTCTCTGTTAGGATGGTCCTCACGATGCTGGGTGGCCTGATGTTTGGTAGCGATGGGTATTTCCTGGTTTTTGCCTACTCCTCCTGTGCCCTTATGTACTTTCTTGTAAGTAATAGCATGGTATTGCATGGAAACTGTTGTACCACTGTACTGTAATTGCCCAGCTTTTGGCTTAGCACTCACATGTATAGCTTATATTGTAGTGTTTTTCTGAACACAGGCTTAACTAATTTAGTTGAGTACCCAGACTGGCACCAATGAGTCAAAGAAAAAGGCTTTGCGATGCATTGTTTTGCCCACTCTCTCCATTTTGTCCTTGTACAAGAATAGGCATCTCTCATCCTAGAATGCCAGAGATTTTTCTGTTTTTTGTTCTATCCGAGCTCCCAAATCACATAATTGGATTCATTACCATGCCAAATGATTGCAGCTAACCATGTGTATTTGGTGAAAAGTGGAGCATGTCCAGGACTTAATCACCTGCGTTACTTTAGTGGAATAAACCAATTACGTGATTAAGACATCGGGTGGAACAAAACCCAAAAACATCTGCTGCCACTCCAGGATCAGGGCTGCCTACTGCTACCACAGAGCAGGCTTGTACAGTATCAGTATGATGTGAATGCGTTTGTGTTGTTTTAACCCTCTCAGGTCCGCTCCCTCCGGATGAAGATTCTCTCCTCCCTCTCCTCAGATGCCATGGGTCCTGGGGCCAGCGCCAAGCCACAGCTCCGCCTGTACATCACCGTGGCAACCGCTGCCTTTCAGCCAATCATCATCTACTGGTTGACCTCTCACCTGGTGAAGTGACCTGAGCCACATGGTACTGACAAACTACAGTCCCAGGAACAACAGTAATGGTGCTGTTAGTGTCTGCTTGGCTGAAAGAGGTTAATAGGGGCATATCGCTGGATGTGAAGTTAATGCAGCTGTTGGGTTTGGACCACTGAGTGACCTGCAGCTGACTCACTGAGACACACACTCATTTATTGACAAATACAATCTGTGAAATAGGCACTGATGTTTTGGCACTATAACAGAATAAGGGCCTCTGCTCCTCTGCAGGTATTTATACGAGGTGAGAACTGTGCCTGCACCTAGGACAATCAAATAAGGAAAGTCAAACCTGCTTACTCCACAAGACTGGGACTAATCTGTCATAAGCAAGCAGAAGTTCTTAGTGGGGGGATGTAGGTATTTAATTTACACAGGAGGATCCAGGTAGCTACTGTTTCTACCTTCCTCCCACAGCTTCCTCAAAATGCTACTTGAGGACTGGAATCCTGCAGGGCATAGGTAATCTTTGTTTACTACAGATCAGTCCTGGTGGAAGTTGTCTGGAGAAAGCCGTTTTGTCTTCCATACACTGACAGTATTCTCACCAGACGCCTTACCAAAGAGCCCAGTACACATTGAAGTACATGCGTAGATGAAGGGAAGTACAGAGGACACCAATAATCAGTGTAGCAGAGAAATACCAACTGACTGATAGTACTCAGCACTGCTGTCTCTCCCAGTTTCTGTCTTTGCAAGAACAGTCTGGTGAAGTTTTTTTTTCTAAAATAAATGACCTTGAAACTTAATTCTCTTCTTTAATTTGCTTATTGAATCCAGTTTTTTTTTGTAAAGTTCCATTACAAAATGTCTTTTCAACTTGTGTGGGTTTAAATAATGAGTTTCAAGAACACGGTATTAAATAACTTGTTCCATTTATCTAACAGGAGCCATACACAGCTTTAACATCTGATTTACAGTTTGCACTCCACCAAGACTTATCTACAAGTTACAAGTGACTGAAACTGAACAAATCGAGGATTTGACCAATGGAGGACTAACAATGACAGACCCACACATACGCACACACTCAGAGTGGCCTGTATGCACCTACAGTAATATCAAACAGTTTGGGATTGTTCAGTGTCCCCTCCTTATCAAGCAGGAAGTAGAACCTATGACCTTTGACCCGGAGAGGAATGAAAGACGGAGACTCCTGTCTGTGGGCATGACAGGCCACTTGGGCTAGAGGCACGGTCAGGCGTCTGGCTTTGTCCAATCCCAGGGGTGACTGCGTCGCCACAGTGACCGCTCCACCACCTTTGTGCAAGATCACCTGGCTGACAGAGCGACGGCAGAAGACAACCCCAAGGCCCACAATTGCTCCACCTGTTTGTGTATGTGCATGTGCATGTGCATTAGAGAGAGAAGGGCAAAGGTCAAGCACAGAACACTGAGTATAAACACTTGCTGACAGGCATTTTACACTGCTGTACATGGGTAATGCAAACAAGGGTTGGATATAGGTTTGACTGACTTCCTAGTAAGATAATATCAACACCACTGTCTGGTTAGCCTCACTAAGGGTGGAGAACAGTACAAAATTAGAAACGGACTCACCCACAGCCAGGCAAGCGACGGTGAATCCGTATCTCCACGAATTAGAACCCAAATTCGCCTCTACACCGAAAAGCCCCCCTGCAATCGCAGTGTTCTCCCGTGACTTAGCGCTCCGCGTGTCCCGCAGGCTGGTGAACGCGAAATGGGCCAGGTACGTCCAGAAGAGGAGCTGACCCGCACAGAACAGTGACAGCAGCCGAAAGAACCTTGTTCTGTCGTGCTCGAACAGGACCACGTCTTTTGCCACCGCAGTGGACGTAACGTGGAAACGGATGGGAGTCCCGTTCCAATGTAGGCTCGTGGTGTAAAGGCGCCGCTTGTGTGTGTTGGTTTGCAAGCGGGTAGATGAATTCAGAACTCCAATACTGAACTTTTTTGAATCGAGAAAATCTGCATTTGACACGCGATGTCGGAAAAGAAACTGCATACAGCGCCTGGTTACAAAACAAGGACAGCCATTGCCACCGGATAGCAGATACTGAACCCACATTTTGTTTCGTTTGCGTTTTTCTCCTTTGTTCTAAAATCCAGCTGATCTTTTTTCATTTATTTCATTTTATACAACCCACTAATACATCGCGTTTGTTCTTCATACAGCAAAATAAGGCTGATTGACTCCGTTGAGCAAGACCTCAACTTATCATACAGGCAAGCGCCATGTTTGGTCAACGTACGGAAGCCTTCGCTGTCCATAACGGATGAATACGTGTTCGCCTTGTTACTAAGGCGTGCTGTTTCGAGTGAGTGACGGCGTGAGTCATTTGCTGTTCAGCATGTTCCAATTTCCTGTTTTTTTTCTATGAGTCCAGTTATCAGGGTGGTGTCTGCTCTAGCTCAAAAGGAAAGTCACACACTGGTAAAAAATAAATAATACATACAGAGAGCACATTATGACAAATACAGCTGTCACCCCATCTTAGTACATGTTACAACTCTCTTCAAGTACAGAGATCCCTGTAATAGTCCACAGACTGTTGGATAAAATTGTGAACAGTATAGTGACAATCTGTGAAAACTGACATAGTGGCAGAAGCTGTGACCTAAGAAGTCACCTCTTCTGACTTCAAGTGTGTTTTTGATCTCATTTGGGTACCTATGGGAGACTCAGTCATGTAGGGTAGTGTATAATATAGTGCAAGTTAGGACAATGTTATGTACATGTACATTTTGTCACTTTTGTCAGTAGACTTTCTTATCCAGAGTGACTTTCAACTTAAGAGCACAGAATTGAGTCTACTAACATTCCAGAAAAAAGGAAAAATATGGAAAATATGTGTCATGTAGCATCTGTGTGTCTCAGACTCAACACTTTTCACTGAAGAGTGCCCTGATTGCATTGCACCTGCATTCAAATTTCTCAGCAGAATCTCTTATCCAGAGCAACTTGTATAACTTACAATTTTTACATCATTTACTCACGCAGCTGGATATTTACTAAAGCAACTCAGGTTAAGTACCTTTCCCAAGGATACAACAGTAGTGTCCCATCTGGAAATCAAACCAGCAACCTTTGTGTTGCAAACCCTGCTCCCTAGCGCTGCACGTTGCTGCTAGCCATCTGTGGCCTAATGTGATATTCAAGTCGATAAATTAGATAAAGCTCCACTGGTTTCCTTTCCCTCCTTTTTTAAACTTTACAGAGTAATGCAAACCCTAATGGCTGCTGCCTTTGGGGACAGAAGTCAAAGAGGCTTTGTGTTCTGTAAAGCAGACTCGGCTCTCTCTGTGTGCCGCACTCCCTGCTCGGCTCTTTCTCTCGGCTTCTCTCTGTGCAGCAGTGCCTTCCCTGCCCCCATCCACCCCCAACCTCTGCCTAACCTATGTGCCATAACACCTACTGAATCTCACCTGTGCTGGTATGTGTTTGCAAAGCGTTCAGCGGAGGAAATGTTCCTGCCCAGGGCATGACACACCTGTGTAGAAAGAGAGCCAGAGAAATTTAGGTCACTGGTATCAGGGCAGCAGCTGGGTGAGACGGATGTGTCTGCAAGCGGTCCTGTATGAGGTAATGCCACACTGTTTGTGACTCCAAACACACACCTACAGCTACCAAGGAGACAACCTGCCATGCTTGACTCAATGCTACAGATAGTTGCCTGTCTACATGTAGCAGAGCTGAAATTAGTTACTTGTGTGAGTCCTACATGGTAAGTTAGCAGAGCAGTTTCGGTGGTGACTTAACTTACTGAGAATTGGTTAGCTAGTGTCATTGCCTGTGGAGCTAGGAGCAAATTACCTTTAGCTTAACTGGTAATGACATTTGAGGTTAAAGTGGGTTGTGCAACAAGAAACAGGATTTGGACCTCACTTGTGAAGGCAAGGATCTCTTCCACATTTGTCACATACAGTGGACTCCAATCAAGTTGTAGAGACATTTCAAGGATAATCAAAGCAAACAGGATGCACCTGAGTTCAATTTGGAATGCCATAACAAAGGCTCTGAAAACTTACGTAAATGAGATTTCAGGTTTTGATTTTTAATAAATTTGAATTTTTTTGCTTTGATATGATGGGCAATTGTGTGTAGACTGATGGCCAAAAGTATACATTTAATACATTTTAGATTATGTATGTGTACAAAAAGTGAAGTGGTCTGAATACTTTCTGAAGCCACAGTACACACCAGCATCCAAGGACTGTGTTTAAGGGCATAGCATCTACACCACCCCTGCCCTCCCTGATTTGTTCATCCACACTTGCTATATAGATGAGCCATGTCTTGCTCTTTCCGACCACAGTGCAGGCCAGCAGCTCTGAACCAAGAGAGGCTAACAAAGAGGAGAATTACAAGAATGTGGGGAAGGTCAAATTATACATGTGTGTGCACACGCATGTTTGTATTTAGAGCACAGACATGCACACTCTAACACAGATGTACATCTATGAAACCGGTTGTCCTGGTGACAAGGTAAAACATTATCACAACATCAACACAAAAAGAAGTGACCTGATAAATAAATACGCATCGCGTCCTCCATATTCATTCGTACACCTAATTATACAGGAACAAAAGACATAGTAAAATGACATACTGGGTTATATTTTAAGATGAAAAATGTAATAATGTTATATTTTAATTTTAATCTTAATATTATAAGGGCATTGTACGGATTCAGTTTTGGCCAAAAAAAAAAAAAACCAACCAACCAAGGAGCTCAAATTTGGTCAATACACATCTTTTGTTACATACTGATATTACGATTGATGCCTAAAGAGAGGTTAGATTGCGTCTAACAATCTTATGAAATAAGAATTCACTGCATGGTGTCTGTTCTCTCTCCACACACTAGGGAGCAGCATTTTATCTAAAATAAACATCACTATTCCATGCAACCTTTCGTGTAGGCTTGGTGTACATAAACGCTGCGTGATTCGATCTTCCTGTTTGCGTGTTGCTAAGTATGTAATCTCCTGGTAGTATCGAGGAGATATGTGTCTGTGTTGAAAATATGATCATCTATCCATCTATTTAGCGATCTATCGTACTATAAGATATACTAAAAACGTCAATCCAGTAAAGCCAGCACAAACAATTGAAATGAATAAATTATCGTGGAAAAAACATTCAATCGTATCGAATGGATAAATGCGATCACAAAAGTGCCAGCTCATCTTTGACTGAAACTGCACCCTGTGTCATGCATTGTCTGCATACGTTGCCCTTTACCCCGCCTTGTTTCGTTCTCTTTTGTCTCTCCCTTTCCCTCTGTCACTAATCCCTGTTCCCCCCCTCCTTGCCGTGTCTCATTCCTTTTTTTTCGGCTGTACAATGCTCCCTCTCTTTCTTCCTTCTCGCGTTGAATTTTCAGCGCAGGGCCCTTATTACCTTATATGGCGCTCGGCGTCGCGAGCCGCCTGGTGTGCGCGAGGTGGGGTGAGGCGCGTGCACCGCCGCCAGCATTCGCTTCCTTATTTGGAAACGAGTTCAACTAACCTTACAGGGGGAGAGAGAGAGAGCGAGAGGGTGATGATGTAGATGACATTCACATAGGAACAGCGACGGACTGTAAAACGCACAATGTGCTCGTTCGAAATAAAATGCGGTATTGCGGAGAGATTGTGGGGTGTATCCACGTGAGGAAACACTGCAGCGGTATTGACTAAATATTTGGGATTATAATGACAGACAGCTAGTTCTTCCAATACAAAAAATACACCCTCGAGCTCACTTGCACATTCAAGCCCCAGTGTTTTGTTGAAGGTACTGCGCTTAGCAAAGAATGTTTTAGAACTAGCAAGCTAAAACTGCTTATATTGAACGTACCCCTAACTTCCAGCAAAGTCAATCAGTAAGTGAACCGTGAAGAATACACGGAAAAGATAGCTTCAGGGTGTTTCACACAGTCTGCGTGTTCACCGTATGGACATTCTTCATTGCGAAGGCTTTTATATCCTTTATTTTGTCAACCAACTACCACTGTGTCTTTCTGGTTTGATGAGATTTGACTAGAAATTCCCTCTTTCATACACTACTCTTTGCAATTCCCTGCCAGACCCAGGGCAAGACATCAATGGTGCTTGTGCTCTGGAGATATTTCTGGCTGTTGTTCCATTCAAACTGAGCAATTTGTTCTAAGGTTGAATGAACACAGGTGAAATGCAGGTATTTCACAATCTACAAAGACCATGACACATGGTTATAGCACTTAAAATATAGCCAGCCACCCACTCTTATGCAAAACTGCTGTTTATCCATTTATTGGTTAATCACCTTTAAATTTTTTAGACTTATTCAGATTGTTTTGTGTGCATATTACATTTACTCACAAGACACAATTAAATAATGGTTACCTCCTATGTGATTAGGAAGCATCCATGTGTGAAAAATCTACTTTATAATAAGCAGAGTGTGGGTCACCATCTCTCTCTCTCTCTCTCTCTCTCTCTCACACACACACACACAGTCCATTCCTGCTGTTGACAGTCTTGCTGTGAACATGCTTTGTCACTGCAGTTTTGAAATAACCACAATTTTCTTAATGGGCACAATAGAAACTCTGTCATGTATCTATAATGCCCTGTGTGGCTGGACAATCACTTGTGGCTAAGATGCTTGCATCATATGTCTTCTGCAGAGTTTGGCAATACTGGTCCTGGAGAGCCACAAGGCCTGCTGCATCATCTTATGAAAATGCATAATTTAAGTAATTTCTTTGGATTCCAGGTGTTGAGCTGCCACTAATTAACAGGCCAAATTTCTGAAACCTGCCGTGCTCCACTCCCAAGGGACTGGAATTACCCATTTCTCTGCTACTCGCTCCTTAAGAGTCCAGTCTTAGCTATGTACGCTTGTAAATGGGATCACCAGTTGAAATGTTATAGTGGTGTGAGGCGTGGGATCTGAAAGAGGTTATCAGTGGAAGGACAGCATGTAATTGGTGCAGTGAAGTTAACAGAGGCTATGGAAGATGCTTGCCTTGTGCAAGTAGTGTGTCCTGACTTGTTAAGCATTTGTGGATTCTTTCAGCTATGTGGAAGCTAGCTTGCCTTTGTGGTGGACAACCTAAATTTAATTCTTGGTTGTCATGTAGTGTTGCCTACTGTTAAGAACTAAAAGTCTGCTCGTTGCCTTCAATGCGTGGTGAACAACATTTAGATGGGGGGGCATCTGAATAATGTCAAAGATTCAATTGATTGTTTTGGGGTCTATAAAATTTTAAGTACTATGCAGTAACTGAATATTTATAGGTATTGCTGTTTTCATAAAGTTTAAAAGTCCATTATGGTTATCCATACTAACAAGAATAATCTCTTTCAAAAAAAATGAATGGATAAAAAAATATTAATTCCAGATTGGTTATCAACTAACAGCTCAGTCAAAGCACACATATTATGAACAAAAACAATTCAGGCTGAAACCCACGGACAATAACGACATACAAAAAAAAAAAAAAAAACAAAACTTCAGTTCCCATGATCCGCATTTGATGCAAGCTCCTGCCCTTTTTTCCGGATGCTCGCAGCCGCCGTTGTCGTTAGGCGCGCGTCCGTGTGTGTCAGTGTGCGTGCGAGAACGAGACTGCATCGCTTTCCATTCAATTCCGATTCAGAAGCCGACATACAGAGATACTACCATGGTACGTCTATATTCGAAGAGAAAAGACTATACACATAGCTAACTGCCATTTTACAGATGAACCATTATCTGTATGTTGGAGACTATGAAATGTTTGATAGCTGTGTGTATATATGTTGAATGTATTTATTGTAAAATGTGTCTTTGATACAATGTAACTAGGTAGCTGCAGCCGGCTAAGAAGCTAGCGTCGCTATTAATTGGATGAAAATGAAAAACAGCACCTCACAGTACGCCGTTTTTAATCATTAAGTTTTTTTACGTGGGGTCGCTGCCATCAAGGTAGCTAGCTACCCCTGGTTCCCCATTTCAAGAATGATGCAATTTAAGTGCGTTTCTATCCCCTCCCTTTATCGGGTTATGAAGGTAGCGAGCTCGCTAGCTAACGGTAATGTCGGCATTCAGGGAGGAAAAAATGCTAGAAAAAAACAACTGGCGCCATTTCCTCTCTCATTCTTTCTGTGAACTAGGCCTCTTAGCGTCAGCTAGCTGGTTAGCCGCTCATTTTAGCGAGCTAAGTTTGCTAGCTGGGTACAAACGGGCAGTTGATACTTTCTGTCCTGTTAGCCATGTAGCTGGCTACCCCTCCCATCTTTTTCCTTGCGAGACTAGCCATCAGAAGTTGCGGAATACCGTCTTGACTCAGCTTGGTCAATTTTAGCATTAGCTGGCTGTAACGCTGAGTCGAAACAGATTGGCTCCTTTGTCATCTGCATTGGTTGACAGCTATCTTTTAACGTTGCATTGTTCGGTTTAGCAGGTGTCGCATTATCAGCGTTAGCTGGTAGTTAATGTTAATGTTACAGCCTATAAAAATGTTTTTACGCTGACGATGTTTTGTGCAGATGTCCTTCTAGCGGATGTAACGTTATAGCGCATGGTCGAATGTCTTGTGCATTCGGCCCCACCCTAATAATCTATCCTCAGGAGCTAACCTACCCAGCCAGCTTTCTGGACGCAAAAATTGATGCTAGCATTAGCTGGCTAGCCAAGCACGGCAGATGTAGTCTAAATTGTGTAAACTGCTTTTTGCTTTATGTTGTATGAGTATGCGCTAAACAGCTAGGTGACTTGTCGGGAGGGGGGTACACCAGCCACAGTTATTTAGTGCATGTTAAGGGTAGTTAGTTAACTAATGAGCTGGTCAACGTTAGCTTCGTTTTTACCCATTTCCTTCCTGGTTCCTGCTATATCTACCGTTACTGGCTACGTTAACTATCTAGCTGCTTCGCAAGGGAAAAGGGACCGCATGTGCTTAACACCCTGGCTTCACTAGCCATCAAGCTATCCAGCTAATGCTGCATCTAGCTAGTAGCTACCAAGCAAGCTAACACGCAACCATTATTTATTCATAGTAAAATGGCGCGTTTGTGCTTTAGTCATGAACGGTATCCGTTTATGATTTATCCGCAATTCATACGCATCCAGTTAAATCACTGTGGCCAGGAGCCAGCTCGCTAAGAAACTAATGCGTAGAGCGTCAACAATCTATATTTGAGATAGTATTTCTTGATTTTAGCTAGCCATGGAAATTGGGGGTTGTTAATAAAGGAGCATTGATTAAAGCATTTTTTTTTCTTGGGCTGCTAGCTGGTTAGCTAGCTAGCTACATCTTTTCTTTTGTCCAGTGCCATAGGCAACCTACAATTGCCCCGTCGGCTTGCTTGCTAGTACACATGTAGGCAGCCGCTTTTGCTGTAGCCTACCAGTTCGTTTTAACTGTAGTTTAGAACTGTGGCTGTTTCCTTTCAAATTCTGACCTTACCAAGCGAGATGGTTACATTCGGCAGAAGGAAAATAATTCTCGATGCAAACCGATTTGGTTTCACTGCTGGCCTAGTTTATTAGCCGGCTAGCTTGTGTGTATCCGTGTCTATTAATGAAGACCAATTCCGGAGAATAGGGACTCGTCGCTGGTCATTCACCCGGCTGCTAGCCGGCGACTTTTGGTGCGGTTGGGTGTGGTTGGTTTTCATTCAGACGGAGCACGTCGTTGAAATGCCTGCGGATTATACGCGTTTATGACATGGTCGTGTGTAACATTGATGAACCATCACCAGCAAGATAGCAGATTAGACAGCAAAAATGTTTACCGAGATGGCTCCTTCAGGCCAGTCAAACCCACCATTTTAATTTTCTACCGAGATAGCTGGTTGGCAGTATATTCGCCAGGTACCTAACATTAACCAGCTACATCTCTACGCAAGAAGGAAGTGAAGTGTTAGCGATCGCGGCCCTCCTTCTTCCCGCTGGCTGCTCCAACAATCAAGTTTAATAATTAGCCAGCTTAGCTACCTTTTGAATCAGACGTCGCGCCTAGCCGTTTTTCTTTCCCAGGAATCTGCGTTGCAGTGAAAGTTTAAATGGCCTGCAGGCTAATTAGCCAGAAATTCATTGGTGTCAAATTAGGAACATCCCGCGTCTGTGTTTACCCAATGACAACGCAAGCTGTGGACATGAGCAAGAAAATTCGATTGCACGCCCGATACGCGGTTTTATCGTGTCGTAACGCCAGACTTAGAAACGGCCACAGTGATGCATCTGTGATTGGCAATTCGATGACTAGTACCAGTTAGTGGAGTGATTTGCTCAACCTGCACAGTATACTTCACAAATAATGTATTAGAGATAGGTAACACGAATATCTGGGCATGATATAGATATCATTTGGTATGGTTGCCGTGTTCCGCAGGTCCTACTGAGAACTGTGATTCAGCAATCCCTGGCCTTTCCGGAAAGTGTGAATTTTCTGCGACAGGTTTAGTGTATTTTGTTGATCTGACTGTCCAGGTTCTTGGGCAGTGGCATCAGTTTTAGTCAGGTGCTGTGCAGATGACTGATCTTTACCTTACATGGCCATGAGCATGTCACTCTAGCCATTGTTGTCCACTGTAAGCCTATCCAGATGACATAAAGGTAAGTAGGTCTTCTAAAGCAACGGCTGCTCTTAACTGGGGCCTGCAACCAGTTGGTTGTGTGTGCACACGTGTGTCACGGTCTGTAGGTTATTGTGGCAGGTGGCCTTTTTTCTGGAACTGACTGGTGTAACTCAGTCTTTCAAAGAA
This sequence comes from Megalops atlanticus, assembly GCA_019176425.1. Classification (NCBI taxonomy): domain Eukaryota; kingdom Metazoa; phylum Chordata; class Actinopteri; order Elopiformes; family Megalopidae; genus Megalops; species Megalops atlanticus. The sequence continues at coordinate 21,979,857 of CM032877.1, read as the reverse complement.
GTCTACAGATGTGCTGTTTGTGCTGTGTCTGCAGCAGCTGTCAAGATGGGACACAAGTTTTGGCTGGAGAGTTTTTGGGCGTTTTTAATGTGTGATGGGACACCCTTTAGTGCCGCGCGTGCTGTGACACCATCCGAAGCTAAAACTAGCGCAGGCTTTGTGCTTGAGCGAAGAACAGCCGTTCATGGTGAAACGGACTTCTGTTCGTGCACTCAGCCATACGCCGCTCACTGTAACACAGCGCTGGACACCGCGTTTTTTTCAGAGGTGTCCATTTCGCGCACGCACGCACACCCCCACGGCAAACATCACACTCCACTCCCTTTGCCGCTGCACTCCTGTTACTGCAGACCGGCTGCCTGTCCCCGCAGCGTGTTCCTGCTTCCTGTTTTTGATTGGCGCGAGGGAGGATACCTCACCCCACTCACACCCGTTAGTACTATGGAGCAATACCTTGTTTTATTTGATGAAAAAGTAAAAAGAGTGTATGTGAGATAAGCCCTTATTTTTTCATTAGTGTATGTTTAATTACATAGGATACAAGTGGCTTTGTGAATGATATTTAAATCAATTTACAGCCATTTGGTCAAGAAGTCTTTGCCCCTCTGGTTAGCTGCCTGAATGAAGTCATGGTGTTGGTGTAAGACCGATGTCTCTCTTGTTTTGTTTAATCCATAAATTTCCACTTTCCCAATTTCCACGCATCTGTTCAGCATTCCAACTTTTACGAGCTGAACTACTTATTTGTTGGCAGGCTGTGGCACTTGACATCATAACTCTCTGCAAGAACCCAAACTCCACATGCAAGGAGAGTCTGGAGAAAAAAAGAGCACCAGAGAGGCAGTGCCACCCTTTTTCTTGTTTGCACTTTTTTGGTGTGTACTGGAGTATTTTTTTATTGCAGTAGCACAGAAAATGACGTGAGCCCACCCCATGCCTGCAGATCTTTGTAAATATTTCAGGTGTGGTTGGCCAGTGTGATGTGCATTTCTGCCCTGCCCTGGTGGGTTAGATAGGCGAAGGAATGTGACTCAGGAGGACGAGGATAGAAATCACATTAACTTATTTGCTCATTCAGGGCAAGTTGCAGTGCTTACAACTTGGGCTTTTGTACAGCTTACACATTCTGAGGCCTGCTTTTGTTTTTCGGGTCTGACAGGAGCAATGTAGGCAAATTCAGCTGGCCAACCCACCCTCAGAGCAGCAGCAGATATGTCCGTGCCACCAGCAGGACACCGAAACCTAGTGCCCTGACCTCTATCCTACAGTAGCCCCTTTTCCACTGTTGGAACCAGAACCAGGCCAGACTAAGCAGGACTTAAGTTGGCATGGTTCCAGTTCCTGTTTCCATTGAGATTCCTGTTTATAGTGTGTCTTGCTCCCAGAGCTGGACCCCGCCAGTGTGCATGTGAAATGGTGCACTGTCTTTGATTCACCCTGAGATAAGCTGGCTAGAAGTTGTGCTAATCCCAGGTTGGAATCATAAAAAGGCCATTTGCTGGAACATTTGCGTATGGCCACTGCTTACTGTAGACCTCTGCAGAGGATCGCCTGCTGTCAAGCCCCCTTGAAGGTTAAGTGGTTCTATTTTTTGAGTGTGCAGTGTGGATGGAGCAGAGACGTAAAGTAGTCCCAGCCTCCAGCTTTGATACCGGGCTCAAGTATTATGTTTCCACATTGCATAGCACTGCTTTTGACTAAAAGCAAAACAAAAAACAGTGGAAAGACCTTGCCCTTTGGTTGCTGTTTGGTTGACTTTAATGCCCTAATCTCTTAAGTCACTGCAAACCTAAGCTATGTCACACTCCTGTCCTCAGGTTAACATTAGTGCCCTGACCAATGCCAAACTAGTCCCCAACCCAGCCTCTACCACTCATCGATGCCCTCCAGTCAACATTAGTGTCTTAACCTAGCTGCTCTAGCCTCTACCACACACTGCTGCCCTTAGGTTAACATTAGTGCCCTGTAAGCTCTACCGCACTGCAACCCTCAGGTCATTCCTAGTGCCCTAACCCAGCCTCTACTCTAGACACAGTAGTTGCAGATCCTGGGCAGAAGGGCAGTGATTGTTGGAGGTACATATCTCACAAGGGCCCCGCCCTGTTTCCCCCTCCCTGTGTAATGGCTCTGATGTAAACTAATGAGAATCAGAAGACCTGGGTCAGCTCATGGGAGTAACGTGACTCAGCGAACCTGGGGTGCTCACAGAGGGCCGCCTTGTCTGCGTTCTCGGAGCCGCTCTCCGCCCCAGGCAGCACGGTGGCCATGTCGCCACTGTAGCGCAGGGGCTGGCCCCAGCAGAGAGTCCGTCAGAGGACACTGCCGCTGCATCTTTCTGGACCTCGCCCAGCACAGGATGTTGTGCCCCTCATTGTCTGCACATTGGAGGAAATGTTAACTTTCTCTGCTCACAAGTTAGCATGTCTGCCGAGTTCAATTTTAGCCCTTTTTAGGATTTCACCAAAGAGGTTTTGGAGAATCAAGTGAATTCTTTCTCCTGTCAAAAAAAAACAACAAATGCAAACTTCATAGGCAAGGTGAAGGGCTTTAGCTGTACTGAGGTAGAGGAGAGAAGGCCTGCTTAACCTAATGAAAGATTTAAGTCGGCTTGAGCTCTGTGGCATGTACTGAGAGGAGTGCTGGCGTTAGAAGATGAGGACTTCAGTGAACAGCAAGAGAAAGAGATTGCATGATGGGTACTAGGGTTCCTCTTCCTCAGTGTTGCTAGGCTTTAGAGGCAGCTGGGGGCAGATTTGCTCCCCGTGTGCAAAAGGAGATAGAGGATCCATTGATGGTGCAAATGCTGTCCTTTAGCGTGTCCTCGCTTTGGGGGGGAGGGTTTGACTCACCCCTGCTCTCTGCGCAGGCCTCCGGGGTGACAGTGACGGAAGATGTGCTGAAGGTCTTCAACGAGATGAAGGTGCGGAAGGCGCAGGCGGGCGAGGAGGAGAAGAGGAAGAGGAAGAAGGCGGTGCTCTTCTGCCTGAGCGAGGACAAGAAGCACATCATCCTGGAGGAGGGTCAGGAGATCCTGCAGGGAGACGTGGGCACCACCGTCCAGGACCCCTACCTGCACTTCGTCAAGATGCTGCCGCCCAACGACTGTCGCTACGCCCTCTATGACGCCACCTACGAGACCAAGGAGATGAAGAAGGAGGACCTGGTCTTCATCTTCTGGTAGGTGGGGAGAGATCCCCATCCGCCCCAAAGCACTGATCCTGGATCAGTGTTACGCTTGTTTTTGTTCTGAGCTGACCCCAGGACAGTTATAGGAGTAGAAAGTACATGGAGCTTACTGGAACTGAGAGAAGTGTTCTGTTTTGACATAATGTCTCTAACTTGGAGATTTTGCTATAAGTGACAAATTTGTGTGGGGAAACTGGACAGATGACAGTCTTGGAGGAAAGTTTTTATTTTCTGACATCTCTCACTGACTTTTATTTCTTCTCAGTAACTGAAGCCCCTCCCCATTATTCATTTTTAATTTCTTTCCTCTTTCTTTCTCCTTCTCTTTCCCTCCCTTTATTTTATTTTGATGTTTTATTTTCAATGATTTGTTTTTCCTGTTTTTTTCCCCCCCTCTGTTAATTTATTGCTCTTTGTTCCACCTGTACAGTCAAGGCCTTTAAACAGTAAAAAAAACAAGCATCTCTTGCTCCCTGTTTGTCTCCCAGGGCCCCAGAGTCCGCCCCCCTGAAGAGTAAGATGATCTACGCCAGCTCCAAGGACGCCATCAAGAAGAAATTCACAGGTGAGGGACTGGAGGAGAGGATGGGGTAGAGGGAACAGCTGAGGAAGAGTTTGGCCCACCTGGTTTCGCTTAGGAGGCAGCATGACTGTCCTGTTGCGTCTGTTTGCTGTCTAGTCAGAACCGTTTTGTTTTTGTGGCTGGTTTCCCAAACTCAACCTATAGCTTAGGGTGCTGGGAGGGGTCAGTGCCTCAGGGCAGTGGTGGATTGAAGCAGAGAAGGGTAAAATTTAGCCATAGTGATTGGACCATGGCTCAGAAAGGTAATCATGTCACGGGGAAGCAACATCCAGAGGCTGAACAGTGACATAGGTGACCCTTTCCAGACTTAGGAGCAAGTGTTCTTTGTTGCCTAGTTTAGTGTGCAGTTGCCTTTAGGGCAGAATGAAGAAATTCCTGAAGAAACTCCTGAAGAAATGATCACACCTAATAGTAGGTTCTCACTGTTCAGTACTCTGAAAGCAAAGCAATCTGTGGGTATTTTCCGCTTCATGAATAACTCACTGCAGATAATGTTGCAGCTTCTGTGTTGCCAAGATGTTGTTCGTATGAGATTTATGCATTGCATTGAGCTTGTTGTGCCCTTTTCTCAATCTCAGGTATCAAGCACGAGTGGCAAGTGAACGGTTTGGAGGACATCAAGGACCGGCGCACTCTGGCAGAGAAGCTGGGGGGCCAGTCAGTGGTTACCCTGGAAGGGAGCCCTGTATAAATCTAGTCCCAGGCTTCACCTGAGGCCTGTAGGAAACCAGAATTCAAAATTCCATTGGGGGTTTGGTTGTTCATTCCAATATGGGAGGGGTAGGAGGGGAGGGGGGAGGAAGATGTTAGAGGGAAAAGAGGGTGGGATATGATTTTAGGGGGTGGGAAAGGGGTCAAATGTCTGACAATTTCACATTGTCGTAGGCTGTCATTCCAATTCAGACAAATAATGAACAACAAAAACAAAAAAAAACACAAAAAGTAATTAAAAAAGAGACAAAAAATGAAGAAGATAAAAAATGAAGTATAAATAAATAAGAAATTACAACTTTGGTGGACTGAGAACAGGTGTTGGTTCTGGTGCTTTGAAGGAATAGAGGTTCTGTGGTAGTGAAGAAGGCAGGAGAGAGTGAACATGAAAGTGATCCTTACAATTCGCAAACAATTGAATGTTGCTGGATACTCAAACGTAATCACATAACATTTCTTTGCCAAACTTATAGTTCTTAAGTACTTGTGTGTAGTTGAAATTAGATTAAAATCCAACAATTTACACAATTGCAATTTCTTTTTGGGCGACATTTTGAATTCAGTCGCATTTCCTGTTTTGAAGCTCCGTCAAAATCTTGTATTCCAAATCTTTTAAAGATGTGATTCCAGTTAATTATTTCTGAACATTTCCAAGACATTCAACAAAAAAAAGTTGGTGATCAAACAAATGCATTCCTTTTACAGTCACAAATGAAGGACAGGACAGACTGAAGAGGTTATTTGAGTTAATGAGATGGAATGAAGGGCATTAGGATGGGGAGGGAGGGATGTAGATGGAACAGCCTGTGAGGGAAAGTCAGGGTGGGGGTGGGGGTAGTAGTTGGATGGATGGTGGGTGTTTTGTTTCGTCTCCTTATCTCTAATAAAAAAGCACTAAACTTCACCACCTGTTGTCTGTCTTTTGTGCATCTGTTGTGTACAGTGCCTACATTTTAACAGCAAAAACCTGTCCAATGGTGCAGAATTCTTGAAAGGTACTTGATTATTAGGCAGCAGTGGGGCGTAGTGGTAAGCAGCAGGACTTGTAACTGAAAGGTTGCCAGTTCACTTCCTCACTGGGGCACTGTTGCTGTACCCTTGGGCAAGGTACTTAACCTAGAATTGCCTCAATAAATATCCGGCTGTATAAATGGATAACGTAAAATTTTAACCTATGTGAATCACTAGATAACAGCGTCTGTTAAATGCCAATAATGGAATGTAATTGTTAGTACAGAACTGGTTTATCATGGTTTAGGTGCCACCTGGTGGAGCGGTAAGGAAGTGCAGCATAATGATTGTGCAGCTTTGAATTTCTGATAAAATCTTCACATGAAGAGAGCGGTCTGAACTGAGCAATCTACATTGACCACGCTGCATGATTTCCATTCAAAATGACTCCAGTCTGTCCTGTCACTTTCTTCTGGAAACTACACAGGTTTGAACTCTGACATTTCATTTTGCCTTTCATTTTGAAGATTTTGCCTTAGATACCCAAGCAAACCGCTAGTAGGAAACCAGATTTTAGTTAACATTCCTTTGCCCATGTAACTTATGTGTAAGAAGTCCTGATATATTTATCCCTTTCCTTTGTTTCTGACCAGTTAACTCCTTGCATTTGTATTTGCAAGTGTTGTATCCCACTTAAGGGTTTAGCTACTGATAATGCTGACAGCTTACATCATCATGTATGTAAGCACTGTAGTGATACTTCCAACAAATACTTTTATATTTATGACGTATTACTTTTGTCCTTAAAAATACATGAGGGACTGAGTCTGACAGTACGTTTCAAACTGTGCAAGAGCAGAGATAGGTTAAAGCAAGACCAGAACATAACATAGAGTGGGATTGGGTGCAGTTCAGTATTTTAAAAATACACACCTGTGAGATACATTAATATTATTAGCATAGATTAGCTTAGCGTTCTTTTTCAGTCCCCATATATTTTGTGTGTCAATGAAGAATGCAGCAGTTTTAATTTTTGTTTGGTTGGATGTGTAGCATAAGCACTATTGGCAATGCAGTGATTTGAAGCAATGCCAATCTCATATTTGCTAAATACTTTTTTACTTTGTTTGTTCCTCCTCACTGGTGTGGCTGGCCGAGGTTGTGGTTATCATGTGGGCAGCAAAAACTTCAAAGCTGGAGGTGTTGCAAGAATGGAGTGTGGAGGAAGGAACAGAGAGTTTTCTGTGATGTCATTTCCTGTGTGTGCAACACTGCAGTGCAATACCAGATTTATTCCACTCGGTGGCAGCACACCACACTTCAGTGAAAGAGACTGCTTGGTGGGAGGGTGAAAAACGAAGCTAGGTAGTTGGAAGGGGATGGCATCTGGAAGTGCTGTGTAACTAACAGTTAGAGAAGTGCCAACAGCTAATAACTGATACAGACAGAGATCAATATTCAATTGGCAGCTCAGTTAGGCTCAGTTAAGTGAGAGCACAGCTGGAATGGACTCCAGGGCTGTGAATCATTGCTGTAGCGTAACAGTAGTGTAGTAAAATTAAGTGCTGTGAAGTGTGAAACTTCCTGAACATGTATGTGTGACATTTTCAAGATTTTTAAAAAACTGCTCAATTCCAATAATGTAATAATGTAATGTGTAGTGTTGATTGTATATGTGTGTGTTACCGAAGTATATAAATGGGTAGTGTTAGAGTGCAATCAAATATCCCTGCAACAAACAACAACAAAATGATTTGATAAGCAACAAAGCAGTTATGTTGTCTAGCTAGCTGATAAACTAGCTTGACACACTGTTCTAGCTGTTCTGGCTACCTGGCTTCAACAAATTTCCACAGCTTCTGTTGCAGCTTGGCAAGCACAAAATTTTAGCTAGCAAGCTAGACAGACCTAGACCTATGCAAACAGGTCTTGCATATAGCTACATCCACCCTATTTATTAGCATTGGTGGCCTAACTTCACTGTCACCATCATTAACACAACAGGAAAAATGCTGGCTCTCTGACAATAAATGCAGAGAAAAAAATTATTTTCCCATGAGTAGATCACCCACATCCAACATCACAGGTCAACGAGTTTCTTAGCAACAACAGAAATCTGCATCCTGGTCAATTTATACAAGCGAAGGAAATGCAAGTGCTAACAGCAGAGGTTACTGTTGACATTGCAAACAGGGTTTTTCATACAGGCCTAACATAGCTAGTTTGTGGTATCATTTACATGCAAAGCATGCTTTTGATAAGGCCAGTAGGAAAACCTGCAGGAAAACACAGGGGTGGCCAACACCACTGTTTTCACACATAAGTAAAACACCTTTCACGTCTCTATGGTGATATGTGAGAACATTGGGTGGAGGGTGTTGAACGTTTTAAAACAAAAAGCCCCTCCTATCTCAGGTGAATTGTGGATCACATAGTGAACCAATTATTTTTTTGTTGAATGGAGATATTTATACAATTTCCACTCTTAAAAATGCCTCAAGTCAGATGATGCCTTGAGTCAGATACACAGAAATGCATACCAGTACAGGTTTTAGCAGTCAGATTGGATTAATCAACCTGTTGATCAACTTCTTTTTTTTTCATAAACATAGTGCGTGTAATGTGTGTGCATGCGTGTGCGTATGTGTCTATTGTCTATTATCTATCTATGTCTACTGCATGGGTACAGTGTCTGTCCGTGTGTGTGTATTTGAATATATGCATGTGAACAGTGTGTGCGTGTGTATCTGTGCAGCATGTGTACAATGTGCATGTGTATCTGTGCATGTGTACCACGTGGGTGTGTATGATTGTGTGTGCCTGTGCACGCATGTGTACCTGTGCGTGTGTACCGCGTGGGTGTGTGTGATTGTGTGTGCCTGTGCAGGCATGTGTACCTGTGCGTGTGTACAGCGTGCGTATGTGTGATTGTGTGCGCCTGTGCACGCGTGTGTATCTGTGCGTGTGTACGGTGTGAGTGCATGTGAGTAATGTTAGGTGACAGGCTCACTCTGGCAAGTCAGTGCATGTGAATGCTTTCCCCCACCTCCATTTTTTACATTTTCATTCTTCTTTTCCCTCCCTCCCTCACTCTTCCCTTCAAAGTCTGGCTGCTTTTGAAAGTACTTGCACAGCAGTTGAACCAGCACCACAGTAACGTTAACAAATAAAGCACCTCTCTACTTTAACTCCCTTCCCACCTCCTAAATGTTCTCATACCGTTCTCTTTTCTTTCTTTCTCTCACCTTCCCTCCCTGGATATCCTAACGGTATTTTTGACTGCATTTTCTTTGACAGCTTCACCTGTTTCAACAAGCCCTGAATGAGTGGGAGGGAGCGGGGGAGAGGCAGTGAGCTGCAGAGGAAGAGCACAGGTTAATGTCCACCAGAGGGCAATATAGGTGATTGGAGGTCTTCAAATGTAATAGAACCAGTACAGTTACTTTGTGACCATATTTCAAACTAGCTGAACTTCTTTCCTGGAGCACTAAACTCTCATTGATAATGCATATCCAGACTAATGTTTACCCTTTAGAAGATAACTAACAATTCATGTTCTGTTCTCGCTGATAGACACAGCATTGTCCTCCAACTTGTAATCCTTTGGCCCTATCAAGGGCCCAGGCTCCTATCCTCTGGCACAAAGGAGCTCTCTCACTTTGAAAACATCTAATTCAATCATGGCAAGATGGTGATAGTAATTCCAAAAATATCGCACACCTAATCCTGTGATTATTAAAGTACATTTCCTGGCTATTGTCAAAAAATAAGTTAAAAAATTAAAATAACATCAATTCAGACATGAGCAATCAGAAAAAGAAGTCTGTGATTAAGTGATTTATAATGATTCTGCCCAGGTGTACATTAATGGAGTGAAAGTTTACCAATGAAAAAAGAAGCTTGATTGAGACTTAAAAGGCAATTTCAAGATAATGGAGTTCAGGTCATTATAATATGCACTCGCTGTCCTTCTTATTAATATACACTACCACTGATACGGTTTCTTTCATGGATTTCTGCTTTACAGAGATGGGACATGATTCACCTCGACTGCCACCAGCATGTTGCCTGGGCGATGCACGGCAGCCATTTTGCTCCAGAACGCTCACCACTCACCAGCTGAGATGGAGTGGGAGGGATTTATCAAGCCAAATTAAAGTGGGGGGACGATTAGAAACCAGATTGAGAGAGCCAGGATGGGAATACAGCCAGCGGACCAGAGAACCCTTTGCTCTCTGTGATAAGTGACATCGGGGTGTTTAATAACCACAGTGAGCCGGGACCTCTGTTTAACGTCTTGTCTGAGAGATGGATGTAAGTTTGGGCATCAAGACAAGTAGGGGTGATGAGTAATTACACTGGTTGTGCTTCAATTTGCAGTGATAAAAGACTGCTATAAAATACTGGGAGATAAGGAAAGAGGATAAAAAAGAGAAAGACAGAGAGAGAAAAACCCTGCTCAAATCTGCAGCGCTGAGCTGGGTGTACAATCAGGCTGTCATCTTTTGGATCTGCTTTAAAAGAAGAGCATTAACATTTTGAATTCATCTCAGGCAGTGGTTCCCAATTATTTTTATTATATTTTTTACGACTTGTTTTTATGTCCAGGGCTTTGTGTGTTCTGTGTACCCCTACCAGCATACATTTGAATGAAATTGACTCCCTTACCTTTGTACTTTGAAAATCGCAAACTGTGCACTTGAATTTACTTTCCATTACACAATTACACATGTATGGGGGGGGAATGAGTAGTTCTCCAATTCTGAACAATATACAGTACTATGAAAGTCTATGCGAAAGACAACTGAGGACTGGAGGGTTGAGAGAGATTCTACCCACGTGCCTCCAGGTTAAGAGGTGAGAAACAGCACACTGAAGGAACTGGAACCCACTTCACCCCAGAATATGGCCCCCCAATCCCAAGAGCAATGTCTAGATAAGAGCTTGTCTTGAAACTCATTAACCAAGCACCTGCTTAATTAGGAAGGACACTCATATCAGGTTTTAGCAGGACACTGTGAACAGACATATAATTGTATGCGTATCTTTACAGCCCACACAGTTTGCCCTCTTTTTAGGGTACCTCACAGACAAATGAGACAAATGGCCCCCTAGTACTATGCTTCATTATTGAAAATGCTTTCCTCACATAAGTCTTGTACATACAGCTTTAAATCACCTGAATTAAACCAATCAACCGATCCACATACTTCAAAGATCACTGATATTGTGCAGAAATAATTTTAATAAAGTACATTTCCACAGGCATCCAGAGCATATGTGAAGAAATTATTTCTTTTGCCTTTAATCCTAAGAATCACAAGTACCTACGGTGATTTTCAGTTTTTTCTTTGTCTCTGATTGATCCTTCTTCCTAATTTTTCCACTGAGTTGTCAGTCATCTTCAGCTGCCTCAAAAACTGCCAGCAGAGCGTGGCATAGCTGCCCTCAGATCCAATGAGATTAGATTAGCACTGCAGCCACACTGTGAGCATTGTCAGTCTTTTAAAACATCAGCATTTGCATACAGGGCCTGAGATAAGACAGGGAGAGACTGGAATAGATGAAGACAACACACTGATGGATTTACAGTATCAGGCATGTGCAGCCAACTCCTGATTACTGCATACACTCGGGACTGCTGTTACATTGTGTGCATAACCAGAATATGCTCACAGCAGAAGCAAATGCAGCCAATGGGATTAAACCAAGACCAGCTGCGCATTGTGCAATACAACAAGAGTATAAAATTATCATATCAGATGTCATCATATCACAGCAGATGTATGGAATGACATGTAATGAAATTAACATATGGGGGGAGAGGAAAAATAAGAATAATCCTTTGGGGAGAGAGAAAGAGAGGTGTTGAAAAAGTGGAAGACGGGGGGTTGAAAAGGAGTAGACAAAAGAGAAGGGGGAATGTTTTGCCCCATCCACACTGGTGGCCTGAACAAAATAGTTCACTCCTCTCCTTCTCTTTCTTACCCTCCACACGTTCACCATCTCTCTTTCTCCTTCTTTGCCTCTCTCTCTCTCCTTTCCTTTTCCTCATTCCTGTCACAAAAACCACTCCTACATCTTATTTATTTCACTTAAATAAGCTGACCTAAAGAAATAATTTGATATATATTCATACCCAGTGTGACCATGAAGGCCCTCAAAGCAAGTGGCAAGTGCAGAGGTACAGATTAGGGAGAAACCTGTGTCACACTAATAAACAGTGCTAAGATACAAGCACACAGCTGTATCAGATACAGAGTATTTAAAAATGACCCCCAGCATCACATTACTTTATGCCATTCTCCATCTTAACCCACTCTTTTTGTTATTTTTCATCTTCCCCTTCATCTCCCTCCAATTTCAGTCTCTGTTTCATTTGGAATATCTCTCCCTCTGTTCTCACCCCCCCAGCAGTGCTTTGTTGTGCTGTCATCCTGCAGCCTTGCCCCTGTTCCATTTCTATCAGAACATTCTGAAATCTATTGGGACAAAAATGTCCCACAATGGTAAAGAAACAAAACTCTGTTAGCAAATAGCACCAGTATACTTCAGATAAATGACTACATACTGTACAGCATGTACATGTAAGCAACAAAACTAATGCAGAACTCAGACAGCAATGTATGATATACAGAGGAGACAGAAATACACACAGTTTAACTCCAAGCTTTGCTGTTTCAGATTTGGACAGTGCTTGCATTTCCTGTCTTCCTTTTTGTTGGCCAAAAAAAGTATATGATGAGATCTTCTCCCTCCAGGTGGACAGGTGGACCCTGCTACACTGATACTCCACTGCATGATGATGGCATAAGACACTAGGGACTGCTCTACTGCTCAGATGAAAGGAGCAATTTCCCAAGTTCCTGCACAATCACTGATCCACTTCATTTGTTTTTTCCATTCCTTCCTGGTTTCCTCACTTTGGCTCCTCCTGTGGTTCAGACTCCCCCAGTTGTTCCATGTTTGTGCCCCCACACACACACACACACACACAAACAATGCCTGTTGTCTTACTAATTACCCTCAAATACACTCACGCCCATGGCTCAAACCCCCACACCCCATGCTGAAGACAGACACACCCTGAAACTGCTACAGATTTGCAAACAGGGCAGGTATTAACAATTCAGTGCTGTCCTGTGAAGAAACATCTGCAAAAAGGAGACAATTAAACTGCGCCAAAATCTAATCGGAGCCCGTTTAAATTCTCTGGGCAGAACTGATTCCTTTCAAAGGAAGAAGCCGACATAACTGTCCACCTCAGGAGGCAGAGCTGACTGACGGTGACAGCGCAGCTGTGAATGAAAAGAGAGCAGCGAGAAGAGCCTCATTCAAGAACCTGGCACCGCAGAACAATGGTGTGACTGTATATATTGGGTCTTCCCCAGGCCCGCTTCTATAGGGGTGCTGAGGGTGCAGTGCATCCCCAGACAGACCTCAGTGCACCCCCAGTTGTCTCCTTATATCTGATGTCTATATAGTATTTGTGATTTTTGTGCCCCAAACCCCCTGTGGATTGCAATTGCACCCCTCTATATTTTCTCCTTGCGCTGGGCCTGGTCTCCACCCAGCCCTCCTTCTAACACATTTAGTCTTCAAACACCTGTTATGTCACTACTGTCAATTTATGAGAGCAATGTCATTGACTAAAAGGAAAAGGCAGAAAAAACTATTTGAATTAAGTATGAAAGATCTTGCATTGCAGTGCTCAATGCATTACTGAGTGTGTGTCAGCCTGTGCAATATGTTTGATAACAGCGGCGTAGGTTTACGGGTGTTACTTTTGTGTGGAAATAGGTCTGCACGTTATGTATTTGGGCCAGTCTGTTTTCACACTTCCTGGAGCAAAAACGAAGTGTAGGTGCGTGATACAACCACTATACACATTACCTGTTTGTGACAATACCTTTCCACCCCGGTATAGACTACCTTAATTCTTACACTTCTCGCTTCCACAACCCCCACGCTGTTGATTTCACCACAGCTCCCTCTCCGCCCTCTCTCTACGTTCCCACCTCGAAGCGGAATGGTGAAGGAAAAAGAAAACCGGTCAGACAGGTAGAACTTAAAAAAGACTCGCCTTGGTTGGGCTTGTTGTCACCGTTATTTCTAGACGCATGCGCGGTCTTACCTGTTTCCTGCTCAAATGCTGTACCTGCGCAAGGAACAACCTTTGAATTGTCCGTGTTGTACGGTGTTTGTGTTTGGTTGCATACGTCTGTGTGGTTACAAACGAATAAAACGGACGGTATTTAATCTGCTCCGTTACTACCTTGGTTTACCTGTCGGGACACACCGGATCTCACCTGAGACACTCCCGTTTCTCAAAGCGGAAAGGAGTCCGAGGAGAAGGGGACGCAGAAGAAACGAAGAAACAGGGGGAGAGGGGAAAAGCAAGAACTTGGGGGAAATGCGAGAGGGTTTGTAGATTAGAGTAAAAGGAGTTTACGGAAGGGGCCCAGCGTTTTTTCCCCCAATATCGCACAAGGTGAAGCAGAGACTTTGTCGTGTGATCGAAGAGAATTAAGAAAAAATCGAACCACCCGTGTATAACTGTCCATCTCGGTGCGCTTTGTGAAACGTGAGCGGGCATACTTCATTTTGCTCCTGAAATCTTTTCCCCCATACTCTTTAAATTGGGAAAACATAACCCCATAAACCAAATAAGACATTTATAACGGAGCAGAGGCAATACAGAACAGACCATGCCTCGAGCCTTCCTTGTGAAAAAGGCGAATATTTCACCTGGCAGGCGAAACTGGAGTCAGCTCCCGGACCATGAACGTGGGGAAATCTATATTCCAGGTGAGTTGTTAAAATTATTTGACTCTTTGTTCTATAGTTAAATAGAGGCAGTGACAGTAGCACACCTTTAATTGCAATTAACCTGACAAGTATATAGCGGTAATCAAAAGTTTGTTGGCTTGGTCAGCCTATGTAAACCAGTAACCATAGCAGCCTTATTATTAATATGTCTTACGTATCAGCCAAGTCCTTAATCAGCTAAGCAAATGGTTTGTATATTGTTTTTTTTTCCTTCATTCAGTTACATTTCGCGGAATCTCGAATGCTAAGAAAATTATGGAATGTTTTTACAACCTACCGAGCTCAGTCTTTGGGAACTACTATACCCTATTAGCGAATAAACTAGTCTGTAAAAAGAAAACATAATTTTAAGGCTCTGTGTGGTTTGTGTAAAACTAAGACAGAAAACAACTCGTGTTGACCTTCAGACCCGCTAGATTTTATTATACCGCATGAAAAGTGCTTAGCAGTTTACAACAGCACACTCTTGGTGACTCGACCCGCAGTGTTCAAGACGGAGAACGAAAATCTTCCCGTGTGACAAGCCAGTCTATTCTCTAAGGGAATATTTATGAATTGCTTGACTAAATGACAAACACACACATTTGGATCCGCTCTCGCATGATAAGGCGACGGAAGGTAGAGGTCAGTGAAGACAGAAGAAGATCTGTGATCTCACAATAGATGTTTCGTCCTTCCATGCGTTAGGTGGTTTTAAAGCCGAAGATAACAGATATATCAGTTTGAAGATTGGTTACCTCCCAGACATAGCTTGTTAATTTTGTGCAGAGTGAAGTAACGCATGTTCACATTGAAATTTGAGACGTGGCCAGGGTTGCGCATTTGAAACTTAGCGGTACTTCAACCCGGGAACAGAAAACGCCTAACGGCAATGCTATAGATGCCCAACCCCCCTCCGCATACCACTAGACCAGTATTTACCTTTACCAACTTTATCTGCTCCTCACATAAATTTACCTAATTATTAACCGTTGAGCGGTTTCGACATCAACCACAATGTAAGCTGCTCACGTGTTAGCATCTTGATATTCTTATAGTTGTCATTAATGGCCGTCTTCGTGTGTGTGCTATTCTTCCCCAGTGTCATTTAAAAATACAATTGTTTTAGCCTCTGGTCTGAAGATGACTCAGTTTCGTATCAGATTACAGCCTAACGAAAATAAAGTGTTCAGGTCCCTGTACAGATAGGCTATTGATTTTAGATGGTCTTTTGGTCCACATTCTTATTCATATAAAGGAAAACGAAAACGGACCGAGAAATATTGTGTTTTAGTGCCATTGGTGTTTTCCCAGTTGAATGAATAGGCCTAAGTGAACTAAGGCGATCCATTCATTGCAGCCGCAGAATACTAGGGTACAATAAAGTTGATTTTAAAATATTTTGTGGAAAGGACAGTAGTTTACCTGCTCATTTGTCATACATTCTGCTTTTCAAGCCTTTCAAAAAAAAAAAAAAAAAAACCCTGATGAGACCAAATGGCTCTCAACTGAAGAACATTACTGAATGATTTATTTATTTATATCAGCCAGTTGCCGAGTTTAGGCTACTTGCGCCATGGTGGCTGGGCGCTGGTTAATATCGTTACAGTAGGTGCTGGAAATAACGGATTTACGCGCGGCCATCCCTTCCCTTAGCAAACAAGACACGGCCCGTTCGTACGCTCACGCATTTTTTTTATCTATACCTTGGCTTTCATCCATCTCCCTTTCTCTGGCTTTATATCTCTCTCCGTCCCCACCTCTCTCAAGTAGGCTATAAGGCTCTCATTCGCACCTCGCCCTTCTCCTCCTTTCTACCGACCTTACCGTTCACAACCCCTGACAATGGATTCAGGAGAGAGGAACTCAACTAGGTAAAACCAGACACCGCATTCGTTTCCACCTGTAACCCGCTACCTCCATAAACTCTGTACCATGCAGTGATCTTTGCTACCCCCACCCCCAACATACACACTTCGACTTTACTAATGCGGCTGTTGTAGGGAGAAATTGGATAGGGTGTGGGTTCTGGGAGGGGTAGGCTAAGCAAACAAAAAAGATTAAACTGAAAAAGAGCAGGTGCGGCGTAGTAACATTTACACCGTTTATTTGTTCTCTTCGTAGATTACTACAACATTACTTGAAAGAACGATATTTACATGCTACAGCCTAGAACCATATATGTGGCAACGCTAAGGCTGCAGGCAAGGCTGACGTCTTACAAATTTGAATGGATTTTGTTTGAATTTGTTGTTTATTGGAAATTAATTTGAATGAATAAAGCAGCTACACAGAGTGTGTCAATTGGATAACTATGAATAATCCATTGAATACAACGGACCGGCTAGCAGGCTAAATAGTGGTATCAGCATTCTTCATTTTTTCAACAGGTCTTTGAACCGTTAGTCAAGTGGCCTCGAGGGGCCACGCCTGAGTCACAGCCCCTCATCAAACATTCTGCAAGAGGCCCCGCTAGCGCGCAAGAACAGACACGTTACAGAGCCGAATCGCGCCTTTGTCAAACTGTATTTAAAATATAGCCGGTTAAAATGAAGTCGTGTTATATTAAACCAGTGGCAGAGAACAGAGAAATAGTCCATCGAGATAATATGAAGGGGTGGAGATGGCAAATCATTCCAATGGCCCAGAGGAGACTTGGTTCTCACTCCGTTACCCGTGGTGCGAGCTCATTTGCAAATTATCGGATTGACCCGAGGGCAGAGTCAACAAACAGTCAGTGTGTATCTGCACGGTAACCGCCTGTAAGTACACTTTAGTTGGCAATCACGAGGGAGTAAGGTATTTGATATTGTTTTTTTTAAAACATTATACAAGAGTATTAGATATAGATATGACCCTATAAGGGGTGCCTTTTTATCATATACATAGACCTAGGCGTAATGCAGACAAGCATGTGTCTATCTCACAGTGTGTGTTTGTGTGTTGTATGCTTGGGGCTGGTCCAACAGGTTAAACGGGAACCAGGGTGCTTTATGTCAGTAAAACAGACACACAGCTGCCTTTGCACAACACACACTCTTACATACCTCCCTCACACACATGCGCACACCTTACACAACACACACACACTCATACACACACGCACACACACACACCACATACATGCATTCTTGTACACACACACACACACACACACACACACACACACACTTATCCCAGCCCTGCCCTTAGGCTCTCTCTGAATGCAAGCTTCCCTGTTTCTTCCTCTCTCCATCCCCCCTCTCTCCTCTCTCTCTCTCTCTCTCTCTCTCTCTCTCTCTCTCTCTCTCTTTCTCTTTCTCTCTCCCCTCTCTCTCTCCCTCTCTTTCTCTGTCAAACTTCAAAAAAACTTTATTGGCATGAACTCACAGATGCACAGTATTGCCAGAGCAATTTTGACATAAATATGACAAAATTATCAGAACTATCTAGAATTATCAGAAAGACTACTAAAACAAGACAAATTATGCATAAACATAAACAAATAAATGAAATATATGTTGAAAATATAAAAAACGTGTATGTATATGATTTAAGGCTCTCTCCCTCTCTTTCTCTGTCTCTCACTCGTTCTTCCTCTCCCTCTCTGCCTCTCTCTCTCTGTTGACACAGCCTCGCCCCTCTTCTCTGGGTATATGTGTGCTAAGTGCATTGTGGTGCCACGCCACGTGTGGTGGTGTGAACTCTGACCTGCTGTGGAGCGGTGGAGCACGGCACACCCTGAGCGAGCAGGAAGTCTTCTCCCTGCACCGGTCTGTCCAATCACAGTGCTCTGGGCTCATTATTTCCCTGCACAACCAATAATCTAAGAGCATAAAGTGCAATATTTATGGATGTCCTTTCATTTCTCTCAGTGAAAAACTAATGTTTGGCTCCTGCGTTCCTTCCGTCGTCTGTACTTCCTTGTCTAGGAGGATCGTATTGGTAACAGCAGGTTCTGGTGCTGTCTGAATGGCTATGCTAGCTATGTTTAATAACAGATATTCTGTTCAATGAGAATCACACCTTGCTAAATGTCTGGTCATAATACATAGAGTACCTGTGGCACAGGTAATCACACTGGCCTGCTAGTGAACTTGGAGGTCATGAGGTCAGCATAGGGCCAAGTCCTGGTGTTGTGTAGCCCTCATGGGATTGCTCCAGTAAGCCACCTGCTAATCTGGGTAGGATGTTGTACTGAAAGTGTTTGGCATTGTGCTGGTTAGAGAGAAGGCATCAGCTAACGCAGATGAATCAGGTAACACCCTTCTGTCCTTTCCCCCAGTCTCCCTGCCGTTCCCGCTGTGTGTGGAGGAGTCTGAAGCCAGCCTGGCGGAGTCTGCTCTGTGCCTGTCCACGCACGAGCACGGCACGCACACGCACACGCACACACAGAGCCACGCCCAGGACACGCCCGTGCAGGCGGCAGAGCTGCCCTCCTGCACCGCGCAGGGGCAGCAGAGTGCCGCACCGGCCGAGGGGGCCAGGGTGCAGGGGGGCACGTACGTCCGCTCCAAAATCAAGGTGAGATGCAGCAGAAGAGGCCGAGAGGGCAATAAAATGCAGAGGAGAGAGAGTAGGAACGAGGAGGAGATCTTTGAGCGGGTGAATATGAGAGACTGTGGAGAGAAGTCAGTTTTTGAAAGAAGAATGTGAGTCATTTAGATGTACGAGTACCAATCTGCACTTTTAACCAACAAGTGTCTCATCTGCCTGGCCCCCCTCAGTTTTTCATTCCTCTCTCTCCATTCCTCTTCCAGGTGACCACAGGTGACCCTCCCATTGAAGAGCCTCCCAGCGTGCCATCTCTCCAAAGTGCCTCCGCTGCTCCAGGTGTGTCCCCAGGTGTGCCGCCTGCCGCGTTTGTGTGCCAGGTGTGTGAGAAAGGCTTCCAGTACCAGCGCATGCTGAAACGCCACCTCAAGTGTCACAACGAGTCCAAGAGGCACCTGTGCAACTACTGCGGGAAGGGCTTCAACGACACCTTTGACCTCAAGAGACACGTCCGCACACACACAGGTAGGGCCTCGCACCTACACACACACGCCTGTCTTTCTTCCTCATCTATCGCTGTGTGTGTCTCTCACCTGATGACTGTCTCTCTCTGTGACCTGCTTGCTGGCTGTCTCTCTCTCTCTCTCTCTCTCTCTCTCTCTCTCTCTCTCTCTCTCTCTCTGTCTCTCTGACCTGCTGGCTGCCTCTCTTTCTCTGACCTGCTGGCTGTCTCTCTCTCTCTGACCTGCTGGCTGACTCTCTCTCTCTGACCTACTGGCTGCCTCTCTCTCTGACCTGCTGGCTGCCTCTCTCTCTCTGACCTGCTGGCTGTCTTTCTCTCTCTGACCTGTTGGCTGTCTCTCTCTCTCTCTCTCTGACCTGCTGGCTGCCTCTCTTCTGCAGGTGTCCGCCCCTATAAGTGCAGTCTGTGCGATAAGGCCTTCACCCAGCGCTGCTCGCTGGAGTCGCACATGAAGAAGATCCACGGCGTCACCCAGCAGTACGCCTACAAGGAGCGGCGCACCAAGCTGTACGTGTGCGAGGACTGTGGCCTGACGGCGCAGACCCAGGACTCTCTACTGCGCCACCTGCAGGCCCAGCACCCACACAGCGCCATGCTGCGGGCCAAGGCGGGGCGCAAGGCCGGGGTCAGCGGGGCCAAGGATGGCAGGCCTAGCCAGGAGGCGGGGAGCTCCCCCAATTCCCCACGTAGCCCCGACAGCGATGCTACCACCGGATCAGCCTGAGGATGGAGGGAGCAAAGGTGGAGGGGGAGAGAGGTGTAAAGACTGGAATTCTGGTAGCAGAGAAATACATCCTGAGAGAGGCCAACCAACAGTAATATGTTCATAACCTTCCCTCAACAGCAAAACGCTGCTCTTACAGCATCAAAAGGCATCATAGCAACATAAGAATAGTCACATGCTCTTTGGGCAGGGTAATGTGGAGGATAAAGAGGGAAATGGAGGTGCCACGTGTACTATAGACTCCTGTAAAATGATACAGATGACGCATCATTATGACATCATCATTATTATGACACAACATCCTGTCACTCTGAACCTTGTAACGCAGCTGTTTCCCCTCTCTCGCCTGTGTTCTGTGTTCTATGCATTGATGTGGAAGCTCCAATGTGTGAGGTCAGCAACTCTTTGACCAGGATAGCATCTTAATCCTTTCTCAGGCCTGCAGTGAGATGGACACACTGATAAACTCTCATGTAATGAAATGAATAGATCCGATGTTCTGGAGGTTACAGAGACCGTACGCATTGGGGAGTAGAGAGAGTGTTACCTGCTGGAATGTTCACCGGTGCACTTGGTAAAGCCCAGGCGATTGTTTACTCCCTTTTGTTTAGACATGTTAGACTCGGGCGTGGGGTTTCTAGACTAAGGGTCCAGGGATACTTGTTCATGGTTTGGCTCCTAAGTTTCTGGTTCCATTTTCAGGATTTGATTGTATGGGGGGGAGGTGGCGTCTTGGGGCGGGAGGAGTCTTGATTTGGGGGGAGAGCAGGGGACATAGGCTAGGCCAGTCAGGACAGGCTTCATATTCTGTGCTGTGTTTGCAGATAGATGGCAGAGAGCCGTTTTTAGAAATTCCCACAGATATTGATTGTTAACGATACTGTGAGTATTTCTCTGCTGTATGTGGTAGCGAGTTATGAGGCTGTTTATTTGCAATGTCTTGGTCTAAGAATGACTCTGAGCATATATTTTCAGTTTTGTACAAACAAATGAGACCGTAAAATCCTTATATATTCTGGAAATTGTAACGTTTTGTATTATAGATATACGCACACACATATATATAAAGAGAATTTATTTAGACCCATATATCTATCTAATATCTATCAGGGTATTCATTTATACTGGCTACCTGAAAATGAGTAGGTTGTTTTTTAAAATATTTTATACACTAATGGAAATGGTGCATTTTGTAAATAACAGTCTATGCAGTGTGCTTTCTTACCTTTTTATAAATAAAACAGGGATTTGATGTATCAGATGAGACCTTAACTCTAAGCAACACTGAAATGTTGAACTAACTAATTTTGCTTTTTCGTTGTGAATTCTTTTTTTTTTTTTTTTTTTTGCCCGTCACACTGTGGCAGGTGCTGTGGTGACTGGCACAGTTGGAGGTCACTGGCAACTGCAAAACTATGAAATGTAACATGACTACTGAACACCTTTCTGTACTGAGATACAGTGTGCCTGTCTGCCTGTGGGCAACTACTGAACACCTTTCTGTACTGAGATACAGTGTGCCTGTCTGCCTGTGGGCAACTACTGAACACCTTTCTGTACTGAGATACAGTGTGCCTTTCTGTGTGTGAAGCATGTTATCCAGCATGTGTCGTGTGACTCAAACTCCAGCACTTAGACTGCGGCACACTCGGGCATTACCATATACTGAACCACACTGCTGTTTAGTGATGAAATTCATTGTGAAACCATGAACCACACTCAGCTGTAATGCTGTTCTGTTTGGTGGGAACAGAAGGGATGCTGTCACAAGATCAGTCATCAGTAAATCATCTGGAACTCCAGTGGCTTCCCTTGTGTTTTTACTTGTGTGTGTGTGTGTGTGTGTTTGAGGTGTGCACAGTATGTGTGTTTCAATATTGAATGGATCTCTTTCTTTCTGTTAGTAAATCAGACAGTTGTTATTGGCAGATAATATATTCCAGTGAAGGAATGTTTATGTGTGTGTGTGTGTGTGTGTGTGTGAGTGTACGCAACGTGGATGAAGCATATTGCTGGGCTGTCCTATGTGTGTTTTGAAGGTATGCAACGTGTTTGTATGACAGTTTATGCAGTATGGCTGAGTATGAAAAGTGTGTGTGTGTCTTTTTTAAACTGCGTATGGTATGTGTGATGAGCACTGGGCATATGCCAGAGCAGTATTGGGTCGGATTCCAGGGCTGTGTTGGGCCTTGTCAGAGGAATCCTGCAGTAAAACTCTCCTGCCTTACAGCTTCCAGGTCCTAAAGGTTCTTTTTCAGTGCTGTGGGACCTCAGCCCAGAACAGGCCCCACCAACACGAAATGTCCTCACCGCTTTGCTGATCACTGCCTTGCCGCAAGGTCAACGGAACGCTGTAAGAGCGTAATGTGCAAGCTGCGATTCAACTCCCTCACAGTTCAACGCTACAGGACATTAAAGCGACAATAAATAAAACGCTGTCATCTCGCTGTTCACCACGGGGTGGCACTGTTCTTCACAAATTTTGGCGGAACCCCTTGGATTTGAATAAATGTGATACTGTTTGGCGAATCGTGTATTTATAACCTCTCTCTCTCTGTCTCTCTCCCAGCTACCTCCTCCCTTCTGATGTAGTATTTCTGTAAATGACAGAGTGATGCAGTTTCTGTCAGACAGTGGTTTGTGTGACAGGCATCACCTTCTTATGCAGCCAGACTTCCTGTCCACCAACTGGAAAATTACAGTTCCGTCTGTCTGCCCAAGGAGAGATTACGGTGTTCTTTTGTCACCTCCTGCAATGCCGCACGGTTCTTGGTGTGAAACCATCTGTCCTTGAATGGTGTATCTATTACAATTTCCCTGTGAAAATTTGCATTGGCTCAACATACCCCCTATTCAATGTAATGAGTGCCCTCTCAGACCCCCTGACACCTTTCTCTAATCCACTAATACTTTCTGAGACTTTCACATAACTGTCATTTTCCTTCCTGGGTGGGTTTTATGCAGTTATGCTGTGACTGTGTGAAAGCTCTACACTAGCACTGATTGTGTGGAGTTGACTAAGGAATGCCCATTCTAAACACGAGGCTTTAGATTTTGTGCTCTCCTTATAACCCTCCTTTGGTTTGCCTACCTTCCTAATCCTTCACCCTGTAGTGAATGACTAGTACCTGTATGACTGTCCATAGGGTGCGGGTACACCATCTCCTTTATTACTGAGCCAGTCTGCATCCCGCATACGTTTGGCTCCAGACACTTGGATAATGTTTTATTATCCTGGTTTGTGTCCATATCAGTATGGGTTATGTGTGTCACTCCAAAAAAGCATTGATTAAACAGGACAACTGATCACCCTAACACCAGCCACGTTCACAATTTCAGTTGGATGTGTAAAGATATAAACAACTACAATTATGCATTTGTGACATTTAAGACTGTATTCCAGAGAAAGCTGTATTTGTACATGAAACTGTCTAAGACAGTTTGGTCTATGAAACCAATGCGGTTTTCAGACTCTCAACCTCGTACCCCGTAGCATACCCACGTAAGCAGGCAAGCACACTTACACATTCTCCCTCACCCGTTTTCATACACAAAGTAAGCGATTTGTAGATATGTGTAAGCGACATCGAGTGTGTCCGTGCGTGCTCGCTCAGGTAACTATGACGTCAGTTGGCAAAGACTATTTCGCAGGTGTACGCGGGGACAGGACTGCCGCCCTGCTTCCGGACAGAGGGAACAGGAGAGGAGAGGATGCGAGGAAAATCCGAGGATCGTCTCCGATTTCTGTGGAGGGGAAACTCATAGTGACGAAACAATCTTCTTTGTGGTTTCACTAAACAACCAGTGCTGCGCCGTGGGGGTGTGCAATACATCAAAGCGCCACCTTAATATACCGTAACGCATCTCTCGCGCTCGCTCCATCATCAACCAGTGCGTCTCTCACTCTCTCTCTCTCTCTCTCACACACACACACAAACGCGTTGGTCGCGGCTCTGCCTAGCTCTAGAGTGTGTGTATATCGACGCTAGTCCACACGCTCCTCCCTACCTGCTCTTCATTTCACCGCAAGCATCTGGAAAACATCACCGTCGAGGTGCGAGAGCAGGGGCTTAAAGACAGTTTTACAAAAGAAAGCGGGATCAAAGCGAAGCGCGGGGAACAAGAACAAGGACTCTGAGGGCGGCGGAGGAGGGGAGAGAGGGCGGATGTTATTTTGGTTCGGATAATGCTTGTTCGTCACCGCCGCTGCTTTTGGAGAACTGGACCAGTTGCGGATGGGTTGAGACACACCCCGTGGAGGTCCCGATACCGGGCCCCCGGGTTGTGTGCATCCTGGGCTGGTCTGCGGTGCTAACGAGGGTGATCCGGACAGAACGGTGGGGCCAAGACAGAGAATGCAGGGGGTGACGGTGACCGGAGAGGCGCCCACTCTGAGCGGGGGCGGGAGGGAAGAGGTAAGATTCCTGAGTGTTTGTAAATAGGCGATAGATTTGTGTGTGTGTGTGGTTTTGTGTTTTTTTTTTTTTTTTTTTTTGGGGGGGGGATAAAGGTCCCCAAGGGTCATAACCACTGTAGGTGTATGTATTTGGGGTGTAGTGTAGTTTGCAAATAAAGGGGGAGGGGTGGTTATTATTGTTGATGTGTATTATCTAATATATCCCTACACATTATGCATTATGACGAGGGGTTCCCACTCTTGCACCATCGTCACTTAAATCTGGCCGCAAGGAAACTGGAGTTCGAAAAATAAACAGGGAGCTATTACACAATTCACACCTCACAACAACTTACGAGCAAGAGTGTTTACACGTGCTACTACGTTAATGTATAACACAGTATAAGTGCATATCTGTATGTACTCAAAATGTCCAGTTATTTTGCAAAAGACACGTGTGAGTGTGTAATGGTGTATGTATGTTCTACAAGTACACAGACCTTCACCAATCGCGTTTTCGCTTAGTTCCCATCTGTGTAGGATTCTGACAGATCAGGGTCGTACAAAGGAGAAAAAAGGGGGAGGGGCCGATCAATCTAGAAAGAGGAGACCAACCTGGTTGCCATGACGAAGACGCGAGGAAAGAGCGTTTGTCGAATTAAAAAGATATGCAATTAACACTAAAGATGAGCAGCTGTGCTGGGCGACAGGCGAAAACGTGCTGCACACCCGGTAGTGCGGTTTACAAGTCCATCCTCGGCGTGCATCAAAAGCTTACCGTTCTAATCAAAGAGAATAATTGATTACAAACAGTTTCGTGTAATGAATCGCTCGTTGAGAGTACTATTTTTGTTTTGGGAGGACCTTTGCTCTCATCTCTATCTCTCTGCCATTCTTTTTACTCCTGTGTGCGTGAAGCCGTAAGCGCCTGCATTGCAGTCGAAGATCAGGCTCGCGGATAGTTTTTTTTTTTTTTGTAGTTGCGTCCATCTTTCATCCTCCCTCTCCTCTGGTCTTTGGCACAAGACACAGGACTTCTTTCAGTCGCTTCTCTACCATGCCCCCGCCCCGAGTCCTACCATCTGCCCTTCACTCCAGGCATACCCCTGTTTCGGTTCAGTTTATCCGGGCTTTGTTGACGTCCTTGCCATTCTGTAACTACTCTCTTGTGGGTAATAGAATGTTAGGCTACACAAGGAAAATAACGGGATCTCGATGCACCCGTTAACAGACGTTTATCATGCTATCGATAAGGAAGCGTTACAGATAATCGATGTCTTCAGTGTAATTACATTAAAGCCCAAAGGCCGGTTTTCCCAATAACCAATCCCTGTTTTGATCTCTGATCAAAGAAGGCACGTCACCAAACCGCCATTCATTCTCCCAACCACATGTCCACGTGCTGGCGCAGGGCTTATCCTATCGCCTCAGGTCACTCACCTGCCAAACCACGCTGCGCATGATTACATGCCAGAGATGTGATAACCCATGCTTCTTCAGTGATTTTAATTGTCTTTTATGAGCAGTAACATATTTCTTTTCTCACCTCCTTCTCAGAACTGGTTTGATCAGCTTGCCTTGAATTAAACGCATACTTCATTAGACATAGAAACATACATTAAAAAGCATGCAAATGCAGACATTGAACAGAACTTATATATGTATGTGATAAAATGGAGGAGTAATTTCAGATTCATGGTTCATCATTTCTGATAGGGATAACCTGGGGGCATATTATGGTCAGCTAGCACGTCCAGCCTTTCTGCTGCTCTGATGTGTTATTTTCACATTTTTATTTGCATTTCATTAAATTGTTTTATGGTACAAAAGCCACCCAACATATCACTTAGATGGCTGAATAAATATGAAAAGAATTTAACAATATGCTTGTTTATCCTGTAATCTAAATTAAACCCGTAATGACTGATTTTGGTTCTTTCCTTATGTCATCCTTACTGAGAGGAACTTAGTTCTAATAATCCTTCTAAGACAATAATAATAATACTTACCAAACTGTTTAAATGAATGTTATTCATTAAATCCTTGTGTCAATGCTTGCCAATCCATGTGCCTTGAATTTTAATGCCTTTCCCTAAATTCCCCTGAATGGCTTACTGATCGCAGAGTATCCACCTTTCACATGATCCATTATCACAGTGAAAGAGTTTGCCTGCAAATGAGAGCCACAGAGGCAATGGCTGGGCCAAACCCTGAATAAAACCAGAGAACACCCCCCATCATCATTACAGCATCCACAACAGGACTGGCCCATGTATTTGCCATTTTTTCCTAGTTACAATTTTTTTTAGTGATTAATATCCGAAAGTTGCTGTAAGACCATCAGCTGTTGTTTTATATGTAAGAATTAAATCCTTACAACAGGAGACAGATGTTTTGAAAGCCTTATGCTAGCTTCTGTGAAATGTGTAAATGTGTAAGGGACAGCTGCCAATTTTTAAAATCCCATAAAAATCCATATGTTTCATCATTAATGTTGGCTTCTCTCATCCATGTTTTATTATAATTACGAGTAGTCGGGCAACACCAGCGTTCCAGTAGACAGATATTTATCATAGGATATTTACCTCTCAATCTGGAGGGGATCACCTGTTTTCAGTTTGACCTGCTGTGTCACAGTGTTTCTGCTGCAGGGCATTACTGACCTCTGCTAGGATGACCTTCATGAGGTCAAAACACAATGGGGTCAAAACGTTTGACTGGTAGCCAATGAGATGCCTTACTTTGAATTGATGTGCAAGTTGTGGAGGGCTATATAAAGACCCTCTCCAGACAGGGGTGTCTTGATATATGACATCAAAGGCACAGGGCAGGGTGGTGCACCAGCTAATTACCTTTGCTAATAAACTGTATCCATTTAGACCATGTGGCAGCCATCAGCTGATAATATTTTGGCTGTAGACATATATATGCTTTATCAGAAGACATTATATTTCCTTCTTCATCTACGTTGTCACAGAGGAAATGGACACCTTCATACGGAATGAATTGCTATATCAACAGCTTTCCTTCAATCAATACATGGGAATCCATCCCTAAAATTAGCTGTGGGTTTTTCCCTACAGATTCTGAAGGGAAGAGGTGAAATTGTAGGATTGTACAGATTCAGCCAAATTAAGGAGTAAGTTATATTAAATATAGCCTTTAAGAGGACAGGAAAATGGGATTCCCTTATCTGGGTAATTGAAAATAATGTTAATATGAAAATTGATGGTGTGGAGTCGCAATTAAGGAGATTACTTTGAGCTCTGAAGGTTGTGCCTTCAATTCCTTGGTGATCCTTATGAACGTAAGGTCCAGGACCTAAGCTGCTTCAGTAAATATCCTGCTGTGCACAGATATATAGTATTTAAAATGTAGGGTATGTAAATCCTGTTAGAGCAGGGTGTCTGCCAAGCAATTAAAAGGATAGTATTGGATTCACATACGTTAATTTGCTATGTGAAAATATTTGGGTTACAGTCTAATTTGCTAATCCAAAAAGCCAACTCATGCCATTTTGATTGATGTGTATGTTTGCTCTGTGTGTGTGTGTTTTTGGGCGTGTTCGAGGGAATGCATCTGTTTGTGTGTGTGTGTGTGTGCGTGTGTGCATGTACGAGTGTGTGTGTATGTGTGTGTGCATGCATTTTCTGGTGGTGGCACACTGAATTCAGCAGATATATGTGATTTCACATGCCCCACAGGTTGGGGGCAGGTTGCTCCAGTGCTTTGAAGCTGGAGTTGTGAGTCACGGGGGCTGCAGCCCAGCGTGGAACATGAGCAGGAGAGTAAAGCAAAGCCATACGGACTACCTCAAAGGACAATAACACCGCTTCCCTGCAGAGGGCTGCTTGTAGCAAATTCATTCATTTTTATTCACTCATTTGGCAATGACTGTCATCCAGAGTGACTTTCAAGGCCACCATGGTAAGACATCTAAGTACTGCAAGATCAAGGACATAGATACTATATAGGTACTATGTGGGTACTACATTGCAAGTAATGCATTGTGATAAAGGATCTTCTTGGATAAGCACACAGCTGATCTGATACAAGCATATCACAATGCTTAAAGTGTTCATAGTGTAATTCCTAATCACGTAGCACAGGACGTGTCTAACGAGGAATCATAGCAGCAGCCATAAGACCTATATAACCTTACATCACACCAACACACAGTGCCTCCCTCCGATCTCTTCCACTGCGTCAGACCTCCCTCCGGGAAAGGGCTGCAGCACTGTCATTAACAAGGTGCGGGTTGCGCCCTGGTTCTGGGAAATTAGGCCTTGTCTGAACAGGTGGGTTTTGAGCCAACGGTGGAAGATCTTGAGCGATTCTGCAGCTAAGTGGGACAGAATCTGACATGTCATCCTGGCAGTGCCTCTGTGAGAGCAAACCTTAGAGAGAAGGACATATCCATGCCTCTCTACAGCATGGAAAAGACTGATGAAAGACTCTGTGAAATAAGAACAGAAGAACAGAAGCACAATGTTTTTTTTTTTTGTAAAACCGTATTAGAATGTCGTGCTTTCTTTTATAGTTGTGTCTTGTTTACCTTTAGGGCTTTTCAGACAATTCTTTAATTTGATCTTGAGAGAGGAGGATGAAAGAGGGAGTGATCATGGTCTGTCAGATGAAAGAGGGAGAGAGAGAGGAAAGGGAAAACCAGGGAGAAAGGGAGGGAGAGGGAGAGATGCAGAAAGCAGCTGTGTGAGAGAGAGAGGGGGAGAGAGAGAAGAGAAGATAGGGAGGGAGAGAGAGATGGCAAGAGAGATGGCAAGAGAGGCGGTTGTTTTCGAGCAGCATTCTATCCCTGGGGAGGTACTTTTACCCCCCCTTCTTCTCTCTCTCTCTCTCTCTCTGCCCACCCTCTGTGTTCTGTTCTCTCTGTTTGCTCTGTTTCTTTTCTTCCTTTGTATTCGTCCTTTGTTCACATCCCCCCTTCCCACGGTAAAATAAAGTAAGACTGATTGGGATTGCATGTACACCATGTTCCAAATGTGTTAGCACGAGGGCACAGAGTTTATCCCAGTTTACCTGGTGTGAAACAACCTCACTTTTTATGCCACCTGGGTAGGAGGTCATTCTTGCAGGTATTTTTAAACAAGCTATAAATTTACAGCCACAAAGGCATATCTCAGGTTATCAATGTGTAGAATGTAATGAGAAAACCTGCTGTTGTTCCAACTTACTACATGAGTCGATAATTAAAATTTTCATCAGCGATCATGTAGTAGTTCTCCATTCAATTAAAAAACATCCTCCTCCTCATTCGCTCTGTCATTCCTACCTGAGTTAAACTCACAGCATCTGTTACAGTCTGATTAATAGAAAGAGAGACAGAGCAGGATAGATAGGGAGATGTCAAAAAGAGGCTTAGAAACTCCTCTATTGAGTTTTAGTAATGGTAGTATTCAGGTATCTTCTATGGTCCCAGTGCCTTCAGCAGGAGCTGCTTGTAGTTAATGTTTCATTCTCTCTGTTGTTCTGCAAAGTGCAAAGCCTTGCATGTCTTTCAGCCTCTGTCACTCTGACTTCAGCACTTGTCAGGACTATTGAAATGTGTGTGTGTTAGAGAGAGTGATTGTGAACATGTGTGTTAGTTTGTGGTGCTTATGTGTGTGTGTGTGTGTATTCGTATGTGTTTATGTGTATGTGTGCATGTATGTGTGAGAGTGAGTGTTTGCACATGCGTAGGTGCACACGTACATGCGTGTGTGTGTCTGGTTAGTGAGTATGTGTGCATAGGTGTGTGTCTGTGTATGATGTTTGTGTGTGAGCGAGAGTGAGTGGTTGTGTATCTGTGTGTGTGTGGTGAATGAGTGAGTGAGTATGTGTGTTGTGTGGTATGTGTGTGTGCATATGTGTGTGAATATGTTTGCGCATGTGGTTAGAGTGAGTGAGTCTGTGCATGTGTTTGTGTATTGTTTTGAGTTAGTTCATGGTCTGTCAGAGTGTGTCTGCGTTCTTCACTGTCGCAGTGTCACAGAGTAGGAGATATGCTGACTGGGCACCAAGAGAGACTGGCGAGGACACCCATGTCATTCCACCCCTCTATCTGTCTCTCTCTCTCTCTCTCTCTTTGTCTCTCTCTCCCTCCCTTAATTTCCATTTCACTTTGCCTTTACTGCCATTAGAAGTGTATACTTATGCTGCCAAAACATGGGCTAAAATATCAAACAAATGGAATGATAATATAATATAATAATAATGTTAATTATTATATTTACAATAATAATAAAATTAAAATAAATTAATTAAATTAAATAAAGTGATAAATGATTTAAAGAGATAATGTCATTAAAATAACCAAGGACCATGAGTTTAACCGCTCTTTATTTTATTTCTTTTATCACTCACTGTCCCTCAGATTGTAGCAGGGGCCACACACTCCCTCTCCTCCCTCAAGAGAAGGGGTGGCCTCTCAGTCTCTGGGAACTTCTCAGATTCAGGACAGGTCTCCCCTGTTTTGGGGAGGTACAGTATCCTTGTCTCCCTGTACTTACCACATTTTGTCAGGAGGTGCAACGTCTCCACCTAATGAAAAAAAGCACAGCCTGTCCTGTCTGGGTAGCCGTGTCTGCTGGTGTCTCAATGGCCAGGTTGTATTCACTCAGTCTGTACTATTCCAGCATTTTCCTGTGTTTGTGGATTTTACAATGTTTGGATCAGATGGCAATTTACATTGCCTTTTGATTTGTGTGTCCCAATGAATGATATAATTTTGTTTTTGGTGTGTTATAATTTGCTATAATTTGCTTGATTTAAATTGTATTTGTTATTGTATAGTGAGCTTCAGGGCCAGCCAGCCAAGGGGACTCTGTTCTAGGCTCAAATACTGGCATTTCTGGGCTTAGTAATGATAGACGTGGGGACTGACATTTCATAAACGAGTCCAGAATATGCTTGCCCTTTTTGTATGTCAGTTAAAAGTGGGTATTGGACTAATTCAGTCCTGCTGTAAATCACTTCCCCCTGAACCTGTGGGATGTTTTTACAGAGCTGTGCATGCTGGGACTCTATCTCTCCCATTCAGAAAAATCCTTGTCTGTGAGCAGACCCCATGCCTCCCTGCCACAGAGGGCAGTCAGCTGAATGACTGAGACATAAAAGTCCCTGTGGGCTTTCTCTTTCAGCTCGCCCATTTCATTCAGTGTTTGTTTCCCTGACGTCTGAGTCTCGACTCAAACACCATAATTTTTGCTTTAGACATGCTTTCTGACAGGGCCCGGTTCTGGCAGTACTCCTCCAGCAGATTCAACCTCTGCTAAAGCCCTCGATCAGTGGGTGACAGCAGAACCAGGTCGTCTGCATGGGGCACATATTATTTTCTCTGCCAAACAGAGAGCGCCCTGGAGTAGCAGATTGCTCCAACACTGTTGCCAATTCATTTATATAAATGTTAAGTTACGCTGGACTGCATCCCTGTCTCACTTCAGCAAAGTAATTTGTCTTTTTGTCACCAAATTTTACTCAACACTTATTTCTTTCTTTCTTTTTTTTTTTTTTTTAGAAGGTTTTCACAGTGTCATATATTCTACCCCCTGCACCAGCTTCAAGGGGTAATATGAAGGTGACGAATGACTGCTTATGACTGCTCAGTTTAAGCATTTTATTGGAGATGTAGCTCCTCCTGTAGCTTATGGCTGCAGTGTTCATGCATCTCATTGTTGATTCTGTGTGGCCCTCCGGCTTTCCTGGCCTTGTGGTCCTTGCAGTCTTGCTTTTAGCTCCAGCTCAGAAATAGCAGACTCCTGTGGATTCTGCTAAGTCAAACAGAATAGTTGATGCTCAACTGTTTAGTTTTTCACAAATATAAGCTTGTTTTATTTGGTGAAATTTATTCATAGAGATTTTCTAAATGGTCTTTTCATATATCTCCATGTCGGATCTCTGTTTGTTCTTGGTGTTGTTTGTTTAGAATATTCCAGTTTTCATTTGTTTGAATCTAAAGACTCCACTGTTTGTGTCAATTGTCTTTTGTGAAAATCATTCTCTTTTCTTTCTGAGTGTGTGGTTGTGTGCCTTAAGTGATTCTGCATAATTTAGACATAAATCATGTAGAATTCTATGTTTTTGAGTGGATAACTGTTTTTCTTCATCTTTGCCAAACCATCCTCCATCTTTTGTGTCTTTATGACAAAACTGAGACTGGACCTACTAATTTGAAACATGATAATTCTATTGTGGTACACATTTCAGGGGAGGATTTGGTTTAAACTCCTCTTTATTGATTACTATCTGTCTCCCATAACAGATTCCTCTCTTTGTAATACGTAATATATGTTTAGTTTATGTAGTGTCGCTTTGGTATGGTTTGTTTAGAGCATCACGTTTGTGGTGACACACCCGTCTCCTATTTTGGAAAGGTTTGCAATCTGAGTCCTTGCGTTTTCCCCCAGCAGGTTGGGTTTCAATGCGCTCTTTACGTACTTGGGGAAGGGGAGTAGCCTTTCAGATTGATCAATGTATCAGTTCTTAACTGACAAGCTAATTGTCACTTGCCTAAAGAGGAATATAATGGAGCTTTACGGTATTTTGATAGCTGTTTTCAATGTTCAGTTTCTAGTCTAAGGTTTTAAAGACTTGGCGTACCTGCTCGAGGGTTTTGTTTCCTTTCTTGTCTATGACTTTGAGTCATTGATCTATTTTTAATTATCTCCAGTGCCTCTTGTTTTTTTCTGTTTAATTCCTCTCAGCTTGATTTTCCTTGCAACATTGACTTCCTTGACGTTTTTCCTGTCACTGTTCCTGTCTTGATAGAGGCAGTTTATAGAGACATTTTCCAGTTTCCAGTTTATCTAACAAATAAATCTGTCCATTTTTGTAGGATCTCAAAGTAAGCATGTCTGCATTCACTTGTCTCTGTCTTTCCCAGTTCAATTCAAATGCTTTATTTGCACAATACTACAAAGTATGTACATACAACAACCAAAGAAAAAAGCATCAAGAAGACCTCAACCTAGGCTGAAATAAAATGTAAAATAAATGTAATAACAATGAATATAATAATATAATTCATTATTTCATTGTGTGAAAAGGTGAAGTTTGTGAACACTTAAGAAAGGACAGAGAAGGTTCTAGAATGATAATTCCCTCCTCTCCCTCCAGTGTGCTGAAAGTAGCATGCAGTCGCGCTCCATGGCAGCTGATGTTGTCTTCTTGCTGTCGCTGCATTCAGTGCTATCTGATGGCTCAGCTGGCTTTGATATCTGTCACTTCCCCTGGTGATGTCCACACACTGTCTGCGCAAACAGACACACAACTCTCGCAAACAGCTTCTTGTGTGAATCACTCTTGCTCTTCCGTCAAGTTGTTTGTCTGTTTTCCCTTATTTTATTTCCTGAAGCGTTTCTTCATGCAAATTCTCCTTCTTTGTGCCGTGGCAGAATAGAAATGTGTTCAGTGCTTTTGTGCTATGGTACAGATCCGCCCTGAGACCTGTTAAGCGCTGTGGTACCCATGCAGCAGACCGGGCTGTCATTAATGGATGCTTGCAGGCCAGCTTTGGTGTGGGAGTTGCGTCAGGTTGTGGAGATGGCCATGTGTCAGGCCACCGGTTCTGACCATCATTTCTCCTCTGCCCAGTTTTCCCTGGAACTAATTAATTAATTTTTTAATTAATTTTTTATTACTTTGGGGAAATTGTGCCTGGTTTCCCTGTGTTTTATTGGTAGTTTGTCTCTCTTTCACCATCTTGTTCTTTCTCTCATTTCTCTCTACCCCCTCTCTCTCTCTCTCTCTCTCTCTCTCTCTCTCTCTCTCTCTCTCTCTCATCATTTGCTCTCACTCTCTGTCTCTCTTGAGAATAGAAGCTAGCTTGCTGGTATAAACCTCATGAGACATGCAGGTTGTCTCCCTGACACCCATGTACTCACACGCACACACGTTCGCACAAACACACACTCACATACGCACACGCATGCACTCAGACTCACACTGATGTACACGAGCACAGACGCACGCGCACACACGCGCATGCGCACGTTTGTGGCAACACAAGCTCACGTCCACGCTCAGGTTCCAGCTCACAGGATGCTCTCAGTCTGAGAGTGCCTCCTCTGAAGGAAACTAAATAATTGATTTTATGTGAGTGCCACCGAAGGGCTGTAGGTGCTTTATATTTAGACGCATGCATTTGTTATTCATGTGCACGGTGCTGCGTGCTCTCATGTGCTGCTCCACACATGTGCAGAGCACTGCTTATGTCAGACGTGCACAGCGCACTGTACCTGTTTACAGACAGGCCCGTCCTGCCCAAATAGGCCAGTGGCTGCAGCGAGTCTGCTTCTCCCAGAGGAAGCTTTCGGAAGGGAGGAGGAGGGAGGCACAGCTTTTTTAAGTCTGCGAGGAGCATCCTCATGAAGATACTAAAGTTAGTTTTTCACAAAAGAGATATCCATCACTGGCAGTGCCTTTGAGCAGAGTTTATTCTCCCAGCTCTGTTCCTCACACACACACACACACACACACACACACACACACACACACACACACACACACACACACCCAGTCGCTCTCTTTTTCATCCCCCCATCCCTCCCCATCCTTTCCTCTCTCTCTCCCTTTCCACAGTCCCTCTGTCTCCTTTACTCTACCTCTCTCTCACTACCTGCTTTCCCCCTCTCTCTCTTTCCCTCTCTTCTTTCTCTTTTTGTCCTTCCCCCCTCCATCACTCCCCTCCTTTCCGCTCTTTCTCCCTCTCCACTGTCTCTCTGTCTCCTTTCCTCCCCTTCTCTCATCACTCTCCCTCCTTTTCTTTCTCTCCAGCTCTTTTTCCCTCCTTCCCTGTGTCTCTCCTTCTCCCTCTCCACTTCCTCTCTATGTCTCCTTTCCTCCAGCTCTCCATCACCCTCCATCCTTTTCTCGTTCTCTCACTTCCCCTCTACACTTTCTCTCTCTCCCTCTCTCTTTGATGTTTTCATGGTGCCATTTTTCAAATGCCTTTTTGATGAATAATTGATCAGTGATAATGTAACCCATTTTGATGAAGTGGAGGGGGTGGGAGGGGCACTGACTTTAAACAGATTTATATTGAATAAAGCAACTTTATTACACCGAACATTACAATTATGACTGCATTTCAGAACATAGAATCCAAAATGGAAGACTACCTTTACATATTCAAATCATGTTTGCATAGAGAAACATGCATGGATATTTTAGAAAGTGTTGAAAATGCACATCTGCTTTGAGATATATGGCACCATGTTTTGTGGAATGTTATCTACTGAATTACTGCTTATGAAAAGTGTTCCTTTACCAGCTAGTCAGCTCCATATTATTCCTTCCCTCTCTCCCTCCCTCCCTCTCTCTCTTCCTCACTCCCTCTCTTACTCTATACCTGCTTTTTCTCCTGTCTTCTCTCCATCCCCTCTCTCTGTCTCTCACTTTGTCAATTCAGTTAAATTCAAAGGTGCTTAACTGTTATGTACAATATGAAATGTAACCAGCCAATTATGTATAACTGTAGTACAATGCAAAACACAGATATATTCATACAAACACATGTGCATGTATCTACTGAAGTTAAACATAAAGAAATAGACATATAAGGTCATAATAGATAATTGAGTAATATATTTTTTAAATGAGGTAGAAAGCACGTTGATAATCAGTCAGTCCCTTCCTCCTCTCTGCGCTGTTTCCTCTGTAAGTGCAGAAACGGCTGATTGGAAGTAGAAGTCCGGCGTCGGCTCATTACGATAAGCACACGCAGACCTGCAACTGTTGCACTGAGAAATGGCTGTAATTAACTTCCCGTCTCCCTGCCAGGCCGTGTGCTCCCCAACCCCCCCCAGGTGCACTCAGTGTTTCCCATTCAGGAGCGATTACGCCCTCACTCCCCCGCCAGGAGGGGTGCTGCCTCCACCCCTTCAAACTGGCACATTTCGGGCAAATCTGCCTTCTGGTGATGCAAACACTCACATTGAGGCCAACGACCTGGCTGTAAGAGGTGTGTGCGTGCGTGCGTGCGTGTGTGTGTGTGTGTGTTTGTGTGTGTGTGCGTGGAGATCTGTTTATGTGTGAGTGTGTGTGCAGAGATGTTTCTGTGTGTTAGTGTGTGGGTATATGTCTGTGAAAGTGTGTGTTTGTATAGAGGTGTGTATGTGTTTGTGTGTTAGTGTTTGTCTGTGTGTGAAA
Organism: Megalops atlanticus; assembly: GCA_019176425.1. NCBI lineage: Eukaryota > Metazoa > Chordata > Actinopteri > Elopiformes > Megalopidae > Megalops > Megalops atlanticus. The sequence continues at coordinate 21,943,358 of CM032877.1, read as the reverse complement.
GTGTGTGTTTGTGTAGAGGTGTGTGTGTGTGTGTGTGTGTGTGTGTGTGTGTGTGTGTGTTAGTGTGTGTCTGTGTGTGTTTGTGTAGAGGTGTGTATGTGTGTGCGTGTGTGTTAGTGTGTGTCTGTGTGTGAAAGTGTGTGTTTGTGTAGAGCTGTGTATGTGTGCGCGTGTGTGTTAGTGTGTGTCTGTGTGTGATAGAGGCCATGTGACTGCTTTCGTGCATGTGATGCAAAGAGATGCTGCTCTCACTCTTTCTGTCACTGCTTCTGTGAGTATCCTGCTGCTCTCCGTGTGAGAAAGTCTTTTCTCCGGGTGTCAGTTGGCATCAGTTCGGAGAGATGCCATATGGCCGCAATATCACTAACTGCCACCAGAGGAGGGGAGGCAGCAGAGAGCAAAAAGCGCTGGCTGATCTGAGATGCATCTTCTCCTGCCCTGCTATAACTATGCCTTTCAGTGAGGGGGGGAGTGGCGCGGTTTGGGTTACACGCAACCAGGAAATGACTGCCTTCCCCTTGAGACAAGCAGGGAACAGCCTACTGTGTTACAAACGAAGGGGGCGCCTCTCGTGACCTCAGAAGGATTTTATTCGATTGCATTTTTGATTACAGGGTTCTATATGGTGCGCTGCACTTCAGTGATTTAGATGGTTGTGATCGTGCTCTCCTTTCATTGTGGCGTTGTGCGTTAGATCTTGTGCTGTAGTTTTCATTCCGCAGAGCAGCCCAAGGTTAACGCCTTCCCTCTCTTTGTCTCCTCTGCTTCTCCCTCTGTCCCTCTCCATTCCTCTCCTCCTGCCCCATATCGACCGGCACCCCCCACACACACACACACACTCATGCTCATATACACACACCCATTACACACACTGTCCTCCCTTGATCCATCTCCCTCTCTCTCACTCTCTCTTGCTTTCTTTCTGTTCTCTTCTCTGGTCCTCCCTACACACCATCCTACCTTTCGCTTCTCCGATTCCCCTCCCACCAACCTCTGCCCCCACACTCCAACTCCCCCAAACTGCCCCCACCACTCCTTCACCTTCACCTCCCAAACCGCTGTACCCCATCTCCACCCCCGCCATCCCTGACCCCCCATGTCTCACACCACACACATCCAACACCCCACCCACACACACTCACACCGCCATCCCTCCACATCCTACCCCACACACACTCATACCCCTCTCCCCCACACACATCCTACCCCCCACACACACACCCTCACCCCTCACTCTCACCCCACGCCCCCAATTCACATCGTCCCCCCAACACATGCACACACACACACACTCACACCCCTGATCCCCCACTTACATCCTACCTCCCCCCACACACACACTCACACCCTCCTGCTCTTATCCTACCCCCCTGACTCACCTCATCCCCCAAAAATGTGCACACACACACACACACACACACACACACACTCATACCCCCTCCCCCTCCTCTCTCTCCCCCCCCCCGCCCCCGCTCCGCAGCAGAGGCCCCTGAAGCAGTCTCTGAGCGGCTCCCTCTGCAGGGACTCCCACTGGAAGTGCCTGCTGCTGACCCTGCTGATGCTGGGCTGCTTCGCCACGCTGGCCTGGTGCTCCCTCTGCCGCATCACCGTCATGGCCTCCGACGACCACGGCCCCGCCCTGTACTACGGCGACCGCGCCCGGCTCTACCACGACAGCCCCTGCTCCAGCGGCTACGTCTACATCCCGCTGGCCTTCCTGGCCATGCTCTACGTGGTCTACCTGGTGGAGTGCTGGCACTGCTACTCCAAGACGGCCTCGCTGGCGCGCGTGGAGATCAGCGAGGTATACGAGCGCGTGCAGCGCCTCCAGCAGGCCACGCCCTGCATCTGGTGGAAGGCCATCAGCTACCACTACGTGCGGCGGACGCGGCAGGTGACGCGCTACCGCAACGGCGACGCCTACACCACCACGCAGGTGTACCACGAGCGCGTCAACACGCACGCGTCCAGCTCCGAGTTCGACTACGCGCGGCACGGCGTCAAGGACGTCTCCAAGGAGCTGCTGGGCCTGCTGGAGCACCCGGCCACGCGGCTGCGCTTCACCAAGTGCTTCAGCTTCGCCAGCGCCCGCGCCGAGGCCGCCTACCTCACGCAGCGCGCCCGCTTCTTCAGCGACAACGAGGGCCTGGACGACTACATGGAGGCGCGGGAGGGCATGCACCTGAAGAACGTGGACTTCCGCGAGCACATGCTGGCCTTCCCGGACCCCGCCCGGCCGCCCTGGTTCTCGCGCCGCCGCGTCTTCTGGCTGGCGTCTGCCCTGCTGCTGTCCTGGCCGCTGCGCGTGGTGTCCGAGTACCGCACCGCCTACGTGCACTACCACGTGGAGAAGCTGTTCGGCGAGAGCGAGGATGGCGAGGACAATGACGGCGGCGGCGAGGCGGCGGGGGGCTACCGGCCGGCGGAGAACGGCGGGCCGGGCCTCCGGCTCATCTCGCGTGTCAACACGGTGGACATGACGGAGCTGGAGTGGCACATCCGCTGCAACCAGCAGATGGTGCCCAGCTACTCGGAGGCCCTGCTGATGGACGTGGGCTCGGCGGGGGTGTCCGCGCACGCCGCGGGGGGTGGGGCGGGCACCGTGGCCGCCATGGCGGGGGCGGCCGCCATGCACAACTCAGGCTACTTCCTGCAGAGCTGCCCACGCTGCCGCCGGTCCACCAGCAGCTCCTCGCTCCCCTGCCGGGTGCGGGGCAACGTGGCGATGGGCGCCAGCGCCCTGCCCAGCGGGACGGCGGCCGGGGGCGGGGCCAGGATGGTGCCGAGCCGCAGCGGCTTCTCGCTGGGCCGCCTGCACGCGGGGCGGCACGCCAGCCTGTTCCACTCCTGGAGCGTGGGCGGAGCTCTCGGCGGGAGGGGGGATGAGGGGGTAAGCGGTGGGGGTGGCGGCGGGGGCGGGGGTGTCGGGGGGTTCCTGGGTTTGGGATCTCGCCAGGACGAGGAGAGCAGGGGTGTGCTGGAGGGACAGGGGGATGAGGATGACGATGATGAGGAAGAGGAAGGGAGGGGAAGGCCAGAGCAGGACCTGGAGGGGGGCCTGGGGGCGGACAGGGATGGTGAGAGGGACAGACCTCCAGCCTACCATGACGCACTCTTCTTCCCTGTGTTGATTGTACACGGGGATGAGAGCTGTCATGGAGAGGACGCCCCCATGAGGCTGGGAGGAGTCAGTACAGAGAGAGATGGATGAGAACAGAGCGAAAGGCATGAGATGGGGAGAGAGGAGAGAGACAGAAAGGGGGGAGGAAAGAGAGAGAGAGTGAAGTGGAAAAAACAGAGAAGAAACCCAGAGATCTGTGTGAGGATGAAAAAGAAAGGTGAGAGGGAGGAGGCACAGGAAGTACAGGAAGTAACTGGTCTCCCTAAAACAGGAGGAGAAGAGAGAAGCAGCGGAGTGGTTGTTCTCCGTGTGTCCTTCCCTCATCAGGAAAAACTGAAAAATGTCTCCCCATGCAAAAAACAAGCAAACAACGCATAAGAAAACACAGAAGACAGAAGGACTCTACACTTGCTCATGAAGGTAGAAAAATCATTTGAATCTGGGAGCTGGAGATCTGTTAGCGCTGGAACAGAGAGTATTAGATATTGCCTGGAGAACAGTGACACAGTTAAAAATAATCATCTAAGCAGATCACAGGCGCAGGACTGGCGTACTCTGCCTCTCTTCCAATGGGATCTGCTGTCTGTCCCAGCAGTCTGCTCTGGACAAATCTCAGTCACGATTCACAATTCTGATTCTAAGTCACAGCAAAAGATCAAGTCCAATCACAAAATAAAAAAAGGATGTGATCTACCAGCAGCTCCGCAAGCTCATGATATGCTGGATTTCATTTAGTGACAAACATAACAACAACAGAAGAACATCAGCCTTTGAGTTCTATGTGTCCTTCATTATATAACCATGTAGTTAATAAAAGTTAGGATCCTCCAGGTCTGTATCTCAGTGCTTAGTGCTGAGGATGATGGGCTTTACAGAGCGAGCTGGACCTCTCTGCTCCTGACCGGACTGGACCTCCTTAAAAACAGCCTTTTCAAATCAGAGATCCACATTGGGTGGCTCCTTCACCTCTCCCTCATATTTGATCGGCAGGAAATACAAGCATTTATGTCTCCCTGTAAGGAAACTTGTACATTTGATATGAATATATATTTGAAACAAGTAAAAATACCCATGGTGCACTCTGCTCTGCAGGAAGGGAAAATGGCACCGGTCCCTTTCTGGACTCTCGGTTGTGCAACGGACAGGGTTGGGTGTGATCGTATACTCCTGAGAGATGAACCGTCCCGGCCCCGGCTCCCTGAGACAGGACAGGGATCTGCACAGAGGCGCAAGTCTCCCCTCTCTGGGGTGTCTGCAAAAAAGGGGTGGGGGATGGGGGGTGGAGAGAGAGGGGGCGTTACGGAAAGGAGGGGTGAACGATGGCCCTCCCTGACTGTTTGGTCTGGCACATCAGCTGTCACCACTTGCTCTTTCTGCTGAGCGATCTCTCCATCTTTCTGCTTTAGTTTCTCCTTCTTCGCCTCACCATCTTGCACTCTTGTATCTGGTAATGTTTCCTCACTTGCTTTACGGCTGAATGTTGTGTTATGGGGAAAGGTTATAATCATGTTCACCAATAACGTACTGTACACAGGCAACATGCACACACACAAGTACATCAAACACATGCATGCACACAGACACATATACACACATATGCAATCTAGAACACACATACACACACATACAATCTTACACAAACTCACATAACCACAAGTGCAATCAAGTACACCAAATACGCACGCGCACACACACACACACACACACACACACAAACTTGTGCACACTCATACAATGCAGATGCCCATTCACTCATTTGCACCTTATTCATAGAAGGACAACGCTGTATGAGTAAGTGAATCAGAGACTGAGTTAGTGAATCAGTTTGTAATTAGTTAATCAGTGCTTGAGGAAATGAATCGGACTTAGTCAGAGATGCAATCAGTTCTACTGCTGCTTCCTCCAGTTGCAGCCAAAATAAGCAGGAAATGGTCAATAACCAGTCAATAACAAACATTGAACATTCAGTAGGATTTGAATGCTCATAACACTATATGAGAAAGAACACCTCTGTACTGAATGAATTCAGAAGTAGTTGACATGACGTGTATAAATTGTGCAGTGTTCTCATTCTGTTTTGGTGAGTGAGAGGGAGATGGTTTTAGCCCTCAGATGCAGTTCAGCATCGTCATATATACTTTTTTGATCTCTGATGTATCTGTGGGTTGTTGTTTTTGTCAGAGTGGCTGCCTCTGTGGGAATGTTGCTTTCACATGTGTGTCCATTCTAGTGACACAAAGCCCCACACACACAGCAACACGCACAAAGCACATTCACACTCTTAATGCACAATGTACACAAGCGAACACATACAGTACACGCACACTTGCACGCATGCACTTGGGCACACTCGTGTGCACGCACACACACACACACACTCACACACACACGGGCACATATACATACACACAAGTACCAGCACATATCCCAGCAAAGCTAAACATATCACGCACACATTCTGACACAAGCAGACATAACAGTAGGCAAACGCATACATAAACACACACACGTGCATCTGCAAAAGCTCAGCCTCAAGCAAATAAAAGCAGCACACACACGTGCACATAGACACATGGTTGAGCACAAAGGCACAGAGGAGCAAGCAGAGCAGGGAGGTCTGTGAATGTGATACTAAAGTGTACAGACCTGTAAATGCACTGAATGAATGTACTAGCACAGCACAGTGGTGCGTCTTATGGTGAGTGTGTTAGGAGTGTGTGTGTGTGTGTGTGTGTGTGTGTGTGTGTGTGTGTGTGTGTGTGTGTGTGTGTGTGTGTGTGTCAGGGAGGGGGAGGGCAGGTTGGGTAAACTCAAGAAAGCTCAGCAACACGCTCAAAACTACACCAGTTACTGAAACAATTACTACTGCTATTACTACTACTACTAGTCCTTCTAATACTTTAAATGTGAATGATGATAATGAATATACTAATAAACTCAAACTGCTGGATATAACAGCAAGTGTCTTTACGTGGGTTTTATGTGATGCTGAATGTTTTGCAAGTTGCAGAGAGGAAGGTCTGCTTGTGGCAGGTGTTGGGAGCAAGGTGTGAGCCCTGACTGGAGCTCCGCCCAGTGTCTGCAGTGAGAGGTGGGCAGACAGACAGCAGCACACGCAACCTGAAAGGGATCTCTTCCATCTCATTGGTCTTGGTCATGATGGGCGGGACTATGCTGTTGCAGTAATGATAAGGACTAGTTACCCAGAGGTTGCCAGCTTTAGACACAGACAGGCTACTGCTGTTTTAACCTTTGTTCAAGGTACCTAATTTGCCTGCTTCAGTAAATATCAGGTGTAAAATATTATACCGACACCATGGAGGTGTCGCAAGCAGGGAAGAGTGCCATGAAAGTGACTCTCACTTCACCCACTTTGCTCCTGGTCACGCATAACTGACCTGCTCCTCTGTTATCAGCACAAAACTGACAGAGCGGTCATCTTATTGACTGCACACATTTCCTTGGCTGCTCCAGCTGGGATTTCTGCTAAAAATGTCCATCCTGAAGGAAGTCAGCAGTGTAGATACCCTGCCCCTACCCCTGTCGCTTGACCTAAACCCACAGACCTGTGATGGGGTGAAGGATAACAGGGTAGGGATGAGACCAAGTATCTCACTTTGTGTGTGTGTATATCTTTATGCCTGTTTGTATGAGTGAGAGGGAGAGGGTTGAGAGAGAGAGAGAGAGAGAGAGAGAGAGAGAGTGTGTGTGTGTGTGTGAGAGAGAGAGAGAGAGAGAGAGAGAGAGGGGCAGAAAGAGGGAGTGGGAGAGCGAGAGAGAGAGAGAGATGTGTTTTATCTTTGGATCGATGCAGAGAGAGGGAGGGGGAATGGATGTGGGCAATTCTATACTCTCTTCTTGAGACTACCTTGTGTGGGTGTGTATTTGTGGGTATTTTTGATATGTAGTTGTGTATTCAGGTTGATGTGTGTGTGCTGTATATGTCAATGTGTGTGTGTGTGTGTGTGTGTGTGTGTTTGACCTTAATGACAGCAGCTACTGTCTCTGATTGAAAATGGAAAAGTGGCTTCAGGCTTTCTGAGTGCATCTTTGGCAGAGTTCTCTCTCTCTCTCTCTCTCTCTCACACACACACACACACACACACACACACACACACACACACACACACACACACACACACACACACAAAACGCCCTCATAATGCCCTAACTTCCGCACAGACACATACGAAAGAGAATCTTCTTCGAAAGGTGGTGTAAAATCAAGTCGTCTGCACTGTATATAACGCTTTGACGCCATCTAGTGGCGGTATCAGCTGTTAAACTATTTAGAACATTGTTCAAAATGTATGAATGCATTGGAAACTGACAGTTCATATCTACGCAACCCGCTTGTGTGAAATAAATATTTCATATAATAAAACATATACAATGTCAACTACCATACCTGATTCTACCACTAAGTATAAAAATGTACCAACAGATGAAAAATAATACTCATGTTTCGTACATGAATTTGAATTTGTTACTATTAAGAGGTTACTCTGTGTTCCTGTGGTTGGCTCCCTCTCTCTATCCCTCACTCTCTGTCACTCCCTCTCTAATCTGGGTTTAACGAACAGGTGAGGATACGTTTACGTCACTAGCGAGGAGAGAGCCGAAGAGCGAGAGGAGTTCCGCTGTATTTATTCCACAGATTTGAACGGGAAAGTACCCGGCACCCTTACAATGACACATAATCATAGCAGACAGGTTTGGAATAGGACAGAATACTGATCAAAAAAGGAAAGACAAGAAACGGAGGAGCGCGAGCTAACGCATCGTATAAATTCGGTAGGTAGCACGTTGCAGCTGTCGCCTCATTTAGTAAATTGATATATTATGCCATTTTTAATGTAATTAATTTTAGTGCATGTAATACGTCTGAAATCATTTACATGCTTTATAGTGCGGTTCAAAAGAAGGCAGCAGAGTTCAGTCTTTAGTACTATTGCACACTTGGAAAGGTTTTGTCTGTGCTGGATTTATTGTGTTGAGTGGATGGGCTACATGAGACAGAGAGGGGAGATATAGAGATAAGCTCTTATTAGCGGCTTGCTGACACCTCAAGCCCATCAACCCTGGCTGCCATGGTCATACAGATTTATGTTCTAATGACTCACTCTAGGGTGATTTATGTCAATATATGATCAAGTATGAAATCCAGACAATGCCAATGTCTGGCAGATTGTGTGTGTGTGTGTGTGTGTCAGAGTGGGTGTGAAAGTCTTTTTAATCTTTTCTGTTGTATGCAAATAACATGTCGAAATTGTAGGTCACAGTTTGGACATATGTGCAAAGTATGTCATGTACATTTTGGATTTTTACATTAATATGCATGGTAAGAGGTGTTCTTCTGCAATATGTAACTGTCTACAGCTTTCTCTGACTCTGGATGCTGGGTGCCACATTAATGCTGAAAGCTGTTAACACTTCTGCGTTGTGCGTTCTGTCCTGGGACATATATCCCTCATATTTTCTCCTTTCACTTCTTACATTCCCTCTCTTACACTTCACAAACTCTTCCCATCTGTCCCTCTTTCTCCACAAACTGCTCCTCCTCCCTCCTGGCCTCCCACTCGCAGGCCATGTCTGGTGAGGAGGTGGACTCGGTGGTGCGCAGCGTGGAGTCCCTCCTGGCGGAGGCCTTGCGGCTGCAGACGCAGTGCAGGGAGCAGAACGTGCAGCTGGCTGCAGTGGCTGCGCGGCTGAGGGAGGAGGGCCGCTGCCTGCGGGAACAGTGCGAGGCTGCGCAGCTGGACATGGCGGAGATGCGCAAACAGCTGGATGAGCTTCTGGACACCAAGGCCGCCTTCGAAGCCAAAGAGAGACAGGCCCGAAAACTCAGCAAACAGCTCTGAGAGAGATTGCAGGGAGGGGGAGAGAGAGAGAAAGAGAGGGAGAGAGAAGGAGGGAGAGAGGGAAAGAGAGAGAGGGGAAATAGGCAGACACACTACACTTTCTTAGACAGTGGATTTTCGGTGCAGTTCAGTCATGACATTTCATCAGCATGAAAGGACACAAGTGGCTAAAATAAAAAGCTAAAGTAAAAATAAAAATGCAATGATGCAATAATAACACAGATCTGAAGCCAATGCAATTCATGAACATGAGTTATAAAAGTAAGTATCACCATTGTACAATTTTAATAGCAATGATTAACATTTCTCGCACTACACACACACACACAGTAGGACAGTACTCACAGGTAAATGTAACCCCTCTTTCTTTCAAGCTGCTTATTTCTGCTGTGAATATGTATATTTATAAACATGCAATAAACAACAATAATGTAACGTATACATCATCATTCCAGTAATTTGGGCATTTTACAGTAATTCTTAATGGGATATAGAGATGGCTCCAGTCAGTCTGGATGGCTCATTTGTCTATGATGCAGTGTGTTAATCACAATCCACAGTCTCATGTAGGAATGATGTAAGTCTTACTGTAATGGGTATCATCCTTTTAACTATTATCACTCTTGGGTCTACAATCATCTGTCTGATTGGTGTTGTAATAAGCCTTAATAAATTTTCCTCTCCTTAAAGAGTGGAAAGGACAATAACAGTGAGGGGGGTGCATTATCCTTTTAGGCCAGGGAGTGCTGCCCCCTAATGGACGCCACCATGCACTACCTATTCTCTGCTATTTGTGTGGAATTTTCAGTGTTCATTACATTACATTATTGCCATTTATCAGACACTCTTATCCAGGGTTACTTACATGGGTTACAGTTTTTACATACTATCCATTTATACAGCTCAATATTTACTGAGGCAATTCTGGGTTAAGTACCTTGCCCAAGGGTACAACAGCAGTGTACCAACAGGGAATTGAACTGGCTACCTTTCAGTTATAAGTCCGGCTCCTTACCATTATGCTACAGTTCTCACATGTGAGAAACTCCCTTGGGACAAGATGCATGACAACAATAATGTTTAGTATGGGCTCAGGACAGTGATGAAGTCTAGAGATTTTTTTGCCTCAAGACCACTACTAAACATCATTCGCCTCTATCTTACATTCCCATATACTTTGGACATAAAGATGTCTCTGTGTCTGTCTCAATATGGGTCATGTACTCTAATGATCCTGGCCTTGGCCTTGGTCTTGGTCTCAGAGCTATTTGTCAGCAATCAGCGAGTAACATCAGTCCCTCAGTTAAAACACACAGACTAATGGGAGTGAGAGAGAAACTGAGGGAACAGATGGGAGAGTGTGGAGACCCCACTAAACAGAGACATAAGGTCACCATCCCTGCTGACCTGCCTCCTTCAGCCCGACGTTCATACCCTCCAGACCTTGGTAGGTCAGAGGTCATCGAGGGAATGAAACACTGTAATTGAGATAACATCTATGATGGCACTTCCCAGACATTTTTATGAAGCCCTTGGACAAATGAACATGATGAGTTATATGTAAGCTGTATAAGATGTATTTAATTTGGCATGCTGCAGGTAATGCACTTTTGTTTAAAATGTAAATTACATTTATTGAAACAAATGGATGTCACATCTGGTCTGGTCCCTGGCCTTAGTGTTTCTCTGACTCACAAGCAGGTGAAATCCACAAGGATGTAGCACCCTTTTATTCACTTCACACACACACACACACACACACACACACACCCCACATCCTCGGAGATTCAAATGAAACAATAAAACATACTTAATTGCTGCAGGTATTAATAGGTAGGTCAGCCAGGTTAAAGTTGACTGCCTTTCTATGACCAACCCCAGCAGCATGGCGACCGAGTACTTCAGAAAATCACTGCGCTTAATCCCGAGGAAAGAACCTTTATTCAACACGCAACCAGAAAGTCCTGCAATATCCGAAAACATCTCCGAATGTGCGAGCATCACATACGCGTACACAGCATCACCCGTCACATTCAGGCACACAGAACACCCAGACGAAAGCAGGAACATTTCAACTGAACCATTGAAACAAAAAACAAAACAAGATTTCAGCAACAAGGTGATGACTGTGTTAAAACAAGCAGTCTTGCATTAGTAATTATGCGTTAGGCCTCTGTGATTATCAGAGGTGTGAGTTTGGTGCTTAATTAATAAGGCTGTGATTGCTCTATTGATTGGAAGGCAATCGATATGTCATTGTCCCTCCGCATCAGATGCCGCGGTGACGCGGTGCCCATTACACTCACGTGTCTTTTATTCTGGCCAGAGGAGGGGCTGGTTTACAGTCTATGAATACATAATTAAACATAATTAGAGAACAGTCTGACTTGTAGACATAAAAGAAATACTGTTTCCTTCACTACCCAATTCCCAGTTTATCATAAGCTGCAACTGGAAAATCACATTATCCAGTGCTTGGATTATGGACAAGGAAATAAAGACGGGTAATTTGCCACTTAGGAAGGTTTTGGGACCCAGAGAAGCTTTGACATTTCTGTGAGCTAAATTAGTAAAGATTATAGTCTCGGTAACTAATATGTCAGTATTAAGCTCCAGTGCCTCATTCTCTCTAGAAAACACAGTGTTCAGGTGTTTGTTTATTAGATTATCTTTGTACCAATGGAAATAACAACTAAATCATATAAAACAGTAAAAATAAGTTGCCCGGCACAACAGGTGCTGGCCTTTCACAGCAGGAATGAAAATATCAAATGAAAGGTGCAAAATATGATTCAGTTTACAGAACAGGCATGAAAAATATTTAATTAAGCAAAGCTGCATTGTGATGTATATTGAGATTATTTTTATCTCGTTTTGTAGGGAGGTTTCATTAGACACTAGTATTTTAATGGCATATGTGGAAAACACACTTGGGAAATCTTGTAGGCTGCAATTCCGAGTGTGGCACATAAAAAAATAAGCAATAGGGGGCAGCACTGAGTTCATTCCCTGTAGACTGAGTGAGAGCTGTCCTGAGGAATGGTTCAAGGCAGTGTTTCTCATTCCTCTTTTATAATAGTCAATAAATTGATAAAATACTGTTCTTAAAATGCTAATTAATTTAGAAAACAATGAAAAACATTATCATAGAGCCTTCCCCAATTACAGTTCCACATTGCCACAGAACAGGGTATATATTTAACTGATTTTGCACAGACTTTTGGAACTGAAGGCCCTGCCATTCATTTCAACAACCAGCTGGACAGAGAGCTTTTTATCTTCACTTTTATGTTTTCATTGAACTTACGTCCTATGCTATACTAAATGATGTACATTTAATTTAAAATTACAGGCATCAGACAAGTGTTTCTTTCGTGCATTGTTACATAATTGAAACCTGATTAAGAAATAATCCTCGATTTCACCCAGTTTAATATTAAATCCTTGTTGGTGCAACAGGGAATAGATTTTACGGAACAGAAAACAGAGAACAGAGGTGTCGCTCTTCTCTTCAGGGTTTAGACTCCTCCCACAACTCTTACAGCATTCACAGCATGGAATCACATGAGACCCTTATTGGGCCTGCAGAACTCAGCATCGCTTTCCCAGGTGTACAGACGCACACAGAGGTGTGACAAACAGGATTACAGCAACATGAAAGGCATTTCAGTCACTGAGCGGCAGGGCGTGGCTAGGGCGGTCATGAGGGCGTGTCTCAGGTCACTGCGGCCTGGAGGGGCGATGGAAGAAGGGCTCCGTTTCGGACGAACTCCAGTCTGCATCGTCGCCTGACGACCTGTACCCTGACGCCTGCCGCCTCTGGACCATCACCACGGCAACTATCAGCACCCAGAAAAAGAAGTTTACCCACACCGACTTCTGTAAAGGAGAGGAAGAGAGGGACAGAGAGAACTGTCAGGAGGGGGCAGTCTTGGGGAACAGTGATTTTGGGGTTACAGTCGGCTTCCCAGGACTGACCTCAGCACTGTGCAGCCATGTATAGAACTGGCCTCCGTTGCCAGGGCGCATCCAGGTCTTGCTCTCAGCCTCCGCGCAGCTGAAACAAAGGAACCCATCACACGGCTGCTGCCCACATGCCATTAGCGTTAAACACCACACACTGGGAGTGTGTCCCATCTCTGCACACACAGCACAGCCGAAACTGCTTTAGTATTGCCATTACTCTGGCGCAGCTTGTTAAACTATTTCACTGCAGGGAAACAGAGCAAAATATTAAATTATATGAGGTTAACAATCAAATATAATTTGCACAGAGGCAAAAAAAGAGAGAGAGAAAAAGAGAGTACCAGTTTACCACTGCAGTTATCATTATCGTACCATCAGTGTTTATCCTGTGCATCTGTTCATTTCTTTTAAATGTAAATGTTTGACACTGATTATACTACAAATGTTTACAGAAAGTATTTATTGCCAGAGAAAAACATACTGAATTGGAGCTGAAGTGAACTGAGAGAGAGAAAGGTACAGAGAGAGAGAGAGAGAGAGATTCTGTTTTAGCATGACACAGTGGGGGTGAGGGTATGAGAGATTACAGTCAGATTAAGCACCGTGTTAGCTCTCCTCACCTGGCAATTGAGGGCACATTATGGAGGACAGACAGACACAGCCGGTCCCTCCCAATCCTCAGGATACAACCGGACACCAACAGCAAGAACAGGAAGACACCACACACGCCCAGAGTCACATTCACCCACAGGGATTCCCTGGGAGACAGGAATTATTATTATTATTATTATTATTATTATTGTAGTTGTTGTTATTTTTACTATTATCATTATCTAGAGCTGCTTAGCAGCTTACATTTAACATATTTTCTATTTATACAGTTGGATATTGTACTGAAGCACTTTGGGGTTAAAAACCTTACTCAAATGTACAATAGCAGTGACCTTTTTTTTGGGGGGGGCGGGGGTGTGCAGGCCGTGCTCCTTAACCACTACAGTACACTGGTATCCAATTGGGAATCCAAATTAAATACATGGAACTAATGTCACTGATGCCAAAACTACCAATCAAAATGCACCTGTACTGAGCACTCTTCAGCAAACAGCACTGCAAGCCATCAAGGAAATGCACACTCATACTATCAAATGATTCAATACTCAATCAAAATCCATCAACCACACCCTACCTGTCAAATTATCAAGTCAGCCCTATGTCACCCAAAGAAAGTACAAAACTAACTCAAACAGCATCATAGATTCTGAAATCTGAAATCAGACACATCCAGTAATCACTCAAACAGAATCACCGCCATCAAATGTTCAGAGCTGTGATGCTGAAATCTTACTGTATGAGTTTCACCTCCTGCCCTGTTTGATGTGACTTCTTGGAATCCTTGGAGTCACAACCAAGCACACAATTACTCACTCATGAAACAACTGGCTAACTGACTCCCACCAAAGTTATGACAATACCCTCATTTTACCACTAGATGGCAAAAAGGCACAAACAAGTGGGTCCACTAAACCAACCACACACTAGCAATAGGAAAGCGAGGCTTCCTGAACTCCAGAATGACCGAAGGTTCCATGTGCTATCATTAACTCTCTGATTTCAACCAATCATATTGTTTGGATATACAGAGCAATCTTTTTATTGGTTCATATGGGTGATAAGTCATGATAATACTCTCTGAACAGAGGCTGCGATGAAATACTTCCTCATATTCTTCCCCTGCTCTTTCCCCACAGTTCAGTCGGTCAGTGCAACCACAACTGCATGACCACACAGAATCCCAAATATTTACACCCAATCACACTCATGACGACAAACATCTCCACACTGCCATTTACACCCCCTTTCCTTTATGTGTTTTTACCACTTCACTGCTGAAATGCTGATGCATAAAAAGGTAATCTGTGGCTTGTTTGTCACTGCTGTTGCCAAACAGCCCTTGAGCAGAAAAACAACCTGTGAAGGTCTGATAAATCCCCTATCAGCCTGGCTCATTACCCAACCTCCTGCGCTCTCACCTCTTGACCTCGTCCTCCACAAAGCTGGTGTAGATCCAGAAGAGGATGAGAGAGAAGCAGTAGATGGCGACGCACACGGAGATGGACGACACGAAGTAGCAGAGGGAGGGGGAGCTGGTGGTGAGCAGCCCCAGCGCCTGGGCCGTGGCGTTGTACTGCACGCTGCCGTACAGCAGACACTGCCCTGAGAAGTGGCCCTGCGGAGCCGCACACCGACACCGTGTCACCCATTGCCCGGTCAGGACCTGAGTCACTCAGTCAGTCACTCGATCAGTCCATCGGTCATTCAGTCAAATGACTCAGTCACTCAGTCGGTCACTCAACCGCTCACTCAGTCGCTCAATCAATCCATAAATCACTCACTAAAATCGCTCACTCGCTCCATCAGTCACTCACTCCATCAGTCACTCAACAATTACTCAATCAACCGGGTTCATTTATTTAGCCCACTTAGAGAAGAACTGTCACCGAGAGCATTCCAGAAAAGCTATGCAGTTTTATACAACACAAAGAGGAGAGCCATGCTGAAAACATTTCAATGACATGAAGACAAAAATAATGAATAAAACAACAATACAGAAATAAATCCACAGAGAGTACTGGGGAAAATGAAGAAAAGGCAGCAAAATCCAGGCAAGAGTCTGAGCTAAACTGGACCCAAGACAAAGGAACACAGTACTATAATTCCCGGCTTTCTGAGAATGTGCTCTTAAAGTGGTGAAAAGCACAGCCCTTAACACGAGGACAAAGAGGGAGATCCCCCTTAGCCACTCGACACAGCCAGATCCAGCCAGTGTTTTAGTAGAACATAGGAGCAAGCAAGAACACCCAAGCAGGTACTAGACTTTGGCAGATGCATGCAATCATAATATTATCACACTGAAACATTACACACATATTACTATATTAAAACATATACTGTTGGAATATGGGCCATGCTTTTACATGCAGAGAGAAACACACTCTCCCATCCTTAGAAGCACTACCCTCCCCACACATCTATACAACAGTCAATCAGTGTCATTAGCAATGAAACTGTCCCAGGCTGCTTTGCAAACTCCATGCGCCATCTGTGCCCCACTAACATTGTCACATTACACTGTAATGGTAATACCTGTAACACTACTATTGAGAACTTTAGTACTGTAATATTACAACTGTAATATGTTGAATGTAACACTATAATGTTACACAAACACTGCAATACGTCAATAACCTTGACACTGTATTATTACCCTGTAACACTGTAATGTGTTAATGAGTCCAAAGCCTACACCTGCAGACAGGATCGATGGCCACTGCAGTTGGAACAAAAAGGGGCCTTGTTTTCTTTTCAGACAAAAGCATTATTTATGAGTTTGGAAACACAAATGCAATCTCCCTCTTTGTGGGGGCAACCATGGGACTGGGGCCTGTACCAAATGAATGACGCTTAATTCCAAATTGAATGCGATTACATTCTCATTCCTTTTTTTGCTTAGCAAGCACCCTTATTCACGCCGGTTGGCACAGCTGGGCCTGCTCATGACAAACACATAACTGAGCAGACCCAGCTTTTTAACAGGAGAAGTCTGATCCATCTCCTACCTGGTGTATGCCTGTACACAGATGTATTGTACTTTGAAAAATCAAGGCGGGACACGCACAGTTATTGTTCATCTAGGATACGCATCTACACAATATTCCAGTCATTGTTCGTTTCTCCAAACCAGTCCACTGGTTGCACCAAGGCGGGGGACATTTAGCTGGGATTCAGGAGAGAGAGTGATAGAAAGATAAATATGCAATACGAGGAACGTGCTGCCATGTAGTCTATCTACGCACAGCGAGGGAGACTACAGGAAACGTAGTGTGAAAGTTTCTGTATTTGTGTATGCATTCATGTATCTCTAAACCCATAAACGAATGTTGCCTGAAATAAACAAAATTGTCCTTGCCACCAAATGTATCTCAACAACAAAAAAGTAGTGGTTCCTTTCATTCATCGTCTAATGCGGACAGATTTGCTACCTCTCTCCCTCAGCTGACTCCAATAAGCAGGGCAAAGTTAATTGGCGACGGCGAGTCCATGGATCACGTGACAGAGGGAAAACTCAACAGTTCCCACATACCGACGAGTTTTCTCTAAGCAATCCAGCCTCTCGTTCTTGTTTGTCACCCCAGACTTTCTGCTAGCAAACTTTTTATTCGAAAACGAAGTCAGTGTGAATGACAGAGTATGGTAATTCCTTGATAAGGACAGGTACACTGCATGTCAGCACAGTTAGCCAAAATAAAAGGTCCACAGGTATTACACGCACATACTTAGTGTCGGTGGAAACACAGCAGAGGGAGAAAACAGAGAGTGTGTAAACAGAGAAATGTTCGCTAAATTAGTTAAGAATTCCCGGACGATGGCGATCACATGGCACATGCTGATAACTGTTCGCCACCTTCCTTCCTCTCGCGGTCAGCGGGTGAAAAAAAGCATACCACAGCAAGACAGTAACTACAACTACATGTATCCTCACAGCTGGTGCGCAGCTAAAAACATGAACCAATCAATAATAGAAATGGACAAACAGCCCATTTCCATGGGACAGAGGCATGGCAATTTGGAACGAGGGATGACAGTCGTAAAATTAAACCTTATGTTTGTTACAATTCTACAGCTGTCAAAATTCAAAATACATTAAGAACTTCTACCCGCTCTCATAGGTTTTCAAAACCCTAAAAGTGATTTAAACTAAAACCATTTTCCAGCAAAGACGCACGGAGCTAGAGTGATTGACTCGCGACAAAATTCTGCATTGGGAGGACCAGAGAACGTCAATCAGATATTCAGACAGCAATGTTAATATCAAGGGAAGTGGTTGGTAATATTACCATGTAACCATAGCAGCAAGCCGCAGAAAGAAAAAAAATGGTCCTACAGTGAACTATAAACGTGGGCATCGGTGAAAGACAGCATGGAGTTCATGCGCAATAAGACATGGGTTCAGGTGCCTACAGGTGCGAGCGTGTTTGTCTGTTTACCTGAGTGATCGTGAGCAAGGCAGCCGTTATAATCCCACAGATGAAACAGCCCGCGTACATCACCAGCTCCAGCACCAGCAGCCACGGCAGCGTCATGGCAAGCATCTCTGCAGACTCGAGTGAGCGCGCAAGGCTCACTCGCGCCCGGAAAGCGGTTTGCTTATGACGTACGTTGGAAGTGTGCAGAATGAGCGGTGATAGTGTGGACGTTAAGTAACGTTGGCTGCACTCGGTTGTTACAATGTTGCCATTCATGTAATTGTGGATGCCCGGGCACAGCACATTTTAAGAAACTATGCTATAGAGGAATGTACCGTACCGAATTGCTGGGATTGTTTCACATAAAGGGTTGTAAGTTTCCCCTAACAAGATAATTCATTGCCAACAATATTGATTAAAATTAACAATTATTCATGAGAGTCGTCTTTAAAAACATTCCAAGAGGATGGGATTAGGATGGAGAGTTTTTTTTCACCCGGCGTGACTGTCAGGTGGATTGATTTAGCGGGCTAGAAAGCACCCTCTTAGTCTTTTTGGGATTATCATTAGCCACTCTCTCTCGAACATTTAAAAAGCTGGTAAGCAGGATCTCTGCATGTAATGTTAAATTCAGCTTTCTGTGCTTTAATAGGCTGATGGCGGGATACAAAGTGACTGTTACAGTACCAAGAAAAATGGGCAAACTGCGCTCCCTTGTGGTTACTTGTCTGACTTGCGCCTCGTCATTGAGTTGGGCAGATACGGAGACAATTCAATGGTATGTTCTTTTTAAATTAGACCATTTTTAACTAAAGCTGTTGGTTTGAAAGAATGACGGATGGAATATATTCAGCATTAATGAGGATACAGTCCCTTACAAGATAGCTCAGACTAGAGTGTGACTGTGATAGGACAGAGCCATTCATGGGCTTCTCCAGCATAAAGACCCCCTAAACACTCACTCTCCTCCCCCTCTCTCCCTCGCTTCTTTGTTCTGTGGATTTGCACTTTTTTTTTGATATTTTCCACTAAAGACAAACAAAAACACAGATCTCTGTGTAGTGTATAACATTATTGGCATTTAGCGGGCACTCCTACCCAGAGCACCTTATATCAGTTATGTTTTTTTAAACAACACTTTCAGCTGGACATTTAATGATTAATTGTAAGTTAAGTTCCTTGCCTAAGGATCAAGCAGCAATGGGAATCAAACCAGCAGCCTTTCAGTTACAAATCCTGCTGCTTAACCACTACGCTACCCCACCAGGTGCCTCAATGTGACACACTCTGTCATCCAATTGGGATGTGTGGCAGGAGAACACAGCAACTGAGGCAGCCGATGCCGGCTGCAGAGGCTAGAGGCAGCTCGTCCCAGCAATCTTGTCCAAGGTTGTGACCTCCTTTAAGATTTTGCGCTAAAGGCAGTTTGCGCTAAAGGCAGGAGAAAGATAGTGGTATTAAAGGTGGTCCCTTTGATCAATGGCAGTTATTTTAATTGGGTAAACTATACATGCACAATTTGTCTTGTTTAATTAAATGATCATAACAGGATTGGACAATCATTCCTTAGGAATTCCTTGATGTTAAAGGCCCTGTTCACACCTGGTATTAACATGCGTCTTGGGTGATCCGATCACAAGTGGACAGCTCTAAATACGGCTTTTCACACTTGGCATTAAAATGCGTCCCCACATGCGTCTCGAGTGAACACTTGTGATCGAATCTCACTTCCCCACTCTATATGCAAATAAACACGGACATAAACACGTCATGTCCGTTTGCAAATGTAAGTTTACGCATCATTTAAAGGTCTGTTTGAACGAATCTTGTTGTGACTGTCACTATGAAACAATGCGTGTTGTATCTGTAAATGAAAACCTAGTTGACTAGCAAGCTAGATTCCGTTCATCACTGAAATTAAATACCCTTAACTCAGCTGCAGCCGATCTTTTGTTAAATTATGTTTATCGTTGGAAAAAGCAGAAACGCTAGATTAGAACATTTTGAACTTCACCGTATGGTTGAATTAAATAGGCTAAACAAGATATTATGTTTCCAAAGTTTCTTACATTATTCACTGTAATGAAAATGTTTCATAATGTAGTTTAATATCAGAGGGTGTTTGCTGGTTTGCTAGTTGTGAATAGGCCTACATCTATGAATTACTTTTCTAAAACCGAAGCGCGCTTGTTATGGAAGAAGGGACATTCTAAAACGCTTAACGTGAAATGGCTTAACATGGCTTAATGTTCCAAAACAGCGATCAATGATCACCAAATTTCTCTCGGACATCTCTTGTCATAAACACTTCCACCTGTCAAAAAATCAAAACCGAAATCCTATGAGTATGGACGCTTTTTTGATAGGAGATAGTGTTTATGACATGTGAGATGTCAGACAAATTTGATGACCATTGATCGCTGTTTTGGGACATAAAGCCACGTTAAGCCTTTTCCTTATAATGAGCGTCAATGGAGAGGAAAACGTACTGAGATAACGACCATAATCCTAGGATTTCGCTTTTGATTTTTTGACAGGAGGAACTGTTTCTGACAAGAGATGTCCGAGAGAAATTTGGTGATCATTGATCGCAGTTTTGGAACATTAAGCCACGTCAAGCGTTTTAGAATGTCCCCTTGATATTCATGATATCGTAAATCTTGACTCCCACAATAGTCTACTTACATTTATTTGTAGAACTACAACACTTCACGTATTATTCATAATACCATTTTCTTCCATATGATATATTATATTACACCTTTGGGGCTTGGAAGCATTTGACGTAGCTTGCGAACTCTAGTTGTTCTTGTTGCCTGTTGTCGCACTTTAAATCCCTTTCGCACGTAACTTACTTTTCATGCTATGTAGCACATGGTTCGTTATGTTTTCGTTATTAAGCTTCTCATAGTTTTCAGTTAGCATTTGCTAACCAATTTTAGCAAATTTTAGCTTTGAGGTAACAGCGATAGTATTGAGGTAACGTTAAAAAACATAGCAAATGCTAACTGAAAACTATGAGAAGCTTAATAACGCTAATGAAAACATAACGAACCATGTGCTACATAGCATGAAAAGTAAGTAAGAAAAGGTTTTAAAGTGCGACAACAGGCAACAACAACAACTGGAGTTCGCAAGTGGTGGATTGCAATGCCTTCTCAAACCTTACCAGATAGCTAACCTGCTAATGGCCGGAGGCAAAAAGGGAATGTGCATCGCAAATCTGTAAAACAATGAACACAAAGCACTGGCCCCTTGACCCCTCATAAAGAGATCAGAGAAAGCACAGAGGTCATAAGCTACGAAGTAGATAAAGTGCTGTTATTTTACGCACTAGATCAGATAAAACTCTTTGGCTTTTTGTCTCCAGCATTAAAATGTCATTAAATACATAAAGACATGCACACTGTGAGCAGGATTTGAACCTGCACAGGGAGACCCTATTGGAGTTCAGGTCCAACAACTTAAAAATTCAACCATCACAGCTGTACATATTCATATTGCTTAAAATAATAAAACAATTTTTATGGCTGGCAGAAAGCCTTTGGCCTGGTCAGCCAGACAGATCCATAGCACAGGATACTTCTTAGTCAGGAACTAATGAAATCTTTATATTTCACAACTCATTTAAGCTGTGATCAAATGGGACACTGTCTAATATCCATCAGCTGTAAAACTAATCACTGGGGATCTCATCACTGGGAAGTCAATTGCATTAAATCAATGCAGGACAATAGCATCATCTACATCAAAGAGCTTCTTCCTGAGTGATCTGAACAAACTGACAATAGCTTTACAGTAGGCTTTTCCCTTTCTTAGAAAAAGACCTCATTGCCAGCTACTTGCAGAGCAGACAGTATCACATTTAACTCTGTATGTGGCTAGAATTTTACTTAAGGGATTAACGTGATGAATGCTGTTAGCTTAAGGCTACAAACACAGTGTATTAGCTGGGATATGAAATCACAGTCACCCTTCAGTCCACTCACTGGCACTTCAGCCATGGTAGACAGGGGTAAGGGTTAATTATTTGTAAATCACAGCAACTGAGAGGCACCTATGGAGCCTAAGGCTCTGGACACACACGCATACACACACATGCATACACACACACGCACACACACACACACATACACACACACATGCAAAAGCTCACACATACAAAAGCACACATGCACACAACCACGCACACACACACACACACACACACACACACACACACACACACACACAGATACATATATGTCAAAATCTCATACACCATGGTCAGGGAGAGTTGGAGGTGCATCTGTTCTAAATGAAGGGAGATGAATGTTAAGAATGTCAGTATAACAGAATCTGAGGGAGCGTGGGGGTGGGGTGGGGGGTTATTTTATTTCAGACTGAATCTGAGGGAGCGTGTGTGCATATCTCTTTTCAGACATTTCATATCCGTTTTTCTACAGTGCTGAGTAACGCCCAGCTGCCCCCCCCTGCCCCTTGCGTGCATAAAAAACAGAAGCAAAAAGTGACAGACTGGGATGAGAACAACGAGACAAAAAAAGAGCTGAGACAGCACTCTGTGACCACACACCCATACAGACACACACACAAGCATACATGCATGCATACACACATTAATGCACGCACGTACGCACGCATGCACACATACACACATACTCATAGGCACTTGCACCCATATGTATGCACATACACACACTCACACACACACGCACGCATGCACACTTGCACAGACACAGACACAGGCACACACACACCGCAGGCAGAAACAAGGTAAAAGTAAGCTCCAACAGACTAAGCATGACACAGCACTGCACCAGGCAAATCCCTCAGTGGTTGTACAATGGGGCAGCTGTGACCCAGTTTTACTGCCGGGTGTTCAGATTACGGACAGGCTGGGCAGGTCCTGCTCCAACTCCCCTTTGGCAGCTCAGCCAATAGGAAGGCTGGGATGGAGGAGTTTGTGATCCTTCAGCAGACATAAGGCCCCACACTTTGATAAAGCACTGTATCTGCATTGCTGTAGTGCCCACCTCACAGAAAACAAGCACAACAACGCATGTAGCCATTAGAGAGCTGTGAGTTGTCTGCAAAGCAAAGACATGTCAGTGACATTCAATGCAAAAACCAAAAAACAACAGCTGAAAACCAGTGCTGGGCACCAGCTCTTCTCCCCTGGTGATATCAGATGGTGGGGTGGGGTTGGTGGTGGCGGCTTATACTTCCATTGACCTAGAGTAACCCCACAGCTCTTTCCTCCCGAACCCCTCACTCAGCAGCTCAGCTGTAGCCATGAGCTGAAAGTTCCACATCCCGGGAGCTTACGTCACCCTGGGCTGGAAAACACAACCTGCCATGTGACATCTATCAGGCTGGGGGGGGGGGAGAAAGACGAGAGGGGACAGACAAACCTGTTATTTGGTGTCACAGTTGCAGACTTGTTTTTGTGGTCTTTGTATTTGTCTATTGATCACCATCTCCATTCTATAACCTCTAATCATCAGTCCTCCATTTTTATGCCTCAATAAGAATGAGTGAGGTGAGAGGGGATTGACATAAAGGCATATCTGCACTTATGCGAGTTCCTGGATGCATTTACATGTATTTGTTTAACAGGCACTCTTATCCAGGGTGACTCACTGATTAGTGCTTATAATGAGCCCATATGAACACCAGTACAGATGGAAAAATCACCCACAACACAGTTCAAGCAGTTTCATTGTACAATGCTACTGCTACACATAAGGAACAACTATGAAAACAATAGCAAAGTGCACTAGTGATCAAGAATTTTGGAGGTGAGGATGTCAGAGAACTGAGATGCAGTGAGGGGAGGCTGTTTGGCCAGTGGCTGCTGTTCTGACTGCTATGGGCAGCTCGTTCCACCACAGAGGTAAAAGAGTTGGAGATAGGCCTGTTTTTCATAAGCTTGTAATACATATTAAATCAAACGGAAGGTTATTCCCATTCTCCATTTAGAAGGATTCACCAAATGATCAATCAATTCGATCAATTGACTGGCAATCAATTTTTTTCCATCAACCATTTTTTCTCTCCATGGTGTCAAAGTTCAGCGAAGCTGTCAGCAAAAACTCACCAACCTACAGACGGGAATCACGGCATTCTACCTGCACTGCCCCCACAGCTGATAATATTCTTGCTCTGCGGTTTTATGGTGTCAAACTGTATACTGATGAGGAAACCCCTAGATCACACAAAGTGCCGTGGATACATGATGCATTGATACTGCTAACCCTACAGCAGACATGAGAGTAGAGTGGGGTTGGGTAGCTTTGGTGTTGTAGGGAGTCTGAGTGAATGCACTTTCCAAGTCCAAGATTAAGAAAGTCTGTGAAATGATGATAATGAGTGCACTGTAATGAGTCTCACCCTGTTTTGCCCCCTCCCTTCCCCCCACTCTTGCTACACAGCTGTAGGTTGTTAAAGTTATGCCATTGCCATGATGATAAATGCCTCCCCACCCTAATGACTCTGCACGTACTCCTCACAAGTAGGATCAGGTTGTGTGTTACACACGCAGTGCACATGCTCATGACAGAGCAAGTGGGACTGTGCTGCTTTAACAGACTCATTGTCCCTGAGTTGGCACAATGTCGCACCTGTCGAGGTTAGTCACACCCCTCTCCAAATGTGTGATATAGACCCCACAACTGAGCCATGGAGGGGAAACTGACCATCTGGAGAGCTGGGGTTTGAGCCGAGGCAAGCGTTGTGCTGCCAGCACCTCTCTCACCTCTGGACTGGCTGGTACGAGGACATCAATACATTCCACAGACTCATGTCTTTATCCACTATTTATTTTATTTAGTTATTCATTACATTTTTACAGTTTACATGTAAACAGTTTGATATTTACCCAAGCAGCTCAGGGTACATAGCTTATATGAGCACGCAAGAGGGCTAACAAGCTCTTTTTTCATGACAAACCAGTTCCTTACCAACCCTGTCATGGGGGCGATGCTTCAGGGCCTGGAGGAGACTCACTGAACCGGGCTGTTGGACCTGTTGCTCAGGCAAAGTAGTTGAGGCCACACAACAAACAGCGTTACGTTCTGAGGGGTATTTTTGCAGAATAGGAGAAGTGACTCCTTTTTCCCATTTGTGTTTAGTGTTATGCACTCCCTTATTCATGCAAATTATCACCATGTTAAAAACTGCAGAAATCTGGGGGGGGGTGGCTGTTTGTTTGTTTTTTTTTTCATAGACAAGTCATAAATAAGGTGTTGACCAAGATGTGAGACATGGATGTCATTCGATCAAAAAAAAAAAAAAAAAAACAAGGTAAAGTGCAAAATAGTTTATGATAATGAAATTATTGCACGACCTAAAAGCAAGAAGCATTTCTTCCAGTTTGAGTTTTCAGAGAGTATCAGAGAAACACAATTTACGATGCAATTTAAGAAGCTGTTACCAGCTACCCACCTCTCATCTCTCATTGATATATACATATATACAGTAGTTACATTTTCTTTCGTACTATCATCCTAATCTTCGCCAAAAAAAAAACAAAAATTTACGCTCTTTTTAGTTTTTATGCACCTTAAATACAGGACACAGTGGAGTATGAATTAAAACAGCGCCCGTCCCCACTTCAGTTTTTGTCTTTTAAGCCACGCCCTCCAGTTTGTTTGTCACACAGTTTAGCGACTCATGTAAATGTAGACGATGTGGAAGGCCTTCTCTTAAGGTCGACTTTGCATTACTGACTTTTATAGAATAAAACTGCGCTGGATTGTAACAGCGTATTATACACATTGAAAATATGAATTATTTGTGATATTTGTGAATTTATAACCAAATATCTTTGATTAATCAAGTTTACCTAATTTCAGATTTATTTGGTTCCACCTTCAGTCTTAAGCAGGGCGTCTTGGGGTAAGGGCGGCGTATAAAGAGCAGCTAATCATCTTTGATGCTAGGACAGAACGGTTACTAAGAACCGGGAGGAGAAGGTCACAGAAAAGCGTGGAGAGAGACTGCGATTTTACAGGTAATTTAATACGTTTGTAATAAATAGCTTGTGTGGTTGTCATGGCTGCTAAATTTTAAAAGATGGCAAGCTGTCTAACGCTGTCCGATTCGTTACATGCGAATAAATGTCCAACTCGCTCACTAATTGTTTTCAGTTGGAACAGAATTCTACTGTTATTTTAAATGTAAGCTCAATCCAATATGTATCCACACATATCGAGCCATGTAGTTTTAAGTAGCCTATCTGTTTTTTCGCGTCGCTGAAGTTGGATGGTATCAGGGACAGTGTGTACTCAACATCACATAATAGAACTGGAGCTGGCCGGTTTTTGCCGCAGTCAACGCGACATCAACGACACCATCCTTAAGCATTTGAGCAAGAATTTCGAGTTAAAATGTAATAAAACACACATTCAAATATAAAGCAAAATGTGTTAATTTGTAGCTAACTATTATTCGATTTAATTTACGAAGTTAAATAGCTATAGATTCTGTGTGTATTTTGGCTCTCCTAAATCGTGGCCACGTGCTATTGTAAGGCTGATGTAATGTTGGCTAATACGGATGCTGTACCATACAGACATTACGAGCAGGCTGTCTCATGTGAAAATAGCTGTAAAAATTTACATTTTTCTTACACAAATGTTCACTGAGTCTGTCTACATTATTGGGAACCGACGCATTTCTGTCTTCATTATATATATTTTCTTCTTCGTTTGGTAGAACACGTAGTTAAGAACAACCACAAGATGAGTAAGGACAACGAAGCGGACCTAAAGGACGTGGAGCTGAACGACCTGGACCAGGAGAAGCAGCCCATGACCGGTGTAGACACCAGTAACGCGGATGGGATTTCTCCGACCGGCACAGAGAAAAACGGCTGCGTCAAGGTGAAGATCCCGGACGAGGAAGAATCGAAATTCACCGGTCTCTCTAAAGAGGAGCTGTTGAAAGTCGCCGGAACTCCGGGGTGAGGGGTCGTCTCGTTTTTATTGTATACTGTAAGATGTACATATGATTTCACACTCCTTCTCTAGCTTAATGCTAAATTAAAATGATTAAATTTGCCTTTAAATATATTGCTAATCCAGAAAAACTAAAGCTACCGTTTCCCCCTCTCACACTGAAGATGGGTCAGGACCCGCTGGGCCCTGTTGGTTCTGTTTTGGCTGGGCTGGCTTGGGATGCTGGCCGCAGCCATCGCCATCATTATCCAGGCCCCACGCTGCAAGCCTCTGCCCAAGATGAACTGGTGGAACCACGGACCCTTATACCAGATCGGGGACCTGAAATCGTTCACTGAGGCTGAGAACCTTAGGGGTAAGAAAGTCGAGGGGGGGTAAAGAGGAAGCAAGTTTGAACGTAATTATTCTATCTAAAGTTTGAAGGTTGTGAGAGAGGAGAGAAGGGTTTGGGGGGAGGGAGCGACTGTGTGTTGTCTCCGGTTACAGGTGAGCGCTCCCGCGGCTGCTCGTGCGCGCGCTCCGAGGCTGCGGTTTCTGAGGGTCTCGGATTTCGGAAGGCACGTGCACGCCACTAACGGGCGTGTGACTCAGCCTCAGGCTGTGTGCAGTTTTGCTTAACCAGCCAAATCCGGTTCTCCACAGTCAACGCTTTTATGCTTCACCCACACAAAGACCACTTCCTTTTCAATCCGTCAGAGTGATTTAAATTGATGCTATAAGTTATTCCTGTATATTTTTATTTGATAAGCATTCTGTGCTTACTCAGAATGAGTTTAATAGCTTACATATGATATTATGCCTGTTTATACAGCTGGATGTTGGTTAATGCAGTTAATGTTAAATACCTAATTCATGTGTATAACAGCAGTGCCCCACCCAGCCATTAAGGTTGTAATCTCATGGTGACAGGTCATATTCTCTAAAGGCTGTACCACACTGTTTCAAACCCTAAAAATAAAGAGATCATACAATTTTGAAAAAAAATACTGATTACTGCCTGTTTGATGCATGCTGGATATTCATTTGCGGTATTTATAATTACTTATATTACAACCTGGTGGTGTGATTGGTTTGCAGACTCCTGTTCATGACCAATATAGTGCCTACTTCACAGAAGATAGGTTTTTTTGTAATCAAGCATTTCTCTGCCTTGCTACAGGAGTGGAGGAAAAGATTGACAGCCTGAATCAGTTGAAGGTGAAAGGATTGATTCTGGGACCCATCCATGTGACAACAGCTGACCAGTGGCAAAGCCTCAACTTTGCGGAAATCGCCTCCGAGGCGGGTAACCTGGAGCAGTTCAAAAGCCTGCTCCGTGCGGCACACAAGAAGGGTGGGTGTCTCGTAAAAATATATATTTTTTTACACTGTGTAAATCCACTGGGCAGAGTATCTTGCCTTTCCTTCTGTGCTGGGATCAGTTCAGTGAGTCAACAACATGCTATGGTGCTGCTTACGTTTTGGGGTTGGGTTCTCAGGAAACCCTGAGATAAAATGGCCCTGAACTGTAACGTTTACTTCCCCACATCTTTAAATGAACATTGGCAGCCAGGTTAGCACATGCTTACGAGTAGAACATTTTTGTCGTTCTGTGTTGAGTGACAAAGAGAATTGCTCACTGTTCTCTCCCTTCCTCTCTCTCTCTGGCCCCCATTTCAGGTATCTCTGTGGTTTTAGATCTGACCCCTAACTACAAGGGGAAAGAGCCGTGGTTTGCCGATGTGAACATCACGGCTGTGGGGGATAAACTCAAGGTGAGTGAGAGGCAGAGTTGAATAACTGGCAAAACTCAAAGTTTAAAAAATCGCATGTTTTTTTTTTTTTTTGCTGGTCAATGTGAGGAATGCCATTGGAGCTGTTAGGACAGTGATACTGTGCATATGCAGTGCTAATAGCCAGCCCTCCTCCACAGTCCGCGCTGGTGTTCTGGCTGGAGGAAGGGGTGGACGGCGTGCTGCTGTCGGGGATCGACCGCGTGCCCAGCAAGATCCCGTCCCGTTGGGAGGACATCCGAGCCATAGTGAAGAACGGCACTAAGGGTGAAAACAGGTGAGTGCTAAGGAGCAGGGCTGGAAACCTCAGGTTGCAGGGTCAATGCCCGGGTGGGGCATTGATGCTATACCCAACCCAGATTACTTCAGTGAACAAGCGCCTGGATAAATGGTAAAAATGTGCGCAATTCAAGGCTCTCTGGGTAAGAGTGTCTATGAAGCAAACATTTGCAGTCTAATCTGCGCAGCAGGTATTGGTGTTGTTACTGTGGCTCAAGCTTTAATATTCTTGAAGGAGGGAAGACACCCTAGTGAGTCATTGGTGGTATTGAATTTGTGCAAGTTCCTCATAGATGAAAGTGCAAAACTGCTCCCTCCAGTGGTGATAGCAGCAGTGTCTCTGAGTGGTGATTTTGACTATTTAAAGTTTCAGCTTTTGAAGTTAGCATTTAGGACCAGAACGTGTAGAGGCTTTTGTCTTATGGTGCAGGTGTAATATGGTTTACATTTTTATTGTTTAAAAATAAAACTTAAAAGGAAAGGCTGTTTTCTAAAAGTTGTCTTTTGATTTGCAGGGCCCTCTTTGGAGTTACAGAGACGACATCCGCTGTTGAGGTCCTCAACTTTCTGAACACGTCTAAAGTGGATCTGCTCCTCTCTGGGGTTCTGAGGTCCAACAGGAACAGTGGCACCAACTGTGCCCAGGACCTGCAGCTGCTGTACTCTTCTCAGAACCAGAGCCATCTGGCCTGGAACCTGGGTGACCGGGCCCAGGGTCATATCGCCTCAGTGGTCGGACCCAACCTGGTCCCGCTTTTCCAGATCCTGCTGTTCACTCTGCCTGGAACGCCTGTCTTCAACTATGGGGATGAGATCGGACTGGAGGACGAGGTGAGGGGGGAGAGAGTGTATGTGCGTGTGTGTGTGGGGGGGGGGTTGCATCAGTCTGAGTAAGAGGTGGAAAAGGGATTTTCACATCTTACACTACTTTATATCTGTAATGTCAGTGACTGTTGAACTCAGGATGGTGAGTAAGAATGTAATGTAGAGCTGTATGCCTCCCACAGCTGCAGTCAGAGGGAGAGGGGAGAGTGACAGGAAAGGGTGAGAGACTGGTATGAGTGGTGAGCATTGAGCGGTGGGAATGGATGAATGAATGGGAATGGAAGTGCTGTGTCGTTGTGTATCTCATTTCCATTATATTTCCATTTATTCATTTGGCAGATGCTTTTATCCAAAGCGACTGACAAGTGAGGCAGAGTAGAACACAAGCAAAAAGCCATATAAGGAGTCTCACTTGGTATCTGACTTGCCCAATCCTGTGTTTCTCCAACAGGGTACAAAGTTTCCTAAGATGCTGTGGGACTCATCAGAGTCTGCAAAGGATACCAATGGCACTGCCAAGGTATCAAAAAATGATTATTCATAAATGCATGCACACAACCATTTCCGTTATGCACCAGTTGTTTCCTTTTACTTCACATGGGCACAATATTTAAGTGCCCAAATCACAAACTCAAAGCCTGTCCTCCATTTCACACAGTCAATTCAGAGAAACCAGGAAGTGTTTCCACATTTAAAACAACGTCGGTTCTGCAGCAGGTGTGTCTTTCTGTCCATCGGTTTCTCTGTTTCCCTCATGCCGCCTTTCTCCCCTGCAGGAGAGAGAGTTGCGTCGTGCGTTCTTCCACACTCTGAGCGACCTGAGGGGGAAGGAGCGCTCCCTCCTGCACGGTGACTTCCAGCTGCTCCACAACTCCACTTCCTCCCTGGCCTACTTGCGCCAGTGGGATCAGAGTGAGCGCTACCTGGCCGCCCTCAACTGGGGTGCGGAGCCCGAGACACTGAACCTTTCCAGCCCAGGCCTGCCAGCCCAGGCCACCGTGCGGGTCAACACCAACAAGAAGCAGTCTGAAAGTCTCGTGGATCTGGCCACCCTGAAGCTGGAGCCTGGCCAGGCCGTGCTGCTGAGTTTCAAAGTGGAAGGCTGAAGCTGGGGGTGGGCATGGCAGTTTTAGCGGGTGGGCTTCAATGCCATTTCATTAGGTGTTAGCTTGTGACTACTAGAATCTCCCAATGTTACCTCTGTGTTTTGCACTTTTTTCCAAAATGTGATCATACACACTCTTTTGTGCAGGACATGAGTATATTTAACCCTTTTAGAGGTGTGTGTCTGTGTGAATGGACATGTCTGTTTATTTTAAAAGCTGCTCATGTGTGTATACACACACACACACACAGGAATTCTGTAGTTTAAACACTGGTATTTGACTTTTTCAAGATGCTGTAGTTACATGCATAAAAGAACCCTACCCGATTCCCTGTCCTCAGCAACATATACACATACCACATGCACACACACACAGACCCACATTTATCCTTTCTTTATTTCAAATGTTGCTTAACACATTCCAGACAAAAGATAGGCAGTAAAATGATTTTTTAAAAACTGTACTGTAGTTGTGAGGAGCATTTTAGTTGTGTATAATGAGACAATATGACTGTCTCCGTAGCTGTGCAAAAAGGAAAAAGTGTTGGATGTTGAAATAATTATGAGATTAGCCAGTACATTCTGCAACAACAAGCATGGCAGAATAAACCACTGAGACTGAACCTTTACTGTGTGCTCTGTGTCTTTAGCTGCCTGCCTGTGGTGTCTGTGTGAGCACATTTCGTGTATGTGTGTGTGTGTGTGTTATGAAGTTTCCCAGAAAATAGGCCAGGCATTTCACCTGTGCTCTCAGGTAACCCCCACTGGTTTTGATGGAGACCTATCAATGATGCATGGGGAGGCCACAGAGATGTCTGGTTTTTAACACCTTTTTCAACATTCATTTGCTGCTTTTAAAAACAGGCTCTCAGCATAAGACTGGGGGAGACATGAGGGACAATATATTCCCCAGAAGTTAAACTGCAACATAAACGTGCATACATAATCAGAGATCTAGCCAGGACAATGCTGAAGTCGAGTAGAGCTGGCATTGTATTCGACAACACTGCAGATTGACTATGAGTCTGAGCTAGTTGTGTGTCACTCCATTGCAGCAACATTTTTGGAGATGATTATGTTTGTTCGTCATAGAAAACATACTTGGTTTCATTACACCTCAGGTCTTAATGTTTTTTGTCATATTTTTGTAATACTTTTTGTATATTTTCTGGCACAGCTGTTAGACAGCTGGTTCAAATCCGAACCGGGACACTTGTCATACCTGTAAGCATGTGTGCATCCTGAACTTCTTCAGTAAACATTAATAGAACAAATGTAAAATGGCATGTTATGTAAGACCTCCTGGATAACAGTGTCAGCTGAATGAGTGATGTGCCTTAGCAAACATAAGGTTCCATAGTGTAGTGGTTATCATGTCCGTTTTACACACCCTGTTTTGAGCCTCAGTGGAACCCATGCTTTATTTGAAATTTGATCACTCCTGGTAGAGTATTTTGCCTTTCTAATTTAACACAGCTGTTATCATGGCCAATAGATACACTGTAAGGAAGTAGTTCACCCCCTCTGCTTATACTTTTGTCTGTTTCTTTTGTCTGTCACTCCAGACAAAGGCATCTGCTAGCTGAATCTTGTTTTGTGGATACTTCATGAAATGAGTCATCTGTTCCTCTATTAGCTGATTGGCAGGAGTACTGAGCATTTGTTTGCCACTCTAATTTTTTATTTGATTTGATGTTGGTCTCATTTACAGACAAAGTCTTGCAGCTCAGGGATTCATGCATCTGGAGGCCCTACGTTAGAGGTCCATGCAAACATATTCAGTCAAAAGGGTGTCAGGGGAGGCGCCGTCTTTAATCCTGGGAGGACCCTAACAGTTGGCTTTTGTAAAGCATAAAGATACACTCCGTTCCCTATCTTTGGACTGGCTGCATCTTGCTGTGTCTGGCAGATTGTGACTTGCTATATTTCCCAAGTCATGATGGGGCAGGGAGACTTTATCTGGATAGCCAGATAAATCTACTGTATAGTCTAATATCATTATATTCTACATGGGCACAGGCAAATATTCTGTTATAGGACTACATATATGACTTTTATTGATTATTAGTACTGCCTTGTGCTTTTCAGTCACTGTTAGTTAACAAACTCTAAAGTACACTCTAAAAGGCTTGTCTGTCTGGCTTCGTAGTGCTTTGAAATATTTTTCAAACATTGCCCTCAAATCATGCATTGCTTTCTAGGACACTGTTAGTCTGGTCCAAAAGTATGCTGCCAATGTGGGGCAAAGCAGCCTAATTTTATACATGACAGTGTTGAATAGAATAATGAAATGCATGTTTCACTTCCAAAAAAAAAGAGAGATGGTGGTTACCTTTTTCTGTTGGTTGGAAACTTTTATGAGTCATTGTACCAAAGTTTCCTCAGTGATCCTGGTCGGTAGAACACAAAGGCTTGCAGCAGAAACATATTAGAGTAAAATGCAGTGTACGTGTTACAATATATGTGAACTGTGCTCAGGTCAGCGACCGGCTGTGCAGGTTTTATATGCCAAAGTCCTGAAATAATATGTACGTTTGTAAAGACACAGTTAGTAAAGCACAGAGGAGGCTCAGGAGGGGTAATCAGACTATGGCTGTGGCTGTAAAGGCTGCATTTACACCGGCTCAGCAGGCCGAGTGTCAACGCTAACTTTTCCTAATCAACTGCTGACATGACACAACAGTGGAACACTGACCAATGAAAACAGAAATTGTTTATGTGGACTGTGTATGTGCTGGAGTGAAGGGGGTTTAAATAGGCCACACTGTATCCATCTGCACATGCTTGCAGGTTCTACTGTGTTATATTATTCATATATTGCAATATACCAAAGCAATTAGTGTTAATGCTGTACTTTCCCATTGTCTTACACAGACAGACTGGCTGACAGAGGAGCAGATTGCTGGTATATTTTGGCAAGAATGGTTTTGCATATCCACACTTCCAGAAGGGTACCACATCTGTACTCCTATACTGAGATCAAATGTGACCTTTTTTTTACCAGTTTTATGCAGATCTTGATACTTTTAGCTCAGCTTCACTTTTTTTCCAGAGAAAGAGGAATTGTTAGGGGTGTTCTCTAGAGACCAGACTCTTTTTGCAGAAATCTCTGATGAATTTGCATAAAATTGTTTAATATTACTTGATTGCCAGACACTGTTATCCAGGACAGCTAAGCAACCTTACAAGCATTCATGTGATATATCTGGATATTGTCTGGATCAATCACTTCCAGTTTAAGTTTATTTCAAGAGAACAACAGCCCATCTATGTATCTAACCACCAACAATGCACTTACAAGACCAGCTAAATAATCACCAAGATGTCCAAGATGTGCAACATAAAACTTGCACCATGGACCATGGACCAAGTACCAAGTACCAAGTACACTGCAAATGTAACCTGTAACAAAACAATTTCAATAATGACCTTGTCTGAGTTTTCAGTCACCTGATAAAATGCAGCCATCCTGCCAGAAGCCACAACAAAAATGGCCAACAAGTCAGTCCAAACACCCTGCAACACTCTGACATGCCCACCAATCTCCCACTCTAATTGGTTGCTAAGGGTCTCATACTTAAGGTCAATGGGTTGAGTTAATATTCAGATGACTGAAAAATGTCGGATTTTCAACAAATTGATAAAATGGTCATCTAATTTTTGAAGCTGCTAAGTAATATTTACATCGGTTCTTACGGTTTCAAAAGTGTCAAAGTGTTAGGTTTTGCTTGTAGTTTGTATCCCTCGGCTACTTTTGATGTTTTTTTTTC
Organism: Megalops atlanticus; assembly: GCA_019176425.1. Taxonomy (NCBI): domain Eukaryota; kingdom Metazoa; phylum Chordata; class Actinopteri; order Elopiformes; family Megalopidae; genus Megalops; species Megalops atlanticus. Next base: position 21,908,678 of record CM032877.1, on the reverse strand, counting down.
GTTCTATTTTGTTTGTTGGATGTTCATCTTTTTCAAAATGTACCCAGGTTGTACTTGTTTGCATCTTCTCCAGTCTTTATATCATCTGCGAGGAAGTTTATGCATGCGTTTGCAGAACCTTCTCACTTATTAAATTCTGGATTGGTGTAGCTAAATGCTGATTCTTTTGTCTTTTTGGTTGCATTTTGTCATATGGTTGAATAATGTAAACCGTTAAAGTAACTCACATAACATGGCGGTGCACTCCAGGGGAAATTCAACATAGCTTAAAATGTTTCATTCCACCGGTTTTGCACCCCTTACTGACGCTAGCGGGCCGTCTTCGCAGTCGCCACCTGTCCCGCCAATCATAAATTTCTTTACTTCCACAACAGAGTTTTTTGACCAATAATCGCGTACATCAAACATGCCAATTTTCAACGACGGCATGGACTGCGAATAGGATCTCATAAAACACCTAGCCAACCAGTTAATTCCCTGTAATCCAGGCCCGGGTTTGTTCGTCTTTTAACCAATAGATTCGGGGATGTATCAATGGGCGGGCCTTGCACGATGCAAAATGACTGTAATCTGATTCAATCCGAAGGGAGGGTGGTACGGTCGAGGCCAATAGCAAGTTTGTGGCTACAAGGAGGTGGGAGAGACGTCTGGGATGGGTTTAAAAAGCTCAAATGGTTTTTAATGTCTTGATGTCTGTGTTTAGTCATCTGGTCTTTCCCACGCGGAAGCCGAGTTGGCGACGAAGTGGATAAAGACATCATACATTTTAGACTGGTCAGTTAACTCGGTATTAGATTGAATAAACCCCCCCTGGACGAGGGGCCTCGCGGTTGCATCAACACATTGCATCTGTCGGCAGAAACACACACAAGCAAAGTAGTGGGAGCCTCGAGCTTCGCAAATTGACAACCACGTGAGGAGCTGAACGTAGCTTGACATCATCAGAAATAAGAAAAGGTGAGTTTGTGTGTGAGTGCCAAGTATGAAAAAAGAATCGAAAAGGCGAAACGCCTGCACATGTTGTCTTTGTAATGTGGCTAGCTACATACATGGGTCTGTTAGCAGCATCATAATTACGCGATAGCTGGCGTTAGCTAGCCAGCTAGTCGCGGATGCTGCCTGCAAAGGGGTAGCTAGTTAGCTAGCTATCATGACTCCCGTGTCAGTCGGTAACGTAGCCGGCTACCTGCGGAAAGCAGTAGAGCCAACTATCAAGCCTCGTAAATGGCTAACGATACAGAGCAGTCATTATCAGCTATGATGTTTCGGTTAATGACTCTATCGATGAAGGTGACACTAAAATTTGATCGATTTTTGGCTAACTAGGTAGTTGGCTGAGCTACCTAGTCTTATATTTTGCAGAGATACTATAAATTAATACTGATACCTGTATTATCCTGCTAGGGACCCAGCCAATTTACAGTAGACGAAAGTCAGATACCGTGCACACCAAGGACATCAGATGTGTGTGCTCCTGCATTTAGTATTTGCATTGCATTGAGATATGCGGTTATCGCGGTTGGATGTTTGCCATCGGTATGTGATTGAACAATTTCAAGTGTTGCAAGCTCAGTGCAAGTGTCCTTTGCTGAAAAGAGTTCGCTAGTTGCATTGTCATCAAAAATCAAGTGTGTTTGCACCGAATGGCCTCCAACACTGGTTTTTCAGTCTAAATTTTGCTTTTAAATTAAACTCCTCCACATATGGGCCAGATATACCCAAAGGTTGTGAGCCTCCTTGCTTTATAGTACATCAGTGCATATTGGTGTGGCAATTCTGTGGATGCACACCATTCTAGAGGTGCTCAAAACTATATGCTTAAAAGTTCTGGAATCAGCATTGGGATTGTAAGAGGAATATTCATTTTAAACGCAGCTCTACATCATGGTCTCCCCGGCCCCCCGCGTTCCTTAAATGTGTGCAGCTGTTGTCCGCGGTCACCACACCCACTCAACACGTGGCGACCTGTCATAGGAAGATACTCAATCCTCCTGCTCTTGCGGGTTTGTCCCCAGCCGTCTTTGACCGAATAATTCAAGCAAAGTGTTACTTATTTACACTACTGTGCTTTGAGCACTAGACTGATATGTTGTGTAAATAATTACAAAAGGCAACACTGTAACACCGTCTTGAATGTAATCATGACGAACAGAATCCATGTGGGAGTTAAATTGGTTCGTTTACACCCTCACACGCTCCAGGCATCCCCTTGAGGTGATTAACTTTGCAGTAGTCCTGCCTGTCTTCATTATTTCAACTCCAGATGTGTGCAATGCTTTGTATTGTAGGCATGTGGAACTTGTCAGCATCTTAAATGCCTCGGACTTATATATGCCTTGTTGCGTTTTTTTTTTTTTTTTTTTTTTTGTCGTTTCTAGGTGAAAGGTCATCCTTGGCTAGGTACTCTTAGATGGGTAGAACTCTAAGATAGAACTCTTAGATTGCTGCATTGGCTGAATATAGATTACGTGGGTTTCACATGAATCGATGACGGTGCGTGATTCGAGGAAAGTGCAGCGGGTTTAAAGTGGGATCGCGGTAATTGGAGAGAGAGCGGGATGCGAAGTGCATTTGCAGAAACTGAAGACGCTCAGTTGGTACGTACTTCAGCTGCTGTTCGTCTGGAATTGGAGAACTTGACAGACGTGATCATAACCGTTGCCCGAGCCTAAGTATGGCGGTGTGACAGATGTGCTTGTAGACTGGCAGATCTACTTCCCAGTCCGCTCAGTAATCAGAGAGAGCCAGAGAGAAATGAACAGAATCACTGCAATTTCACCCTGGACCCAGTGAGTGACAGGAACCACAGTAATGGTAACACTGTTCCTAGTGGAAGTGCTTAGTGTTTGATGCACAGATAAGAGCTCCTGAGGCTCTGTGTGTGAGCGAGTGGGAGAGTGAGTATGTCTGTAATGCTATCACTTCTGTGGCATAACCCTCATGTTTATACCAGCATCAGAGCGAATTTATCCCACACAAGTAGGCTGCTACAGTCTGTATAATCCCCTGTCTCTGTGAGCTTCTCTGGATTCCTCTCTCACTCCCTCTCTCCCCACAGTCTTTCTTTTCCTTTTTTCCCCATTCTAAAAATGCTCTTAATTTTAAATAGCTTTTTAAAAGTCATTGTCTTTCTCTCTTTCTTGCTTTCTCTGATTTTTTTTTCCATGCATACCTATATAAATTACCTTTGTTTAATTGGGTTAAAGAAAGGGATTTTAAAAGGCAAAGTCTCTCTGTTTCTTTCCTCTGCTGGCATGTCTTATGCTCACACTGCTTTCAGTAGGAGATTCCCACAGTGAAATGAGCCTAATGAAAGAGAGTTTGTGTGTGTGTAGCATCCCTAACTGTAGTAATTCAAATGTGAGTGTGACCTGCCACCAGGCCCACTTTGATTGTACCTGCCTGGCCAAGAACACACACCTGTCTGTGCATTCATTAGTAATCCAGGCATATGCAGCTACTCTGCCCAACTCCCATGTGTGGATGGTACTTATTGTGCATAGTGTCATCAGGTCTTGTTTGCTTGACTTGCTGCAGGCACAGTATTATAGAAGTGCGTTAGGACTTGCCCGGTGTGCTGTGTCACAAGTTGGGTATGTCTGGCTGTGTCTCGCATACCCACCCACACGCACAGACAGATGTACATGCAACATTTATAAGGTAACATAAGTTTCCATGTGTGAATCTGACTTAGATAGATAGATATTTCATAGCCTGAGGGCCAACAGCCTTATTGTGAGTCCTCACTCCTGCATGTAATGTTACAGGCTGAATGTAGCCATGTGGTTTTCATCTTCCTGTTTGTTTTTTGTGTGCTCCTTCCTGCTCTGTTTCCATCTGTTTGTGAGTTCCCTGGGGTGCGTGTGACTGCTTATTAGCATTCCTTCGGTGTCCTCGGTGAGGGGAGGGTGAGAGGAGCTGGCAGAGGAGCCTTAGAGGAAAAACTTCCCCCCAGAAAGAGGGCATGCGTGGAGCCGAGTGCAGAGCGGAGCGGGGGAAGTTGAGACGGAGGAGGGGGGTGTTCGTTTCTCGGTCCTTTAGCCTGTCCAGTCGTGGCGGTGCAGAATTGCGGCTCCTCTCCCAGAAGGCCTTCCTGTCTCCCTGCCTCAGCGTTTGCCCGCTGATGTCGCGGCCATGGTAACGTGGCGAGTGGAGGGGAAGGTAGTTGGCAGAAATGGAAGTGTGATGTGTTTTGGGCAGGCGGGACACAGTTGTTGTGGGCCCCTGGGAGGGTGAAGGATCACTGAGAGCATACATTAGTCATCTTTCTGAGGTATTGATCTGCGGTTTTCTGGTCAGTGGATTTAAGCGTGAGATATGTCGAAAGGAAAACCCTGCTGCTGTGAGAAATGAGCGCTCGACGGGAACTGACGGGTCATTGTCTCTGTAGGAGGTGCCCTCTGAGCTTCGAACACTCTGGGCTCCAGTGTCTGGTCTGGTTTATTTGTAACATATTTTGTTGCTTGGGGGCACTCCAAGTAACCAGCAGGGCTAGTGCTTCACAGGAACTTTTGCTGTGCTGACCTTGGCTCGTCTATACCAGGATAGTGTACACCGTTTGCAATGTTAGGAGTTTGGAGGTAAGCCTGCGGGGATCAGCTTCACTGCAGCGAGCTGGTGAGGGGAGAGAGGGTTGAAGGCTCACACGCAAAATATAATCCTTGCTTTAAAAAGGTGTCCAACTTGATTACACATGAATATCCAGCATTACAAATGTATAACAGGTGAAAATATTGGCATTCTAATGTCGTTAAGAGTGACTCCAAAGTGAATAGGGCCGTCCGATGTCTGTGAATGACGACCTGTGTGATCCAGGGCCAGTGAGTAAAGATGGCTGAACAAAGCCTTGTTTTGTTTCTTTTAGCATTTACGTTGGAAAACTGTCCCCTCCTTTCTCTCTCTGTCCCAGAAACCTCTCCCAGGCTCTCCATTGTTGGAAACTTCCTTTGAGAACTCTTTCCTCTGCAAAGAGGGATGGGGGGTGGCCAAGTGCAGGAAGGTATCAGGTGTCAGTTCTTTAGAAATTGTCTGTAAGGCTGACTTCAGGGGAAAGATGATTGTGATTTGAGAAGGAAATTTGTTTAGACATTCAACAATGCACTAATACATGCCTTGGCCAGTTTAGATATCAGGGCTTAACACAAAAAAGCTCTCTAGAACACCCCCCACCCACCCACAAGAAACCAAAAAAACCCTGTCTACTGTTACAATGGGGAAACTCAACCCCCCCCCCTCAAATTGCTGAGCAAATTCCATAATAAAGATGAGGGGGAAATTCAGTCCTACACAGATTTGTCAGCCAGGACTGAAAATGACGAAAAACTGTTTAAAAACAGGTTTCTGTGTCATTGCAAAACATTTCAATGGGCCTCCTTCCCTCCTCCTTTCCTCCTGTCTCAACCACAGCTTTGCACAATTGACACCCTGTTCTCTCTGCCTCCTCCCCTCTATTGGCACAGCTCATCTTTCACAACATAAAAGTCTTAATTTTGGGTGTTTACTGCATTCCTCAGTCAGCCACTGCCCTGCTCCTTACTCTCACCCTCTGACTCTGTGTGTTCAAGTGGATTTAATTCACTAACCTGTTAGACATATGACCCACATATTCCTCTTGCCCAAGCAACACACACAATCATTCACAGAATATATAAGTAATATCCATGAGGTTATATTACAGTAAATACTACTGCCATACTACTACAGCAACAACGTGGCAAAGAACAGGGCTCTTTCATCCTGGTTCAGTTCCCCTCTGAGGTACTGCTGTGGTATCCTTGGGCAAGGTACCTAACCCACAATTTCCTCAGTAAATATCCAGCTATAGAAATGGACAAAATTGAACCTCTGTCAGTTGCTCTTATACAGTGTCTGCTATGTGACAATAATGTAATGAAGAAAAAAGCACACAAAATGAATACTGTTGGTTAACCATTGGTTAAGTCTTGTAGGCTCCCCCTCCTATTCACAGTGCGCAGTGCCTCTCTCTCTGTCTCAAATTTTTAATTTAATAAACATTATATGCATTCAAAATATGAATTTGTGTTGCCAAAGCAAAACTTTTCCCTCGCCCTCTTCCTCTCTCTATTTCTCTCTCTCTCTCTCTCTCTCTCTCTCTCTCTCTCTCTCTCTCTCTCTCTCTCTCTCGTGCTCTATGCTAAGTTGGTCATGCATAGGGGAAACAATGGCAGTACTCTGGTTCTTTTAAATCTTTTTGCTCCTCACTCCTGCAGAAGGAGGCAATAATTGGATTGGATATGACATGTAGGCGTGTCATACTACCCAACAAAAGAGGAGAAGAGGGGTGAAAGGGGGTGGCTGAACTGGTGGGGAGATCTGCGTGCGTGTGAGAGAGAGAGAATTGGGCTGCTCTGAAGCAGTAGATGTTCGTATGTTCATTTATCATGTTCATGTATCGTATAGTATGTTATGACTGGACTGCAGATTTTTATCTGTTAAAAATATGATGCGGAGTTGTCATTTCCTTGTATCCGTGTCTGTCATTTTTTATTTTTATTTTTATGTTGACTTGTTGTGACATTGCTAGTTAGAGTGTTTACTCTCTTTTGTTTACTTTCACATTGATGTGTACTGGTGTGCTTATATTTGCACTTTCTCCAGTCTGGCAGCCTCGGTTAGGCGTTGCGGACTTTTGAACTGGCAGGTGCACATTGGGCGCGCTTACGCAATGCTGTGTTTTTTCATCATGCTGCCGTTGTGCCTCCAGAGAGGCAATCTCCAGTCGTTCCAATGTGCAGGTCCCTGGGCCTTAGTCAAATGACCTCTTGGTTTTCGCACTGCTGGGTATTCATACCCAATCCCACTCAGGGCATGACTGTGTGGCCACAGTCTCTCAAGCAGTGACATGGCAGTTCTGTGAGATGTGGCGTTTCCACACAGCGAGCGCAATCTCGTTTCCTCTCTGAAGCGTTACATTATGGCCCCAAATCTTGGCTAATCTGTGTAGTTTCTCACATGGTTAACGATGCCTTGTTTGACTCTGTAGAGTGACTCCCCCCCCCCCTTTCCTGCTGCATGTCAGGCCTTGCCACCAGCATGGGTGGAACTGAATCCCCAGATGCCTGGGGTTTAGATTTTGGTGTGGTTTGCAGTCCCCGTGAGGTTGAGGGCATGGTAGTATGTCACACAGGCTCTTGTCAGTGTCACCTGTTCAGATTGCACCTGTCTGTGATGCCTGTCCCTCCCCCTCAAAACACCATTACCCTGGACAACAGCAGCACATACATGCAGCCAGGCTAAAGATAATTAATATTGGCTTTAAGCTGAATGAACAGCTGGAGAAATAGGGCCCTCACACTGTGCATGGAAGACTGGACTGTTGGTCCTGAAAACAGAAGTGCCAAAGCTAAGTCCCACCGGTGACTGGCAGCTTTGTGTCCCTCATGCGGTGTGTGGAGGCGTGTTCTGTACATGCAGACCCACACGCATCATACAGTGAAGATCTCAGATCTGCTCCATTCTAACCATAAGCCATGATTTATTTATTTATTTTTTTAATCCTCATTGTTTTATCCTTGAACTTTTTTATCCCTTAGAACTCCTGCTACCTTTTCTCTCTGCTGCTGTTTGTTCAGGTGGGGAATCTTTCTCTGCTGCCCCCTCATCACCAGCATTCAACTGATAACCCCCAGGGGGTGCGCACTGACCTCTGACCTAAAGCCTCCCTGAGATATCAACTGCACTGTCACTCACTGCATTCATATAGAGACTGGAATGTATAGCTCTTCTTGTAGCCCTCCTTTGCTTTCACAAAGAGGATCACCGTCATGTCAGACCAATCAAATGGTTGCACAGGGTGGCTGGATTTCTGTGGTGTGATTACAGAATCGGTAGAAGGGGCCAAATAGACCCTGCTTTCGTATCACAGGACAGTCTTTTGCTTTATCTTATCATGAATGAGGCGAGTGCACAGTGGCAGCTTCCTGTCGGCCTGTCCTTTGTGACTGGCTGTTTGTTTGCCTCTCAAATCTGTACTGATTGTGTTATCTTTCACCAGGTAAATGGGCCCTGGAGACCCTCAATGAGGGAACAAGGTTGCTGCTGAGACTGGTCTTTGTATGTTAACCATCAACTCTCCCTTCTCTCCCCTTTTTTCACCCTCTCTCTTCTCTCTCCCCCCTTCTCTCTCTCCATCTCTCAACCCTTCTTCTTCCTCCTTCCTTCCCTCCTGTTCTCTTTCCTTTCCTCCTCTACTTACCATTTCTCTGTTCCCCTTGCTCTCCTTCCTTCCTCTCTCTTTCTCTCTCTCAGGATGCTGCAGGTGGGAGTCATGCGTTGGGGCGTGGGTGTGTTGGCGTTCAGGAGAGCCCACTGCCTGTCCCGTGCAACTCACACCTCTGCCCAGAAGGTGGAGTACAAGCCCATCAAGAAGGTCATGGTGGCCAACAGAGGTTTGTCTTTTCGCTGTCCTCCGAACCCTGGCCTAGTACCGCTGTCAGGCAGGTTTACCACTGCTCTCTATCTCCCTGCTGCTGCTCTGTAAACCACTGCTCAGGTAAAAACACTGTAAAAATGTCAGCGCTGGAACAAATGGCTAAACGGGTTAATGCTAATTGTTACTTGTTAATGCTGTTGATGATGTCCAATCCTGAAGAAAGTGATAAAACACTCAAACCATTCCCCCCCGCAGGTGAGATTGCGATCCGGGTGTTCCGGGCGTGCACGGAGCTGGGGATTCGCACGGTGGCGGTGTACTCCGAGCAGGACACGGGCCAGATGCACAGGCAGAAGGCCGATGAGGCCTACCTGATCGGCAAGGGCCTGGCGCCCGTCGCCGCCTATCTGCACATCCCCGACATCATCAAGGTGGCCAAGGTGAGGCGCGGCCGGCCTGCTCTTTCCCCCTACCCTTTCCGGACACAGAAGCGTCGTGAATTATGCAATGCTCTGAGTGAAAACATGCGCTCGTGCGGAAACCGTCCTGACGCAATCTCCGCAGTCCACGGAGCGTGCTCTATTTTAGTCTGCCCGTTTCACTACAGCGCATCTGTTGCTTAGTGACCGAAGTGATGGTAGACTGAGAAATTAATTGTGCACGAATGTTCCATGTCCACTGAACAGGAGGAGACAATTTAGTGGGTCATTTACTGCTTATCGGGGCGCGTGTCTTCTAAATAGAACTGGTAACTACTCCGAAGGCAAAGACTTGCACTCCCACTGCAAATGGAGTCCAGGTGTATTTAATTAACATTTTTGTAGTTTTCAGACAAAGTAAACAAATGCAAAACATGTTTTCACAAGTGCAATGAATGTGTGCATATCAAAATGGTAAATAAATGCATGTAGGTTTAATATAAACATGTAATGACACTTCATATGTTGTAAGTTATTCACTATATGCAGTGCATTAGGTACGTTATTCTAATTGATGGGTTTGCCTGCAGGATTTTTGATTTATGTTCATAATTTATTGCATGTCCTTTTACATTGTTTTTGATCTTTGATAAAGGCCTGCATGGCATGTGTTGTTGGTGTGTCCATCATGTCCTTTCTGCAGGAGAATGACGTGGATGCGATTCACCCCGGATACGGGTTCCTTTCGGAGCGGGCGGACTTTGCGCAGGCGTGTGCTGATGCGGGGGTGCGATTCATCGGCCCCACCCCTGAAATCGTGCGGAAGATGGGAGACAAGGTGGAGGCACGTGCCATTGCAATCCGAGCGGGTATGTGGGCACATCATTGGATGCCTTGGCTCTAATTCGACCCTTGGCCTTATACTGGCTGTATACTCGACCCTTGGCCTTATACTGGCTGTACACTTGATCCCTAGCCTTTTACTTGCGGTATACTCAACCCCTAGCCTTACACTGGCCGTATACTCGACCCTTAGCCTTATACTAGCCTTACATTCGACCCATGCATACCTTATGGTTCTAGTACATTAGCGGAACTGTTTTAGTTTGATAATTACTTTGATCTCCTAGTATGAAGATCACAGCTGGAGTGCTTGCACTGCATCAACACGTGGTTAGCTCATGTAATGCTATATTTGAGGATGGAGGGATTTTAGCCTGTTCACGCTTAGATAACATGGCATGTTCTCTGTGTGTGAAGTGGAGGTTGTGTTTAAAGTTTCACTCCGGAGCCAAGGCAACCGCAACACCCACTGAACTACTGAACACTTTACATGTAATTTAAATGCCAATAATGTAATGAACGTGTTCCATTTTTCAGATTCTTAGCTGTACTATGTGTAACACAAAAAGCCATCAGAGTTCTTGCAGACTGTCTGCTGAGCTAAGCTTATACTCTGTGGGTGATCTAACCAGATTAAACACTGCAAATATGCAGCACTGTTTTGAAATGCTCTGATTTTTTGAGGTGTGAAAGGTTTGTGTGTAACCACCGTTGTCCCCCGGTGGTGGAATGAACTTCTGCATCTCATCCGTTCTGCTGAGTCCCTCTCTGTCTTCAAGAAACATCTGAAGACATAGCTTTTCTGCTCTCACCTGAGCACCTAAAGCACTTTATCTCCTATTAAAGTATATTTAAAAAAATTGTAATGGTTTGGCTGTAATAGTTTAACGCAATGGTTTGGTGTAATGGTTGTAATGATTTGGTTGTAATGGCTTAACACACTCCGTAGCTTTACCTGCTAGTTGGCACCTTGCCTGGCCAACCTTTGGAACTTTGTCATGCAGTACTTCTAATATTGTTAACTCTGTATGGTTTGGTGATGTATTATACCTCACTTGTAAGTCGCTTTGGAAAAAAGTGTCTGCCCAATGAATACATTTAAATGTAAATGAAAGCAAATGACTTAAGTTGTGAGTTTGCTACCTTGGCACTTAGAGTGGTATTGAGTTAAGTAGAGTGGTATTATGTGTTAAGTAATAACTGAGTTATGGATTCAGTAAAACAGTTTGCTCTTGCACATGCATGCACACCCTTGAGGAGTAGATTTGATATTCAGTCTACAAATTCAAATTTCTTAGCCATGTGTGCGTACAAAAGGGAACAACTGTTTGACTGAGCCCAAGGAATTCTATCAGCCTGGTTTGATTTGATACAGTCCACACTGCAACGTGAACCCTCACAGCATAGATCACAATGTACAAACACAACTGAAGTACATTTGCTGATAACATTAGAAAGTGAAATTGGAAAAGGCGTTCTCGTGTCTGTCCCATTTGAATAATGATCACAATGGAAGAGATTAGATTTGATGCAGTGGTGCGTGGCGCAGCTTCCTAGGCCTGCCTGACGCACTGACGCTTTTGTTCGGATATGGTCTGATGTTTTGTGCGCTTTTGTTCCTCTACCCTTGTTATATGCTCTTGTGTACCCTGCTTTGGGACTCGTTCTGGATAAGAGCCTGTGCCAAATGAATCAGCAACAGCAGCTGAGCAAAGGTTTGCAGTGGTGCTGATAAGAGATGAAGTTCCTTGGTTTGAGGCTGCGTGGTACTCTAACGCCAGCTGTGGACTCCACTTCCCAACAGCACCTGGTGTTACCTTTTGCCTGTTTAACTCACCCTTGTGTCTGTGTGTGTCTCCTTCTGTCCACGTGTGTGTGTGTGTGTGTGTGTGTGTGTGTGTGTGTGTGTGTGTGTGTGTGTGTGTGTGTGTGTGTGTGTGTGTGTGTGTGTGTGTGTGTGTATTCACAGGAGTGCCTGTGGTCCCGGGGACAGACGCCCCCATCTCCTCGCTGGCTGAAGCCAAGGAGTTCTCCAACACTTATGGCTTTCCCATCATCTTCAAAGCTGCTTACGGGGGCGGTGGCCGAGGCATGAGGGTGGTGCGGGGGTACGAGGTGAGAATGAGGGGGGGAGGGGCGATATGAGGTGACAGTGAAGAGTACGGTATGAGGTGGTAAGGAGGTAACGAGCATTGACTCTCCTTACAGCAGTAGCCAAAGGTAATCTGAGAGTTTGCAAAGCACTCTTGAAGTGGTGGTAGTCTGGCTTCAGTATGGTGTCGTCTGAAGTTGAATGGTTACTGCTGTGGTCGTAGAGTTAAGCCTGTGCATTGTAAATGGCAAATTCCTTCACCTCTTGTGTCAGAAACTTAAAAGGTCACATGCTATAAAGCTGAAACCGCTGAAAGCTGGCTTTGCTTGTGGTTGTTCGATAGCTGCTTTGTGCACGCACATAGTCATAATCATTTACTCTATTGTTGAGCAGAAGTAGAAAAATATGTGGGTTCCACAGACTCTCAGACCGGTGTACAACGCACACCATCTGTTGGGAGCCCATGGGGGTGAGAGGTGAGCGAGGGGGCAGTGGGTGGGTGTGCGGCCTCGTTGTGATGCAGGCCTTGTCCTGTGACACAGCAGGCATTGTGTGATAGGTGGGTTCCAGACCTTCACAGAAGTGAGAGTCCCGCAGCAGTGGTGGCTGCGCGCACCGTCTTGCCGTTAAGTGAGTGTCCTTCATCATGCTTGCCGTCGTCGGTGCGAGCTCTTCCTCATTTGCGTGGTGGATTCATGGGTCCATAAAATAATACAGTCCACGTTCTGGGAGTTCAGTTTATCACCCAGCTCATCTCTGTAAAGGAGCTGATGGCATTACAGAGGCAGCTGATAATATGGCCTGTTGACTTATGTGGTTAACCAGAATAGGATCATGAAAAATTATTGAACCTACGAGGGCTCCAGTGGTGAAGAGGTGTGAATAGGGGATGGTTTCATCGATTGTCAATTTCACCAGCTCTGTTTGACATCTCGTTGCCTGTGGGACTGTGAGTGTGTGTATGTGTGTATGTGTGCACAGGCACGTGTGTGCATGTGGTGATCCTGATTACGGGTTGATTAGTGTGGGGTGATCGATCGGTGTGTTTGCAGGACCTGGAGGAGAACTACCAGCGAGCGTACTCTGAGGCCCTGGCTGCGTTTGGGAATGGCGCCCTGTTTGTCGAGAAGTTCATTGAGAAGCCCAGACACATCGAGGTGCAGATCCTGGGTAAGCTCTGTGTGTGTGTGTGTGTGTGTGTGTGTGTGTGTGTGTGTGTGTGTGTGTGTGTGTGTGTGTGTGTGTATACGCGTGCGTATACCTGAATCAAGATATAACTTTTGCCCAAACTTGATACGTGGCCCTGACTGTTTTCTCAGAGCCGTAATGATTTTCAGGTCAAAGGTTAAGGTGAGTTTTATGAAAGATGTTTTTTGGTGTTGTGGTGTCTAACATTTTATGCATGTACAATCATCAGACTTGAGTCAATTTTCCCCAGAAACAGCATCGATTTGCAGTTCACTGTGTCAGAGGCCAGCATTACAAAGTCTCTTGGTTTTAAATTTCAGTCTGTGCCTCGGTCACTTAAAAAATATGCACCGTTCATCCTCAAAGGGTTAAACAAATGCTGAAACACCATTCAGCCATTCGGATGTCCTGTGTTCTAACTGAAGCGAGCATAGACTGATTGTGTGGTTGCATCTCAGTGACTGTGTATTGATACTGAAGTACAGTAGTCACTTTAATCACTCCTCTTTGTGGTTGTGGGGGAGGATGGAGGATTCGCTTGATCGCGGGAGCCGACGTTCTCCATGTTTGAGTGGCTCTGTCATGTTTTGTAGGGGAGCTGTTTCTGATCAGAGTGTGGCGGTGCTCCTTTGATGTGAGATTATGCTGTTGTTTCGGAGATCAAGCACTGCTGAGTTGTCTGGGTTAAGCCCATCAGTGAAGGTGTTGGGGCAAAGTCAAACCCCTCTTTGTCAGCCCCCCTCAGCACAATGATTCACTTGTCCTCCCCTCCTCCAGGTGATAAGTACGGGAATGTGATCCACCTGTATGAGAGGGACTGCTCCATCCAGAGGAGGCACCAGAAGGTGGTGGAGATTGCACCCGCTGCACAGCTGGACCCGCACCTCCGAGACAGACTGACCGCCGACTCCGTCAACTTGGCGCGACAGGTATGCACACTCACTAATATGCATGCAGACACGCACACCCACCCACCCTTACTGTCAGCCTGGCCCAACAGGTATGCTGATTCGCTAACACACGTATGCAAATGCACACATGCATATGCATGCAAACACACGCATGCACACACACCCTTGGTATCAACCTGGTCTGACAGGTGCTCATGTCCATACACACACACTGATGCGCATACTAGGGGTGGAGCCGAATCCGAATACGGTATTCGGCAAAGCACGAATAGTGGGTTTTTACGAATATTTATTTCGTACCAATATTTTAAAAATTATTTGTTTTCAGGAAGAAGAAAAAAACGTCAGATAGTTATCCTCATAACTGTGAGTGCGGTTAGGGTTATTTGTTTTTCAGTTGAATTATATTTAAAGTTAAAGAAGAAAATCCACTATTAAAAAGGCAAGTTTTTTTTTTTTTTTTTTTTTTTTTTGCGCATACGGTCACACCGGTGTGATTTGCCGTTTAGCGCGTATGCTAAAACCGGTGCGATTAGAACACTAGATTGGAAAAATTCTAGCTAATTTTAGCTTTGAGGAAACGATGATTTAACGTTGAAAATATAGCACATGCTAACTGAAAACTGAGAAGCTTAATAGTGCTAATGAAAACACAAATCGGCAAGAGTTTCCTCTAGTCATTACAATATTAATAATTCATTGATTATATTTTTCGAAAACATGAAATATAGTTATGTGCAGGGCAAGACATGGTGAAAAGGGTTAATAACAATATAATGATTAGGAATTATTTGTAAAGCGGAGACCAGGAGAGTTCGCTCTGTAGGTAAGTTTTAATCCTCAGTTTTGTGATACAAATAAAGACTTGCCCCCTGATTTACTGAGGTAGGTGCAAAAAATTATTTAAAAATTTTTATTTAAAAAATTATTTTTATGTGCCTAAATTAAAACATGCTTTCACTGGGCGGTATAGTGTGATTAAATAAGATGTTTTTCCTTTAAATCAGGCGCAAGGAGCTAATATAATTAGAATAAACCCATCCTTCATTTTTGCGCTCTCTGGCTGACACTCCTTGAAATACATACCCTAGTATTCATCAGTTCTACGGCTCAAGTTGAAATCCCCGCAAATAAGTAATAAATATATTTTTCTACGTTATACCAGAGACACTGGAATTATAGTGTGTTTGCGTGGCAGGGTGCGTCCCGTTGTCTGTGTGGACGGGGGGGGGAGTTGAGATATTTGCATAGCCTGTTAGGCTACTCTGCTTTTTTCAGACAGCAAGATCTATAGTTTGACAGGCTCAAGAACACTTATATTAACACTTTAATATCCTAAAATTAGAAGTGTAATGAAAACAAAAACAGGATTGTTACGCCTATTTCCACTTTTATTCCAGTACAAATACAGATGATTTTGCTGCCTCAACAAATACAGATGCAAATACAAATACTGGGCTCTCTGCACATCCCTAGTGCATAAATGCGCAAACAAGCATGCACACATGTATGTTTAGTGTCAACCTGGCCTGACAGGTGTACACAGACACATGCAGACTTTACCGCTTAAATTTGCCATGACAGATATTTGTATGCATGCACACACAATAAAGAATGTCAATATGGCCAGACAGGTACAAAGAACAAGTTCTAGATTTCATGGGCTGATATTGACCACACCTGTAAGCATACCAGAGGTGTGCCACCTGGCTGGAGAAATGCATAGCATGTGTATTCAACCACAGCACAGAGGTGAAGAATGTTGGTTTAATGATGCATCATGGGTAAGTCCAGAGAGGGATGAAGGGAGAGAGGCATTCCCTCAGAGAGGAGGCAGAGGAGGAGGGTAGAGTGAGGAAGGTGAGAGGTGAGTGTAAGCAAAAATGACCAGCAGAGGGCTGAAAGGGGCTGGGGGGTATCAGCAGAGTTCTGCAGATTCTTCTGCATACTGCAATGTCTCAGAGCAGACACTAGATGGCGACATTTACATTCATTAAAAGGGTATGACGTGCAAGATGGTGCATGTCTGACAAAAATAGGGTGTGCAGAACTCGGTACAGCGTGCTCAGGCAGATCTGGGCACTGCTGGCAATGTGTCCACAGGGCTGTGGTGTTATAGCTGCTGGCATGGCTGTGTTGTCATGATGGTGACTGGGTCAGAGTGGAACCGATATGGGAGTTTGAGCACTGCGTTACGGCCGCTGTGTCTGCTGATGGAAGCAAGCCACTCTCGGGGGGCGGGGCTCTGTTAGCCACACGCTAAAGGTCATGCCGCCTGACTTAATTACAGTGCATGTTTTAGATGAGAGGGGGAATGACATCACCGTTGACTCAAAGTGACAGCATGGTGGAGAGTATTGGTGTCAGGACTGAGATTCCAGCACCTTCCAGATTCACCTCAGCCTTTTCCCTCATCGGTGCTTCTGTAAAACTGGGGCTCCAGCTGAGGGCGGTAACCAATGCACCTTTAGTGTACACAGCCATGGAGCAATGTTGTATCAGATAGGTTACTGAACCCTCTCCCCACCTCAGAGAATTGGAGCGCACGTTCGAAGTATTTACCCTCTACTTTCATTAGTATTGCCTGGCTGGTTCATTGATGCGGTCAGTTCTGTCTGGCTTCAGAAGACCGGGCTAAGACCCTGATCTGCAGGAAGGGAGGGCAGTGCTACTCTCCGGGGTCTGGGGTGGTCGATGGACCAGCCAGGATTTGAGCGGCGCTAAACCCCAGTGTAACGATTTGGGCTAATGGCTTCATTAGTTCCTGACCTGCTAGCTGATCTGTGCTCCTCAATACGGAGAGCATAGCGGCTTGATTAGTCTGAATCAGGCGGTGTGTTTAATGAAAAGGGTTTTTCCTCTAATGGCTGCAACTGACTTTACTGCTTCAGGGAGTCCTGGAAGACTATGTCTCTCAGCACCTGTTTTTCAATGAAATTCAGTTCATCCTCTCCTCCTCTTTCCCCTCCTCCCCCTCCTCCGGCACACTCTCATTCAGGGCCAGGCCTAATGCCTGTGATGGTGAATAATATTGCACAAAATCGTGAATGAAAAATTCTATTTGAAAATTTTAAATTTAATCTCAGGTGTGTTGGAGGGGAAATGCATTTCATAGATGAAATACTCAAATTAAGAACGAGAAGACAGCGCCATGCCTCCTCGAACCCTTGGCTTTCCTTCTGGGTTGCCTGCTATATTGTTGGGGCGAGAGCTCAGTGCTGGCCTCGACTCTTGTGCGCTGGCGGGGCTCTTCACAGCAGGGCAGTTCATGGTATGGACACAGTTTTTATTCTTGCTCCGAGCTGTTCATCGATCCCAGTGACTGTGGTGATGTCTTGTAAAAGAAATGCAGTGCCTGCTTGAATTCCTTCACTCAGTGGTGGAGCCTCTGCAGTGCTGTCTGGGTAGTATAGCGTGGGTGGAGAGAAGGGATGTGAATTTAAAATTTTTTTTAATTTGATGTAATAAACACACCAAGGTTTTTCACACAATGAATAAATAAATGATTTTAAAGCCACCATGAATGAGAAATGCATGTTCGCTTATATACTTATATAGATATGAAACTGCTATTATGTCTTTGTGAATTTCGCTTAGCAGAGGGGGGGGGAAAATGGAGGTCCTTAAATGAAGTAAGCTGTGAGACAGACACAACCATCGAGCCAAGTCTGCCAGTCTTTTACTGCTCACTAAGACTGAGGGGTAGGGGGTTGTCATGTGGGTCGTATTCGGCTGGAAGGTGGGACCACGGAATAAGCTGTTGAGCCAGCGACGCAGCGAGTGTGAGAGCCTCTGATCGAGTCACTGAAAGGAGGGTGTCCCCCGGGGTTACCCTCAAAATGGCATTAATGGGGTTTGACTAAATCGGCTTATTGCCTATAAGAGAAAAAGCCTTTGAAAATAGAGGGCCGGGAGGGATAGAGCCAGCTCTGCGCTAGAACGACGCAGTCGATGGTGGAGCTAGCTGGAGCTAGACGACTGCTTGTGCAAGATGTTTTTTTTTTTTTTTTTTTCTGAGCTTTGAGACTAAAAATTCAACCATGATCAGTGATTGAATACTTGGCCCTATATTCAGAGAATGAACACAGATCCCACATCCAGTTTTACTCTTTATCATATCTGTGAAGGAGAGCCCAAGAACCCTGCATGAAACGACGGATAATTAGCGCTCTCTTTTTGCCTGAATGAGTGAGTGAATGGAGAGCTCTTTGCAGCGAGTTGATATTTCCACAGAAAGATCTGGAATTTTGTGCAGTGCTTTGGTGGCTGGGGAGGGGGTCAGGCTATCTGAATATTACATTAATCAAAATGCACATACTGAGTTTTTCAGGGTGCATTGTGGGTAGCTTCTGTCTGAAAATACAGTGGGTATTTAGGACTTGGAAAATGGAATTTTTCTTGTCATTCATGTGAGCTCTTCTAGCTCCTTGTCACCGTGTTTTAGCAGATGGGTCAGAGGCAAAGTCCTGTTCTGCTGCCCACTCTGTTTATGTTTTGAGGAGTTTGATATCACGGCTGACACAATCCGCTCAGGAAGTACGGCCATGTAAATGGCGTTCAGAGCTAAGCGTCTGGCTGCAGGGGCTCCGGGTGGGCAGGCGCCTTTCCGCAGAACCACGTACTCTAACGTGTCTGAAAGGGCGGTCTGGGAACGTTGCGTTCCCTCACCAGATGGTCGAAGGGGACCGAAAGTAGCAGTCTTTTGGCTCTGTCACAGCCGTTTATCCGAGTTTCGGAGCTGGGGCAGAAATGGTGTGACAGAGTATAAGGACGGAGTATCTAAAGATCATGTCGCTGTTTCCAGAGTGGCTTCTGAACTGTGACCCCACATGTATAGGGAGCCGTGTTTTGGGTTTTATGTGCAGTGAGCGGTTGTGAATGGGGAAGCTGACCAAAGACGTGGAGGACACAGGGCTGGCAGTGCTGTGTGACTTTAGCCCCTGTAGAACGGTCACTGGGGCACCTTTGTCTCAGGGATGTGAAAGAGAAAAGCATGGTCTTGTCAAGGTTCAGTTTTTAACCCATTTTATATTAGGTCCAAGGAACAATTGGTGTTAAACTGTACTACCCATTTCAGGACAGTAAAGCTTACTGTTGTATAGAGCAGCTGTAATGTGTTTCTAATTATGACCTGATCATATCCACTGGAGGAATTCCCTTTGCAGAAACTGCAGGAAGTGATGAGAGTTCAAAGCTTATACTAAGGGTCAAAACTTAGAGCTGTCTGTTGTCTCATACAGACACCGTTGTGGTCCTGAATGTGTGTTGTGTGTGTGTCTGTTCTACAGTATTATCACAGTCTGATTTCGTTTTATGTTTTGTTCTTTTATTTCACTAAGACTGAGGGGATAATGTTAATGTTATTCTTGTCTGACTTGTGCTGTGACGCCCTTTGGGTTGCTGATTCGTTGTATTCAAGGTGCTATGCAAATATTTTATTATTAATGATAAGCCCCAGGGTAAGTCCGGCCAAAAATCTGATTCTCCTAATGCTGTAAATGAATTGGGAACAGCTTTTCTGTCGTCCCAGGGAATGAGGCCTACAGGTGAATTTGGCGATTGAATTCTTCCATTTCACAACTTCACAGGTCAGTTTGAACAGGCCGATATTTCCTCTCTGCTCATTGGGTGAGAATGGGCTGTGGCGTTCGTTGAATGCACCTGTCTGTAACCCTGTAATCATTTCATCCTCTCATCCCTCGTAGCCTTCCCTCTCCTTCTCCCTTTCCTCCCTCGCTCCCTCTCTCTCCACTTTTCTCCCTCCCCCCCCTCTCTCTCGCTGGGTGTGTTCGTTGTTTGATATATAGGTGTGAGTAGATGGAATGTGGCGTGCCGGTATCGATCCTGCGCCGATTGATTGATTAATGGAAGGCTGTCGGCGGAGGGCAGGTGTGATTGAGCTGTCCGCATGGGGCGTGTGGCAGGGGGTGGAGGCTCTGGCAGGAGGGGAGCAGAGAATTTAAGCTGAATTTTTAAAAGCCATTGCAGAGTGTCGGCCATTGATTTTTTATTTTTTTTTCCCGCTGCCAGGCTAGGGGCGAATACAGACTGGGAGAAAGGTGTTGCTTGCAGGATGAGTCATGAAATTTTGAAAGGGGGAGCAAAGCAAGAAGGATGGGGGGTTTGTTGCTCTGTGACAAACATTTAGGCTATCCAAGGTTTGGTGAGAACAGCCCTGTGCACTGAGGTATGAACTGCGGCACGCAGCAAGAAAAGGTAGAGGTTTGTAATGTTGCATAATGTGTCTGTAACTCAGTGTGCAGGAGTAGGAAATTGTACAGACATCGATATGTCAGAAAATGGCAACTCCTTTTCATTGAGTCATTACTGTTGAAATGGCTCATGATTAAACTACCACCTCAAGTCATTATCCAGGCCACGCTGTCAAAAGCCAACTGATGTTGTGGTAATGGAACGGCTTTGTCAAATAATACAACAGCTCCTGTGTAAAACCGAAATATTGTCATAGCTGGTAGGTCTTTAAATCTTAGTTATGTGCTGCTGTTCATAATTTCCTGTCTGAATCTTGTGTAGAAAATCACGTGTTTGATACAGGTGTTTAAATATGGTGCAACCAGGTAAGATGGATTGAAGATACAGAGCAGAGGCCAGACACTCATTGAATGAGTAGTTTTAAGGTGTTTTTCAGTGAAAAGACCGCAAACTTAAAGCAAACAAGGCTCCTGTACAGTGACGAAAGGAAAATTCTATTGCAGCACATACACACACATACACACGGTGCTCACTTGCACACTCTCTCGCTTTCTCTTTCTCACTCACTCACTCACTCACACACACACACACACACACACACACACACACACACACACACACACACACACACACACCACACGCTCAGTCACTCAGTGCCTGCAGTCTCAGCAGATGAGAGCAGGGGTAGGTGTCGATGTTCTTCTGGATCAGCAGGTCCTGTGTAATGCCCTGTCCCCCTCGGCTGATCTCTCCCCTCCTGATCCCGGGCCCCTGTGCCGAGCTCGCTGCGTCTGCTCTGCCTCTGCTTGCTCTGATTTGAGGGTTTCTGATAAGCTGCCGAAGCTGTCGTCGACGTCGTAGGAGGGGGTTGGGGGGGCAAGTTGGCAAAGATTAATACAATATTTCGGAATACCCCTGTTTGTGTCAAGTCACGATTTATATGAAAAATACATTTGTGGCTCATGTACGTGCGTGTGTGTGGATGGCTCTCTTCCCTACATGCCTATTCTCTTTCCCCTCCCTCCCTCCCCTCTGTTCTCCCTTGCAAGATTTAAGAACTCTAATCCTGCTTTCCTGGCATGACTTTACAGTGTGGAAACAATGCCAAATCAGATGGGGAAGATATGGTGGAATAAACTAAATAATTTCTTGTATTCACTTCAGTGAATACAAGAAATTCCAAATACAGCAGTTCCAAATTCATAAGGGAAAAAGAAACACATTGACATGGAGGGGAAAGAAGAGTGCTGTATCGGTGTTACTCAAATCTCTGTCTTCCTCCACATCTTTCTCTTTACCTCATTCATATTTCTCGCTTTTCTCTTTTCATCTAACTCCTGCCCTCTGACTGCCTGCCCATATCTCTCTCCATGCCCATGTATGTCTCTCTCCCTCTCTCCCTCTCTTCCTCTTCTTGTCTCTCTCTGTCCGGTTCTGAGACGGAGCGCCATTGCTACGGTTGAGTATGCGCTCTGACTGCCATACCAGCGAACCTGGCTCTTTGGTGTTGCGGTCAAGCTGCAGGTTTGGTACCCTGTAGACCTGGGTTTGAAGCCGGTTGGGTTGACTGCTCTCTCCCTTCGCTGCAGGTTCCCTGAAGCTTTGCACTCTGCCAGTGTGGGTGTTATCACACACAGACGGGCGTGTGCTCCCTGAGATCTAGGCTGTATGGTGAAAGGTGGGCAGGAGGCCTTCATGGGTGAGGTGTCCCTCACCAAGATGCACGCTGGCAGGCTGTAGACAAACACAGGCGCACTTGTACTTGACCAAATGCTTGCACACACACACACACACACACACACACACACACACACACATGCACACGTTCCAGTGTTGGCCACACTGATACCTACACTAGGCCACACCGATTTGCCTGCGCGTACATGCATGTATGCACACACGCACATACACGTGCACACCTTGAACACATGTACCTGCATGGCTGGGCCTCGCACTCACTTGCACACCAGCAGAAACTTGCACACCCCTACATGCATACATGTTCAGCAGCCCTCATGAACCAACACACACACACGCACACGCACACGCACACTCTCAGACATTATCACATATCCATGTGCTCACATGAGCCGACTGAACCACACTCACTCACACTTCTGCAGACAAACACAGCGGTCACTAGTCTTGCTCTCCATCTGCTCTGCCTATGGTTCAGCAGAAGGGAGAGTGTGTGTGTGTGTGTGTGTGTGTGTGTGTGTGTGTGTGTGTGCGTGAGAGAGAGAGAGAGTTTAGCATTCTTTCCCCATCTGCTCTGTCATATGGCATGGTGAGAGTGGAGATGAGCAGGGATAAAGATAACACTCGGCTGTGTGTGAGAGAAGGAGAGGAGAGAAAAAAGCTTCTGCGCCTCCCCCCCACCCCCTGTGGGTCCTCATGCCTCGCTGCCATTGGCCAGCCAAACCACATGGCATACGCTGTAGTACCAAGCGCTCCAATTTGCCACAAAAACAGAATCGGCATATCATCACTTGGGTTTCTATGCAGAATGTTTAAAGAGCTGAAGACTCATGTCAGGTCCGGTGAGTGAGTCTGGCAGGTAAACTCTCACCTCCAGCTCAGTCACCCTCTGTTTTGGGTTCTTTGACATGTGTGAAGTGGGTGTGGTGTCAGAACAGTGCATCCTCAGACTCCCTCAGCGTTTGAGCCCTCTGCCTGTGTCTGTTGGGCTGATGCACAGGGTGTGGCCCTGTGATTGAGGGTCACACACCTGTAAATGTGTAACCCGACGTGAGCATGCTCCCCCATAGCTGTATCCAAAAGGGAAATATGGAAAAAATAACACGACGTGGGCAGCCTCCATACCGTCAGAGAGGAATGATACAGCCAGCCTTTTGATGTTTGCAGTGACGCTGGTGATGGGTTTATACCCACATACATGTTCGCGCATGCACATATGTTCATGCACACGCAGATCTGCATGTGTTGTAGCTGTCCTGATTTACGGTTTTAGGGTATTGTGTGAGACTACTAAATGAGAGGCCAAAGCATGTTTGTGTTTTATTTTATTTATTTTTCTTTGCTGTAGTTGGTGGAGGATGGGGATGTAAGCCCCAGCTCTTATCCCTGTTGTTCTTTGTTGCTGTTGTCTCCACCCTTTTGCCAGTCCACACAGGGGTGTCACCACAGTGACAGGAATGGCAAACTCAATTTTCTGGCAGGGATGGAGGAGCTGGGACTGCAGTGTTTAAATGCACTTTCATATATATAAATTTTTCTCGCCCTGCCTTAGTGGATTGAATTATTCTCCCAGGCCGAGGAATGGTGTTTTCAGACGCTCCCTAAATTGAGTTGAGACTGACAGGGAGAAAAACAGAAAATGCATCTTATTTTAATACTGCACCAACTGTCAGGACCTCGCTCTATGCGTGCGTGTCTCTGCCTGCCTGTCTGCCTGCCTGCCTGTCTGCTTGGGTGTGTGTCTGTGTGTGTGCGTGGTGCGTGTGTGTGCGCACTTGTGGGTGCCCTTTTCTCTCATTTAATCTTTCATGATGGAGTTCTTGGTACCTCTTGTATTGATCCTCAAACTTAGGAAACTTGGGATAAATTGCTAAAGGGTGGGTTTTATTCAGTATTTATTAATCCTTTTATTTCCTTGACTTTACTGTTCAAAGTTTTATAACCATTAATACTCCAGATGGAGTAGATGAAGGATTTACCCGTGAGAACAGTCATGCATGCCGTAATATAAGCCCTTGATTATACAGTATGGCTTCAAACTGTTTAGCGTTTTCCAGGTAATTAGGTACTACGGCACTGGCGTGGTAAGAATTGATTGTGTTAGGATTAAACTCAACTTTGTTAGATCTGTGGAAGTTGTTTTGTTCTGGAACTGCTTGAGGTCGAGTGGGCCCAGCAGACAAAAATGACTGTTTTGCTCGTCTAAATGGATAATTTAATGTGATATTTTGGTGTGTTTACACAAGTTCTTATCCAATCATTTGTCCATACACGACTGCTAATCCAGTTCTGTACTGAACTGTAATTCCTTCATAATCAGACCAATAGCGGACTTTTAGTCAGTGCCTGTCCTGTGTTAGAGACTCTGATCTAAGGCCTGTTGTCGCGGTAGTGTTTGGACTGGAAGATGTGGCTGTGGTAGAATTTGTGGTTGTGGTTATGATCAGTGCTATGGCTGGTTGTAGTAGAGTTCATGGGTGTGGTTGTCGATGAGATGGCATAGTTGAAGGTGGTTGTGGGTAGGGTTGTGTTACTAGTTGCGGTAGAGTTTGTGGTTATGAGTGTTGTGTGATAGACGTTGTGGGTGTGGTAGGGGCAGAGGCCGGGGTTACAGTAGAGGCAGAGGTTAAGGCTGTGGGTGTGGCAGAGATGGTATTTGAGGTAGAACAGAGAGTCCAAGATAAGGAGAGGGCAGCTTGCTAGCAGGTAGGCCGATTGTACTGCTCTTAATAAGGACGAGGCTTAGCCCTCCAGCTACTCATGTTACCAAGTCACTTTTCATCCTAAAGAAGCAGGGTCCGTGTCCCACAGTCCCCCACAAAAAGCCCCGAGGAGCTTGGCTTTGTGCAGGAGAAGGGGATTATGGGAAAAGCAAGTCCGGGGAGTTAAAAGGTGCAAGAGGAGAGAGGAGGACGGGGCGTGGGAGCTGTCTCTCTGAGCTTAAAGTGTTTTGCTGAGCATTTTATATACGCTTTAGGAGAGAAATGGGTTTTTCAAAAGATGGAAATTGAAAGGTCGAGAGGAGGGGAGCGCAGGAAATGGGGACAGTGTCAAAGGAGAAAAGAAACAAAACAGTTGAAAAAAGGATGAAATTGTTGCTCTCAATACCATATTTTGTTTCATGGCAGCAGTTTCCATGGTGATGGCAGTTCCAACCCAGATGTTCTTAAACACAGGTTGGGGATCATAGCTTTGATTTATAGTCTCTCCCATCACTCCGCCCCAGCAACACACACACACACACACACAGGCACACACGCCCACACACAGACATGCTCGCAGGCATACACACATTTGCTGTCAAGTCTTGCTGCTTATTTGCCTCATGGTACTATTTGGTACTATTACTACTATTTGTAGCTGCTGTGTTTGCATAACTGATTGTGTACATGAAATGCTTACTGTGACACTCTAGTGACAATGTCTTTCTCTCTCTCTCCTGCCTTTGCCCCTCTCTTTTCCCTTCTTTCACTGTCTCTCTCTCCCCCTCTCCCTCTCCCTGCTCTCCCCCTACCTCTCGCCCTCTCTCTTGTTCTGTGGTGTGCCCTCATGTTGTCCTGCCCTGCGGTTTGACTCCGTATTGAAGCTGTGTGCTGGTGGGAGAACTCCCCCTCAGCCGTAATGCATCACAGTCCAGCGCCTCGCGTGCTTCCGTAGAACGTTTATTAAAGAAAGGTGACAGTGGATGAAATTGATTAGGAAGGTGCGATAAAGAGATACATTTATAACCTCCCTTCCTTTCAGCCCAACCGTAGCACCATCTGTTCCCTATTCCCCAACCCCACCCCCCCACCCTCCCCAGGTTGACTGCATGCTCCTCCTCCTCCTCCTCCTCTCAAAACTATATGCTTGTCTCTTTCTGAGTCTTCCTCAGTTTTTCATCCATCCCTCTTCCCCCTTCCCCTGTCTCCCTCCTTTTCTTTTTCTCCCTCTCGCTCCCTACCTCTCCCTTTCTCTCTCTCCCTCTCCCCCTTCTCTGTCTGTCTCTCTGTCTCTAAAATGCTTGAATGTGCTCATTGTTGGTTTATCAGCATCGGTATGATCAGTTTGGTCCCCACAAACTCCCGTTTCAGCACAAAAGCTCAGTGAATAGCGTACACTGTGAATGACAATGACAGCTGAAGGCTATTGAGGGGGAAATGATGCAAATTGGCAGTATGAAGGACTTGGCGTACGTGTGTGTGTGAGTGAGCGTTCGGATGTGTGGGTGCTCTTTGCAGTCCGGGACGGGAGTGGGGATTAGTAGGGAGGAATTTGGATCAGATTGCAGTGAGTTCTGGCGAGTTATTGTCGGCTGGACCCCTGGGCCACGGCGGAGAGTGATTGAGAGGGGAAACATGGAGATAAAAGTTGCGCCACCGGCTCCTTGGCTCAAACATGCCGGGAGGTACAACTATAAACAGCAAAGATGCTCAGAATTCAAATCGTCTCCATAGCGATGCTGTTCACCCCTGGTGAGGACACGCGGAGGCTTGCTTCCTGTCATATGACTTGTTTTTTTTTTTTTTTTTTCTTTGTTTTCCTGAATGCATTTAGTACAAGCCTTGGACACACCTGTGTCCAGGGTTGTTTGTAGAGAGCAGCATCTTGGGGTTTTTTTTTCTCAGAATCCATTTTAGGTTCTATTGAAACCTTTCAGCGGGAGTTAGTTTATAAAAAAACTTGGGAAAAGAAATTTAGTGTTTATTCATTTTCAAATTACAAAGTTCAGGTGTGCATGAACTTTTCAGCAGTGCGGTCGGAGACTCAAACCAGCATGCATTTGCTTCCAGCCTGTGCTGCAAATTGCACAGGTAGAGATGGGTAGCCACCGGTCACATTTGACTGGCCTACAGATGAGAAATATGCGACATAGCCTTCAACTAGCTCCTGCCCCTCAACTTAAACGCCTCTTAGTTGGAGGGAAGTCTGACACAGCGGTGGAAATGAGTCTGGCACTGTGTGTTGGTGTGATGTAAGGTTATGTCTTATGGCTGCTGGATTATTTGTTAGATGCGTCTTGTGCTGTGAGATAAGGGGTAGTTCTTGTGTACACACGCGGATTGGTGGCTTATCTTGGCATGGTGTGTGAGCTGGGTAGTTTACCTCTTTTGTTGTTTGCCATTCTGTACCTATGCCTGGGCTCTTAATGCTCCTCTCATATGTGCTGCATGTTTGTCTTCTCGACAGCCTTGTAAATGGCTCTGGATGAGACCGTCTGCCACATGAATAGATGTTCGCCGTTCTTCATCGTTGAGTATTGATGATGGTTATTCGCGGTGCCTGGGGCGTGGCTGGCTGTTTGACTGATGGCCGTGTCTCTCCCGTCGCAGGTGGGCTACGAGAACGCGGGCACCGTGGAGTTCCTGGTGGACAAGCACGGGAAGCACTACTTCATCGAGGTGAACTCCCGCCTGCAGGTGGAGCACACAGTCACCGAGGAGATCACAGAGTGAGTCTCGCCTGCCTGCTTGCTTTCAGTGTCAAACACACCCGCCATAACCTCCTGTCACCTGCGCATCTTCTGTCACCGTTCCAACAATGTCCTCCCCCTGCACCTGTCTCCGCCTGCTGTGCACGTCACCTGCCACCTCTGTCGTTCGGTGTGTCTGTTGGGATTGCCGACTCACCCGGCTGCTGCCGAGTCCATCTCTGTTAGAGGTTCATCCGTCTGTTGGTCCGCCTGTTCGCTGAAGCAGCTGAATGTGTCACCGAGTCTTCCTGCAGAGTGGATGACAGGTTTTTACCAGGTGTCAATTCACTGTCGTCATAGCGAGCTACCTAACTTAATCCCGCCCCCTGCCCCGCCCCATCCAGCTCAGCACCCAGTCCCTGCTCATCTGCCCGGCAGTAGTATGCCTGAACTTTTTCCAAGTAATTCAGTGCCAGGAACGGCATTGTTAAACTGGCTTGGGCTTGCCGTTCCATACAAATAGAGAAAGTTAACATCTTCTGTTAATTGTAATCAATCGATCAATCAATTTGTCGTGTCCATTTCATAGTGGCAGGAAAGGGAAGAGGCGGTCCATCATGCATGTCCTCATATGCTGTGACAGGGGTGTTTGTGATCTCTGTGATCTCTAAGCTTATTCAGACCACAGGGAGGCGCCATGTCCAATTTGACTGGCCCAGGGCTGATGAGGGTGCAGGCTGGTGCTGGGCACTGTGAGGAGGGGGAAACTTAAAAAAGCACATTCTAAAAATGGCCGCTCTTGCTACTGATAGCATTTGGCTGTGTTCTGATTTGCAGACGCTCGAAGATGGAAGTTTGTGGCCACCGCATACTTGTGTGGACCGAAAATGGAAGCATGCACTGAAGCATACTTTATCTGATCATATCCCCGGGAATCCTAGCGTTTTTTAATCTACATGTTCGAATTTGCTCAGAGAGGGCTGCGATGAAGGAATTTGTATACAAGTGTTTAACATGCATATCGTTTGCCCAATACACAGAATTAGGAATATTACTTGAAATGCCCATGGCATCTCTTAAAATGCATTAGGCATTTTGAAAATGTACTCAGTATCCCTATGAGGTAAAACTTCATGGCTCAATGATTTCAATTTTTGTGTATCGCATGCTTGCATGCAAAGTACATTTCCTCTAGTATGCTTGGAAGTACATGTGATGCAGTATGTATGTACATACAAGCCTGCAGTCAGCATGTGTGTAATACGTAAGCATGTGATATGCATGTGCATGTGTGCTCGTGTGTGCATGCATGTGTGCACGTGTGTGTGTACGTGTGCTCTTGTACGTGCGTGTGCATGTGTGCACGTGCGTGCGTGCACGTGTACGCTTGTGTGTGTGCGTGTGCTCTTGTGCGTGCATGTGTGCACGTGCGTGCGTGCACGTGTATGCTTGTGTGTGTGCGTGTGCTCTTGTGCGTGCGCGTGCATGTGTGCACGTGCGTGCGTGCACGTGTATGCTTGTGTGTGTGCGTGTGCTCTTGTGCGTGCGCGTGCATGTGTGGCGCTCAGCCCGTGGTGTCCTGCTCGCTTTATGAGCGACGTCTGTGCAGGAGAGACTGCAGTTGGAGACGTGCCAGCTGCGGAGTTGTCTTGCCGTCTCGTTTTTTCTCCCTGATGTTTGAACTTGGCAGCCTGTGTCTGTCGTAGACAGCTGAGCGTGGCTTAGTGAGTGTAAAGCTGAGAGAAGCGGGCTGAGAATGCTGACTGCCCTGTCTGAGTGTATCTGTAATGGGACTCTGCAGCTTGTGGCCTGGGAAAGTGCTTTCCTTATCCTGCGAGCATTTCATTTCAGTAATGGATTATGAGGAAGAAAATGTTATTTAAACCTGTGTTTGGCATGATGATAAATAAAGCGTGGTTTCCATGGTGATAGGAGAGCAAATGTGATATGCATTTTTTTCTGAAACGGTACCATGTTATCAGACACTTTGGCTTACTAACCAGTCTACAGGAGCTATGTACTACTGCAAATGTCTGCCACCTTGCCATCCTTGTCATGAAGGATGGATTTGATGACTATATATTCGTTTGTGCAGTAGGGGAACTGCTGTGCAACTTCAGATCCAGGGAGGGGATATTCAGGGGAAGGAAGTGGGGCTGGAGATGTGGGTGGGGCTAATGTGTGATTGGTTAATCCACCTCTATAGGATCTTGTGGGGAAGTGGGTCAGAGAGTAGGAGCAACGGAGAGAAAGGGAAGCTTTTTATGTCTGAGTGTAACAGTGGTGAACCCGTGGTGGTGTTTCGCCCTGTTTCATGTGTGCTGTGGTGAATTAGAGTGAGGCATGTCCCGCTCCATCGTCAGGGCTGCAGTGTTTGGGATGAGTGACTCTGCCGTCTGTGTCCCATAAGGGCTACACTAGTGACATATTGGCATGTTTGAGTGCTTTGCTTAGTAGCTTTAACTCCTCTCCCCCCTGTAGTGTGTGTGTGTGTGTTGTGCTTGGCTGTGTGTGTGTGTGTGTGTGTGTGTGTGTGTGGGTGTGTGTGTTTGTGTGTGTGTTGTGTGTGTGTGTGTGTGTGTGTTTGTGTGCGCTTGGCTGTGTGTCTGTATTCTCCCATGATTTTGTCTGCTCAGGCAATTTTTTATATCTTTCTTTTTTTGGTTGTTCCTCTTGTCCTTTTCTCACATTGCTCCATCTTCTCCCTGCTCATGATGGCAGTGGCAGCACTAATGAAAACTGCAGCAGTCCGAGGAGCGGTGGCAGGAGTCCTTTCATAGCTCTGTGTGTGTGTGTGTGTGTGTGTGTGTGTGTGTGTGTGTGTGTGGGCTCTCGCATGTGTGTGTATATTCAAGAATTCAATCTGCCCTTATTAACATAACTATTTTTCCAGTGCTGCCAAAGTATTTTAGTGTATGAGCATATTCGACCAGGCCTGCCTCTACTGTGTGTTAGAGCAGGCAGGACGGTGTGAAGGCGAAGGAACGATACAGGCGAAGGAACAAAATCAAACACAAAAATGCACGCAAAGCAAAAGGAAAAGTGTAATAAAAACATAATGATGAGCATTAGCAGTGACAACAGGACTAGCAGAAAGATAAGAGGTAAATTAAAGATGGATCTTAAGTACAACAATACAGCGCTGCCCTCTCCAATAGTAGTGTGTTTGTTGTCAATTTGTCTTTGCAACATTTTGTTTTTGAAGAGGTGTACACTCTGTCCCCCAGGCTGTGGCAGGCAGATCCATGTTACACTGCCAGCTCTGCCTCTCAGGCCCCTCTGCTAGCAGCAGCCACAGCTTCTCCTGGGCTGACAGCAGGGGAATACTGTTACATGTCAGGTGAATTATGGGAAGTTTGTGTTCTTTTTCTAGTAGGAAATTCCCCTCAGTTCTAGCTTCTCCCAGCTCCTGTAATGGCTGCAGAGCTGCCAGCTCTATACACTGGCCTTTTCCTACAGCAAGGCTGTGTGTGTGTGTGTGTGTGTGTGTGTGTGTGTGTGAGTGTACTGGCTGTCATTGACCTCAGGGGGCTGCTAATTACCAGGAGTTGTTTCTCATGAATTGCTGCTGTTAATCTTTTGTGTGTTCTAACTGTCAGAAGGATGTAGGGGATAGGACAGGCTGGGGGTGTGGGGGGGTGAGGGTGGGGGGTGACTAGGTACGGGAGCAGAGAGGGGTATTTGAGAGGTGACGAAGTGATGGAGGGAAAGGAAGCTAGCTAGTGTGCTGTGACAGTTCATTTCTCATTTCAGAGCCACTTGAGGCTGATGGGACCTCTTTAGATTTACATTTCCACATGGGGAACCCGGCAGGAAGCAGGGACTGGGAGCGAGAGGAGATTACGGCCCCCCCTCTGCCTCTCTCTGCTCCAGTGCCTGCCCCTTAGACACTTACTGCTGCTCCCTCCCTCTTCTTCATCATCCCTTCATTCATCTCTTTGTCTCTCTTGCTCTCTGACTCTCAAGTTAACACTTTTTTGTGTAATTCTGCTTGTGCTATTTCATAGTTTTGATGTCTTTACTATTCTTCTAAAATGTAGAAAATAGAAAAAAATAAAGTGTGTCCAAACTTTTGACTGGTACTGTATATGGAGTCCGAGAACATATACACATACAAGTTGAATTTATAAGCAACAAACAATTTTCTGTCTCTGTCTGTCTCTGTCTTCCTCTGTCAGGGCAGGAAGCATGTGGCTGTGACCCCGCTTGGTAATTAATCAGGAGTTTACTGTTGAATTAATTAAACAGGAGTTTACCACCGAATCATCTTTTCAGGTTCAATTCTCTTCAAATTAGGAACGGGAGCGTTGCCAGTTAGGTGCAACTGCAGACAGTGCCAATTATCTGAGGAAGCTGCCTGTTAATTCTAACGAGGCGAGACTCTGACAGCAAGTGACTAGCACATTACATAGAAAGGTGAGTCCAGCAGTGCTCTCATGGTACACAAATGTACCATGCACTGGGACATTTTTTTATCAGCTGTCTGGGTGATTCATCTGAGGTGAGTGGTGTTATTGCCTGGATTTTAATGCATGTTTAGGAGCCTTAAGTGAAGATATCCGCATACATGGCCATGGTACAGTTTGCCTCCAGTCACTGACCCAGGGTGGATTCTTTTGTGTTTTATCAGACATTGGATAAAGTTTAGATGTTGACTCAGACAAGGTGATCCTGGATCATTTGTTGTGGGGAGGGAAGGTGAATGGCTACATGATGCCGTCTGCCCGAGCGCAGTGTTTCCCGCGCCGGGTGAGATTAGACTTCCTTATCTTGTAAAATCCTGCTGCAGTCCTGGAGGGCCACTGAACGGGGATCCAGCTCCCTCTAAAGCTCCTGCGGTCTCTTAGCACAGGAGGATGCTGAGTAAATGGATAAAAGCAGCTGGATTTGGCGGCTGAGCACCTGGCAGGGGTGAGGGCCTGCGGATCCTGCAGTTAGCCAAGGCCAGGGCTCAACCAATCAGAGATGTCACTGCGGTAGGGAGGTTTTTGGGGGGAGGGAGAGTGAGAGGAAGACTGGGAGAAAGAGAGAGGAAGAAGGGGAGAGAAGGTGAGAGAGGGGGGGACATTGGGGTTGGCAGGAAGAGGGGGAGAGAGGGAGGGAGAGTAAAAGTAGAAAAGAATAAGTGGGGAGGGGGGATAGAAATTAGGAAAGGGAGAGTGGGACAGAATGAGATGGGGAAGGAGAGAGACTAAACTTTAAGAAACACAAAAGCATATAAATTCCAGTAAAAGGATACTCGTGATAATGCATAACCACAACAAGGATATCGCACCAAAACATGTACCTTAACTTTAAGTCACAAATGGCTACCTTGTTTAAAAGCTTCCAGAGATATCTTGTTTGCAGGAGCGAGAGAGGGGTGGAATGTTGAGCTGTAGTCTGGTGGCTTTTCCACAGAGACCCCACCCACTCTGTTTCTCCTCCCAGTTTGAGCTTGATTGATGGGATGGCTCTGCCTCTGTGTGCCGGGTTAGCAGTAGCAGTTGAAATGGATTTGAAAATGGAATGAATTTGTATCTATTACCGGACAGCTCTGTCTTCCTCTGTTCTGCTCACCATCCATAGCATTGGCTTCTCCCTTCCCCCCTAGTCACAGGAGACTTAAAAATGTGAGGTGGTTATAAGGAGGTGATATATCCCACTGCTTATAAGGAGCTGAACCTGTGTGCTTAGATCTCTTAGGACAACCACCTGCGCCTACTGAAATCCGTACCTACGTAGGACTTTTCAAAAAGGTTTCTTTATGTCATTTTTTTCCCCCCATTGTTGTTTGTTTGTTTTCTACACACCGTTCGAGCCTCACGTCTAGTGAAGGGTGACGCAGGTGGTGTATTGATACCGGAGGCCTGAGCTCAAAGGCGGGGTGTTTAATTCCCGTGACGTCGCGCGTTGGTGCGCACCTGCCAGAGTGCGGCTCCAGGTGGCCCTGCGGCCCGTTCCGTGTGGCGCGTTTTCCTGCCTGCGTGTATGCGATGGCTGCTGGAGGCGGCGTGTTGCGTATGTTAATGAGCGAAGAACTTGCTAGACTTGGCAGCCGTCTAAAGGTGTGAACACGTTGCCTTTTTTGTGCTGTTTTTGTGTTAAGTTGAATGTGTGAGTGCATGTGGATGGTGGACCTGTGAAGGAGAATGCTCGCTTGAAAGGAGCCCCTCTTTTTTCCTGCAGCTAATGATCCTCAGGTGGAAAGTGTGTTCCTTCCATCCCCCCTTTATTTAAAAAAAAAAAAAAAAAAAAAGCCATGGGCTTCCTGGGCTTCCTGACATCCACAAACACATGCACGCCTTGTTTCAAGTTAGTTATTCAAAAGAGAAAAATGATATAATGATATAAGTAATCTTGCAGTTTTGCCTGTGAGCCATTTGGAAGGGGAGGGGGGGTGCTTCATTTTGGAGCCTCCCCGTTCTCTGCCTCTTAATGTCTTCTATCAAGTTTTCTATATTCGGATAAGAAATAACTGGAGGCATTTTTCCATTTGCCCTATGAATTGCTAATGACAAGCGCAGCAAGACACACACACACTTTGCCGAAGCAGTTCATACAGTATTGTTTTTTTTATTTTGGGTTCATCTGCAGTCAAGCTCAAGTTGTTGGCTGGCCGTGTGTATGCGTTTCCCTCTCTCTCTGTGCGTGTGCGTGTGCGTGTGCGTGCGTGTGCGTGCGTGTGTGTGCGTGTGTGCGCCTGCACATGCACACTGCTTTTCGTTCCAGCTCCTTTTGGTAATTACTTGATTAGTCTAGACGCTTGCTCTCCTTGGCTTTTCTCTTACTGTGGTTATGAATGATGAATGGGAGCTGAAAGCTGAAGTCTGTCCTGTATTCATGCGCTGTTTTTGCTGCAGCGCTTTTTGCCTCAGCATTAAGTATAATTGGCTAATGAATAAATTGGACCCATTAATTCAGGAGTGCTTGGTTTACAGGAAAACCAGTATACTAGACACTGTGCGATCTGAGTTTCAGCACCCTGGATCCCTTGGGACTTCCTCATTACTGTCTGATTTTTAGGGGTGCGGTGAAAGTGAGGTGCAGTCTGACAGGATTCTTGGCTTCTTCTCATTGTTGTCTTTTCAAGGGATGGCTAAACAGATCAGTGTATCCAGGTAGACAATGGACTTTGACTGGAGTCATGTTGGGGCCCCGGTAGCCCGAAGCAGAAAGAGGTTCTGTTCGATCAGTGGCTGCTTGCTGTCATTATAGTTGCTTGTGCCTTGGTTCTGGGTGTGGAGGGCCCTGCACTGCTGTGTAGAGTCTGGTTGACTTATTTTTAGATGTTCTCTGGTATTTGATACGCTTTTGGACTGAGATGAGAATGGGATATCTACCAACTTCAGCCCTGCATGCCTTGTTAAGTGTGTTCCTCATTACTTGCAGTAAAGGTTTATTTATTTATTTATTTATTTTTATTTTTTGAGAGAGAGCTCTGTGCAGAATTTCTCTGGTATAATGTAGTTTTACTGGCTGCACAAACCCAGTATTTTGCATCCATTAGTGCAATAGGCTGGATGACACTGTCAATGATAGACTAAACTCTAATCGGAATATTTTACAGAATCATCTTTCGACTGCATAGAAAGCTCTGTGGGCTTTCTCTTTTAATGCATTGACTGTCGTCATGTCAAAGCTCCCTGGTGTATGGATTTTATTTTTTCAGTCTAATAAAGTTGTAACTATGGTGTCGAGTAATTTTCGCTATCAAATAGCGATATCTGATTTTGTGGTATCTGGGCTTATTTCGGGGAAGATCATAATCTTTGTCTATCTTAAAAAGTGCTGCCAGGGCCCAGTTCTGGCAGTATTGCTTCAGCAGAGCAACAGGGTCTACTATAAGCCCTGTTCAGATAGGATGAGAGTCGGCTGAGGGTGTCTGCACAGAATAGGAGTATTGGTTTTGTGGAGTTGAGAATGAGGTGAGGATCTGAAGATGACAGGTACTTCAGTGATGCCGCCAACATGTTAACATACTAAACCATGTTGGGGTCAGGCTGCAGCCCTGCCTCACTGCAACCCCTTTGTGAGGATTTTTTGCAAGGTTTTTAGTTTGAGCATCACTTATGTGTATATTTTGAAGAACATTATTTTGATATCACGATCAAACGGAATGGTTGGTAGACGTCAGTGTAAAATCTTTACCTTCATTGATTTGGTTAATGTGTTAAGAATGTTTTGTAAGTAGATGTTTTGTAAGAATCCTGCTTTTACTTGAGACGCCATGCAAATTGAGGATAAAAGAGCTTGGTTCCAGATGTCAGTGAAGCAGCTGTTTGTAGAGCCAGGTTGAATAATTTAAGAAGTTTTGCAGTTCAGAGTTGCTGTGTTTAAGCGTTTCCTTTCTGATACTGTCAGGTCCACTTGCTTTTCAGAGTTTGAGTTTTTTTTTAGTTCTTTTTTCAAGCTGTGTTCAGGATAATTGGGCTGTGCAGGGGGTTTTGATTGTTCTCAGTTGTTGATTCAAGTGCTCTGTTTCTGTTGGATTTTGACGTCTTTTGTGGGTGTTGGTGGTAGCAGGGGATCCTGTGTATAGGTTTTTATAAAGCAGTTGTTCCCTAGATTTCACCATTTTGGATGGATAATTCATGGGTTGCTTTGATTCTGTTTTTTCACAGAACTGAATGATGTAACTTTCAGTTTGTAGTTAGATTTTGAATTTTGGAATTGTGCAGATTGTGTTTTGTTGCCTTTTTTTTTTTTTTTTTTTTTTTTTAAATGTACGTGATTCACAATGCTGGAGGCCTAAACCAGTGTGTTCTCATTGATGTGCATTGTGGTGACATTTTTATTTGTCTGTTTTTTAAAATAAAATCTACTTTTGTGTGCTTC
Organism: Megalops atlanticus; assembly: GCA_019176425.1. Classification (NCBI taxonomy): domain Eukaryota; kingdom Metazoa; phylum Chordata; class Actinopteri; order Elopiformes; family Megalopidae; genus Megalops; species Megalops atlanticus. The sequence goes on along the minus strand of CM032877.1, from coordinate 21,872,713 downwards.
TTCAGCCAGTTTTTTTTTTTTTTTTTTTTTTTGAAGTTTTAGCTTTTTATAATCTAATTCTGTCTCCCTTTCTCATTTTCCTGCTCTCCCTCCTCCCTCTCTCTCCCTCCCTCCCTCCCTCCCTCTCCCCCTCTCTCCCCCCCTCTCTCTCTCCCCCTCTCTCTCCCCCTCTCTCTCCCTCTCTCCCTCCCTCCTTCTCTCTCTGTCTCTCTTTACCTCCCTCCCTCTCTCTCTCACTCTCCCTCCCTCCTTCTCTCTCTCTTTCCCTCCCTCCCTCTCTCTCCCCCTCAGTGTGGACCTGGTGCACGCCCAGCTGCATGTGTGTGAGGGGCGGAGCCTGCCAGAGCTGGGGCTGAAGCAGGACAAGATTCGCATCAACGGCTGTGCCATCCAGTGCCGCGTCACCACCGAGGACCCTTCCCGCGGCTTCCAGCCCGACACGGGCCGTATAGAGGTACATCCATTACGTTACGTTACATTCTTTCATTTGGCAGACGCTTTTATCCAAAGCGACTTACAAATGAGGCAGAGTACCATGCCCAGCGCAGACTGCTTTCCATCAGGGCCGTCTTGGCTTTCCGCCACCCGCCTTCCCCAGACCTGTACATTTTAAACGTTGGAACAGCTTTGTGTAAAACCCTCTCCTGAGAGTCTCCACTTCCTCTCAGCACTGAGTTTTAAGTGCTGATGCGTTTGTGAAGTGACCCTGTGCCTCCCCCTTGTGAGACGTTTGAATTCAGGGGCTTCTGAATGTTGAAGTGTGGGATCACTGATGTGAGAGCATGTATTCATGACAGCACCTTGGGCACATTCATTATGACATCATCTGTATGGGACAGAACAGTGGGGGCATAAGGGTCTAGCACTCACGTCCAGGCGTTTTAACTGATTCCCACTTTTGTCAGGCTAGCTATCCTCTATCTCCCTCGACAGGAATGTCTGAAAACAGTTGGCCCCGTCAAAGACATAAAAACTCATCAATAAGTGAGCAGACGCATCTCCCGAACATGCGGCTTTGATGAATAACTCAGGCACTCGAGTGTGCTTCGGGGGTCAGAGAGTTCAGGAGGCAGGCACACCGTCAAAAGCGAGAGAGCAAGACAGGGGAAAAAAAAACTTTCAAACCCCTAAAGCTTCAGAGCAGTGCTCCCTGCCAGTGGAATTGAGAGGATCTCTGAATTAGAAGTGGGATGGAGAGACGGAGAGAGAGAGAGAGAGCGAGAGAGAGAACCCCTGCAGCACAAGAGTCCAGCTGAGAGATGGATGCAGGGAGGGAGAGGTATTAATGTGTACAGCAGGTGCGTGGATGGATTGTCTCTCGCGCTGGAGTTTGGGGCGGGCGGGAGCCGCGGAGTTAGAATTCCCATTATTTTTGTGTGAGAAGCGAGCGAGGCGGAGGCAGCGGCTCTCTGATGTGATTGATGGTTGGAGTGATGAGCGGAGTGATGGGCACGCTGATGCATTAGATGTGCTGATAGGTAGAACAACAGTCGGGAGTGTGTAGAGGCGCGGATGAAACGCGGCGCGCCTCTCGCCGTCTGCCTGTCACGGGCTGAGAGTCCCGAACGGCGCGGGCGAGGTGAGAGACTGATCTGAGTGCGTGACTGCCGGGGGGTGGAGGGTGGGGGCAGGGGTGTGTCACGCAAACCCCTGTGTCTGTCTGTGAGGGTCCGCTTTGGTTTTTTCTCCCCAAACACGCGTCATCTGCACGTCTGTGACGTGTTTGGGAAGGGGGGAGACGTGGAGGGAAAGAGGCGAGCATGTGACACTGCAGCCGTTTCGTCGCTCCTTCCCCCACCCCCTTCCCTTTTGTTCACAACTTTGCCGAGATTTTATGTTTTTTACTTTTTCTAAAGAAGACAGACTGCTGCCGCTTGAAGTGAGGCTCACTCCTGAAACTCAGTAAGGAGTCACTGGAAAAAAGAGATCAGAGCGATGGAGAAGACAGGACTATTACTGTGTGAGGGTGGAAAGTTGCAGGGGTCTTCTAAAAATGGAAACCTTTTCTGACTTCAGTTATTGTAGCAGGAGAGGTGGAAGGGATGGGGCTGAGGTAGAGGGGGGGTAGTGGTGGAAGTGTGGGGCGTAGGGAAGAGCGGAGGTTACATGGGAGCTTGAGATGGGCGTGTGGAGAGGGAGTGGGTGGGGCGGGGTGGGGTTTGAGACTGAGCTGGTTCAGTCGGTCAGCTGGGCGTTGTTGCACAAAGCGCCTTGCCTTGCCAGGGATTGCGGTTTGGCCAAATTATCGGTCCTGGGAACAATGAGGTTGCAGACTTGTCCAAATTTTTTACATCACCTTGAATGATGCTGTCTGCAGAGCAGAATAAATGGGTTTTATTGTGATGTAATTTGCCCGGTGTAATAGACTGGAGCCAGCTGTTTCCTATTGTGATTATAATGGTAATAATCGTTGCCCGCATCGCCGTCACGCTAACAGGAATAATCAACGTGATGAATTCGCCGAAGATGGATGCCGGTCTCCCGAACGCGAATCCATTTACAGCTGATTGGCCGCGGCGAACGACGGGGAGAGAGAAGGGGAGCGAGAGAAAGACGGAGTGAGAGAGGAGGAGCAGGTTGCGGCGGCTTGTTTAGCCCCTCATGATTAACAGAGAATGATGGGGTGGCAGAGATACAGAGCGAGAGATAAACGGTGATGGAGAGAATGAGATGAGCTGGAGCAGGAGGAGGAGAAGAGCAGGGGGTAGGTGGATGGAGTGAGGGAGATAATGGAGAGCGGGATGAGGGAAAGGTGGCAGGGAGATTACTCACTGTCGTGGTGCAGAGCCGCTGTCACGCCTCGCTCCGGAAAGGTCAGAGGTCATTGACAGTATAGCCGCAGAATTGAGCAGGGTGTAGGGTGCTGGACTTTGCTCCAGAAAGGTGCCTACGGGGTTACTCTGCCTGAGCAGGCGAATTTTCCTGGAATGCTCCTGTAAAATATCCAGCCCAGCCATCCACTTGTGCACATAACAATGAAGTCTCTACTTGGCAAATAAACGATTTTCATTTCTTATTTGCTGCTCTGTGCAGAGCAGGTCCACAGTCTGAGACAGACAGAGAGCAGTGGATGACTGTGTGAGGTTTGTGTAGCACAGATGCCTGATCTGAGACCAGTGTCCCCAGTTGCCTCTCTTGTCCACTCACCTGAGAGATCTCTCTGTTCTCCTCTTCACTGATCTGAGACCTGTCTCTGTCGGTTATCCCCTCTGCCCATCTGAGACCTGTCTCTGAATTCTCCTCTTGGCTTATAATGAGAGCTGTCTGTTGTTTATCCTCTCTTCTGACCTGTCTCTGAGGGTTCTCTGTGTATCCTGTCTACAATCCACCTCTGTCATACAGACAGGGGTCAGTGAGTGATATGACAAATATTGAATGAAAATGTGATATCTCTGAAGCCATTTTGATGGATGAGGGAGTGTTGCATAGAGAAGGGAGAGAAGGATGAGTCCTCATGTCTTCAGTTACTTGTCCCTAGTGATACACACATGTCTGACAACACAATGAAATCACACTTTTGCACAACCTCCATGCACCACATAGAAACAGAATTTCTTCACAAAAACTAGCTCAGCCAGTTCTGTCTCCTTCCCAGGTCATTGCTTTTTTTCAGAATTCAAATTACACCTTATGAATGATTTTTTTTTTAAATAATTTGTCAGCATGAGTGGAACACGGAGTCCTTAACCCCCAATGACACGCCTTTGAAATGATGATTGAACTCCCCCACCGCATTCATCCAGAATTCGGAGGGATTTTTGCTTTGCTGCTTGGCTCTTTGAATCTTACTCTTGTAATTTTAATGGCATGTATTTTTGCTGGATTGATTGACAGCTTCTGTCACTGTTTGGGTTCCAGCTAAGGTTACCGTACCAGAACATCACACGTAAGGCAAGAAGGGACTTATGCATAGATGTCGGTACTTATATAAAGTGCTGATATGCACCTCCTGAAGGCTTAACAGTCATGCCCTCGACGATGCAGGCGAGTCTTACAGCCAGCCAGAGCTTCTCCTCAGAGTAAATGGAGACGTATGAAACCCTGTCACAAAATGGCTGCTTGTTTTCCCCGCAGAAATCTCTTTGATCCCTTAAAGACCTCCAGAATCATGTGCAAGGAAAGAAGTGTCTCGTTAGTGTGTGAGTGTGGATTTATGCTGGAGACTTTCGTGCTGTTCAGAAGGGGCCATTGTGTCCACTGTGTGTGTGTGTGTGTGTGTGTGTGTGTGTGTGTGTGTGTGTGTGTGTGTGTGTGTGTGTGTGTGTGTGTGTGTGTGAGAGACTACAAGTGCGTGAATGTCGTAGACCCAGTAATTTGCGATGGTGGGGTGAATTGGAGATATGTCTGCTTTAATAGCACAATAACATGTCGGGACTGAATAGAGTTTCGGAACAACAAAAATGGGGCGTACGAGGAGGGGGTGGGGGAGGTGGGATGCCGGCGGAATGCCAGTGACAATACGACAATATTAATTGCCGTTTAGGTTCAATACGGCCGCCGGCGCTCGCGCTGTGTCAGGAGTCGTGTCATTTTTGCCCTTTAATAATTGATTTGCGTGTCCCCTTTCATTTCTGCGGAGATCAGCAGTCTCTGATGCGGGGGCTTTGAAATGAAAAGGGAAAATGGGAAGAAGGGCTTTTATATATATAAACGCTTTTGTGTTTTTGTGTTGCTCTGATGTGTTGCCTTGTCCTCCCCCTCCTCATTGTTAGTACCAGCCTGTCAGAGGAGGAGGATGAGGACGAGGAGGAGGCAGGAGGGAGTGATGTGTGGAAGCAGGGAGACGGTTGGGTTGGTACGGAACAAAAACAGGCATTAAAACAAAGCATCGTACCATAAAGAGAAAAGCAATTTTAGGACAGTAAGCTGTAAAAGATATTCCCCGTGTGTGCCGGTGGCTCGCCGAGCGTAAACCGGAGCGGATCCCGTCTGGGAGGCCTTAAGAGGGACCATCACCGCTCACGCTCTTCTCACGGAGTACCTCTCCAGCGGGGGCGGCGGAGGGGGTGCACAGCGGCCAACAAACTGCCCCTCCACCCCGCGTTCACCCAGCCCCGAACAGTCCCCCTCCGGCGTAGCTCGAAGTGCGTGGAGTCTGGGTTCGGCCGTGCCCGCGCCCCCGTGGTGCGGATTCCTGTTGTGTGGCGCCACAGTCATCAGCTGATTAATTGCCTCATGCCTCTTTGCAAACTTTCATAAAAGCAGTTTAATCGGCTCCCCTCCTTCAACGCGGGCTTTAATCAAGCGCCCGTATTAATGGCCGAATATGCAATTACTGCACTTCATAACTCTTCTCCGCCTGATACCTTTATCTGAACTGTTGTAATTTGTGTTCCGAATGAATGAAATATGCATTCAGCTGCCATGGCTAAGCACACCCGTTTGTTAGATAAATGCATCAATATATATAATTCATGCTCCGCTGAATACATTAGTTTGCATTGGGGTGACATCTCATGCAATTCAATGATACAGTTGTATTGCTTACACAGGTGGTAATCTGGCATCTTAATTAACAGTAAAGGGCAGCTCAGTGTTGGTGATGAAACATGAATGAGAGTGTGAAAAGAAGATTTAAAGACCGGTGGGACTGCTAGAAAGAGCTCAGTCCTGACTAATTGAAAGAGGAAAGTTGTGTGATTCTTGGCGATCAGCACTTGGGTGGGCTTCAATACATGTTTCCCTGTATGCCCAAATATGGGCGTAAGCCTTGAGCATCATCCAGCTCACCTAGCAAAACGGTACATTCTGTCTTAGATCTTAGATCTTATGACATGGCTGGGTTGAAAGTTATACTGGATAGACTTTTAAGTGCAACTTTTAGGATATTTTTTTTCTGCGGTGTAAGTCAGTTCCTAAGGATCAGTTCTTAGTCTTTCTTAATACTGGCTTTTGTTTGATGAGTTAACTCAGGGTCCTGATTCTTTGCTGTTATTAGAGATCCTGTGGCAGTTAACCCCTTTGCACTGGTCGGATTTCCAAACTGTGTCTGGCTACCTCATCACCCTGCTCCTACTGTGAAAGAGAAATGAGCTGTCAACTGACCTCCCTGGCTAAATTAAGGTTAAATTAAATAAAACACAGGCCCTCGTTCTGTTGTTCTCTCAAACTCAAGCCATTCGTCTCTCCTCCTTGCCAGGTTCCTCTGCAGCTTTCAGTGAGCCTTCATTCTGCCTCCATTTTCACAGGCTGTTTAATATTCCCTGGCCTTTTTAGGAAACTGACCTAAATAATGAGCAAATCATTCCTTTTGGTGTGAAAATGCAAATTCAGTTTCATTTTCTGACATCTCTGTCCCCTCTTACCCTTACGTCTCTCCCTCCCTCTCTGCATTTGGTATGTGAAGTAATTGTGGTAGCAAATTAGCCTGCTCTCGGAAACAAGCCATTTTTCTTTCATCTACAATGCGAAAACAAGTGCTCTCCTTCCCTCTCTTAATTAGTTATTTGCAAGAATTTGTGTGTGTGTGTGTGTGTGTGTGTGTGTGAATGGATGTGTACAGATGTGTGTGTGTGTGCATGTGCACGTGGGTGTTTGTCTTCAAATAGACGTTTATGGAGGTTTATTTTTGTGTGTGCACGTGTCTGTGTGTGTTTGAATACACTTGTATGTGTGTTTGCTAGTGTGTGCATGTGTGCGTGAGTGTATGTGTGTGTGTGGAAATGTATGTGTGAGTGCGTGGGTGTGAGTGTGCATGAGTGAGTGTGTGCAGGTGTGTGTGCGTGAGCACGACAGTGCACGTGTGTGTGCGCGAATGTGTGGGTGTGCGTGCCTGTGCACGTGAGAGTTTATTTTCTTGCTGAAAGCCGTTCTGCTGGCTGGCGTGGTATGCAGGCTAATGATGTGCCTTCAGGAGGTGCGTTCCCAGCAACCATCAGACCATTAGCAGCACATGCAGATGTAGAGCAATCTTCTAGCAGAAAAGGCACTCCTCCCTCCCTCCCTCCCTCCTGAAATTGGGTTCGTCTTTACTTTTTTGTATTTAAATGAGTCACATTTCTTCCCGTCCTCTCTCTCTCTCGTGTTCAGGAGTCCCTCCATGCTCAATACAGAAAACTCTTAATTGACTGTTCTGTTCTTAATGAAATTCAGTCTGCCGCAGATCTGTTTGGGGGCTGATGAAATCTCTCCCCTTCCACTCTTCTCATTTTACAGTCCATTATTGAACCCTCTGCCCTTCCACATTTCTCCTCATCTCTCTCTCTCTCTCTCTCTCTCTCTCTCTCTCTCTCTCTCTCCCCCCCCCAGCCCTCCCTTTTTCATCCCTCTGTTCTCTCCCTCTGCATTGCTCCTGTACTCTCCGCTCTGTTGTTGTCATCTGTGTTAGCGGTTTCTCAGTTTGTTTTCCACTCCTGAAATAAATGTTCTTATTTTAACACCTCTTCCCTCTCTCCCGCTTATCCCCCTCTCTCTCTCTCTCCCTCCCACCCAATTTCGCTTGTCTTTTTCTCTGACCCATTTATTTCAAACACGAGTTTCCCTTCTCTCAGTGCTGTTCTTTTCTCAGTCTCTCTGATGTCCTCTCCTGTCTTGCATAGTCTCAGTGTGTCCTCCTACCCACACTCCTGTCAGTGTAGTCTCTCCTCCCTTGGTATGAGCTCCTGTCTCAGTGTAGTCTCTCTCCTGTCTCAGTGTAGTCTCTCTCTTTTCTGTCCTCTCTCCTGTCTCGATGTTGTCTCTCTCTTTTCTGTCCTCTCCCCTGTCTCGATGTTGTCTCTCTCCTGTCCTCTCCCCTGTCTCGATGTTGTCTTTCTCCTGTCCTCTCTCCTGTCTCAGTGTAGTCTCTCCCCTAAGTATGTGCTTGTGTCTGTTTCACTTTCCCATGTAATCAAATATCCCCGGCTTCTGTATCTCCTTTATCCCTCTGTTTACCTGCTCTGGCTCCTCTCCCTCCTTTCTGCAGCCCTGTCTCCTACTCTGGCTCCGCCCCCTGGGGTAGTGTGATCTAATGTTGGAGTCTTTTCTAAAACTGCCTCATCCATGGGCCCACCTCTGTCCTCAGTCTCGACACCCTCAGATGTGAATCGAAGATTCTGCCTCTCCACCCTCCCCTTCCCCCTCATTTGTGCTCGTATCCATGGTAATATAATCTAATTAAGGGTGATATTTGCAGTGCTGCCCAAGACTAACGGGTGCTTTTTCACTGACTCATTAATTTCTCAGTGCTCTGCAAACACTCAGCTTTATTCAGGAGTCAGTGAAGCACGTTTCCCATGCGTGTGTATACACTTGTGTGCGCCTACACGTGTGGGAGGCTATGACATACATGTATGTGTGTTTTGTGACAGAAGCTTTTTATTTATATTATGTCTGGGTAAAGCATCATAATGTAGTCATACCGCCAGTGACAGGTCTCCAAGGGGGTGTCCAATGAATAAACCTCCCTCTGTCGCTCTCTCCATCACGCTCTTTCTTGCTCCCTCTCTCCCGCAGGTCCTCTCCATTTTCCCTCTCCCTTTCCTTCTGGCTCTCTCTGTCCTTATCTTCCCCTGCTAGAGGAATAAGGCAGACCCCCGAGTGTTCTGTGAGTGGGGCTGTTATCAGGACCCCACTGGCATAGCTGCCACCAATCATTCCAAAGTAACACATTCATATGGGAAGAAAAAAAAAGGTAAGGGCATACGGAGGGAAAGGAGGGAGCAGGGGGGAGCGGGGTGTTCCGAAGGCCTGTTATTTGGTTACACTAATTACTGTATTTCTATGACACGGTGTCCATTTGTGTTACCCCAGAGCGTTTCCGGTAAAACGCTTTGCCCAGGGGTGAAAGAGCACTGCCCCACATGGGATATGACCCCAAAACCACCTGGTTTCAATCCCGGTTCACCTGCTGCTACGCTGCACTGTGGTGCCGGAAAGCTGTCGTCACTAAAGCAGAGGATTAGTTATGCTGCACGGACAGAGGAGGGAAATGAACAGAATGGGAGCCTTAGATTTTGGGGGAGGGGGTGGCGGTTGTTGTTTGGTCGTGTGGGCCTGGAACACCCGGCTGTGGTGTAGCGCAGCTCTGTTGGTGTGATAGAGTATAAGCCCGTGTAGTCCTATTAACAAAACGGGGGTGAAATTGGACTTGAAACGCACAACGGAAATCTTAAGCCCACTGAAAAAGGCCCCGCTTAAATCCCTTAATGCTGCATTTGAGCCCGGATCCTTTCATCAGCTGTAATTCAGCGCAATGCTTCAGCGCCCAGCCCTTCTCCATTAGGAGAGCGGAGAATCCTTATTGTATTACAGCCATCAGCATCATTCAGTCCCTTTAAAGCTGCTCGGAGGCTGCTTCGCCTGCTTCCCGGGGAAAGTGCGTGGTTGGACAGCATGCGTTACCGGGCCATCTTGTGCGAGCTGTGATAGTGGCTGAAATGGTACTCTTTGACTGGACGTGTCGAGCACGCACGCATGCGCACACACGTACACACACACACGTACACACACACACACACACACACACACACACACACACAAGCCCAAGTACTTTCAACTTTGCAGAAAACTTACTATTTTCTGGGAGAGGTAATTTATTCCAGGCTGCAGTTGAATGTACACATGAAATTAAAGCAGGTAAGCTGCTGATCTCTCTTGGCTTCCAGAGCACGGCGCCCGGTGACCTCTAAACGGTGCTGTGGTGTCTGGCCTGGCCCTGCGGAGCGTGTGCCGCCTTAGTGCTGATCATGCAGGGGCTGACCTCAGCGCTGCCGGTGGAGCCCCCGGGCTGCCGTGGTGCAGTAAAATCTCTGACCCCAGGTCAGCCGCCGTGCCCGCTGCAGCCGCTGCGCGTTGTCCTGTTTGCTCCCTCCTGGGGCTCGGCGCTCTAGATGCGTCTCACGTCACGGTTGTTTCCGCTGCTGTGTGGGCTCAGTTGAACACTGGATAAACCTGTCACACACAGGAAACGCTGTGCCAGTCTGAGTCAAAGGGGCTGGGGGAGAGGGGTAGAGCTGGGAGTTAGGGATGGAGGAGAGGACTGCAGAGGGGGAGGAATGGAGGAAGGGATCGAAAGAGTTAGAGGAGGAGGAGGGGGAGGGAGAGAGAAAGGGAGAGGAGCAGGAAGGGAGGGACAGAGACTGAGTGGGGCAGGGACAGAGGGAGTGAGTGAGTATGGGGAAGAGGGAGGGAGTGAGCAAAGGAGAGGGGCACAGAGGAGAATGGCTGGTCAGAAGAATGGGGCGTAATGCAGACTCTGCAGTCTGTCTGTGAGGCTGTGAGAGGCCGAGGGGAGAGGAGGTGTCGTGACCTACTTTAGAGAGGCGGGATGGTACAGTACGTGTAATGAGAAAAGGAGCGTGGCGTGCTGCCATCTTGGATTGTCTGGTTGCTATAGTGACCGAGGATGGAGTGAAGTGTCTCGCTTGGATCTGTAACGTGCACACACACACACACACACACACACACACACACACACACACACATGCACACACACACACTCTCCCCCTCTCCCTGTACACACTGTCTCGTCACGCCCTCCCAGGCCGGGAGATTTCACGCGTCGGACTGGCTGGTGACCGCGCGGGGATGGATGACCCTGAGGCGTCAGTCACGGCTGTGTCTGGCTCTCCGCCTCGGCGATGAGACGCGGACGGCGACGCTGCTGAAAGGCTCCTCCGGCTCTCCCGCTGCCTCTAGCCCGAGGGCGCGGCCGGACGCAGGATTCGAACCCGCAGGCCTCCGGTCTGGAGAGGCGTGCTGCAGGCGTGGCTGTGCCACGGGCAGACCCGCTGCTAGGGCGACGCTGTCGCAGCGTTGACGCAGCGTTGCGAGAGAGGCCTGCTGGGCCCCCCCTTTCCCTCCCTCAGAGCCAGAGGAACACAGTGTATGACATTTTCAGGCTTCTCTGCCCCCACCTCGGCATGCTGCAGCTAAAGGTCTTAATTAGGAGGAACCGCTCTCCTGTGATCATCATGAGTTTCGTGCTGCTCGTGGTACTGCCAGATTATGCTTGTAATAAGAGTCCCCCTTCGGTGCATTTTAATTGGAGCGATGGAAATGGGAACGCCAATGCTTAATCAAAGCTTCTGGTCCGTCCTCCTTATCTGCCTCATCTTCCCCAGTGGGGGTGTCCTCCGGGCACGGGGAGACCAGTGGGGGGGTGGCTTGGGGTGGGGGGGCTGTGTGTGGATGGAATATTAGCCAGAGAGGGAGAGAGCGCGAGGGAGAGGGGAGGACTGGCTGAGCCCTTTTTTGTTTCAGTTTGTCTGAGCTTTTTACACCCAGTCTAATTGCATCATGCGGTTGCACATTTGAAACCATGGGAAGTTTATCTGATTTTGCCGTCGCCGCGGCGCTGGTGGCCGGGGTCGGCCGTGCCGGGCCCCCGCGCCGCTCTTTAAATCTTAATCGCTGCTGAAATGGAGCTCTCCGCCGCTGCCGGTTACAAACAACATTTAATTAAGGGTCAGTGGAGCGTGGCCGCAGAGTGGAGCGGGCCCGCGCCGGAACGAACTAAAGAGCATCTCGGCTCTCGCGGGATGCCGCTGTGGTTTTACCAACTTTATTAACACTCACATCCCTTTCTTAAGCCCGGCGTTCTTCTCAGTACATCAGCCAAAATCTAACAGGTCTTTCAAGCCAGAATGGCTGAAGGCCCATTTCGTTTGCTCCAGTTTGTTCTTTTTCTTCAAGCTTTGAAGGCTCTTTATCTTCAGGCTTTGAAGTCCTCTTTGTCCCTTTGTTTGTCCTGCTCGTCCTCCACACAGATGACAGCATCACCTGGTTTCCTTCAGTTTTAGTGCCGGTAGGCATTTATACATTACCCACAGATGCATAAACACCGGTTGCCATCGTTTCCAAACCACGCCCAGTGCATTTTTCGCACGTCTGTGCACGTCACCTTGCGCGCATGTACTCTACACGCATGTAAGCTGCTCGCTACTCTGTGTCGGGCCCTGGCCTACATAGTCGTTAATCACTTGAGCTTCTCTTGCCTGCGGTTTTCAATTCTGTTCAGGGCCTGCTGTGAAGTACTGTTTGCTACTCTGTCAGTTATGCACTTTGTGGCTGCCAGGCAAGTTCCTCCCATGTTAATATCACAGATTAATCTTAGTCATCTGACGTCCGGCATGTTTAGCAGGCAGTGATCCGCATGTGTGCGCAATTCACTTAACTTGGAATTGGGTGCGTTTATAGTGTTTATCGGGTCTGTAAAATGCCTCTCTCTGCCCTGGGTCAGACGCCACCTGCATTTGTCATGTAGGCCATTTAGTGTGACAGCATGCGGCCTGTCTTCCATTTTGGCCGTTTCCGAGGGGCAGTCTGTGGGTCTGCCAGCTGCTGCACTCAGGCCATGCCCAAAATGGTGTCGGCCGCTGCCCTCTAAGCGTGTGCTCTTGACCGTAATTTCATCTCCATTTGGCTTGGAAGCTTCGCACTTGCCTTCAGCCTCTTGTTGAATTAATTATCTGACTGAATGCCCCAGATATTGTTGTAATTGTGACATTCACACCTTTTAATTAAGTCCTCCACACACATAGCCTTTGAAAAGACTGAGTAATTATGGCTGGAAGGAGACCCATTGTACTTCCAGCAAAGTTTCAGCTCCTCTGTGATGCGAGCATTTCCCCTGACCCCTCGAAGCCGGCGAATAAGCTCATGCTCTCTGCTGTTTCCACAGGCGAGCTCGGCTGAGCTATAAAAAGACAAAAACAAGCATCATTATGTCATTGATTCGGAGCTGCAGAATACGTGTCTGTGTGATTTCAGCTCAAAGGCTCGGGCGTAAATTCAGTGAGACCCACAGAATGAAACGGCAGGCGCCATTAGTAGGTGGCGAATCGTGTTCTCTCGATTTGCTGTTTTTATGCTCAGACACCGTGTTGTTGGGCTCTCAGGAGTAGGTCAGCCTGAATTGCTTGCTTTTTTTTTTTTTTTTCCTTCATCAAAGCTGTCACTGAGTCGAAAGCCTTTTGTCAGTGTAATTGCAGGTGCTGTTGAACAGAATTTGTGTTGAGGTAGAAATCCTGTTGTTCGTTTGTCAGGGTTTCAGTTGTGTGATGGAGAGGGTGGGGGGGGGTTGAATGAGTGAGAGAGAGGGAGAGGGGAGAGAGAAAGAGGGACAGAGGGAGAGAGAAACAGGTGAGGAAGGTTTCTCTAGAGAGGGGGAGGGTTTAAGGATTGAGACAGAAGTATATATTTTGATTTGGGGGGCGGGTGGTGACTTGTTCCAATCGCCACCACCAGTGTGAAGCACCCACACTCAATGCACATCTGCACATGTGAATGGGAAGTGATTTGTTTATCAGACCAGGGAAGGGTTACATGGGTTCATTGGGAATTTGAAGGACACCGGCGAACCCCATACTCTTTAAGTACCATGGTACTTAAATCAACTACAGCGAGCCAGGGCTTTGACTTAATGCCTCATCCAACAGACTGCATGTGTCATCTTGTCCCCATCGATGTGCTAGAGCTTTAGATTTTTTTGGTCCATAGTCATGATTATGTGAGTATTTAAACAAATGCCAGCTGTTGGGTATTCTAATGGCTGTTTTTTTCCCATCATTTATCAGTGTGCTTGGGACTCTGCCCCCAGAAGTGGATCCAGGGGGCTGTATATCTAACCCTAACATTAACCCCTAACCCCTAGCATGAAGCAAAAAAGGAGGAATCCAGCTGATCCAGGATCAGTGCCTGAGAGCAGAATGTGCCCCTCCTGCTGGTCTCTGATGGTGTCTTCTCCCTCTCCCAGGTTTTCCGCAGTGGGGAGGGCATGGGCATTCGGCTGGACAGTGCCTCTGCTTTCCAGGGCGCGGTCATCTCGCCCCACTACGACTCCCTCCTGGTCAAGGTCATCTCCAGCGGCAAGGACCTGCCTACTGCCGCCGCCAAGATGAGCCGCGCCCTGGCCGAGTTCCGTGTCCGCGGCGTCAAGGTAGGCCCCGTTTTTTTTTTATCTCAGCCAAACCCCATCTCTTCCCTGATTGGCTGGCATCTCCTCATATGACGGGGGAGTATGGGAGTTGCGGTCCAGAATTTCACTGTACCTTGCTTTCTGGTTGGTAGACCTCATGAGTGCTTCTGTATTGCTAGAGCAATGTGTTCAGCTGTCCTGGTAGGCCTGTGGTCATCATTAAACCTGGGCCTACATTGTGAGCAATCGTGAATGGTCGAACGAAATGCCCTGTAGGAATTATTTATGTTGCATTAGAGCATACAGCAAAGACACACACGGACAGATGCGCGCACACACACACACACACACACACACACACACACACACACACACACACACACACACACACACACACACACACACACGCATGCACACACACACACAGGGCTCTCTTTTTTCCTCTTTCTGTTGGTGGCTCACTATGCAATAGCTCATTTTAATCACCAGCAGGGTGGTTCTGACCCGAACAGTTTGAGTCTCCACAGTCGCAGCGGCCTGGGAAACAAAGAAGCTAAACAGATTCACAGACTCCTCCAGACTTCCACAGTGTGTGTAATCGAGGAGCGCAATTGCTTTGGAAAAGGTCACTGGGGAGGCTAACGATTTTTGGTACTAAATCAGGCTTCGTCAGGCAAAAGCCTCTTTAAGTGATTGATGTAGGAAGTGGTTGTTGATTGAGGGATTGAATTTCAAGGGTGGTGACATTGATATCTAAACTGGCTTATCTTTTTTTTATATAAGAACTTGTTGATTGGAGGATTCACCCACAGATAAACCAATTACACATCAGGCCCTAGAGCACCATGTGAGTGGCTGAAAGGCCTTTTTTGGATTGTTTGTCCCCTGCTCTGAATTTAGCAGGGGAAAGTGGAGAGCAGAGTTGAGAGTATATCCAGATGTCAAGTTCATTGACATCGGTAGCATGTAGTTAGCGTGACGTATAGTAGCGTTCATGCAAGGTTCAGACATTCTGAGCAAAGACGTTTGAACAAGACGAGGGAAGGAACACAGGAGGACAGAGGTGGAAGGAGGGAGGGAGGAGGAGGAGGAGAAAAAGACGTGAGCGATGGAAAGTGAGAGCAGAAGTGACAATAAGTGTGAATATGTGCGCTGGTATTGCCTATAGCAACTGTCATTCTGTAATCTCTCCAAACACCATCATCTGATTTATGAAGTCCTATAGCAGCCTTTAATCTGGGCTGAGAGAGGGTGCAGCCTGCAGCCATTATTATTCAAATAACAACAGTAGTTCATCTTTTCTGAAATTTTCAAATCCTCACACTGTGAAACAGTTATGAAATAAAGCGCAGCACGGTGGCGAAAGGTGGACTCTTGGATCAGTGACATGTGACGCTCAAGTGGTTCTGGTTTTGGACGTCCGTTTCAGTTGGTCTGATTATTGGTAATCAATGCTAATTAGCTGGAATATTCTATGGCATCCCAGATAAAACAGTTTTGTAATGGAATTCTGCCCCCACTCCCTCCGCCCCAGCAGGGTTTGAAGCTCCCGTTCTAAGTAATGACACTCAGGCAGGAGCGCTAATTAGGCTAAATCAATTCATTATCTGTGCGCTTCTTGGGTGCTCAATGAATATTGATGAGAATGAATACAATTTTTTTTGTAATCAACAAGATTCAGTACTGGTCCAAGTAATGGATTAGTGATCTAAATGGTCAGATATCTGAATACTTGAACATTGGGCCTCTGTCCCTTGTTATGCTTCCACTCGAATTTATGGGCTTATTCTTGATTTTGAAAACTCGGGAGTCAAGCGCAGGGTAGGACATGAGTATGGCGAGTGACCCAAGCCCTTGATTTAAATATGTGTTCTCAGCTGATGTCAAGCAGCAGACGGGTACAATGAGTCTCCTCTAAACACAGCTCTCCTTAATTACCTCCGTCTCAGCTTAGTGGAGGGGAGTTGTGTGTGTGTGCGTATGCGCTTTGTGTGTGCGTGTGTGCGCTTTGTGTGTGTGCGTGCGCGCTTTTTGTGTGTGTGTGTGCGTGTGCGTGTCTGTGTGTCTGTGACCAAGATGACCAAAGAAGTGATGGATGGGATTTGTGTGACGCAACTGTCTTGATGTTATGGACTCTGTGGGTGGTGCATGCAGCATTTGCAAATGTAAAAAGGGATCCTTTCATTTGAAACAGGCATGTGACTAGGTTGACAGCTTGTTTGTTACAGCTGTTTGCAGAGGATTGTAGGCTGTAGACAGCCAGTCTATCTAGTGTGTTCTTAACAGCCATGCAGCATACAAGTTATGTTACTTGTGATGTAAATAAAAAATGGCCTGTGGAAAAGATTTGAATAGTCTTAAACTGCCTGAGCACTGCCTTCCCCCAGACTCTCTCCCCAGACTTTTGCTGCTCAAACTGTAAAATGTAGGCATAGCACATGCACAGGGAGGGTGGGTGACCTTTGACACTGCCACCCCAGAGGTTTCTGAATGTGCTAAATAAATCGGTGGGTTTAAAAGCTAAAAGCTCTCAGGTAACAGGAGTCCGACAACCGACGCACTTCCTGCATCAGGGCGTGGGGCAAAAGAACGCTTTCTTGAACATCACCCAGGACTTTGAATCATGAAGGTTCTTTGATTTTTTTTTTTTTTTTTTCCTTTCTTCATAAAGAACCAGAAATGAGTTACTGGTGGTAATTATTTGGCATGCATTATTAAGAGGATACCCATGGAGCGGCTGCCAGGGCTCGTGTGATCTTTCCCCTGCTGTCGGCGGCTCTGTGGAGCAGCAGGTGTCTGCTTCTCCTGTCAGTGTGCGTTCAGGTCTGACGGGCCTCCGCTGAAGGGAGGGACAGCGCCCGGCTCGGGAGACGCAGGCGAGGAACCGCGCCGAAAACGCGGATCAGAAAAGACACGGCCGCAAAACAAAGTCGAGCCGCGCCGGGTTTGATTGGATTGAATTTGAAGGTCAGGAGAGGACATTGCAAAAATGAGAAATTTTTTATGCAGGTCCCCCCACCTTCTCAAAAGCAGTTAGCATCCAGGGTGACAGTCGCTCTGTGGCTGCTGTGCTACACTCCCGGCTGCATCACTACGCGTTAGTGATGCGCGGGTCAGGGGTTTTTTAGTACCCGCACCCACCCGACCCGTTATGAGAGCCAGTCCGTACCGCCCGGCCCGCAAATAAATGCGTTAATCAACCACTCGAACCCGACCCGACCTGCAAACTGCCAGCTTTAGCCTGTATAGCGATGGCATCCATATCATAAGGTTTTCTTATTTAGTGCACGTTTCAAAAAGGACAGACACTCGTGTAGACAACAAGGTTTTTGCACGAGCCATGATAGGCTACAGCAAAGTGAGCAATGTTGCACTATTTTGTTTTTGGGCTGTTTGCCCAAACGTGAGCATAATACATTGATTGCAAGGCATAGTCTATTGTATCTTAGCCTAATAGCGTCTGGGTCTAGGCTACTAAATAAACAGACGAATTGTTCCAAACGGTGTTCTTTATTGTTGAATAGCAGCAAAACAAGTAACCCTTCATTAAAGATATAAACATCATATTTGTACAATGTCTCACAACTCAAGCAGATAACGTAATCTGTAATGGTGTCATCTGGCAGGACAACCTGCCCGAATCTCTCCCGTACCTTACTTTTTTTGGCTCACCGTGCAACCTTAGCATCACCCGTTTTCAACTTTTCTCTGATTAAGTTGGCCATATCGTTAGTGGTAGCCTCTTCTTTCTGACCAAAAAAAAAAAAAAAAGAGTTTTGGCGGTGTATAATCTAAACAAAAGCTACAGATACCACTTAGGTGAAACCTATTATCAACACTCTCTGAACCCTCCGCGTGCGTGTGTGTGTGTGTGTGTGTGTGTGTGTGTGTGTGTGTGTGTGTGTGTGTGTGTGCTTGAAGAGAGAGGGAGAGGGAGAGAGAGAGTGAGAGTGACAGACAGAGGGGAAGAGAAGGTGGAAGGTGGACTAGTAATCACAGCCTAGCCCAGAGCACGCAATTCGGAGAGCCTACAACGCAAAGCCTATTGCACGCAATGTTTCTGTAAGTTATTTATGACTTAGTTGGAACGCTGCTTTGTCATTTTTGACCTGACACGCCCGAACCTGTGATATTTTCTAGTAATAAGCTTACCCGAACCCGCCTGACCCGCGGGTCAACCCGCGGAACCCACGGGTTATGGGTCGACCCGCGCATCACTACTACGCATTATGACTTAGAAACGCAAAATCACGTTTGTACCCTAGTCGGAAAACATGCGCTGACACATTGGCTGCCTTTTTCTGTAGGACAAGTGACCCTATAGCCATCCGAGAGTGCACTACAGATGCCAGAATAGTGGTACACAGTGAACAGTTTGCATGCACATTCGTGCGCACACACATGCGCACTCACACACGTGCACTATCCCACTTGTAGTCCCAGTGCTATATTTATCTCTCATGTTACCGGGGAGAGTCTGACACAGACAGAAACTGTGAAGGAAAAAAATGAAATGGAAGAAGGAGTGAGAGCAGAGGGAAAGAAGGGGGGAATCGCAGGATTGATAGAGGTGTGGAAGAAATAAAGACATGTATTGACAGCCTAATGAGAGTGAAGTGGCCAGCTGCAGTTTTAATGAAGTGCTTGCTCTGTTCTTGCATAATCTGTGTTTTCATGCAGGGCGATCAGCTGGAGCAACACCTGAATAAAGTGTTTTGAAGTTGGGAGAAATGGAGAGATTAGAGGACAAAAGGAGGTCTTTGTTGGGGGCATTGTGAAAGACAGCAGTTGTACTGTGGCGAAGCTGAGCTTTGAAGAGCAGGCACTCATTAAAAATACCTTTAATGTTTCACTGCATTATAAATCTGGTAGTTACACACCCCCCACACACTCCTGTGCTCCCCCACCTCGCTTCTGACCTCTTACCCCCGTAAGTACTAGCCACCCCTTCCGCTCTGGGAGGATGGGCTTCATGTAACATTCAAATAAAACTTTATTACAACTTTCTCTCTTGCTCTCTTGCACGTTCCCCTCACCCTGGCTGCTCTTTCTGCTTGTCAGAACAGGCTGTGTGCCGAGCCTGCACCACAGGTCAGTTCTCTGCACATTCCTGGAAGCCCTCATCATAGGTTTCATGATGATGCTGATATCATAATTTCAGAGATGTTCAGACTGTGTTTCTTAGCTACCCGCGTTTCTTTTTCTGGGTTTTTTTTTTGTCTCTGCGTTATTTTTTTCCTTTCTATTTTTGGTCCTCTTCTGTCCCTCCTCCTGGGTTGCTCTCTCTTCTCCCAGGTTCCATGTACATAATAATCTTTCCCAGCAGGGCCTGGCGACTGCTCTTGGAGGGGCCGTAACGGCTCTGCCTTTATTAGGTATCTTCAAATAACTGACTAATGTATTCCCAAACTCACAAGGGGTTTTCATTTCCAGTGAAAGTGAAAGGCCTCGCTTGGACCATTGCTGTCATCATCATTGTCTTGATCAATTTTTTTTTTATTGAAGTCAGGCCCGGTGTGTCCCTGGAGGCCCGGAGCTCGGCCTGCCGGAGCCGAACGTTTTCCCAGCTCTGATGCGATGCGGCACGCTACATTCTTGCCGCAACAGCTGAGCTATAGGTGCGGAAGCGTGAGCTTGCGGAGGTGGGGAGAGAATTAAAGGGAGGCGAAGCGGGTATCGGTGACAAGGGAAAGCCTCGCACACTTGTGCTGATCGCTGGACTCCCTCCTTTGTTATGGCAGAGCTTAATGAATTAAAGGCGTCTTCTCTCTGAGGTGTTAGACGGAGGCAGCGCTGCGCTGGGAAAAAGAGAGACCAGCTGAGCAAATAACAGCGGAAGAAAGGCAGGACACGGCAGGCGTGGAAACCCGCGGCCTCTCCGCACGGTTCGCCCTGCAATGGCGAGAGCGCGCCCTGAGATTTCAGCCCCGATCCAGCACTGGCGAGGGCCCCCGCGAGGCGCGAGCAGTTGCTACTGAGACGCTGAAACTGCAGAGCGTCTTGACACCCCAGATTGCGTTAGGTGCTTAGCAGCTCGTATAATTGCTCTCGTGAGCTGCGGTTCCGCTTCGGGCGGGAGCCGGAATATTTTCATCAGAATCACGCTGCGGTGCGTCATGAGCTCAGCTGCACGAGGGCGACTTCCGTCCGCCCGTGAGAAATCGGATGTTAAGCCTCCCCAACGGCAGAGTGTTCCAGCAAGCTGGGAGAGCGCTGGAAGAAGAGGGGACAGTGACAGGGAGATGCCAGCTGGATGTAATTGATAAGACGAGCAGTTTGTTGAGCTTTGCTCTGGGTTCTGTCTGGGTTCCCCTTATGGCCCAGAAATCTGAGCTGTACTCTGATGTGATCACACGCACACACACACTCACTCACACACACATACACATAGACATACATACACACATACATACACGTACACACACTCGAGTGCCATGAATTCCAGATCTCGGAGGTCATGCAGCGTGTTGGCACCAGCCGTCGTAGATTCTGCAGCAAGAACATGCTGCCTGGCAGCAGGGCGAGTGCCTCCTCGTATGCTTCTGAAGAACACTTCTGAGCGGGCTGGGCTAACGGCATGTGACCGAGGGCGGAAGTGATGCGGAGCCGCACTCCCCCGTCACCGTCCCCTCTCCCGCCGCCTGGGCTCTGACGTGTCCTCCTCGTTGGCGGTGGGGTTTGCGATTCAGAGCTCGTACGGTACCTGAACTGAACTGGAATTGAGCCCTGAGGCGGCAGTTTAATCAAATCCGTGACCTGCCTGCTCAGCGGTAATTAAAAACCCTGTGATAACAGTGCTGTTTAATTCAACTTTTGGGTCTGAGGGAGAAAAAAAAAAGCCACTCAAACCATTATATCTAAATAAAAATCTCCCAGCACACATTGACAGCATATTTATTACCTTAGTGTTTATTTTGCTTGTCCATGGTGACTTGATTACAGTTCCCCTTTGTACAATGGAATATTTTGCAGTATTCATTTAGTCCTTCGCTGAAGGGTGTAACTGCAGTTTCCTAGAATGGGATTTCAACTTCAGTCCTTGTGTTCACAGCCCCAGTTGAGCACAGCTTCACAATGCTGCCTGCAGTTTATAGCTCTGTAGCTCATGTCACATTAATATCTATGGAAGGATTTCTTCATCTGTTCTTGTACTCGTTCACTCAGTTGCTCACTGAATCACTCCCTCGCTCACTCACTGACTCAGTTGAGTATTGAGTCACCCAGTCAGTCATGCACACACGCACACACACAAGTCATGCATGCACGCACACGTACCCTCTGTGACTGTGTTTGTGCGTGGGTTTGGAGGAGTCTGGGGACTTTGAAGCGCTAATCAGGATTAAACGGTGGAAACAAGTGTGACTGCTTGAAAGAATGATTGAGAAAAGGAAGAGAAGGAGAGAAGGAAGATATGGAGAAATGGATGAAGATGAAGAGCCGCATTTCCTTTTTTTCTTTTTTTTATTATAAATGTGGTTCATGTAACGACCCAATTATGCTCATGTATAATGATCAGCATGTATCAGTGCATATCTGAGCTTGGAAACTGATTTGATAACACTGCGGCTCCCTCGGCTTCAAAGCAGAGGACTGAATTAGTTCTGTTTCAGTGAGGAGCTCAGAATTTCACAGCTGGGGCCTCTGCTGCTGCTGCTGTGGTTTGCAGCCCCTCCTTTCTCTCCCTCGCTCTCCCTCTCTCTTTCTCTCTCCCTCTCTCTCTCTCTCTCTCCATACCTTTCCCCTCCCCACCCCCACCTTCTGCCTCTCTGTGGAAGTTTACATTTCTGTGTGTGAGAGAGAATGCTGCTCTGTGGTTTCCAGGTTGGCTGTTGTCTAGGTAGGTCACGCCAGAAGCCAGGAAGGCCGGATGAATTTGAATTCTGAGATGCGGGGAGGAAGGGAGGGGGGCTGGTGTCAGAGATGGATGGAGAAGAAATGCGAGCCAGACCCCCGAGAATGGGCCAGTGACCTTGGTGTGTGGGGAAATTGGATATAGAGATGAAGCCAAAAGCAGCCGCCCCCGCCACCCTCCCCAGGCCTGATAAGAGGCGTCCCTGTCCATCTGCCATTCGGCTCCGTTATGTCCCTTAGCGACGGCCTCCGTAGGCGTCACGCGCCTCGCGCGGCTGTGGAAACGCCTGCATCTAAGGGCCCATCTAAGGAAGCTTATCCTCCATTAGTCTTCCTGTCTGCGACATTCTGGGACGCCGGCCCCCTGTGGGTGGGTGTGTGTAACTATATCTCATCTGGGTGCTGCGTTGCTTGGTGGAGACGGTTGTGCTCTGCGTTTAGACTGGGTCAGTTAGGTGGGAACAGGAGGCACTGGAGCAAGGTGAAAGGGTGCAGATCCGCATGAACACGCGGCCAGGGGGGTGGGGAGTCTTCTTGCCAGAATGCAGCTGCAGTCTCACATGGGCATGTGAGCATGGGCAATGCGCAGCGTGCTGCGCTGACAAGTAGAGCTCGGCGATCGTGCGGCGTGTTGTGTTCTGCCTGCGTGCCCTGATTTGAGAGACGGTGCCTGATTTGCCTCAGTCTGTGATGGATAATGTTGAGTTTTTAATCAGAGCTGCCTGAGAGAATCAAAGGGGGAAGAATGGTAATTAAAGCCCCTTCTCCGTAGTTTAAACCCTTTTCAAAGCTTGCGCAGAGCCCCGCTGCGCCGCGGTCCTTATCGGCATTCCTCACGCGTCCGCCAGGTCTGGGGGTTTTCCGCGTTCGCGCCGTGTGAAAGCCGACGCCTGGCGGGCGGCCGGCAGCCCGGGCCGCAGGGGTGCGGTCTCCACATCCGGAGTGGGGCGAGGGCGGGGGGTGAGCGTGAGGGCGGAGGCGCGGGGAAGGTTAGCAGGTGAGAGAGCGTCGCGGTGAGCGCAGGAGAGGTTGAGCGGAGCTCGGGCGGAGGCGGCCCTTCCCCCGTCCTCTCGCTGTGCGCCGACGAGGGCTGGAAAGCGAGCGCGGCGAGCCGGGAGAGGGGCGCTGAAGCGAGGTGAAGATGTCAAAACATTCGCTTAGCAGCTCTGTCCCAGAGGGGGGCCGGCGGGGGTCAGGTCGAGGTGAGGAGGAGCACTTTAATGGCCCCGTTTCCTCACGCGTGCTGCGAGGTTTCGGCCTTCACAAAACCCAGAGGTGCCGATTTTTATCTCCAACGGCGGACACCCCAGCAGAAGAGATGAGTCCCGTGTTTGAAGTTTAAAGCACCTGCAGACCACAAAGTCTGCCCTGTCCTTACCTGGCTAATGACATCGAGCTGCCATTGTGATGTTATGGAATGCTGGGTCAGGCCTTCCCTCAAGGGTACCATGAAAAGCATTCCAGGAAATGTATTTCCCACGTACAAGCACTTTTCTCGCAGAAGGTAGACACTCTTCTGTCGTATTTCGCTGGTATGTAGGACGGACCAGTGTGACTGACTCACAGTGTGTGCCGGGATATAGAGCATGACTGAGGTGCTCTTCAGAGAGCTGAGATGGGGGAGAGTGCATCTCGTGCACGTGTGAATGTCTGCGTTTGGGTGCGTGTGTGGGCTACGTTTGTGCTGAGCTGCAGACTGTTGCCAGTCTGTGTGTGGGGTCGTTGGTTAGTTTTCCTGATTAATAGGTGCTGACTGGCATGCACACACTGAGCCTGAGAGTCCTGTCATCTTTTTCTGTCACACCCTCACTCTGCTCCTCCCGTGCTCATTCTTCAACACGTAAAGCAAATGTAACCTTTCCAGAGTGATTTTTTAAATGGTCCTGTGTGTGAGCGATTGTGTGTGTGTGAGGTGCGTGCGCTGTGGTTTCGTCCTGTGCTGGCAGCATGCAGGTCCAGCATGGATAAATATTAAACTCATCTGTAAGTAATAAGTACAGCAGTAAGAGCAGTAGATTGCAGCTAATTAGAGATTTTCAGAATCCGTTCATGTTTTACAGCAGGGCTAACAAGCTCACCTCCTTCAGGGTGTGTGTGTGTGTGTGTGTGTGTGTGTTTTTTTTTTTTTTTTTGCTTCAACCTCTGTTCTTAATTAATTACTTCATGAGTCCAGTCATTTAGTCAGGTTCTTTTTTTTCTGTACTGTTGTGAACCATACGTCATGTGTTTGTTCAAGGGAACATTTTCACTGCACCGTGTGTTATGGGAAATATGCAGATGAAAATGCGCATGGATAATTAAGTAATTACATCTTATATTCCTCTCAAGTTACAGCAATTATCCAATCCACCAAAAATAAAGTCAATATAATAAAGTTCTGTTTGTTTGTCACAAGGGGATGTTTCTTTCCCCCCCTCTCGAAAGTTTCAGGGGTTTTTTTTTTTTTGTCTTTGAGCAAATCGTGTCTCATCCTTTAATATGATTAATGTAATTTTGCACCACACTGTGAAATGGAGGTGTTCCTTTTGAGGACCTCCCGCTCCTGCATGTTGAGTTGTCTGTATGGTACATGGTCTGTTAGAGCACTCTTAAGAATTTTCAGAGACTGCTTTATCAGATTTGATTGGTCTTTGCGTCTGGCCTCTCTCACTCAGTCCAGTTACTCCAATTTGAGTTGAGTTTGTCCCTGTCTCACACCCCGATCAGCCCAACGCGGAGGGAATTCTAGATGTTTCCGCCTGACTTGAATGCCATTGTGATGTTAAGTCACCATGACAGTGAGTTTGTACTTACGTCATTTTTCAGCCAGAAATAACCAGCAAAATCACTGTTTAATCATTTGAGAGTAGGTTTTATTTAATCTCACTTTGAATACTGTCATTCTTCAGACACGTTTCAGTTTAACATTTAAACAAAAAAAAATTGTTTACAAGGTCCATGAGCAGTGATGACATCACACAACAGGTTGGGCTATAGTTTGTATTGTAGTGTCAGTGTTGGTCACCTCTGGGTGTGATATCGTGTCATCCTTAGGCCTTTGTGTCAAAAGTCGAACCTCTCAGTTCTGCAGTTTGTGTACAGTCAAGGAGGGCAACCATATACAGAGAACCCTCTCAGAGTAATCAATTTTAATTTCTGTACACAGAAAAATCAAGTCAACATAAGTGTTTACTTATGTTGACTTGATTATTAAGACAAAACGCTCAATGATTAATTGAATTTGAGTTACTGTTGTGGCCATGAGTGTTGCACAGTTATGAATATTATATACAGTTACTGGGCTTGAGTAATGCTAATAATTATAGCATTGGAGATTTAAACAAAATCACACCACTTCATCGTTGATAGTTTTCTCAAAAAGCATCGTCACAAAAGAAATAGGATGGTTCTTAGAAGGGTTAAATTGTCCTTTTTTTGTTTTTTTGGACCCTTGGTTTGTTTTTTCCTGTTTTGTTTTTCTTGTGGTTGCTACTGAGTAATCAAAGTCCATAGTAGTGTTCCTTTAAGCAGTTCCTTGATTGCTAAATTGATCTTGCCGATACCAAAGTCAGCTTTGACTCAGTGCGTTCGTTTTCCTGCCTGTTTCTTCTGCCAGTCATTTCCTCTTCATGGAGGACATGTGCCTCTTTCTTTTAAAAGATAGTCCAAGCAAAAAACTGGACTCTGATAGGCTGTTTGGCTCTGTTGGGGGCTGCGTGTCTCGTTCACGGCTTCCCTTTCGCGTAGTCTTTTGTTTTTGGCTCTGTGGTGCTCCTCTTATCCTCTCACATCTCTTCTTTCTGTTCCACATATTTCTCTCTCCTCTTTCACTCCTGTCTCTCCAGCCCTTGTGTAAACTGATCAGTTTCATTGTTCTACCTCTCTGTGTTCTCATCCCTCTTTCATTCCTCTTTCTGAATCTCCTCTATTTATCCTTCTCTCTGCGTTCTCATGCATGCCCAGTCTGTATCCACCTTTCTACCTCTCCCTCTCTCTTCCTCTCTCTCTCTCTCCCTTCCTCTCCCTCTCTCTCTCTCTCTCTCTCTCTCCCCCCCCCCATCTCCCTCTCTCTTCCTCTCCCTCTCCTCCTCTCTTCCTCTCCCTCTCTCCTTCTCTTTCCCTTTCTCTTCCTGCTCTCTCTCCCTCTCTGCTTTCTCCGTGCCTCGGTTCGGCCCCTGCTACACCACGCTCTCCTCCAGCTCCTCGCCGTTGGTGATCGCGCTGGATCCGGAGTCGGAGCCGCCGTAGGCGTGCAGGTAGCCGCGTGTGAGCGCGTGCGTGTGGTGGTCGCTGCCGCTGCTGGATGTGCTGGCGGCCGAGGCGCACTGGACCAGCATGCCGTGCAGCGACTGGCTCCGCCTCGTCCAGATCATGCTTAGCCGCTTAGTGTAGCTGTAGCAGGTCGTCGTGGCGACCTCGCCCATGTCAAAGGAGCAGCTGCGCTTGGCGCGCAGGGTCCTGGGTTCGGGGCAGGCCCCTCCCATGTCTGTCGCGTCCCCCTTGCTCGCACCTTGGCCCGCCACCCCGGGGCGCCGCGGTTTGGTCTTGCTGGCCCGGGACAGTCTGTAGGGCAGGGTGGCGGAGGTGTGGGCAGGGGTGTAGTACAGGGTCACGCGCTCGCTCTCCGGAGTGAAGGGTGGGAACCGTTTCTCCGGCACAGCCATAGCGAGGCTGGTCCCGCCCCCGTCTCCGCCCCCAGCCCCGCCCCCGTACGGCTCGGTGAGGTTCTTGGGTTTGGCCGGGGCTTTGGATTTGTGTTTGCTTTTAGGTTTGGGGGGCAGCTGGGTCACGTTGGGCAGCACCACCATCATCACGGCGCCATCGCCGTTGGTCTGCGAGTACACGCTCGTCGCCTTGGCGGACAGCGAGGAGCCCGCCTGCCCGGGCTCGTCCCCGCCGCCGCCGCCGCCGCCGTCGTCGTGGTGACCGCAGGCCCGGTGGTGCCGCACCATGGCGGCCACGGTGAACACCAGCAGCGTCACCACCACGGCACCGCCCACCAGCACGCTCAGGGTCCCGCCCAGGAAGTGCGCCTGCAGCGAGCGGCACTTGGGGAAGTCGTCCTTGGTGCTGAACTGCGCGCAGCCCAAAACCTTGGTGGCGGACAGCGAGGTGACCCCGTCGTCGAACACGGCCAGCACGCAGAGGGTGTAGTCCGCGCCCGACACCAGGTTCCTGAGCCGGAAGCTGTCGCTGGTGGAAGGCAGGATTCTGGCGGAGGACAAACGGAGAGAGAGACAAGGTCGTGCTGAGAGTGGAGGCGGGAGACAGTACAAACCTAACGCATCAGATCTGCAGTTTGAGTGTGGTAACCAAGGTAATGAGGAGCGGCGGGGGTGGGGGGCGGCGGCAAACGTTGGTGCTCTTTACAGTGGGGGAGTATGACGCATTCCTGTAGGGAGGGCCTGTACGCCGGCCCCTTTCCCAGCCGATTCTCCGGGCCTCGCTGGACCAGTCGGGTAATCGGCCACGTTTGTTTATACCTTCCCAAAATCCCCTTTTGCTGTGAGAGAGGCGTCTGTGACACATAGCCGCTCCCCGGCTCTGATTTATGGTTTGCTTTCTGTGAAAAAATGATCAAACCGAGGAACTTATCGGGCTAATGAAGTAATTAAGAGCGGGGAGGCTGGAGCGGGAGCCAGCAGGCGCGGTGCACTCCAGGAATCGCTCGACAGCGCCGCTTTGGAGTGTAAATACAGATGAAATGAATGCCCTGCAGTCGGGCGAGAAAAATCTCAGCAAAGAGGAAGAGAAGGAACTGCTTAGCTCAGTCTTCCTCTCTCTCATGTATGCATGTGCACGTATGTGCACACACGCACATGCATGCACACGTAGGTACACACACACACTCTTACTTGAACTCCCCGAGTCCTATTTATTTCAGCTCGGTGCCGCTGTTTAAAAAAGAAAAAATTCCAGTAATTTTCAGCACTGTGCGGAAGTAATCATTTGCGAAAACATATAGACTGTTAAGTGGTGCCCTTGTCTCGGTGCTCTGAGCAGATTGGCTATGACGGAGGCGCTGGTGGAAGGCAGCGCATGAATCACAGCCCACCGCATTGACTACTGAAAGATAATTGAAGACTCTTGGATGAAGGAAGACCTTGAATGAGATGTAATCATTTTAGCCTTCCATTAACCCGTGCTTGTCTTCCTCTCTCCGTCTTCCTCCCCCACCCCCTTCTTAAATTCAATTAAAAGATGCTTTATTTGTGTGACAAGTTGGCTCGTGTCGCAAAGGCAGTTAAGGCACACGGAGGAAAAAAACACAAGGAGCAAGACAATGGAGAGAGGAAAAACGAGAGTCGAACGGGGAAAGCATTCTTGCTCTCCATCCAGGAGCCGCTCCTGCTAATGAGCTCTCAGTCATGTTCTGTTCCCGCTCCCGCGGCAGGGATGGTTCGGGCACGTTCGCCCCCCCGCCCCGCAGCCATTTTTGGAGTATAAAGCGGTTGACGCGTCTGAAGGATGTGAGGACGGAAATATCCTCCCCTCTCCCCTGTCGTCTCCCTCGGTTCAAACGATTCGGTATCAAAGACACCTTGAGGGTAGGATTGGAGATCTGCAGGCGTGACAGGGCTCTTGGCATTGTGCCTGTCCCCCCCCCCCTTCTCTTCTCCCTCCCTCTGTCCAAATCTGCTGTACCTCACAGGAGTGGCCAGCGAAACTGACCCCACGCCACCGTTTATTAAACAGACACTTCGACCGTTTGGACAAACGAGCGCGGTAGTTATGGCGGCCCCGCGTGCGCTTCATTCATAAGCGCGGCTCGCACGCGTCCTCTCCCGGATCCCGGCAGCCCTATCTGGTGAAGTGTGCAATTGAAAGGGAGATTACCCACACTCCTGCAGGTGGCCGGGAGCACCAATCATTCTGCACAAGCTTTTGCCCTTTAGCCTTCTCCTCACAGAGGGATATGGGTTTTATTCCATTTAGGGGAAGGTTTTAAAAATTTCATTTATTTTTATCTCTCTCTCTTGCTGAATTCAATTTTAGTTCAGTTGCCTTTATTGGCATGACAAGTGCGCACTTATGTTGTGTGCTCTCTCGCCCTCTCTCTCTCTTCTTCCCTCCCTTCCCTCTCCCCTTCTCTATCACTCTCTCTCACTCCTTCCCTCTCAATCCCTTTTTGTCTTCCTTTCTCCTTCCCTCCATCTCTCTGTCTTCCTTTCCTGCCCCCCCCTTTTCTGTCCCTTCCCTTCTTCCTCTCTTGGCTCCTCTGAAGCGTAACTGACTGTAAACTATGAGCTGGTGGTTCACTCTTGCGCTCTGTTTTTTATATGTTTATGTTTTTGTCACATATCAATCTGTTTGTCAATGTAGCAGTGTCTGTAAAGGAAGCAATCTAAGATATGTATGGATGTGCTTTACGAGTTTAGTCTGTCATATGTCCATGTTATGTCTGAGGAAACAGAGTGGAAAAAACTCTGCGTGCCCGCATCAGTCCTGACATTTCCCTCGTGGTGTTTCCAGCACAAATTTGCTTGGTTTCTGTTAAGATGGTTTGCTATTGAGCGGAGGCGGGGGGTGGGGGCGGGTACAGTCTGAACCGTGTTTCTGTAAATTGTTTACAGGGGGGACGCTAATGAAAACGAATAGGCTTTTTTAATTTAATGTGTACTTATCGATACTTTAATATTACATTTAAAATATGAAGTACACCCCAAGTCTTGAATATATAATGACTTACATAAATAATGCATGTAACTACCTTCATATACTGTACATAAATAGATTTTTAGATTCCTTGAATTATTTAGGTTGTTTACACCGGAGGTTTAAATGTTTATGTGATGACTTCTGCGAGCTCTGTAGTGGAGATGATGGCTGTAACTGGCATCTCCTGCCCTGACTCCACCCTCTGATCCCTGCTGTCCAATTGGCTCTCTCTGCAGCAGCAAAATGGTTACGGTCCCGTGAGAGTAGATGATCCAGCTGGTGTTTTTTTTTTTTTTTGCAGTGTGTGAGGTGATTTTAGATTGCCAGGTTAGCTTACATCCTGTTGGAGGTGAAGCATCTCTCTGATATGGAAAAGGTCATCCTGTTCTACCTGCTGAGCCTCATACCCTGTGTAGGGGTGAGCGTGTGTGTGTGTCTCTGTCTGTACGCCTGTGTGCGTGTATGTCTGTGCGCCCAGTTGGGCGGAATCAAAGAGAAGGCTGTGGTGGGAAGGTGTTGCGCACACCTCAGCACGCTGTGTTGCGTACTGGGGTTTGAAGTGCTCGTCCGCTTCGCGCCAGACTGCTGTTCAAAGGCCGCTCTCTCTCTGTTTGATATTTACTTACCCTTTTCGCAACCTTTCATTTTCCCACTTCTCTATTTTTATCGCCCCTCTCCTTCCCTTTTTCCCCACTGTGTCCTACTCTCTCTCTCTCTCTCTCTCTCATACACACACACGCACACACATTTACTCTGCTGACTCTGTTTACTCTTGCTCTGAGTGGTTGTGTCTCTGGCTCTCTGCTGGAGCCCCCTTTCTCTGTCTATCGGAATGCTCAGTGCAGAGATGGCCACTGTCTGAGTTCTGCGGTCTACAGCCTACACGAACAGCCATTTTACGGCCTTGCTGGTGTGACCGTGTCATCGTGTGCCATTTCCGTCTGCGAGGAGGGTGAGGCGGTGTCTGCACAGGCGCGTCCCTGGGCGCAGGTGCGCTTACCTGTACATGAGTGTCTCGTCGGCGGTGCTGTTGTACTGGATCTGGTACATCCAGGGCAGGTAATCCAGGGAGGCGGCGCCCACGTGCCAGTGCACGTCCGCCGACGTGGCAGTGATCCCCCTGATCCCCACCCTGCGCTCCCCGTCCCCTCCATCGCCCGCTCCCCCGGTGGCGTTCCCGGCCCCGTCCCGGCCCCCGCCTTTCCCCGCGCTGATGTCGGAGGGGCCCGCGTCGCGGTTCTGGGCGAGGGGGGCGGTCCGGTTGCCCCGGTGGGGCAGCGGGATGATGCGCAGCTCCACGGGGGCGGTGGCCTCGCCGGCGGCGTTGATGGCGATGCAGGTGTAGGTGCCGTCGTCGCGGGCGCGCGTCACCAGCACGTCCAGCGTCCC
Source organism: Megalops atlanticus (assembly GCA_019176425.1). Lineage (NCBI taxonomy): Eukaryota > Metazoa > Chordata > Actinopteri > Elopiformes > Megalopidae > Megalops > Megalops atlanticus. Next base: position 21,841,998 of record CM032877.1, on the reverse strand, counting down.
GTTGCGGTAGGAGCGGACGCGGCTGGAGTTGGCCACGATGCGGTCGTCCGGCGAGACCCAGTGCACCAGCGGCTCGGGGTCGCCCACCGCCCGGCAGCGCAGCGCGGCCCGCTGGCCCTCCAGCACCCACAGCTGCTGCGTGTGGCGGGCGATGAGCGGCGGCTCGCAGGTGAACTCCTCCTCGGGGACCGACCAGAAGTAGCGGCCGGCCAGGGGCGCGGGCGTGGCGCACGTCTCCATGTCGTCGGGCCGGACGAGCCTCCGCAGCCACAGCAGCTCGCAGTTGCAGTGCAGCGGGTTCCCGCCGAAGTTCAGGCTGGTCACCGGGTTGTAGGGCGTGGGGCTGACGACCCCGGGCTGCGAGCGGGCGAACAGCGGGTCGGGCGGCAGCGTCTGCAGCCGGTTGGAGGTCATGTCCAGGCGGGCCAGCTTGTAGAGCTCGCCGAAGGCGCCTTCCGGGATGCGCTCGATCAGGTTGTGGTCCAGGTTGAGCGTGTGCAGGCTGGCCATGCTCTGCACCGCCTCCCACGGCGCCTCCCGCAGGTTGTTGTAGGAGAGGTCCAGGTCCTCCAGGGTGAGCAGGAAGTCCTGGAAGGCCTCGTCCGACACGCCGGTCAGCTGGTTGTTGTTGAGGATGAGGTGCTGCAGGTTGACCAGGCCGCTCAGGTCCTGCGGGCCCACGGCCGTCAGCCGGTTGGAGTCCAGGTGCAGGGAGCGGAGGCTCTCCAGGTCGGAGAAGACCAGGGGGCGGAGCGCGTGCAGCGTGTTGCGGGACAGCGTCAGGTCCACCAGCCCCGTCATGTTGGCGAAGTCGGACCCGCCCACCTCCACGATGAAGTTGTCGGCCAGCCGCAGCTCCACGGTGCGGCGGTCGATGTCGGGCGGGACGAAGAGGAGCCCCTTATTGACGCAGAGGGTGCTGAGGGACTCGGACAGGTTTCGGCACACGCAGTGGAACGGGCAGATGGACACCATGCCCCACGTCTCGCCCGCCCTCACCCCTGGCACACCCCAAACCAACAGGACCAGCCAGAGCAGGGAGTGCAGGGGCCTAGCGGGGGGACAGGTCAGCCTTGGGGAGACCTGAGGCTTCAGGACAGAGACTGGAAGATGTTTGGGAGGGTGGACACTCACAGATGAAAGATCCAGGAAGGAGGCGATGCATGGTGATTTTTTGGAGGGGTTTTGAAGTGTGAGGGCATGGGGTGGTGTTGGGGGTGGGGGGTTTGGCATGGTAGCCCTGGATATCCACAGACCTGGAGACAAGCAGACAGGAGGCATTTAGGCTTTTTTTGTAATGACACGAACCTGTCTGTGTGTGCATGTGTATCTTGCTGGACGAGGCCAATTCAAAACAACATTTTGAAATGTGCAGTAGATGTGGTGGAAAATGCTACACACAGTGTTTTTCAGTGTTACAGCTTCCCTGGCTGTTACGGCTCTGACTACAGGCTCCAGCTGCTCAACTGTTACGGCTCTGACGACAGACTGCCACTGCCTAGTGTTGTACAGGTTGTGTCACACAGTCTGTTCCAGCATTCTGCAAGATTCCTTTCATTAGCATGGGTCTGCTAACAAATAACGTGTGTGAGAGTGGAAGGGAAAGAGACTGTGTGTGTGTGTGTGTGTGTGTGTGTGTGTGTGTGTGTGTGTGTGTGTGTGTGTGTGTTAAATCTGAACAGTACAATTTTATTGTATTCAGTTCCATTTATATAATACCTCAGTTGAGCTCTGTGTGTGTGTGTCTGCGCGCTTGTGTATGGATGTGCGCAATTGAATAGTGTGCATGCCCACACTGTTGGAGAGAGAGCGCAAGAGAGCAAGGGGGGAGTGTGTGTGTGTGTGTGTGTGTGTGTGTGTGTGTGTGTGCATGTGTGTGTGCGCGTGTGTGCTCCTGTTTGTGTGAGTCGTGTGTGTGGCAAAAGTGTGGGTGTCTCGATGACATGCACTCCAAACTGACATGAAGGCTGCACTTTGTGCATGTGATTGTTGTTGCTAAGAACTGTGTGTGCTCGTACGCTCCTGTGAGAGAGAGAGAGCCAAGAGTGTGTGTGTGTGTGTGTGTGTGTGTGTGTGTGTGTGCATGCTTTACCTTGTGTGTCCTGGCTGGGGGAAGCTGTTTATCAGGTCCACATGGCAGTGCTTTACTCTGGGGGCAGATGCTGGATCACCTTCTCCCCTGGGTGCAGCTGGCGTGCTTTAGCAGCAGTGGGAGGGAGGGGGTGGGCTCAAAACATCCACAGAAATCTCAGATGTATTCATATATGGGTGATGGCCATGGCTTCCTCCAGCAAAGGGACAAAATGTCAAATGTATTTTTTCTTTTCTCTTTTTTTTATGCTGCTGTGTTCATGCCCAAATGGGAAATGTTGCATAAGAGGACAACACGCAGCCTTCAGCGGAGAGATGGTGGTTTTGTGTTTCCCAGCAGCGTGGAGAAGGTCCTTCCCCCATAATCCCATTCAGCGAAAAGGAGAGAAAGCAAGATGCAAGAGCTGGCGACAGCAGTTAATATTTGAACTCGTCGCAGCCCAGTGCAGGGAAAGGATAATTTGTCCTTGGTTCTCTCCCTTCCTTGGGCTCCTCATCCCTCTTTCTCCTCCTCAGATTGCCCTCCTGTGCTTTTATCTCCCGGATCGATGTCAGTCTTTCTCTGCCCCTCGCTCCTGCCGGCTGACGCTGTATCATATATGGCGCCCTTATTTAGCGATGCATCTCGGACGCGAGGCTCCCCTTTCTCTCAGATCAATCCCGCGCTCCGGCTCGCCCGCCCCCCTCCTCTACCTTCATGCCTTTTCGCCTCTCAGGGCGCTGCTGACACCTCAAACGCAGAGGTCCCCAGGAGGGGGGGTACGGGGTGCGGCGTGGAGCAGAAAGGTGTGGGTACAGCGTTTTTTGGATCCCAGAACAGGTGTGAAGCAGAAAATCGGTTCTGATCAGCAGTTTGGTTTTAAAATCGCAGCGAAAAGCAAACTCCTCCGAACGCGTTGTGCCCGGCGGACCAGACTGTTTGTTCAGCGCGGAGATTCGGTCTCGATGTTTTTCCAGTTACACAGCCAGCTGTTTACCGAAGCAGCTCTGGTTAACTGCCTTGCTCGAGGGTGCGACGACAGTGCCCCACCTGGGATTCAAACATGCAGCTCCCTGATTAGGAGCAGCAAAGGCTCTCTAATCGCCGCGCCGGCCCCCAAACCCCTCCGACGCTAATGTTTATAAAATGGGTCTGCTTCGATCCGCCGATCGATACAGGGCAACGACACTTGCTGAAGTTGGCTGTCCTCTCGAAGGGCCTCGCATCAATTGATTCTTCCCGTCAACTCGCGTGGCTACGCCGACCGGTCCGGCTCCGGCGCCTCCGAGCGGCTCCCAGCAGCGTGATAAAAAGACGACAGACTCCGCATCTCTGAACGGGCAAATCGCCCGTCAGCAGGAACCTGCAATATGGTTACAGCCTCACTGGCTCAAAAACAGTAGGTTTTTTTTTTTTCCCCCTTCTTTCGTCATCCACCCCGGCAATATGTTTCTATCGTTCTGTCTTCCTCCTCATCTGTTCGCTCCTGTGCACCGAGTTCACTCCCTCCCCTCCTCCCTCCCTCTCCTCTCTACCTCTGTCCTTCACAGAAAAAGCGTTGTGGAGTAGAGGAAAAGCCCACGAACCTATTTTTCCATCCGCGTTACGTCCTCCTCCGAGAGCAGCGGCTTTCCCAAACAGTCGCTGCCCCCCCTCCCCTCTTCGCTCCCCCCTCTTCTCCCAGCTGTTTGGTCTAGTTTCCCCTCAGTGCTGAGGGGATCTTCTGCATCCTTTCTCCAGCAGCTGTTGGCTTTCACTCTGTTCATTTCAGTCAGACGGAGAGCGGCTCTGCACGGGGACCCATCAGGTGAGGGAGGGGGTGAAAGAGACGTGGGGCTGGGAGGAGGAGGAAGAATAATCAGCCGGAGATGTTAAGCGACTCGCCGGAACAGGTCCACGCTGGTCTCGGCAGTTCCGCCGCTTGTTTTGTCCCCACTCATCGGCTTCTCTGTCATTCAGCTCTTTCCCTCCTCTCTTGCCCTGCGCCCACAGAGTCTGTGATTTGTGGGTTTGGTGCAGCGAGCGCGAGAGAGTGTGACTGCAATGTGTCTGCTTCACCAGGCGAGAGAGAGAGAGAGAGAGAGAGAGAGAGAGAGAGAGGAGAGGAGGGAGAGGGAGGGAGGGAGAAGGGGGAAGAGAGAGGGGAGGGAGAGAGGCAGGGATGGGTGAGGAAGGGAGGGATACGGGAAGAGATGGAGGAAGAGGGGGAGAAAAGAAGTGAGAGATGGGGAGCAGAGGGGGGAGAGTGCTTGGGGGTGGCAGGGAGAGGTAGGATTTGGGGGGAGGGCGCATGTTGGGGAGTGGGGGGGAGAGAAGGGGAAGGAAGAGGGGGTGAAGTAAGGGAGGGAGAGAGGGATCAGTGGGGAAGGGAGGGATCAGTGGGGAGATGGGGTGAGCGAGAGATGGAGAGAGGGGAGAAAAGGAGGGAGGGAGAGAGGCGGAAGGAGAAAGGGAGGGGGGTGTTGGGGATGGGGGGAGAGTCTGAAAAAGTTGAGAGAGATGAAAAGAGTGGAAGGGAGAGTAATGGGAAAAGAGGAGGAAGGTAGAAAAAGAGGGAGGGGTTCAGGGGATTGAGGGGACTCCCGCTGATTTACACCGTTGGTTATTACTGGACTGGGAACGGTCTTCATCATTCAGCAGTTTCAGGACTCCTCTCTGGTGTGTGTGGTTGCTTGTGCCCTTCTGATTGCTCGTGTGTGATGTTGTGTGTAATGGAGGCAGATTTGGACCGTGATTGATGTGCGGTCTGACAAGAGCGAGAGGTGGGGGCTGTGGGGGTTGCCAGGACCAGGCGGACTAGAGCAGGACTTTTAGATACTCCGCTTTAGGGGGAATTTGGAGCACTGAAATGGGGCGCTTTCTGGACTAGCTTCCTGGTGTACTGAGGGCTGACACCCCTACGTTATTTAAAGGGGAGATATAAAGGGAATAAGGGAGAGAGGAGAGAATGACATGGGGGGTGGATGGAAGGGAAGTGGAAAATGGGGGAAGCTGTATCGCTAACTGAAAATGAATCCTCTGTGCGCTGCGTCTGTCACATCCTCTCCCTCCTCCAGGGCTCTCTGACATCTCTGTTGTTTTTCCTGCGCTGGTGTGTTTTTAGGTGAAGACCGTGAATCACTGAGCCTCGGCCGGGGCTATATATAGAGAGCGGCTGAGTCAAAGCTCGCAGCCGAGCAGAAACATTCTCTCACACACACACACACACACACACGCACACGCTTTCCCCGAACGCGCTGGCGTGGCCGGCCGGCCCGACGGGCTGCACACGACGCGTGGTGAAAAAGCCACTGTAACTGATGCGGAATGCGGCGCTGGGGCAGCGTGTGCGCATTAAGCGTGAACTCATGAGCGTGCAGACACACGGGGGGTCCTGCCTCCCGCTAACGCATGCAAACCCCGCTCAACACCTCCTCCCCCCGACTTCTGAGCACACTTCGGTACATCTGCTTTTTCATGCAGAATTCAGCCTTAGTGTAAGTGCGCAGGGGAAGAGACAGCAGAATTAGTTTGGTTTAATTTCAGCGCAGGGACGGAGGGGGACAGCGAGAAGACGTGTCAAAATGCCGAGGCTTGTGGGACTGAAGTGGCTTTTCAGGACCATGGGCAGCTCCCTACAGCAAGTGGTGAACAGTCGGGTGCTTCATCAGCAGTGCTGGCTGCCTGTGTGCTTTCAGCCCCCCTCTGCTGATACAGGATCAGCCTATTCAGCTCTAATCCCAACCACAAGCCTTGCGTCAGAAAAGGAGCCGAATCCCTGTGGCTAATCTCGGGTCAGTGCTTGGGGCCGTGGTATATTTACATGAGAGCTTTACAGTGAGGAGAAATGAGTCGGATATCATGAACCCCATAATGGGTGTGGCTATTGCGTGTGAACCAATCAAAAGTCTTTGCTCTCTTTGGCTAAAAACACTTGGATTGGCTGGAACGGGTGAGCCGCCGTTAACAAATGGTGGCTTCACTCCCCTCGTTGGTATGCAGCCACGGCAGGCGCTTCTCCTCTCCCCCTCGGGGTGATGCAACATCGTGGAACGACACGGGAAGCAGCCATTTACATCCGCCAGCGTGCGTGCCCAGCAACGCAGAGCTGAGCCACGAGCCGCCCCTGAACGGCCGTGCCTTTTTTTAGACGCGGCCTAATGGAGCCCTGGCGCGCGGGCCTGCAGTCCGTCTCCTTTCAGACAAGTCTGAGGCCAGAGGCGTTCTGGGAGAGCGAGCTGATTGGCTGCGTCGGCCTCTCGCACGGAGCAGGCCCCGGTGCTCTTGCGGCGCGCGTGATCTTGCTGCCGTGCCGGATTTTCTGGAAAGGAAGGCACCGTTCGAATTTCTGAGATCGATTTGTTTAGCTGTCCGTCTGCGTGTGTCCTCTAATAGATTATGAAAAACGAAGGAAGCACGGCTCTGGGTAATGGGTGTGGGGGAAATGGGGTGGGTTATTACTGATGGAGTGATGGTGTGAGCGGAGAACCTTAACGTCGGTTCGTGAAGTTAGGGATGAGCGAGAGGAGGCTGGTGAGAGATTGGGACGCGGTGGGGGAAGGGGGGTTGTTTGCGTTTCATTCCGGACCAGGCAGAGCCCATCGAAGGCAAGCGCAGACACGCCACACTCTCTACAGCTCATATCGAATGTTCCCTACAGGCCAATATCCAAATATCCATTAAACTCCCGGCAGGTCAAACGCCAAAACCATCACTGAGCCTCTACCCCATCCAATCTCCAGCTGAGTGCTCTTTCTGCCTCCCCCTCATCCAACACCTCTCTGTAACCCCACAGCGGGTGTGTGTGTGTGTGTGTGTGTGTGTGTGTGTGTGTGTGTGTGTGTGTGTAAGGACCTGTCTATTTTCTCTCAGGGGTAATACCTCAGTGATGGAATCTTTTGTAGCAGAACAAATATTGTTAAACTAGACTTGCTCATCAATTATTGGGTTTGTTTGTTTTAAAATGTTGATTCAGACGAGGAAGTGGTGGGAACAGTGATTTGGTTCTGCAGCTGTGAGAATCTGGGTCACTGCAGGGGCTTGTGGGATACATGCCTGGCATCAGGAGACACACTGGACTCCTCAGCACTCTGCGGGGCCAACACAAGCCCCCTTCAGATGCTGGGGGGAGGCAGGGGCAGGGGGGATATTTAAAGGAGCACAGGCCGGTGAATGTGGAAGAGGCTGTGATCTCTCCCTCTCTCTGCTGTCTCTTGGATAACGTTAAGCAAGTCGCAGTGTGCGGAATATTGGAGTTGTTTGGTAACGATATTGGGCTTTGTGTGTGTGTGCTGTGTGAGTGTCGGGCAGTGTGAGTGTGCATTACGCATGCAGGGGTATGTTCAGTTCCCAGAGGGGTGTTGGTGGGATACAGGGGTATTGAATGACCAGATAATGACATCGATTTTGGGTTTGGCTGCTGAACAGTCTCTCACGCCCTTTCACTACCATCATTACCTCAACTTCCTGCTGCGAGTGTCCCCCTGCCAGCATTGCTGATAAAGCACCCGACTGTTCCCTGTCTGCCCATGTTTTATTCATTTTTCTCTCTCCCTCCTTCTCCCTCTCTGCCCCCTTTCTCCAATTTCTCTCCCTCCTTTCTCTTCTTTCTCTCCATCCCTCTCCCTCTCCCCCTCCCTCCTCCTCTCTCTCTCTCTCTCTCTCTCTCTCCCCCACTTCCTTCCCTCCCTCTCCCTTTCTGTCCTGCTTCCTTTGTCCTTGCAGACGAACATCCCCTTCCTGCAGAATGTGTTGAGTAATGACCAGTTTCTCTATGGGACGGTCGACACCCAGTTCATCGATGAGAACCAGGATCTCTTCAACCTCAAGCCCGTGCAGAACCGAGCCCAGAAGCTGCTGCATTACCTGGGTGCGTGAGATCGGCGTGCTGGTTCCAGGGCCACGTGCCGTAACACACTGTGTGCACATGATGAAAGAACACTATTGGTGGTGTGGCACTGTAGTGTGCTATTCTAATCCTTCATCAGTTCTGGTTTTGGGCAGTGACCCTGGGTTTAATTTTCATGTTCATATGAGCTTTTTTCAGAAAATTTCAACATTTTCAAGACTCCGGCTGGACCTACAGGTTAAATATTGATAAAGCGTTTTTCAAAGAGAATAAACCAGCTTGTCTGTGGAATACATCCTGTACGCATACAGTGAAAATTGCATACACACGCTTGGCTGCATACTCATGCTTAATGTGCCTATGTGTGCATGGCCTCAGACCCCATCTACTCAGGTTATTTCCAGTCTCACACTTTCTACCCCCGTTCTGTACGTGTGTGTATGTGTTGAGAGACCTCCTACTGCATCCCTGAAAACAGGATGGATTTTAATCTGTCTGTTGTACGTACAGAATTGGAAGGGTATGCTACATATGATGGAAAACAATACGGTTTGAATCAAGCCCCGCTGTGTGTTTCTGTCTTTCTCTCTCAGGTCATGTGATGGTGAACGGTCCAACCACTCCCATCCCGGTTAAAGCCAAACCCTCCCCCATCGATCCAGTGATCCCTCCTGTGCCTATGGGTAAAGAGGCCTTCCCACCCTGCAGTAGAACCACAACACACCTGCTAAGAGGCACAGCTGCAACACAACCACTCACAATGACACAACTTGGCACAACTGCAGCACATCTTCAGCTATCATAACTGCTTAGAGGCGTAACTGCAGCACGATCGCAGACACCAGCTCAACAGCTCTGTGCTACACAGTCTCAACACGTGCACTGACACCAGCACAACCGCTACAGTGCTACACTGCTACAACCCTACACTCCAGAGGCGCAGTTTTCCAAACACTCAGAACTGCTCACAGCAACACAACCACAACTGGTTCAGTGCCGCATGATCGTGCTGTATCTATGCAACCGCTCGCAGCCGCAGAGCTGCTCGAAGGCCTCCACATTCCCAGAACGCACTGCTCCCCCTGCACCCCAGAACGCTGTTTCCCTCCGTTCCTCCGTCACACAGAAAGGAGTATAAGCATGCCAAAAATCTTATTATGGGGATTTTTGTTAGTTACAAGAGGATATTGTCTAGTGTGGGTGTTGTCTTTTGTTGATTTGTTCTGTCTTCAGGGCTGTTTATAGATTAGCTGTGTCTGTGAGCGTTTATCTGTGTGTAATTAATTGGCTCTTTTGCTGGGAGTGAGTCTCTTCGCAGTCGTTGGCACATTTTGTTTGTATGTGTAATTCTGTTGTGTTGTATGTGCATTATATGTTGCCTGTGTAAAATGTTGTTTTTGGTCAGTGCAATGTGTTGCACATTGCGTAATAGTATTGTTGCATGGTGTGTAGCAGTATTGTTGTAGTGTTTTAGCTGTCATTCTGTAATGATGTGCACTTTTATACAGTGTTTAACTGTGTTTGCATGTTGCACGGTGTCTTACAGCATTGTGTAACAATGTTGTGGTGTGTTAAGTGTCTTAGTGTTGTGTAAGTGTTTTGGTGTGTTGTACAGTGTCTTACAGTGTTGTGTAACGGTGTTGTGGTGTGTTGTGCAGTGTCTTACAGTGTTGTGTAACGGTGTTGTGGTGTGTTGTGCAGGAGAGCCTCCGGTGGGGTTCCGGGACATATTGCTGCGGGAGGGTCCAGAGGGGTTTGCTCGGGCGGTCCGCCGTCACGAGGGCCTTCTCCTCATGGACACCACGTTTCGGGATGCCCACCAGTCCCTGCTGGCCACGCGTGTTCGCACCCATGACCTGAAGCACATCGCCCCCTTCGTCGCACACAACTTCAGCAACCTCTTCAGTGTGGAGAACTGGGGGGGTGAGGAGTTGCTCCGTCTGCTCCATCTCCCCCTCTCTTCCCCTCTCACCCTCTCTGTCTGTCTCTTTTCTTTACCCTCACCCTCTCCTTCCCTTCCTGTCTCCCAGTCTCTCCTTCCCTCCCTCTTTCCTTCTCTCTGTGCCTCCATTCTTCCTTCTCTCCTCTCTCCCTCCCTTTCTCCTTCTCTCATGCTCTATTCTGTCAGTAATTGAAGACCTTCTGCATTCTATCTGACCTTCATCTCTTTGTCGCTTTCTCTCTCTCTCCCTCCTTCTCTTTTTCTCCTGTGTGTGTGTATGTGTGTGTGTCTGTGTGTTCAGTCTGCTCAGGAATGATTCACTCTCTTAATTTGAAAGCCTCCTTTTAAAGGTTAAAGTAAAACTAAAGGTTTTTATTTAGCGACGGTAGAATGAACTGCCTGGTCAGCCTTAATTGAAAGAGGGCATTACTGTTTTGTGAACAGTATGTTTCATGTTTCTCTCTGCAAGCGAACCCATTCAAGCTTGTGCGTACATTTGTGTGTGTGCCTGGATATGTGTGCATTTGTGTGTGTATACATGCATGTTTGAGTGTTGTGTGTGCGTGTGCGCATGTTGCTGAGGCCTGTGTGTCTCTGCAGGTGCCACGTTCGACGTGGCGATGCGCTTCCTGTGCGAGTGCCCCTGGCGCAGGCTGCAGGAGCTGCGGGCGCTGCTGCCCAACGTGCCCTTCCAGATGCTGCTGCGGGGGGCCAACGCGGTGGGCTACACCAACTACCCCGACAACGCCGTCTTCAAGTCAGTACCCCTGAACCCACCACAGTCTCCGAACCGACGCCCCTCTAACATCACGAAACTTCCCATAATTCCCCCCACTCTTCCTCCCAGCCCTTTAACGTTGTCTGGCTTTGCGCCAGGTTCTGCGAGGTGGCCAGGGAGAACGGCATGGACATCTTCCGCGTCTTTGACTCCCTCAACTACCTACCCAACATGCTCCTGGGCATGGAGGCGGCGGGCGCGGCTGGGGGCGTGGTGGAGGCGGCCATCTCGTACACAGGCGACGTGTCCGACCCCATGCGGCAGAAGTATTCTTTGGAGTACTACCTGAATCTCGCTGAAGAGCTGGTGAAGGCCGGCACACACATCCTGGCCATTAAGGTGCGGCTGAGAAAGAATCAGACTGACCTTTCCTTTCTGAGATGTATTTGCGCTGTGGGGCAGTTTATTCTGGTGTTAGCGTTTGGGGAGAAAAAGCAGCTTAGGGCCCCTGTGCCTGTGAGGCTTTAAAGCAGGAGAAAGCCAGTTTTCAGACAGCTCTGTGATGATGGAATAGGATATGAAAAAGACATTATTGCTGGTGTGGTGTCTTATTAATGCTCTTACCTTGAGATACGTCTCTCTTAGGCATTCAGAACAGCTATATGATTGAATTATGGGTTGTCTGATTAACAAGTGAGCCAGGTAACTACGAAGGGGCAGTCGTTAATCCCCAAATTCCATTTCTGTGAACTATCTCTGAAGTGTCCCATTATTTTAGGTTTTCAATAAGGGTTCAGTTCAGAATAAATGTAGTTGTGACAAAGGCAGGACGTTTAACCTTGGTGAGCATGCTGGGAGCATGGTTTCCCTCAGAAAACCGAAGCAGTCTAGCGTTGCAGAGTGTCCACCAATTAACATATCTTTGCCTAGTTCACACGCCCTGGCTAGGAACATAGAGAACCGAAAGTGTGTTTGTCCTCGTGGTGAAATAATGTGACGCTGCGCAAAAGCTTGAGTTTAATCACTGACAGAAAACAATTGGCACCACGAGGTCCAATTCAGAGAGGGCAATTGGCAGCCGACTGGTACGGATTACTCAGCTAATGAATTGTTTGTTAATCAAGTCAAACAAGCGAAAACAGGCTGAGGCAAATGATTGGTTTCAAGGTAAGATTGTCATCTTCCAGTCTGAGCGCGTGCGAGACACCGTCGCCGACACTCAGAGACGGAAGCCTCCAGATAGGAGCCTTTGTGTGGCATCAGAATGCAGACAATGGCGGCTTTGTGCTTCAACCGGCCATTTCAAGCCCGCCTGAAAAACGGGCTTTGTGCTGCGCTTTAATGAACACTCTGTAAACAGCCGAGCTTCAAAGCGTAAAACTGGAGTTTAACAACAAAGGCAGGAGGCAGATGCGGTGGCTCAGGCAGAGAGAACACGGTGCCGTCTGACGGACAGGGGAGCCCGCGGAGGAGGTAGAAAGCGCAGGGAGGGGGATCAGAGGAGCGAGCGCGGGACGGGGACGGGGCAGACAGCATGCTGGGTGGCGGGAGGATGAATGTGCGCTCTCTCACTCTCTCTCTCTCTGCAGGACATGGCGGGGCTGCTGAAGCCGCAGGCCAGCCAGCAGCTGATCAGCGCGCTGAGGGACCGCTTCCCCGACGTGCCCATCCACGTGCACACCCACGACACGGCCGGCGCCGGCGTGGCGGCCATGCTGGCGTGCGCCGAGGCGGGCGCCGACGTGGTGGACGTGGCCGTGGACTCCATGGCGGGCATGACGTCCCAGCCCAGCATGGGCGCCATCGTTGCGTGCACCAAGGGCACCAAGCACAACACGGGTAGGCCTGGGCGCCGAGCCCCCTCCCCTTCCTGTCCCCTTCCCCTCCGCTTCCTGTCCCCTTCCCCTCCGCTTCCTGTCCCCTTCCCCTCCGCTTCCTGTTCCCTTCCCCTCCCCTTCCTGTCTCCTTCCCCTCCTCTGCCTGTCCCCTTCCCTCCTCTGGTGTATATTATGTGCATGCATGCGTACATATGTGTTTGTGTGTCTGTGTGTTTATGTGTATGTCTGTCTGTGTGTGTGCACATGTGTGTCTGTCTGTGCATGTCTGTGCTTCTGTGTGTGCACACGTGTGTCTCTGTCTGTGCATGTCTGTGCTTCTGTGTGTGTGTGTGTCTGTGTGTGTGTGAGAGCTCCTGGGTGGTGCTGCGCTGGCGGTCCTTCCTCACTGCTGCCTTCGCTGCTCTCTCATTACCACCCTGACCTCCCGAGGGCCAGTCGGGTATTTCTCATTCCAGACACGCACATGCACTGACACACACACACACACACTCCCACCACAATAACCCTGATCATCTCTGCTTCTGTCAGATATTAAACACTTTCTGGTGGGGTTAATCAAGAACAGCCACAATGAAGGCCTCCAGAACAACCTCCGAACGAGCAGGGGAAGATGAGATGCAGGGCGAGAGATGAACACGTGGCTTAGGACAGGAAGAAGATGGATGCTGGGATGGAGGGAAAGGGAAAGACAGACAGAAAGTCAGATGGACAGACTGACTGATGAAAAGAAGCCATGCATTATTGTTAGTACTATGAATGCAATTCTAACATTACTTAATTTCCCCCAAATTCTAATCCTATTTTTGTTACCGCACACTGATTGTCACCTGTTCTAGATCATTAAGCTTCAGCAGTCAGTTCAGTAAAGTATGTCATGCCAATAAAGCATTTTGAATTGAATTCTGAGAGGTAGAGAGACGTAGAGAGAGAGAAACTGAAGGAGACAGAGAGAGGGGAGCCGGGATATTGGGGTCAGGAAAGGCGCCTCCTGTTTTCGTACCCCCTGGTGTTGACTGTTCTTCACTGTTAAGTCGGAAAATCTCTGCAGCCCCCCCCATCCCCACCCCCCACCCCAGAGCTCTGTGTGGGCAGCAGAGTGTGGTTACAAATCACTGCGACCACCAAGTGCCAAATGCAGTCTGGGGAATTGCAGCTCCATGTGCCTGCGGCCTTCATATTGAATGCGCTGTTCTGCGGTTCTCTTCAGTTTGGATTACGGTTAAGCGACTGGTTCCTTTCAAATTCGCTCTTCGTTTTTGTAAGCTGGGAACTTTGGCTCACCTCTTAAGGGAGCAGTTCGTCCGTGAAATCGGCCTCCGTGACCATTTAAGTGAAGATGGATCACAGGCCTGCTCTTCAGAGGGTGTTTCCGTTCCACCGCACAGGAAGAACACGAGAACATGCGGCCTTTCTTACACGTGATGTGCGTGTTTGTGCGCGCGTGTGTCTGTGTGTATGCGCGTTTCTGTCTGTGTCCATCTGTGTGTGTCTGTGTCTGTGTAATTTCATTTCCTTTCTGTGCATCAGCACAAGTTAAACATTCTCCCTCTATTCAAGCAAACATTTAAATTACACTGTCGCATCAGCAGAATTTGGCTCACATTTCAAACATACTCTTCCACTTTCATCCTGATATTCTATTTACTGAACAGATTTTCAGCATGAGTGACCCTAACATAGACAGTTTTGTCTGTCCCATTGTTGAAAGTAAAAGTTTTAGCTGTCTGCTTATGAATATTTGAGGGGAACCAGCCCGACGTCTCTGCTGTACTGAGAACAGCCAGAGGTAATACGGGACTGAGGGGAGGCAGAGCCAGCTGTCCCCTGTTAGCTGTGCATCCCACATCCTGGGGGGGGAGAAGGCAGGCTTTCCATGATTTCTTTATGTGCCTTTTTTATGTGTGTGTGTGTGTGTGCGTGCGTGCGTGCGTGCATGCGCATATGTTCATCATTGCTGAAACCTCTCAGATCACATCTTGGCTGTGTGTCTGCATATGTTCATCATTGCTGAAACCTCTCAGATCACATCTTGGCTGTGTGTGTTTGTGTGGGAGTTGCTGCTGAATCTGATGTGTGTGTGTGTGTGTGTGTGTGTGTGTGCGCGTGCGCGCCTGTGTGTGTAGAGATGTACCCAGCTTTGGAGGTTGTGTATTTATGTGTTCCTGGATGTGTTCTGCTCCAAGCACGCCACCACCCCCCAACCCCCCAGCCCCATCTTATCATTCTCAGTGGTGCTCTGAATTTTCGGCGGGGCGGCGTGCTGTTGCTGAGGTAATTGAATTGTCTGGAAGCTGCTGGTTTATCCAGGGAGGCAGACCCAGTGTCAGTGATGTCTCTGCAGTGTGAAGGCATGGCCTCCTAGTTATCCATTTACTGTACCAGAGCAGCGAGACAGCGCTGCCTCCGGTCGCTTCCTGGGTTATTTCATTTGTTCATTTGTTTGCACCTTTTCTCCTCTGCATACCCAAATCTGTATCCATATAAATCCCTGTATGAATGTTTCCATTGCCCTCCCCCCATGATAGAGACCTGTTTAAGGGTCAGGTGGTTTTGTGAGTGTGTGTGTGTGTGTGTGTGTGTGTGTGTGTGTGTGTGTGTGTGTGTGTGTGTGTGTGTGTGTGTGTGAAAGTCAACTTTGGTTTCGCCGTCTGGTGTGTAAGGCGAGATTGATTGTAATTGGAGCAACAGGCAATTAGAGGTGTCGGGGGGGTAAAATCATACCTAATTACTTTGTGGAGAACAAACGAGTTGTGAGTCGATTGATTGATTTAGTCTTATTGGAAGCTGTTCTGTGCTGCGGTGGCAGGAGCCAGAGTGATGTGGTCAGAGTTATTCTCTCTCTCACATCCCATCCTTAGCCTCTCCCACAGCTGCTACACAGAATTAGTCTAAAGTGAGCTTCGCGCTGACGCAAAGGCATTTGTGCGCGTACAGAGAGTCGATGCGTGGATGGAGGAATCTCACGCCTGCAGATCATTCAGGATTAGACTGAACAGTGACAGATTTGGTCTCGATTGCTGCCTGATGATGTGGCATGAGCTCTTTTTCTCCTTGTTACTCTGTGTTTTTATGAATCGTTCAATGTTTCGGAAGATGCCGCTGATGCATGAAAGTCAGCAGGAAGGATGTGAAAATATTATATTATAGTGGATTTATTCATAAAGTGATTTTTCAAAGCTGTTCACAAGTTGGGGGGCACACCTCTGCCGCCCCCAGTGCGCAGCCCCCACCTCGTTGATGCACGGCAGTCGATTTGCACCAGAACTCTCACCACACATCAGCTACACAGAGGTGTTAACACAAGCTTCCAGTACGTTTGTAACGCTGAGCCACCCTGCCCCCTCAGGCATCTCGCTGGAGAAGGTGTTTGACTACAGCGAGTACTGGGAGGTGACCCGAGGCCTCTACGCCCCCTTCGACTGCACGGCCACCATGAAGTCGGGCAACGCCGACGTGTATGAGAACGAGATCCCCGGGGGCCAGTACACCAACCTGCACTTCCAGGCCCACAGCATGGGGCTGGGGAACAAGTTTAAGGAGGTGAAGAAGGCCTACACTGAGGCCAACAAGCTGCTGGGTGACCTCATCAAGGTTAGACCGAAAATACGCACACACGTACATGCATACATACAGTCTCACACACGTGCACAGACGGCACAGGACATGTGCAGTCATATTCTGCAACATGCACTGGCACACGCATTGACACATATTTGCGCAAGCTCGTACATGCATACACACACACAGACTCAGGCTCACACACACATCTTGAGACACACATCGACTCAGGCACACACAGAGACCCGCAGACACACGCACACAGACACACACATTTACTCTGGCTCACGCGCACACACACACGGACACAGCTGGAGAGGCCTTTAGAAGCCCCCTCCCAGGGCCTCATGTTGAACTAAATCATCTGCTCACAGGCTGTGAATCATTATATCTGTGGGTCTCTGTGCTGTCCCCTTCCCAAATGCCCCCTCGCTGGCTGAGGATGAGCTGTTCTCTCGTCATACTGAATGAATCCCTCCTTCCGTCTCCAGAACCCAGCCTCCCTCGCAGCCCTCTGTGTCCCTCAGCCATCTGTGTCACTTCTCCCAGAATCTTAAATGAAACTGAAGTCGCTGCCTGAGCTTAAAGCAGCACAGAGGCCCTTATTCCGGATTATAACGGAAAGCCATTCCCACACATTTAAAAAGGCTCCTACTTTGACTTGTCTGTCCGTGGGTGTCGGGTAGGAAATGGCTGTAGTTGCTGGGTGCTGTCTGTCTTAGCCAAATGGAAATGTCAAGGCTTTTGAAGATTGTCTGGATGACTTTGGGTGACCATATGCCTCTTCCTCTGGGAGGCATATGACACAAGCCTGGATCCCGGGCCTACATGGCACTCAATACTGACAGGCTCTTTCTCATTTTGCTCTGAGGAGGCGGTGCTCGGTGAGCTGTACGGTTAGGTTGCCATCTGGTTACATCAGTGGTTTCATTAATGCTTTAGTTCTTTTCTGTAGTTGTAAGCATGAAAGATGCGCTGCAGTGCAGGGCTTTGCCGGGTCAGGCATCAATCCCAAAACACGCACCTCTGTGAGGGCGAGCCGAGGATCAGCTGTAGTTATGGGGCCTGGGTCACCCCCAGCAGTTAGGTTTCAGCTCTGTTTCCGACAACAGAAAGGCAGCAGACCCGAAAAAGCCAGACGAGGGGAAAATTGCCGTGCCCAGAGACGGGTACTTCAGGGTAGGAGCACTGCAAGATATTTAAAAAGAGGCCGTGTAATAGCGTGTCATTTCAAGCCTGGTTGAGAAGGGGTCAAGTTCCGTCTTAAACGGATGATCCCGCTCCCGCCGCCTCTGATCGGTGGTCACAGGAGCGCTGCGCTTTAAGTGTGTGCTCACAGCGGCGGCGTCTGAAGGCGCTCGGTCTCGCCTCTCTGCCTCTCCTCCGCGCCTGGCTGAACGAAATGATCGATGATAATTTGCCACTTGTGCGCTCTTCCTGTGTGTCCTTCATGGATAATATCGTCAGCACTGGAGGCGCAGTCACTCAGTCTGCGTTAAGCGGCGGACGTGCTTAAATTGCCTTCATTACTCGCTCCCTCCCTTCTCTCCGTCTGTATTGTTTTCTCATCTCTGCCCTCCCCTCTCCTCCGTGGGCTCTCTCTCTCTCTCTCTCTCTCTCTCTCTGTCCGACTCTCCAGCACATTCCTCAGTTAAATTCAGATCCTTGCAGATGGGAGATGCCTTAGATGAGCAGGACTGACTCTCTCTCTCTCTCTCTCTCTCCACCCCTTCCCCAGGTGACCCCCTCGTCTAAGATTGTGGGCGACCTGGCGCAGTTCATGGTGCAGAACTCTCTGACGAGGGCGGAGGTGGAGGAGCGGGCGGACGAGCTGTCCTTCCCTCTGTCTGTGGTGGAGTTCCTGCAGGGCCACATCGGCATCCCCCATGGCGGCTTCCCAGAGCCCTTCAGGTCAAAGGTAACAACAACCCCGCCTCCTTCCCAGAACCCGTCAGGTCAAAGGTAACGCTACCCCTGGCCTACTTCTCAGAACCCTTCAGGTCAAAGGTCACGTTAACCCCGACCCTACCACCCAGAAATGCTTCATGTCAAAGATGGCTCTAACCCAGTCTACTCCCCAGAAGCCGTAAGGTCAAAGCTAACACTAATCCCCCCCCCACCCACTCCCCAGAATCTTTAATGTAAAAAGTGTCACTAACCTAGTCTACTCCCCAGAACCCTTGCGGTGAATTCTAACACTAATCCCACCCGCTCCTCCGAACCCTTCTGTTCAAAAATCCCTTGGCTGTTCACCCTCTTTTCTTGGCCTGTAGGTTTAAGTGAGTACAATGCCGTCTTGGCTTCTGTAAATCCAAATGCAGCACATGCATTATATACTGCGACATCTAAAAGCACTTTCCGCGCACACTCTAATGAGCTGGAGTGTTTTCCCTCACTTTTTCCTTCCCTAAAAGCTTGCAAAAGGCATCAAGTTTAATGAACAGTGGCTTAAAATGTCATCATTAAACAGCATCCACTGTAACTAATGGCTCTCCAATTGTTTTATACCCTCAAGAAGTGTCACAAATATTTTTTTTTGGGGTAATCCTTTGAGCACTGAAGCCCGGTTAACATATTTTATGTGTGATTTAAGTCCATTAGTTTGGTGAGAAGAAAAGGCTGGTGGCCCAGTTTTTGACCCAGAGAGGCACTAGGCCGCAGGAGTTAAATGAGTGGAGCAGGCTTGGAGGGCTGAGTGTCAGCATCGAGCCCCTAATGAACAGCGGCTGGCTCTCAGTGCATTCCAGGGGAAAGGAGACCCGATAATCAGAGCCTTTTAAAAGCGCGCTTCTCCATACCCCTCCTGCTGCCAAAAATCTTCCTGCCTTGTCAGTGGTGGCTTGAATCAGAGTGGGCATCCACCCTTTTACTAACCACAAGCTGACAGCAGCGCAGCCTCCACTGTTGTCTTCCTTATTTGATTGTCACTTTCTGGGGTACTGGATTTTTATGGTAAAATGACAAGACTGAAATGGGAAGGGCTCTCGATACCTCATCTGAGTGGGTTGAAATTGAAACTGCTCTAATGGTTGTGGCTTTGAATTATAACTGCTCTAACTGTTGTGAGGGTTGACAGGTAAGTTTTAAGGGGGGGGGTTGAGAACAAGCTGTGAAAGCGATTCGGTACCGTTTTGAGGCTATTTGTGTATGCGGTATCGCCGTGTCTCTTCAAATGGGTGGGGGCATTCGGAGAGTACAGACTCTGCCTCCAGATCACAGCTGGCCCTGTTCGTTCGGCTTTTGGTAGAACCCTGCCAGTAATCATGCCTGTTCATAATGTAGCTGTGAGCAAATGAAAGAAGATGTGTCAGTTTGGCCGTGATCTCTGGGCTCTGAGGCTCAGAATCCATCAGGGCTGTTCTGGGAGCAGGCTGCAGCTCCTGCGCTGTGAGGACGCTGAGGCGGAGCGCGGCCTCTCCCGCGTGAGGCGCACACGAAGCCTGACGCTCACTCAGGTGCACGCGGCACCTCAAAACTCAATTTCCATGAGAGGAAAAGTCTCCATTTACATTTACATTTATTCATTTGGCAGAGGCTTTTATCCAAAGCGACATACAAAAGTGCAAATAGTGGGCAAACAACAGGCACAAGAGCAAGATGTGTACAGGTCTGTAGCGAAGGGCGAGAGCAGTTACCCCACCCGGCCTCGAACCCGGGTCTACGGGGTACCAAACATGCGACTTTGACCGCGACGCCAAAGAGCCAGGCTCGTTGGTATGGCAGTCAGAGCGCATACTCAACCGTTGTGACGGCACTCCGTCACACTGCCCTCCCCTTCGGGAAGCACACCCATGCGCTTCACGCACCAAGGCGTCCCTCACGCATTCCCCCGTCTCAAGGTCATACAGTGCAGATAGTGCTGAAGCTGAGCGCAAGGTCAGTGTCGCGAGCCAACTAATCTGAACTAGGATTGCATATCAAATACAATTACAGGAACAATAAAGAACCGCTATACTACCTAGGTAAGAGAGCTACAAGTACAAGACAGGAGTCAGATTTACAAGGTCAAAGTTACAAGGTCAAAATGGCAGAGGTATCAGTCAAATACTCTCCAAAGGGGAGTATTTGAATTTTATTCTTTCATCGTAACACTTTAGGAAAAAAAAAGTCCTGGTGCATTCTTTTCAGGGTAGGTTTAAGAAACGTATTAAAATATTCTGGTCATGCCCAGACAATCAAACATTTGAAGGATTCTACCCCTAACCTCCCTGAAACCTGTGGGTTTGCCTGTAAACACAGGCTCGTCTCTTGTCTTCTTTACTTTTCTCTCTGCGGTTTCCTCTGCTGCTGTTGCTTCTGGCCAGGGAGATATTTGAGGCTTTGTTCTGTTTGTCTGAGAGTTGTGTCGAAGTATTGGTTTGCCTCAGTTGCCGTGCCAACAGTAAGTAATCAGCAGCTTCGTTCTGTTGGATCAATTGTTTCCCCTGATGCCTTTGTGTCTGAAAGCCCTGGAAGCCGAATCATTGTTCGTGTTTTATATTGTGGTGGATTTGTTTGGGTTTTTTTCCTCTTCAGTATGAACCTATGGTAACACTGTATGCTTTTATAGATTCCTTTGCCCTGAATAAGGGCTTTTTAAAGCATAAATGCTTTGGTTTCTGGGTGCAGCATGGGCTTTCAGCTGTTTCTCTCATCTGTTGATTAAGTAACCTTCAGTGTCAGGATGAGACGTCTATATATATATATATATATATATATATATATATATATATATATATTATATATATATATATATGTATAGTTTGTTTTTTGCTCAAGCCTCACGTCAAGCCTGTTGCTTTTTTTTGACATTTTATAAACAGCTGAATTTGATACAGTAAGTGAGATAATGATACTCTGATTAGGGTAATTATATCAGTAGTAATCCCCATCTATTCGACTCTCCACATCCATGTTTTCCCTTCCTTTTCGGTCACTAAGCTCAGCCTGTTCTCCAGATGTATTCATTTCTGTTCACCTGGCTTTACTGGCCCAGCAGGTAGGCTGTATTGACCTGGCAGGTAAACTGGTGTACAGGTATGTTACCAATGCCTCTGCCTCTGCTGGAAAAAAGTCTTTGCTAACCACAGATCATAAATCAAGTATTTTATTTTATTTCTCTCTTCACTCATTGTCCCAAGAGCACCATATTGTGCTGCCAGCGCCACATGTTCCCTCTCCTCCCCCAAGAGAGAGGACAGCCTCTTGTTCTCTGAGAGCTTCTCAGATTCAGGGCAGGTTTCCCTTGTTTTGGGGAAGCACGCTGTCCTCGTCTCCCTGTTCTTTGCAAATGCCCTCCCTTTGAGGGTACACTCCAGGCTGTGCCAAGTCTCACACAATATGACAACTGAATTGATATCAAGCTCCATTTTGTCTTTGGTGCCAATTACACCATTTAATAGTCATACATTTCATTATCGAGTAATGAAAACACAAGATAATGTGACAATGAGTATAGTTGGGCTTTTATGACAGTTTTTTGTATTTCAGTCTTTTATGGATGGCAGTTCATGATGAAGTGTCCGCAGTGAGTCCTCATCCTTGTTGGGATGGTAAAACGGTCAGGCTGAATGTCCCTTTGTCCTGCCGTCTGTCCCAGGTGCTGAAGAACCTGCCCCGAGTGGAGGGCCGCCCGGGAGCCTCGCTGCCCCCCATGGACTTCCAAGCCCTGGAGAAGCAGCTGCGACAGACGCACGGTGATGACATCACCCCCGAGGACGTGATGTCAGCGGCGATGTACCCCAAGGTCTTCCAGGAGTTCAAGGAGTTCACCAACACCTTCGGCCCCGTGGACTGCCTCAACACGCGCCTCTTCCTGGACGGGCCCAAGATCGCAGAGGAGTTTGAGGTGATCCGCTCTGGAAGCGCCCCTTTCTTGCACAGTCACCATCCGCAGGCTGTGTAAAGCCGTAAATCTTTTCAATTAGGAATGTTACATAATATTATGTATATATTATGTAATCTCTCTGTTCCTCCCTGTGTTCTGCCTTCCCTCTCCCTTCTCCCCTCTTATTCTTTCTGCGTCTCCCACCTAATCTTCCACTTTCAGGTTGAGCTGGAGCGAGGGAAGATCCTCCACATCAAAGCCCTGGCTCTGGGGGACCTGAACAAGGCAGGTCAGAGAGAGGTCTTCTTTGAGCTCAACGGTCAGCTGCGATCTGTCCTGGTCAAGGACACTGTGGCCATGAAGGTAAGAAGGCTCCGCTGCCACTGGGAGAATTGTGCCTTAGGAACCTCAGAGATTAACTTCTGGTAAAGAGTTGCATGAGCTGGGGTACTGTTTGCCCCATTTTTAAATTTTAAATTAAAATGGTAATTAGAGTTGTGTGAAATAGAGGGGGGTTGTAGGAGGGAAGTTGCCTTAGTGTTTTAGCTTTGAGGTGACATGATTCAGGTATAATATGAAGACGGGTGAGAACGCGCAATCTGTTTGGACATGATTCTGGAATGTGCCAACCCGAGAGGCGCTGTCGCAGGTTCCTCGCCGCTGCTCTGACACGCCCTCTGTCACCCCCCTGCAGGAGATGCACTTCCACCCCAAGGCGCTGAAGGACGTGCGTGGCCAGGTGGGGGCGCCCATGCCGGGGAAGGTGGTGGAGGTGAAGGTGAAGGAGGGCCAGCGGGTGGAGAAGGGCCAGCCCCTCTGCGTCCTGAGCGCTATGAAGATGGAGACCGTCGTCAACTCGCCCCTCTCGGGCACCGTCGCCAAGATCTACGTCACCGCGGACTCCAGCCTGGAGGGCGATGACCTCATCCTGGAGATCAGCGAGTAGGGGGCCGGGGGCCCTCGCCCGGCGGGGCGACCTCACCCTCCGCAGAGTGTTGGATCAGACGGAGAGAGCTCCCGGCATCCTCAAACAGGTGCCACCTCAGAGAGAGGAAGGGATGGAGAGATTTATTTTTCAAGCGAATTACCTTTTCTTTTGTGATTAATTAACTAATGAGTGTGTAATTAGCTGGGCTGCTGGGGATATGCACAGGAAGTGCTTTAATAATGGCCGGTGTTAGCGCTTAGCGCTCTCCGTGGCTTGGGTATTCTGTGTTCATTTGGCCGTGGTAAAACAGGTGTCGTTTGGCTGGCGCGAGAGCCAGCTTTGTGTCTTTGTTCTTGTTTGGGTTGCAGACGCCACAGCTGTGAGTTTTGTCTGTTTTTTGTTTGTTTGTTTTTTTTTTAGCGTATCTTGCACTTGTGCTCATGTGATGTCTGGCACTGTTCAAACTTAGACATAACAATCACGTTTAACAGTCACTTTAAATGACCAATATTAATTGATTAATATTAATTAATATTAATGTCAACTTGCACCTGAAATCATAGAGGGAAAAGATGGCTGTGAGCGTAGGCGTCACACCATCAATAAAAAATAAAGCAATAAATTTACTGATATATATTTTACAATGTAATATAATGTATTCTAAACTTCCTTGAATGTTCCATATATAATGCCATTAAGTGCTGAAATATGTCACTGTGGTGGCATCTGAAAGGCTGTCTGGCAGTCAGATCCGCGACAGAGTAAAAAAGATGAGCACAATTATCATCCTCTGCTCTCTCCATCCCTTATTCCTCTCCTCCCTCATCTCCCCTCTCAGAGGATAGTCGGTTTAAAAATTTAGCCTCCTGCACCCTCCAGGTACACATGCACACACACACATGCACACGCTCTCACTGAAGCATAAATTTACTTGTCTTGTCCAACTTAATTTTATTAAGGTATTCACAAGATCGACAACCCCCCAAATCAATATTCCCACTTCGTCTTCCTGCTTAATTGCCTGTTGTGCTTTCTGCTTTTTCCTTATTGAATTGATGCCAGACGTATTTGGAACAGCCACCTGCCAGCAAACCAATAAGCACTAATGTGAACCTGTTCAATGAAACACTTAAATGTGAGTAGAATTTATCTGAGAAAAAGTGGTTAATATATTCCATTCCTGTCCAAGTTCAGCAAACTCAACTGTGGTGAGCAACTAGACTGTGCGTGACTGTGTGACTGTGCGTGTGTGTGCGAGTGTGCGAGCGGGTGTGTGGGGTGGTGCTGGGGTTGTCATAGCATGGGTTCAGTTTTACATTAAATGGACTTAGTACCTCTGGTTTCATACTGCGGTGTGCGTTCGAGCCTCAGTTGTTTGCTGGTGATTTATGTTGTTGTTTTAACACCCTTAATGTGTATGTTGATGTGCGTAATTACATATGCCACTTAGACACAGTGTTAAGTGTAGCTGTTATAACAATTCTGTTCAGGGCTACTCAAGCGTAAAGGGGAACCATATTTTTCTTTTTGTTGAAGACAGATATCAGAGCTGTGTGTGTACTTGTGGGTGAAACAGAGTATATCTACTTTTCTAAAGCCTATGGGAAAGGCACAGGAAGTTTACTGTGAGAGCCAGATTGTACTGAACATTCTACATGTACCTCCAGGGTTCTAGAATGTTGAGGGGATAACTGTTCCATTTGTTAACCCCAAAGTTTTAGACGGTAGGTGAATTTTTGAAGACACAAAATCTGCTGTTTAGAAAATGTATTCTTTTTTTCAAAATGTTCGCCCTATGATCACTAAGCATGCTTTGCGCACAGTCAATCAGAACTCGAGTTGCACAACAGATGTTCACAATTGGCTCAGAGACCATGCGAATTCACAATAGACAGGGAACAGCAGTAGTGTTTTGTGATATTAGAAAGTTAAACACTAATGTTATGTATCCAGTACGGGGGACAAAGAAGAGGCCCTCTATAGAATAGATTACTCTGTTTAATACAAGTGAGCTCTTAGTTTTTGTAAACGTCATAGGGTCCAGTCCCTTTCCAGAGATCTTGAAAGGAACACATTTAGTGTTTTTTGCAGAATTCAAGGTAAAGCTGGTTTGTAGCAGTGTAAATCTAGTAGTCCATTCTAATATGTTTGGTGTAATGGGACACAGAGACCAGAATTAACAATGCAATCATGATTAATGCAGTGCAAAAGTGAGCATTGAGCAAATACCATTATGTGAAAGGCCACCCAGGTCTCTCAGTTCCAGTCGTGTGGGTACAGATGTGGGAATGGTACAGGGGGGAAAATCTAAATGTTTGCATTAAGCTTTGGGACCATGTCAGATGGGACTGTAGGAGTTAGGTGGACATTTATTAGAAATGATTATTAACTGGATAATAGCACTTTTGTGGTGTAACTTTCTATTGCATTTTTTTCTGTGAAATTTCAGATCATTACCATCGTTTTTTAATAGGAGTTTTGAGGTTATGCAAAAACTATACAGAATCAGCTTTCAATCATCATGTTCTGTTGGTATGCAAAAACAAAGTATTGAAAAATAAAATGATTAATCAACAGCTGTCTGTTTTTGTATTTAATACATATGGTGTTGGTGTTTGAAAGACCTACATCCCATACCTGTGTGTGAAGCTCTTCTGGCATTAGCCTGAAGTCCACTTTATGAATGTTAAAGGGGACTTTTGAGAGTTGAAATGGGAGTAGTGGATGGGAGGGGAGAGGGGAGAGTTAAAAAGGTGATCAAAATGATTTCAGTCTTTTTGAGGGATGATTTAAACTTGAAAGGAGCAGCATCCCAGATTGGTCAGAGCACCGTTTAGCCCTGCGAGAGTCTGCTCTGATGAAGCCAGCCTGTGAATCACCAATGCTGTCAGTTGGGGGCTGTCACTTAATCAGGTGTGTGTGTGTGTCTCTGTATGTCTGTTTATGTGTGTGCGTGCAAGTGTGACGGTGTGAGCGTGTTTGTGTGCACATGCACGCATACCTGTGTGTGTGTGTGTGTGTGTGTGTGTGTGTGTGTGAGTGAGAGAGCGTAGGTGTGTGTGTGTGTGTGTGTGTGTGAGTGAGTGAGAGAGCGTAAGTGAGTGTGTGTGTGCGTGCAAGTGTGACGGTGTGAGCGTGTTTGTGTGCACATGCGCGCATGCCTGTGTGTGCGCGCATCTGTGTGTGAGTGAGAGAGCGTAAGTGAGTGTGTGTGTGTGCGTGTGTGTGTGTCTGTCTCTCTATGCCTATGAATGTGTGTGTGTGCGCACGCCTGACAGTGTGAGGGAGGATGGATGGGTCTGTGTTCGGCGTGGTTTTCATTAGGCACAGATACAGAGAGGTCTAACCTTGAAGTAGCTGTAATATTTGCCCTCCTTTGTTCTTTCTGATTCACTTGCTCAGGTAAGTGGAATAGTCTCTGCTGATGTATTCAGTGGTGGGTACGCGCTGTTCTCTGCTCCTAAACATTCCTCTCTTACATTACTGCTCAGCCTGGCCAACACGGCTCCCCCATAATCCACAGCACACACTCTCACCGCCCCCAAAGACCTCTGTTCATTTTAGTGTTGACTTACACCTGGCAGGGAGGGGGGAGGGTATTGGTGCGGGGATGTCTGTGAATCCACAGTTTGGCAAGGTGTGTGTAGGGGGGTTGGGAGAAGTGGGTGTGAGGAGAGTGAATTTCTCTTTTAAAACATTCCCTCCCCCCCTTTGTTGCACATGATAAATGAGATTTGAAAATGCTGTCATGTGACCATTAGCCAAGCAGAGAAGAAATTCAGCAGTTTGAGAGCGCCATTAACGCAGGTATATTTAACCCCGTCCTGGGCAGAGGGGGATACGGCACACAGTTACTGCGATGCTGATGATTCCCTCGACAGGGGAGGCCCAATCCGGCACATTACATGTGCGCGTCACGCCCTGATACTTTCTCACGGAGATAAACGGAAATTGAGCATAGCGATAGCGATAGCATCTCCACCTTTTGAGAAGCGGGAGATTACCAGGTGTTGGAGCGAGTGTGTGTGACACAGCTCTGGTAAGGAGCACCTGAGGTGTCTACCCACCCAAGCAGGGATAAGTGACACCCCCATCCCTTGGTGTGACTCGGTTCTCTCAGTTCCGCCTGTGCGTGCACCCCTGCTGCCCGCCCGTCACTCTTTGTTCATGTCACACTCGGATCTCTGTGCAAGCGGATGCAGGTGTGTGTGGGAGCTGACACTGAGAGTGTGGCCTGTTCTCGCCCTGGGCAGGGAGTCGGGCTGTACCGCCCGAGGCTGGGCCTGGTACCGGCGTGTCTGCGACAACACCTGCCAGTCCAGTACTGTCCCCCCCATCACACCCTGGGGGGACCAACTCGGGGAGTAGGTCCACAGGAAAACACAATGCTGTGGTGGTGCAAAAACTGATGGAGGTGTCCAGTTATATGGTGCTCTTCTGTTTCTGTGTATGCATTGTCTTTTTGTTTAAAAATTGAGGGAAGGGTTTTTCTCTCCCTCTCTCCCCCACCTCTCTCTCCCCCTCTCTCTTCCCTCTCTCTTCACAGCTTTGAGGCCTGCTATGCTCTGGGCCCTAAACTCAGAGATAAGGTGTGGTTTTGGTGCTGTTTCACTCTTAAAGGCAAAACCCGTTTCCCTGAGAGATGAACCTCCTTGGAACACCTCCAGCCACCTGGATTTCATCGATGTTACCCGGGTAACCAATGCATTAATCGATGATGAATTGTTGCTTTGTCATAAATCGCGCTCGTTTCGTCCCCTAGATGCTGCATGCTCAAATTTACAAGCTGCTTTGCTGTTTTTCTGCGAGGAACAAATTAATTGTCCGATAAAAGGGCTCTGGTGGTGCTGTGTGTGGCGTCCGCCGAGTGTGGCCGCGGCCAGCCCCGCTCGGTCTGGGGGAGGCGTGTGCTGGCCGCGTCCATGCAGTGCAGTGTGTCAAGAGTTCCACACGAGCCCCTCGGTCACAGCAACGCTCCGGCTCAGGCGCAGAACAGCTCTTCTGCGTCTCTGGGGGTGACCGATCAATGCCAGCCTTTCTGATGTCAGGTGAATTCATTTTTTAAAAAGAAGGCATACAAACTTGCATACACAGCATGCACAAGTTAAATCGATCCTCCTTCTGCACGCATGCAAGTGTACACATACACACACACACACACACACTGCTCCTTCCCTCCGGGATAGCCTTTCTAACTAATTACTTTAGTCATTTCTGCTCTGTTGCCTTCGCTAATGTAGACACACACACACACACACACATACAGTTGCAATTTAGTATAAAAACGTGCTCAGGTGTGTTGTACAGTCACTATTTTCTTGTGATTTCCAGTGGTGAAGGAAATTCCTCACAGAATGAAACTGACAGCCCAGCAATCCAAGTGATATTTCATCTGAATACTTATCTGCAGATACTACTCCTTGGTTAGAAATTAAAGGTGGTGTGCGTGGGGGTGGTGGTGGTGGGGGGGTTTCTTGTTCTGCTAGTTTTTATTCAATATGTCCAAGCGTCTTGAACAATAGCATTTTTAATATGCTTTCGAACAGGTTCAGAGAGACTAATCATTTTAGAGAGACTGTCTTTTATCTTTCCATCTCAGAAATGAGATGGAGGGAGAACGCCTAGGGAGGAGGACTGGAATGAGAGAGTGCACAAGGCAGAAGGATGGTTTTGTTACCCCGTTTAGAGACTTTTACAGCATTCTGGCAACATTTTCACACAGCAGTCTCTCGATTTTTCTTGTGCAAACACCTTTGCATTTTATGTGTTTACCAGACCACAGCACTACAGTGAAGTGAAGGCAAATAAACTGAAAGCATGTTAAATTTCCCTTTAGATATCCTTAGGCCTTGGCCCCCCTGGTGATCTATGTTCACAGAAAGTGTTTTTTCGAGGGCAATGTTGGTGACTCATTGCACTGAAGAGCGGGTGCCGCTAAAAGCGCGTGTGTGGAGAGAGGTGGAATAAGCCGGTCTGTATCTCTGGTCCCCATAGTGGTGCTGACCTTATTACAGGCACGCGTCTGAGTCATAAGACTCTAATGGGAAACCTGGTAGGGAGAGCATCCCATAATTACATTAATAGCCTTCATCTGTGTGCCGCTTTAACAGCATCCTTAGCTTTGGCTGTTTATTCCCAGCCTCCTTTGCTTTGGATCAGTGGAACAGTAGGGATTTAATAAGCTGTCATTATCTGGGGTGAGCAAGTGTGTGTATGTGTATGTGTGTGTATGTGTGTGTGTATATGTGTGTGTCAGTATGTGTATGTGTCTCTCACTGTGTGTGTGTGAATGAATGAGATTGTGAGATGAACATTGTGTTCTAATGTGCATCCTTTTGAGAGGGGAGTGTGTACATTGATTGTCTCTGTGTTATTTATGGTCGCTGACTGATATATTTAAACAGAACATCACTCTAGCTCCTATTCTGAGCTCACGTCCAGCTTTCTGATATGGACATGGCTCCACCTGCTGACCACTAGAGGTACTGCAGCAGCTCAGCTTTTTTTAATTTGCATTCTGTCTCAGGGTTTTATTTCTTTGATCCACGTGCCGGCTGTTTTTTTTTCCCCCTCTCTAAATTTAATTTACTCTTCCACTGTGCTCACAGCTGCGACAACCACCTGGGAATGAGAAAGCTGCTGTGTTTCTGTTTTGATTTTGAGAACAGGCTGATCCTTCTTTGTCAGAAATGCTTATCCAGAATATTAGCATATAGAAGTGTTGAGTACTAGAGTACAGAACAAGAAATCAACAAACACCAGCTTGAAAGTGCAGTTTACATTGTTCACAAACACAAATACGTGTCACAATTCCCAAAACGATCCGGCTGTCACGCTGCAGACAGCTCAGGGACACTCAGATTTGAAAAGGGATGCTTTAGGCGGTGTATTCTGAGTGTCTGAGACAGATGCATGTCAGAGGGGGGCAGGTGCAGGCTGAAGGGGTCAGTGTTCGGAAAGCTGGGACTCTGATATGATTGGGCAGCTCAGACGGCCGACCTTTGAAGAGCTCACGCTGCCGTTGGAAACGATCGGACACGTCAGGCGGGTTTGTCGCAATCGTTCCAGTTCTGCAGCGTGACGTCGCCTGGGGGGGTTATTCTTGGCACAACCCATCCGAGAGGGCTGGTGTTGCATCAGATTCAGTTCCTCTTGTCAGGTTCGGTTCCCTTCAGTTTTCAAGCACACCTGTGTACCTTTGTATACACTCTCCAATTGTCATTCTCTTTGCTGTCCCTAAAGGGGTCCGTTAATCCAAACCGTAGAGTATGGAACAAATGAGTTGTTACAGGGTTGAATGGCCTGTTCTCGTTATTAAACTTATTGTATATTCTGACCCCAATCCAAACACCAACCCTAAATCCTAACCTCAACTCTAGTGGGATACAGTCCTGATAGGGGGATCCCAATGTAATGTGACACCAGTTTGTTAATGATGCTAACAGATGTTTGGTGGTGTGGTGTAGGGAACCAAGGTTCAGCTAGAGCATGGTGTCCACATCCCCTTTTTGCCTGGGGGGTATTCAGCGTCAGAATGGCAGCTGCTTGCTGTCAAATGAGCTGTTCTGGCTGGATGCCAATGCAATAAAGAGGCTGCAAAAATAAGAGTGTGCACTCTCAAAGTTATGCAAAATAAGTGTCACACCAATACTAACTCTCTCTCTCTCTCTCTCTCTCTGTGTCTGTCTGTCTGTCTGTCTTATCTCGAGAATGTGTGACAGTGAGAGGAGAAAGCTGGCTCTTCTAGGCCAATTCTTGTCACCATTTCTGCCTCAGAGGTCAGTTCTGTGCAGTATTGATGGAGGAGGATATTAACTGTATTTTACATTATTTCCTAAGCAAATGCCTTTATATGAGGCAACTTCAAAAGCTTCATTTATCTTCATCCATTTACAGAGCTGGATATTTATTTAAAAAACATAAAAAGAAATCAGGTCAAAGGACCTGACAGTGATGCCTAACCCCCTGGGCTATGAACCAGTCCTATTATTATTTTTGCTGCCTCATCAAAATTCACCACTATAGCAACATATGAAATATTTTTAGATATACTATAACACGAATGACCTCATTTAGTATGAAACAGAACAGAAGGATAGGGTGAAATATTAGCCTTCAGCTGTGGGTATTGTCTCAAAGCAAACACAGGCTGATATTTTGCCCGTAGCTGCAATGTACAGATATTGCCTCACTGTTTTTGTTTTTTTTTTTTTTTTTTTAAAAACTTGTAATCTTGTAATACTTTTTCTTCTATTTGTTGTAAGTGTAGCAGTGTTTTTTCCCCTAAAACAGCATGAACCTTGTGTAAAGCTGTGGAAACATGCATGTCATAGTGAAATGCGAATAAACATAATACATAGAACAGCTGGTCACAGCATCACTATGTAGATAGATAAACTGTGCCAAAACCCTGTTTTATTTCTGTCTATGTATTAATCTATCTGTTCATCAATCTCTCTCTATATATACACTATATGGCCAAAAGTATGTGGACACCTGACCGTCACACCTATATGAGCTTATTGGACGTCCCATTCCAAAACCATGGGCATTAATATGGAGTTGCCCCCCGCTATAACAGCCTCCACTCTTCTGGGAAGGCTTTCCACAAGATTTTGGAGTGTGTCTGTGGGAATTTGTATCCATTCAGCCAATAGAGCATTTGTGAGGTCAGGCACCGATGTTGGACTAGAAGGCCTGGCTCGCAATCGGCGTTCTAATTCATCCCAAAGGTGTTCAATGGGGTTGAGGTCAGGGCTCTGTGCAGGCCACTGGAGTTCCTCCACACCAAACTCGTCAAACCATGTCTTTATGGATGTTGCTTTGTGCACAGGGGCACAGTCATGCTGGAACAGGAAATGGCCTTCCCCAAACTGTTGCCATAAAGTTGGAAGCATACAATTGTCTAAAATGTCGTCGTATGCTGTAGCATTAATGTTACCCTTCACTGGAACTAAGGGGCCTAGCCCAAACCCTGAAAAACAGCCCCAGACCATTACCCCTCCTCCATCAAACTTTACAGTAGGCACTGTGCATTCCAGTAGGTAGCGCTCTCCTGGCATCCGCCAAACCCAGATTCATCCATCAGACCGCCAGATAGTGAAGCGTGATTCATCATTCCAGAGAACGCGTTTCCACTGCTCCAGAGTCCAGTGGCGGCATGCTTTGCACCACTCCTGCCATCGCTTGGCATTGTGCATAGTGATGTTGGGCTTGTGTGCAGCTGCTCGGCCATGGAAACCTATTTCATGAAGCTCCCGATCCCCAGTTCTTGTGCTGATGTTGCAGCCAGAGGCAGTTTGGAACTCTGTCGTGTGTGATTCAAGAGGCGGTTTTTACGCGCTACGCGCTTCAGCGCTCGGTGGCCCCGCTCTGTAAGTTTGCGTGGTCTACCGCTTCGTGGCTGAGCTGTTGTTGCTCCTAGATGCTGCCACTTGACAATAATAGCACTTACAGTTGACCGAGGGAGATCTAGCGGGCAGAAATCTCGAACTGACTTGTGGCAAAGATGGCATCCTATGACAGTGCCACGTTTAAAGTCACTGAGCTCTGCAGTACAACCCATTCTATTTCCAGGGTTTGTCTATGGAGATTGCATGGCTATGTGCTTGATTTTATGCACCTGTTAACAATCAGGGTGGCTGAAACACCTGAACTCAATAATTAGGAGGGGTGTCCACATACTTTTGGCCATATAGTGTATCTATTGTCTTCCATATATATAAAAATGGGCCAAGCCCAAAATGGCAAAACATTAAGCATTTAATGGTCTTAATAACAAATCATTGGTCAGGAAATTAGCAAGAATTATACAAATACACTCCTGAGACCTTCTGTGCTACCATTTGCTCGTTAACTTTTGCTGCAGTGAATTGTTTGGGAGAAAGCTGGAAACAGGGAAATTCACTCATATAGTGTTCTTGTACACAAAGGTAAAAATAATGATGATTAAAATGTTTGATATAAAATTCAAACTAACACATGTCTGGATGTACAAAATTTTCCAAAAATATCTTCTGGGGATGTTTTTTTCCTGAAAAGATAAGTCATTATGTGGTGACCTGCCACACCTGATGCAGCCCATCAAAGGCCTGATGACAAGCTCATAAGTGGAGCCAGAAGAGGTCTACAATTTGCAGTGTTGTGAGTCCCAAGGTAAAGGAGTGAGAAAATCTGCTCCAAAAAAAGCAAAATATCATGCAGGGGTTGCTGTCAGAAATCGCATAGCTGGTCTTCATCAGGCCAACTGTAGTTACTCTGAAATTTACAAGACCCTAAAGGCAGAGAAAATCCTTATTTCTCTATCAGCTATTAAGAGAATAGGTCAACGCTTTGAAACAACAGGTGATGTTGCCAGAAAGAAGGATCTGGAAGGCCCAAAGCCACATCATGCAGGGATGACCACCTGCTGAAATTTACAGTTCACAAAGGCAGGAAAAAAGCCTATAAAAACTGTCAAAAGAATTCAAGACCTCAGACAACAAGACTCTTTCGAGAAGAACAATTACCAGAAGGTTGTCTAATGCAGGTTTTGTGTCTAGAAGATGTGTTAAAAAGCCATTGCTGTCTGAGGAAAAAAATGAAAGACAATGAAGTTTTTGTCAGAATATGGAATGTTTGATTCAGAGTGGTTCAGCAGAGTTGTGTGCAGTGATGAATCATGGTTTGAGTCGCATGTGATGCTCCAGAGAGGTGTCTTCGAAGACCTGGTGAGAAATACAATATTGAATGCATCTCTAACACAGTTAAGCATGGAGGAAGAGATGTGGGGAGCCTTTTCAGCTGCTGGTACTGGTGAGCTGCTTCACTGTGAAAAGTCAATTAATGCTTTGGAGTACAGGAGAATATTGCAGAAAGGCTTGCTTCCCACAATTGCAAAGTTGTTTTCTAAAGACAAACAATCATGCGTTATTTTTCAACAAGACAATGCTCCGGCCCACACTGCAAAGACCACCAAGAAGTGGCTTGAGAACAAGTCCATCAGGGTCATGTTTTGGCCTGGCCAGAGTCCAGATTTGAACCCTATAGAGAATATTTGGTCTCACATTAAACACAAGCTAGCCGGGAAATGTTTCTCAACTACTCATCAACTGTTTGAAGCCATCAACGCTGAGTGCAACAATATTGACTCTTCCTTCTGTAAAAAGTTGTTCAAGTTTACCCTCAAGACTTCAACAATTAAAGAAAGCACAGGGGAAAGGTATCCCATACAAAGTTACTTTATCTATTTGTTTAATTCTTGCTAATTTCCTGAAAGGTGATTTGTTATTAAGACCATTATAAGCTTAATGTTTTGCCATTTTGGGCTCGGCCCATTTTTTTTTGCCCGGGAGTGTGTGTGTGTGTGTGTGTATATCTATCTATATATATATATATATATATATATATATATATATATATATATATATATATATATATATATATATATATAAATCTGTGCACATGTATTTGTGTGCATGTACATAACTGCAGTAGCAACACTGCTTTGGTGCTTTGGTTTGTCCAGTCAAGAAAGAACCATTGACTTAATTGGTTTTGGTGGCAGAAGGGCCCTACCCAAAATCCAAGGAAAATCATTCAAATATTGATTATGAACTGGTATGTATTTTCCAGCATGTTCAGTCTTCCCTGTGGGTGTGGATCTCTGTACTGAGAAAAGTACAGACGTGTCACAGTAGGAGCATTTACTGGATGAACGCTTCTGGCTTTAACATTTATTACCCTGCACTTGAATCCAAGAGCTCCACTGATATTATTCTGTAAATAATCGCACAGTCTGGCAGAAGGTTGACTCATCTGATTTGGTGTTTTTGCTCCTTTGCAACGCCTCCTTCTGTTTGTTCTA
Source organism: Megalops atlanticus (assembly GCA_019176425.1). Taxonomy (NCBI): domain Eukaryota; kingdom Metazoa; phylum Chordata; class Actinopteri; order Elopiformes; family Megalopidae; genus Megalops; species Megalops atlanticus. The sequence goes on along the minus strand of CM032877.1, from coordinate 21,807,465 downwards.
CTCCTGCTTCTCCAGCAGGTGGCACCACAGTCATTTTTGAGGCGGAACTCTTGTTCACTGAAGAGATCAGGCTACTGAATGGTCTGTCTGTCATACGGTTCACTGCGCATGCAATCGTCCATGTTGGAGTGGACAATTCAGGGCAGCAGTGTGGTTTAGTGGTAAGGAGCAGGGGCTTGTAACCCTGAGGCTGCCGGTTTTATTCCTTGATGAGCCCAGAGAGCCTGTGCTAAGCTAATGTAATGTAATATAGCTCCAGCGCCAGTCTTGCTGCACCTTCTCTGTTCTGCTTCACATATCAAAGCTGACCCAGGATCAGATAGCGCTGTGTAACACTTCTGATCCCTGTTCTGCTTCACACTGCAAGGCTGACCCAGGATCAGATAGCACCGTGTAACACTTCTCATCTCAGCTCTCCTCACAAAGTGAGGCCGACCCAGGAACAGATGTCCTCCCTTGTCGTCTTATGGGGAGCAAAGCAGACCCGAGGTTAACTGGAGAAGGGGACTACCTCTTTGTCTGTCTTCCTTCACAGAGCAAAGCTGATTCAGGATCAGTCCTTGAGGGGAAAAAAACTGTAGGTTTTTCATTCACTAATTCTCTGTGTTTGCAGTGGAAGCCTAATCCCCCCCTTGGTGCAGGTGTTACTCAGCTGCTGGCTGAGTGTTTAGAGAATCTGTGCAAGCTGAAGGTCGGGCGGCGTGCTAGGCCTGACCTTCATCACATCCTGTGAGGGGAGGGGAGTGTAGGAGCTGCCAGCGCTCACTCTCCACCTGCTGAAACAGGTGTGGATTACAGTGTGTGCCCGCCTCTGCCTCTGTGAAACAAACACATGCTTTACATTTGTGAAGCACATGTGATAATCCTGAATCAAAATTATAGTTTTTTTTTTAAATTTATCATAATTTTTTTGCGTGAAGATCAGAACTACCAGGGACATTTTATTAACTCTTAAGGTAATTTTTGACCAGTCTGAATTGAAGTAAAAGTCAAATTTGCCAAAAAGTCAACTTACTCCTACTATTATTGTTATTACTACTACTACAGGGAAAAAGGTTATTGGACTTGATCCATGCATATTTATTCTGAAATATAACACTTCTCTATTTTAAACTCAGCTGTACCATATAATCAAGTATAGTCTTGGATTAAGTGTAGTTTCATCACATCCCACTGCTGCCACTGCTGTGTCTCTGGGCAGTTTCTGTTCTGATAGAGCTCTGCTCACTGCGACCTGCACAGTTTAGCAGAGAGGTGTGTGTCCCCTTGCCTGTGCTTAGAGCTCTGTCAAATAAAGTATGATTGATCACATTACAGCCTCAAGCACAGGATGTTTGATAGACACTGGTCTGGGACCCTCAGTGACACACGTGTGACTGAAGAGCGGGTCTACTGGCCCAGTCAGTTTCACTGTGAAGGGGTGTGTGCGGGTGTGAGCAGGTGTGTGCGGGTGTAAATGTGTGCATGTGTGTGTGAGTGAGTGAGCATCATCACTGAGAGATGATCACAAGGTCTTCCTGCCCACTGCAGAATAAGGCCTCCAGCTGTCATGTCATTGAGATGATTCTGGCCACGCAGGAGAGGTCCTTGGAGCAGGGCTCTCCAGTCAGCCACCTCTGTGGACCTGTATACTGGCGATCCCTGGGACCAGCTGCCTGCTGTATCATAACTAAAAGGTTCAAAACTTGTCAAAACTTTCCGCCTTGCATTAAACTCCCTTGTGTGCTGTCTGCATGTGATTTTGAATGGGGGTCTGTCCCTGCTAAAGCAGTGTGCCTTGCTTCTTGGCAGTGACTGATGGTAGTGTTTGCTTGAGCTCCACCGGAATGGTGTTCCAGTTTTCCTCCCAGCTAGCCAAGCGTTTCCCATGGAAAATGTGTCCTCTCCACTGTTACAATGCCAGTGTAAAAACACACATTTTGCTTCATTTGTCTCTGTTATTGGTATTCCTCTGTGCTGCTTCTCTTGTTTGACATGCATTACTGTTGTAGTGGAAGAGAGGAGCTCTCCAGAGAAATTGAGTCTAGTTCAACATCTTTTTTTTATTAAAGTTGCATAAAAGTGTAACAAAATTGGCTAAACAGTACAGTACATGTTGCTACATAACCTTTTTAAAAGACTTTTTTTCTTTTTCAAACATCAACCCAGACCACTCTAGCTAGACAGCCTCGCTAAGGTTTGTTGTTTTTTGCTTTTTCTTTTTTTGCAGTTATTGTACAATACAACTTTTTAAAAAAGACAGCACTATCTGGTTAACACAGTAAATGTGACCCATTGAAATATAGTGAATGTAACCATAGTGACCATATAAATGGCTAAAATTTGCACCTAAGAAAGTCTTGTTAGGAGATCCTTTACCTATGGGCGTAGTTTCACTCAAAAACTAACTGGGTCTCCTTTGGAAATGATGGCAACACTAATCAAAATTGCCACCCGTGGTTCATTACTGCTAACGTTTTCATTGTGAAACTATTTATTTGGTTTGTGTAACAAAAAAGTCTAAGGCAACATGTTTAAAAAAAAAAACAAAACAAAACAAAAAAAACAAAGAGCAGAAAGTTGAAAGAGAAGAGGAAGAGGAGGAGCAGGAGCAGCAGGAGGAGGAGAAAGAGCCCCCTTTCCAGTGTGTTCCCTGCTGGAAGTCTGTCTGATATGGCCAGAGCAGGCTGTGACAGGCTGGCACTGGTGTAGGGGCTGGGTATAGTACTACAGTGACTGGGTGCTGGGCTGGGATGGTGGTCCCAAGAAGACCATATGTTTGGCAGTACTGGGATGGCATAGTTAGGGATAGAATTTCATGTTCGGTACTGGACTAGATTTAATGGTACTATGTTCGGAAGGTCATATGTTTGGCAGTATTGGGATTGCTTAGTTAGGGATCGGGTGTCAGGTTTGGTACTGGACTAGGTTTGATGGTACTGTATGTGTTGGGCTGTACTGGTGGGTAGTTATGCTGGACTAAGCTGCATCAGGTCTTACTGCCCAGTGCTGAACTGGACTGGATCACATAAGGCTGGGATTATGCACACGAGATCTCCTGTGTAATGTTCTGGTCTAAACTGTAACATGTAATATCTGAGTGCAAAGTATAATGCTCACCTCTAAAGTGCAATGTCCAGGATTCGGTTTGGGTGTGAGGGCAAGTGTAGGGTGTTGAGTGTGTGTTAAATCATTGTTGGTTCCCACGTACCACTGCCGTGTTGAGTGGAGCCATGGAAACTAACTGCACCATCTGTGGGGCTACAGCACCATATGGAAGTGGTGGTTTTATTAATTATTACTGTTATGATTACAGTGTGATTTTACTGGATATTGTGGTTGTTTCCTGAAGTAAAATGGCTCACATAAACCATTGACTCATGGTTTATGATGGTACTATACAGCTTACTCACACAACCACAGCACTTTTTAAGAAGCTGAAATATACCAAATTCAGGGCATAAATATAAAAACTAGAAAACATACTTTTGCACATGTATATGCACTCGCATTTCTAAACATTTGCACATAATTAGAATTGAAAGCAAGCATTTTAAGATAAACAATTTCTTTTCTACTCTTTCCCAGAGTATTGATCCAGTTAAATTCCATATTACAACACATTAAAAAAGTTAAATTGCTACATTTAATTTTATTAAAAATTTAGGAAATTGCAAGATGACACCTGTTCACATTTCAAATTCACTACTTAAATATCAAATGTTTTGCTCTTTCTGACAGCACTGTGTTCATTGTATTGCATTTTAAAAATATGTTTTACTTCTAGGGTCTCTGCAGCTTTGGTGTTGAGTGTTAGGGAACAGCATCAGTGTGTGTCTGACAGTATAAGGCCTTTGCTGTGAACAGCAGGTGACCCCTGACCCCTCCTGTTAGTAATGAATAACTGAACCTGTCCTTCTTTCAAAAGCTCTTCACCCTTTGCTCTACCACCGCCGTAACCCACAATTAAAGGGGTAAATGTAGGAAAGATATGAATGATTAAAAGGCCACTTCATTCTTGTCCCTCTGGTTGTACTGAATTTCTTTGCCCTGTCTGATCTATGGGGCTGCACAGTGCTGAATTGCATCCACACATTACACCTAACACAATGCCCTAAAACCATGCTACTATACTATACTGCATGTGCATATGTAGAGTATGCAGCTAAATTTAAATAAAATAGAATAAAAACAGTGTAAGAGCCCAGCTGAACCCCATAAAGCCCGAAATGGAAGAAAGAGACGAGGAACAGTGACCCTGTAGTGGAACTGATCTGATTGCCAAAACTCTGCCCTCCCCTCCCCCCTTCCCCTGACACTGGGGGATTGTGGGAGAGGAGGACATTCCCACATTTCCCACCTTGGCCAGGGGAGGTCAGGGTTCGTAGGTCAGGGGTTAAGGGGTGAGTTCTCCCTTCTTTGGGGGCGTGTTGAGTTTCTGCATTCCTCTGACCTTCTCCAGCAGCTCTGCCACAAAGTCCTGAGGAAGGCAAGTCAAACATTACACACATTTTTGGCTTGCGAGCCTGACAGCTTTCTTTCTTTCGGGCAGAGGAACCCACAAAAGAATCTCATATGCTCTTTTAAATGCCTTAAAAAATCTTCTATCTCGAAGTCGCTCAGTGTACTGCATCATCTGAAGAATGATTTGACTCATTGCACATGTCATATGTCATCTCAGCAATCCACATGCTCCATTCACCCCCCAGGAGAGCCAGCTTTTACCACTTTTACTTTACACTACCTATGAGAAAGCCAGCTTTTAAAATATGGGGTGGAGCTGGCTAGGTTTTCTGAGGTTCCCTTTCATACTGAGCTGAAGGTGGCTTTAAAGGCAGCTTCCTCTGTACTGAGAAAGGCTTCCCATCTTTCTAATTGTCTCATTGTGTCTAACTGTCTCTCGCTGTGACTGGAATAGTATTCTCTAGTTTCCACTATAGAAAATGCATGAAGTGCCAAACCTGAGCATTTTTATTTAAAATATGAAACACCATAGGTTTTTGAAAGGATCATCTCTACTTCATTACCAGAATAAAACACAAGAAGTCTCACTGTAGCTCTACACCTTTAATTTCTCCTGAGCAGAACTGCACTCCACTACCCCCCACTCAAGTCTCACACACAAATCGGCAGCTTGTTTATTACGTGGTGAACAGAGGGGCCATGTTTCACTGCGGGTCTTATCGTATCGTATACAGCCTCAATCAGCGCCATATGAACAAAGAGCCCACTGTTTGGTGGAGTCGTGTGTTTGAGAGTTGTAAACAAAAATGCTAATTATGCACGCATGAAGCCGCTTTAGCGGGCAAACGTCCTGCGGGAACTGCACTTAGGAGGATACAGTGGGAAGGAGTCTGTGACTTACATCGGTGGGTTTGTAGCAGTCTACCAGCAGGTCCTGCAGGAGGAAGGAGAGGCACAGTCATGTGACAGGCTGATTCTGGTTAATTCATCATGTGACAGGTACTCCTCCTCGTTAACTTCTAATTGCAGCAAATTTGGTCGAGTCATGTGACACAAATGCTTGTGCGATTCATTTCAGCTCACAGCGGAACAGGGCAATACAGAGCTCTGCAGAGCGCCTTCACACGCTTACTCATTGAAACTGAGTGGATGTGCACATTTTGTAAAATGTCTCCCACTATCCCACAATGCCTCTCTCTGTCCGGTACAGTACCTTGACTCTGTTAGCCCGATCCCGATCAGTAGGCATGTCCAATAGCTCGTCCACATCGATCTCCAGCTCAGGAATGGCCTCCTCCTGACATACACAAACACACACACAGTCACAGTCAGAGACAGATACATACAGGGTAGAAGGAAAGGTAAGAAAGGCATGAAGCATCATTGCCAACTGACCAATCACAGCAGCTGTCGGAGCTTATAAAGCCGCCCACTGCCATCCCCACTGCAGTGCCATCATAAGTGCACTTCCTTTTAAATTAAATATGGAGGAAAATGCAATATGACACTTTTCAAGTGCTTTTCTGTGTTTGTTTTGTTTTTAAAATCCACTGATGCTTAGTGTTAGATGACCTGAATTCCAACAGACATTGCAACCTTAACTCTGGGCTGTGGATTATCCAGGTGGCAGCCTTCACCTCTTTATTTCAATGATTTAAGTCATGAATACTTAAGTGCAGCAGCATTACATATTAACAAATTACCTTTAGCTTAGTTCTCAAAGTGCTTTACAATGTAGCTGTACTTAAAATACATTACAACAACAGACTAGACAAAAAATACTCTGACAGAAGTCAGCAGTGATATCTAATGGAGGAAATTAAGTTTTTCAGCTGCTCCCCACCAAAGGCTTGCCGATGCCGTTTTTAATATCAGCATGCTGGGCCACTTTTCCCTAAGCGGGGGGCCAACTGGTGTGTAATGAGAGGGGTCCAGGAGGGGGTCCATCGAGTGAACCTGTTATTGCTTCTCTTTCACATGCCAAAAGATGCATACAGAAGCAGAACTCAAACAGAACTTATAACAAGGTCACATGCTCTATATATTGATATCAATTGTAAGTGGTACATTGCACTGCTGACATAAAGGGTTTGAGTAAAATGTAACCAGAATACTCTACAGAGGTTCACCAATTGCTGATAAACTGATAAGGTGACATTTTTTCCAGATAGGATGTTCTTTGTATTCAACACTAACATTTAGAAACTGACGTCCAATTATGATATCTGAAAATCAGTATTATCATTAATTGTGTTGGCATGGCGATATACTGTGTGGAATTGACATTCCACTGCGTTCCGTTTGGCTTGTTGCATAAATATAATATTCAGCTCTATTTATCGACACACAAGTCATGTGTGGAGAAACATGTTTTCCACCACATATATCACCACATAAAAAGGACAGCTACTACATCACTACTGGCTCTTGTTTGAGAGGAACACTTGCAGAACTACATTAATGCAATAAACCCCCAAAAATGTTATTAGCTGACGAAATGTTATTAGCTAGAGAAAACCTTGAAAACCTTGAATCCCTTCTCGTAATGTTCAGCTAGAGTTATTTTAATGTGGACAAATACTCAGTTAAGACTCTGCACTGCACTTAAGAGTGTCTATCATGTTCTTTTCTCCCCCCTCTCTCTGGGTTTCTCTGTCTCCTCCCCCTCTCTCCCTCCCTCTTTCACATCCGAAGCCTTCATTTCTCTGTCTCACCAGCTGTCCCCTCTTTCTCTCTCTCTCTCTCTCCTCCTCCTCCTCTTCCCCTTATCTTCTTTTGGCTGAAAATACCTCGCTCTGGTGATTTTGGCTGGGCACATCTCTCAGTACACTTGCCATTGAGCCAAACCCCTCACCCTGCCTCCCCTACCGCTCTCTCTCCCTCTCTCCCTCCCTGTCTTTCTATCTCTCTTTCTCTCTCTCTCTCTCTCTCTCTCTCTCTCTCACACTTCCTCTTTCTGTCTCTCTCCATAACAGGATGGGCCGAGCCCTTACTGGGTGTCTGTGCAGACAACACTACAAACTCTCACTTCCTGGCTGGGGGCAGACAGATTGTTCCCCCCAAGCGCAGACCCCAGACCAGTTGCATCTTTTTCCGTTTCTGTATAGAGCTGGGGATTAAGATTAGGTAAACTGATCCCAGATCAGCATTTGGGGGGCAGGAAGCACATGGAGCTCCTGGCTTTGCTCTCTCCATGGCTGCTTCCTGTTGGCTCCTTCTGAGTCCTCACACACTATAAATGAATCAGGCCAGACAAGGCTCCACCAGGCCTGTAAACAGGCCACGCACAAACCTGGCTGTGCAGTCAAACCAGAGCACAGCTTAATCAGGCAGGATTTCCACTCCTCCATCTCTCCTTCAGTTCTCACTCTCTTCCCAAGTGATCTGTTCCATTCTCTCCTCCTCTTGCTCCCTCCCAGCTTAGAGCTCTCCAGACCAGCTGTCACTGCACCTGCGTCTGCAGCTACCCCTCCTGTCCCCCCAGACACACTCACACACATTCACACTCACACAGTCTCACACACACATACACACACACACTGCCCCACTGACATAGCTCCCACATCCCCACACAGCCACACTGATACAGTCTGTATCCACCCACCCCCTCCACACATACACACACACACAGTGCCACATTGATAAAGCCTGCATCTGCCCACACACACACGCACACTGAGGGCCGCATTCACACTGAGAAGAAAGTAGCTCAATGCAGACTGAGAACTGGAGTGTGAAAGGCAATGACTGAGTGTGAGTGTGTGTGCATGCGCATGCATGTGAATATCCATATGTCACATACAGACATACAGCACGTGAGTATTTGTATGCAGGCATATGTGTGTGCGCATGAATGTGTTTGCATGTATGAGTGTTTGTGTATGTGTTTGCATGTCTGCGTGCATGTATTGGTGTGTGTGAGAGTGAATGTTTGCGTTCGTGCATGCACGGGTGCCTGTGTGTGTGTGTATGAGAGAGAGATGTGGGTGCACCTCTGCCTGTGTGTGTTTTGGGGGGCGTGGGGGTTGAGGGTTCTCTCTGCTTCTTACTGTGTGTTAAGTAAATCAGTCACTGATCTACCACAGGGAGGAACTTCCAACACAACACGTGGGCACCAATTGCTGCCTTTCAGTGTGACTAATGCAACCAACAGGAAAGCAATAAAATGCCCAGACTTAATCAAACGCCTCTACAAGCACAGAGGGCTGCAGCTCCAAGCTGACTTCAGCGGCTTACAGCATGCTGCAGCCTGCGCTTACAGGAGACCAGCCCCGCTGCCTGCACCTTATCATCAGCCTGCAGCTTTTAACAGCGCTAAACCTGACAATCGCAGCTCCTCCTGAGCAGAGTTAACCCTCGCAGAGAGCGGGGGGGGGGCACGGAGCTCCCAGAGACAATGGGCATTAAGAGCAGAGCCCGCATTATCATATACCACACACAGCTCTCCAGCACGGCAACAGCCTCAGTGCTACACCATAACTATAGCAGAGTAATAATGATGGGTTATATTCCCTGGGTGTGATTTCTTTCACGGATTGCAAAGCTTTTCAGTGTAGGGGCTGAACTCAGAAGTGAAGGTGACTCGCCTCAAACATCACAGATGTGTAACACCCACCTGGGTGTGTGGCGGCCATTTTGTGCCAGACAGCGTTAGTCAGACTGTGTCCTATCCACGCTATTCAGTTTCTTACGTTTGTTCACTTAATAATATAAATCTACTTAATTTCTTTTAATGACATCATTTTATTGATAGGTCAATGGTCTGGCACCAGGGGGTTGTTGGTTAAATCTCCTTGCAGGTCACAGTACCTACACGCCCATCTCTTGGTCCTGTCTCAGGCCATCATTTGGAGAGGTGGGCTGTCTAAGATCTATATCTGTATGCTGCGATATGGATCTACACTGGATTCAAACAGTATTGTGAATACTGGTTACAAAAATGATGCTTGCTGGAGTCCATAATAGAAATAAAAATAGAACATATGTATTACATGGGGATTGGGTTTGCATTTGAAGATCATTAAGATTATATCTGAATGGAAATTTCCATTACAGGTGCCCCACTTGCATTGAATTAAGACAAAAAAAAACCTGGACCCAAATTCTTGATATGTCACAACATGCATTGTTGAAAGGCCTGTAAGGACACAACTATCAGGGAATGATATTTAGCCCAGATTATATCTGAATGGAACTTTCCATTACAGGTGCCCCACTTGCATTGAATTAAAACAAAAAAGAAGACCTGGACCCAAATTCATGCATTGTTCAAAGGCCCATAGCCCATATTGCACACCCTTGATCATTTATTAGTGCAAACCACTTTATGTGAAATGGAAGACCAGCAATAACCCCATTGGTCATCCCAAAGGCGTCTTTATAATGTGTGACATCTTTAAACACATAAGGAAAATGCATGACAGACCCTCACACTGCGCTGTAAAAGGTTAACTACAGCAGTGATTGGACAGGCCTCATGCACCTTATAATGGCCGGAGCCACCATGTGCTGCCAATCATCACCTCTTATCACCCAATCAAAAGACTTTGCTCTCCTGAGCTAAACACGATGATTGGCTCAAATTGTGGGTCACTCTCTGGCCACTTAGATAAACTCCTTTTAGCAAAAGGTGCAGGATCCCAGAGCTGGCGGAGAGGAGGTGGAACAGGTGCTGGCAAGAAGCCCTAACTCATTAAGATAACGGATGATCTCTTGTAATGAAAGATGATCTACTGTACAGTACACTGATACACACTGCAAAATTATCTGCTTGACTGCTGTCGGATAACCGTAAAGCCTTTGATCTTGAGTTGCTTATGTGGACTCCCACTTGTTTAAAGGTGAGCTGATAGGGCGGTAAGCATTATCCAGCATTAATGACATCAGACATGTGATGTACCTGCTGACACAGAGGAGCACGTGTGGCCCAAGGACATCCATGAGGCTTCACAGCTAAGTCTGGGCCTCTCGGAAGGTACCTTGACTGCCAACATGCTGAAAGAGGAGGGTGGATGTCGATAGCTGACGTCATTGTTTGCAGGGGGAAGGGACAAACAGGTGTACTGAGAGTGAAGTGCTTGTGAAGGGCCCTGACACCCATTGGCATCTCGTTTTGGTACCTGATATGCCTTGGTCTGCCACTGGGATTTCCCTGAATATGACACCAGAAGGATTCCCCAACAACTTCTCTTCCCCACCGTTCAGAGTAGAATTTTCTCTCAAAACACACCACAGTGGAACAGGTGATTTATTAGATTGTGCTGCTGATTTCACTGTTCTTTAGCTATTCCCTGTTCCACATGGAAAGTCTGTTCTGAAGATTTCTGAGCCACAATAATTTTTTACAGCTTGCTGGGACTATAACCTTGGCTTGTTAGAGTAGACAGATCACACTGCTCTCTTGGGGAGAAAGTGCCACTCGATCTCACAGATCTTGGTACAGGGACAAAGTCATGACCATGGCTGAATCTGATACTAAACACTGGTCCCAGATCTTGCAGCACATGGCATTAATGCTGAGATACCTGAGGTGCACCCGAGGACACTGAATACTCAGTGGGGTGGTGCACCACAGAGCAGAGGTAGCCCACTCCTGTCAAAGAGGATTGGAATGGTTCTGCTTTTATGGGTAACTTTAAGCAGGCTAATTCCTTTGTGGAATGGGGGCTTTATAGTTATAGGTCCTGGCCGTTTCACTGCAATCCGTAATGCAGACTATCTGCGAGAAGCCCTAACTCATTTCAGACCCCCCTGCCATAGAATCACACTCTCAGGCTTATCCTGTCACAACACATATATAGAATGAAAACCCAGAGGAGTGTATATGTGTGCATTACAATGTGTGTTTGTATATGTGTACCTATGTGTATACTGAAAGTTTGTGTGGAAGTGTATGTGTATCAGAGTGTGTGTAACTGAGTGTGTGTATGTGTGTGTGTGTGTGTGTGTGTGTGTGTGTGTGTGATGTGTGAGTGTGCGTGCGTGCGTGAGAGTATGTGTTTTGCATACTGCGGTCGGCGTGTTTCCTGGTGGCTACCCCTCCACAGAGAGGTGGAACCGCCCGGGCCAATCTGCCTCAGATCCCGCAGGATGGCCGCGTTACTGGAGCGGAAAGCTCGCTGAGCTTAACCCCTTCACAGGGCTCAGCCGCCGAGAGCTCTCCCACAGCGCGCCCTGCACCACGCTACGAGACAGCGGCAAGGACATGCCGGTCCCGGCCTCTCCTTAGAGTGACACCGCCATCATAATGGCCTCAGAGACTTAAACAAAAAGGCAGGTCTTTCAAAGGCCAAATATGGACACTTTTATTTGATAATGTGTTGTGAGACAAAAAACCCCAAAACAAACTCAATACAGATGCTACGAATTTGCATTTAAACACCTTTAATGTTAGTTTTGGATGCTCTTGCGAATCAGAGCAAAGCAAAGCTGGACTCTGAAAAGCTGTTCTCTGCAAAGGGTAAGGGTTGGAGCACACAAGGCCGACCTGAAACAGTGACAGATAAACACTTCCAAACACAAACTCAAACACAGCATCAGGTGGATCTGTTTCAAACCTGTTACCATCAGTGGTCACTATACACCAGTGCACACTATCTTTTCTGCTGTTTACTTCTGCTAGCTAACATTCCCAATAAACAGGTGGCTAACAGACATTTTTTTTCAGTTTAGCATCTGCTAAATGCATGTAATGTAATGTAATATAATTGAAAGAAATTTCAAAATCATTATGACAAGAGTGACAGCTGAACACCAAGCAACAGAACATATTTTATGTAGTCTAAGTACCACCATGTATTGAAATGATCTTGATTTTAGTCCTGACTTTTTCTAAGGACTCACTGAAGCCCACCTCACTGAAGCTAGCTTTGTTTTTCAGTGAAACTGCATGCAGTGGTTTAAATCTAACACTTGGACCAACACACTCCATCCTGACTCAGACCGTCAAGGAGTGCAAGCCAATAACATGCCGCCTCAGGAACCTATGACCCAGTGGAACAGTCCACTATGACCCTCACCTGTGCCAGGTAACCCTCCACACTCTAACTAGTAGGCATACACCATAAAGCAAAAAAAATGTTGCAACATCGTTACACAAACACTGGGCACTGTAGCTGCTGCAGACTCTGGGAGCTCCGCCCTCTGTATCTGTGTTGGGGCTGCTTGTGTTTGGGCTGTAGTATGGAGCCACTGCAAGGTTGCAAGTTTGGACATGGTACTTAGCTGCACTTAGTTTGTACTACTAATAGATGAGTGACCTCCAAGGAAAACCAGGCCGCTGCAGGAAGTGGTGCTGGAGGGCCAGCAGGGGGCACTCTTTCCTCTGTGCTAAGCAGAAGACCCATGTCCCAGTGCAGTGATGGGGATACTGTGCTGTACGAGGCACAGACTTTCCGATGAGGCATTACACTGAGGTACTGACTCACTCCAGCCATCACAGAACCCATAGCACTTAACAAGCACGGGGGTTTCCTCAGAGTCCTGGCAATATTCCCAGTCTTGCCCTCTACTGATTCCCCCCCATTTCCCTGGTCACATAACTCACTCCCTATGCACATCAGCTGATGTGTGATGAGCATTCTATTGTGAAATGCCTACTGTGCATCACCCAGGAGGGTGCTTCATATTTATGGTGGTTAAGGTGGGTTAATGAAGCCTTCGTTCTGAAGCACTTTGAGATCCCTGATATGCACTACATATATTCAATCAGTTATCATTAATAGGAATCGCTTTTCTTAATATCCATCTGAGAGTGCAAAATATTGATATCATAAATGAGATATATAATTTTGCTTTGTATACAGGCGTATGTATGCAATCCAAGTAATTAATATATGTGTTCCTAGGATACACACAGGATGCTCTCTGATGCTTCTAAGGCTGAAGTTCACTCATTGTAGTTGTCGCCTAACGCTTCCACAAAAGGAATGAGGACCTTAATCTTGCTACTGGATGACAATACAAACAATACAGGGAAGTAGCATGTCAGGTACACTCATGTTCTCCTTTACCTCTTCTCCTTTTCTACTGATACACTTCCCTTCTCCCTCTCTCAGCCCCCACCCCCTCCCGCCTCTATGGCTGTGTCTAATATTTTTCTATCACATGAGGATGGGGTTTCAGGGCCCACACGTTACTATAGCGTTGCAGAAATGTTTCAGAGAGACGGCAGCTCGTTCAAGTTCCCATGCAACGTGTCCCTGGATAACAGTTAGAGGAGTTGCTCAATCTAACTGCAGCAGGGCTTTTTAGTTCCAAACTGAGGTGAGAGTTTACATTTACTCTGTTCTTACATACAAAGCCCCACAGAGGTTTGACTGGAAACTCCCTGGACTCCAGCATACATTTTACGATGTCTGTGATTTAATTACCTCAATGCGTTTTTACCATTCTGAATTTTACTTTTTAATATAAATAACTTTTTCAGACGGGGAACTAAAAGGGGAAGAGAAAAAGGCCGAGGAAAGGCGAATGCGGTGAAAATCGCTAGGTAGAAAGATGATGTCAGTTCTGTACTACACAGTGCAGCCCACGGAGAGAGCGTGAGGGGGTGGAAAACGCCTTACCCACGTGCTCTTTTGTCACAGAACAGCTGGTGCTGCGCCTCGCTCGCTTTGCTGCTCCGCTATCACCACGGCCATCACTAAGAATGTTTAAGATATGTAGCCTTATAAATCACACCTGATGAAATGTGGTGAACATTCTGGCCCTTCTAATCCGTGTTTAAGTCAGAGTATAGATACAGAGTACCTTGTAAGCAATGTCGACCGCATTTGAAGTTACCTGTATCCACCTTCTTGGAAGCTATTAATAAAAAATGGTGTACGTACACCTTGCAATGTAACCATGCAGTATCTGGAATAGGGTTTTCCCCCCTCGACCTCTGTGATCCTCGGGGAATATGCCTGCTTTGACCTCACACGTTAACATCTAGTTGAAACGACGCGTCTGAGACAGATAATTCGTTCAGATTAATAAATATTTGAAATTATACGATTGTGCATGAATGGGTCCAGAGGGTCCTGGCAGTGTGGCTGTCACTCTGAATCCTCAACTGCAAATCAGCCAATGTCGAAGTCCAGCTTAACGCACAAACCATATGACGTGCTCGCCTGGCCGGCAGTGTACCACTCTCTGTATCTTAAGTAGGCTTTAAGACGTAATGACCTACATACTATATATGATTCCTAACGAATGCCTCTACAAAACGATCATATGTCCAATAATGTGCCACATTGTGGGATGTCTCCCTGGTAGGGCTGACCTGCAGTTTGTGTGTACTGTAGCCTAGACAATAAAACGCGGAGCAAAAGAGGGGAGGGGCAGGTGTTAATACTCGTAAATATCTTGCTGTTAAATGCTGATAACAGCTATCGGTGATCAGAGTGATTATAAAAGTGATCATATAAACTATTCAGACATGAATACTCCAAAACCGGTCACACCAAACGACACGATTAAACCTTTCGGTCTGTACCGAAAATCTAATCTGATTCAGCACATCAGACTGCCGTACTTACCTCACAGTCGTATAAATCCGTTAGTTGATCGATAATCCACTCCTCCAGGTTCAACCTCTTTCTGAGCTCTTTCCGATCATACTTGACGGTCACACGTCCCTGCTTCCGAACTGGAACTTCGGACTCGTCGGTACCGGGAGGCGTTTGGAAATACACCCGTGGTTGGGGGTTTGTTTCCGGGCTTGTTACTGCCGCCATAGTCCGCCAATATCCTCAAAGAGCTCAGAAAATGAATTTGGACACACTTTGATTATTCTGTGCTTGATTTTTTGGTCTTGTTACAACAACGGCCTTTCACAATGTAACAGATCAATTCCCTATTATCGCCGTTTAGCAAACTAGTACGGCATTTGGCACATTTGAGAAATTACTTTTTATATAAAAATGATATCGTGTGAAAATTTATTTCTAGTCAGTTGTATCTCAGTTATAAAAATAAATATGCCAAAAATTACTTGATTATCTCGGTTATCACCGTTGCCTTTCAGTCCAAATAAAGTCGCCACTACTTTTTTTCCCAAAAATATTTCCAGGATCTTGGTCCCCCTCGTTTTGTGGTGGCTGAAACTATTGGAAACGGTTTAATTCGGCAGCCTGTTTGCAGACTAGATGGCTACTCTGCTGGACGGAGATTGTATACATATCTGCCAAGAGTTACGGCGTATAAGAACAATTCTCATGTAAATATAAGAAAAAATATGCTACGCATCGTCGTTCGCAGATTTAGTTGTAACTTTAATTCTCTCTTGTCCCGTCTTGTCCTTCTTCGTCTCCTCCTCGCTCTTCCTCACGTCGCTCTCTCCGAATGTCAGCAACTGCTTCTCTCTCCCCCCTTCTCTTTCCGTCTGTCACATTCGTTCTCCGTCTAAATGCACATGCAATGCTTAATACTCTTAAAGCGACAGGAGTACTATTCTTCCATTGTCGAAAGACACGACCGTTTCTCTTTAGGGTGTCTTTCACTGTTATCCCGCCTAGTAAATCCGCTTGGTGATTTTTTAAACGTTGTTTTGTGCTTCATCTACAACGAGTAAAACGAATTTCGAACAGGAAAACATCTGCTTGAGACAAAGTCGACTCAACCATTGGAAAAACTTTCAAGCCGCAAAAAGTAGGCTACATGTCGAAATATAAAATACAAAAAGGAAACACTTTAATTACGTTGTGCTAGTTTTCGCCTTACATTGTAATATATGCAGTTGTATGAATATAGGTAATGTTAAATATACTGTACAATTATAAACTGTATATACAGTGGTAAAATAGCGCATATAACCTAAATTATAAAATGGCCTATAGAAGAGTGATAATAACTGATGAAATAGGGCTCCTTTTCACATTTGTTGTAATATATTCTTCATACTTTGGATTTCCTCATATATTCACTTATATGACTCTTTCATAGGGCAGCAGTTGCTGTGAACCCATGTAAATGTGCTTACAACCTAGAGAGATATGAATATGAATTATTCAAAATACTACAGCTCTGTCTGGAACTCACGGTCTGCTAGGTCTGGCACAGTTACCATGGCACATGCCAACACACCACACACGTTTAATGTGGCACACACCGACACACCACACACGTCTCTCTCTCTCTCTCTCTCTCTCTCTCTCTCTCTCTCTCTCACACACACACACACACACACATACACACACACACACACACACACACTTACATACAAGCACACTAGCTTATTCACACACATATGTGTATGTTACACGCATGCACATACACATTGACATGCTGCCATTCACTTATTTTCTCTCTCTGTCTCTCAGACACACATCCATTCACACATGCAGACACACTCACTTACTCATTCAGTCAAACATCACACCAGATGTGCTTGTTCCTACAGATACTGTGTGAGTGCCACACATAGACACACAGACACATATCCTCATGTCCAGATGCAGGAGGGGGTCAAGCAGACATTAGCATGTAATATTAAAGACCAATGGGAGCCAGACAGAGAGAGAAGGGGCGGGGGGGACAGGGCAACCAAGTCTTTCTGCACTGCTCTCTGAGCATTTGGTGTGCATGTGCACATGTATGTAAACTTGCTGTGTTTCAACTGGACTTACGTAGAAGCTTGAGCATCTAAAGGATAACGGCACTTAGTGTATAACAGGAAAACTGTACATTAATTATATCATCTTTAGGGGCGTTATTTCCAGCTATCTCTATTCCCTTATTTCAAATGCTGTCATCTGAAGACAACGCGGAAAACTGGAGGGAGAGAAATATGAAAGCAAGGCAATAACCCCCCGTGTTCAGTCATTAAAACTGCGGATTACATTTTCGACAGCGTTGCTCTCTGATACAGCTTCATTTGAGCATAATTGGCACTTTGCTTCTGGGTAACAATCTAGGGGAGGTTCAGGTAATTGCAGCTTAGTATTGCAGTGGGCCTCACAAACCCATTCCTTGTACTGCCTGAAAGTATCTGTATTTATTCAGTGAGTTGATGGATATATTTCTTCCCAAACTTTTATTGTTTTCCTTTCCTATGTAAAATAGGAGAGTTTATTTATTGATTTTTGACCAGGGAATGGTTTTCCAGTTGTTTCCAAATATCTGTGTGACTTTACTTTTGTATTAATGATGAACAGTACAAAGGATTAGCTACAGTTAGCCAGATATTTATGGAGTCCATCGCCTCGTTTCTCTCTCCAGATATTTTTTCTGTAGCAATCTATTTAAAAATTTAAACGTATCCCTGAAAATACAAAACCCTTGTTTGGATCTGTGTTTTCGTTCATGAGCTTCACCTCTATCTCTGCCTAGAGCTGTAGTGATATTAGAGGCAATGCCCCCACTGAAGCCAGTTAGCCCGTTGAAAGAAATGTGAATTTGAAGGTGGTAACCTTTCACTTCATCCTGAAATTGATTTAGCATGTGAAAAAGGGAAGCCCCATCTTGTGTAATCGCTAACTTTAATTTTCACAAGATACTGCAGTTGCAAAATATCCTAATAGAAAGTATATGATTTTGTAGTGTGGATGTAGCTACAGGAGTAAATAAAATGTGTTTTGGAGCAAATCCATGATTATTTTTCAAACTGCAGAATTCTCCTGCATGCATCCATGAGGGCACAATCAGTGCCATTATGACACCACAGAACGTTGTCATTACTAGAATCAACACAATTTTTTATGTTTCCATGCGGATTCAATTATCTGTCATTCAACTTCATGAGCATCCTACAGCATATTGCAACACCGAACGGTTACCTTTTTGTTGTTAGTTTGTCTGTATGAAATATTTGGACAGCGACTACCGGCAAGACATACGGCTGTCATTATGACAGCTTTCTTGTCGCGTTGGTACCTGTTGGTGTCTTGTCTTCTGTTTTACTATATACCCCTGGTCCAGTTCGTCGCGTATCAGACGTTCTGGTCATCACTTGGACTGTCTGAGAATGAACAATCCGATGGTAAGTATCTTTGTGAATATTTTCACCAGGTTTCCCACCGCCTGCCTTTGCTTGTCTATGTAATACGCAATTAAGATGGCAAGCGATCAAGGGTTTTACATGTATATTTCCCCAGCTCAATAGCTATTTAGACATTGAGAAACCAACTATGTCATTCATATAATATTTTATTTATGTTTGGTTGAAATATGATTGCATGCAAAGTGATTTTACCACAGAGACACTGAGGTGTCTTGCTTGTATTTATAGATTGAGTGCAGGTCTCTGAGGTGTGATGTCAAGATGTGTGATTTAATCAATATTCCTTCCTCTCCCCAGTGCTGTATTCCCAAAGGGAAAACACACATATCTCATGGGAGGATATAAAGTTTCTGTCATTGGAAAATGCAACAGGATGGACTTATGCTTGGGCAGTTAGAGTAAGTGCATATTCATGCAGATATGAGGGTGGAAATTTTGTCATTGTGTCTAGGACTTTGTTCCATCTCAACTTCCTGTTGTATTGTAAGGAGTGTACAAACCAAGAAGGTGGGATTGATATCTCTAATTTCAGATAGGATACAATACGTAACTTTTAGCTCTTATTGTCAACCTGTCAATTAACTGTGTTTTAAGGAGTGCACAAACAATCCCAAGAAGGTGGGATTGATATCTCTAATTTCAGATAGGATACAATACGTAACTTATTACATCTTATTGTTAACCTGTGGTATACTACAATCCTTCTTGAAATGCATGATATTGTACAAATAGTAATGCTAATCCTTTTTCACTGTTTTAGGAGTCCATCAAAAAACATTTTGACTTCTGTGTTGAGGCAGACTGTCCAACCATAGGTAACCCTTTTTAAACTTAGTTTTAAGATTGACATTCTGCAATGGTGGGGTTTTGTCATGTTTCAATATCTAAAACTGTACCTCCAGGTTCCCTGGGATTGTTGAATGAAGCAGAGGCTGAAACTGTTGCTGTCTTTCCATATGGCAGTAACAGCAGTTCTGCAATTCCATTTCTGGAAGGCTTTCAGGATTTTTCTGAAATTGTACGTTTTCACAACAATATGTATTTTTCCTGATATTTCATGATGTAAATGTTCATGTAAATACCATTTTGTATGCAGTGCTTGTAATGTTGTGTTTTTAGGCTTGTACATGGCTGATTTTAGGTGTACTGAGGGCCAGAAGAAATCTTAGTGAATAAAGTAGTCAGAGCTTTAGTCAAAGTGGACCAGCCCTTTTATCTCTACTTCCTGATAAAACTATAAATGTGGGCTCACGCTGATGAATCCATGGCAGAAATGCAGGTGTATTAAGATGTACTTGAACTGGTCCAATGCAACCTCGGGAATAGGTTTTTAAACTTGATTTGTTGATTTGATTTGTTTTTCTTGAATATTTTTCAGATCGTAACAGGTCTCATATCAATTGAACATCTCATAACAGCGATCGAGATGCTCATGTGTTTAGCATTTGTCAGGAGGGCTGTGCTTGCTGTAAGCTTTTTCATTAATCTTTTTTCATTCATGTCTTAGTCCTCGTCTCATAGTTCTCCCCTTATACTGTACCAGAAAGGCTATTGTACCATAATTTTGCCCCTCACACAGCTGTTGTTTGCAATGATAATTTGTTTTTCTCTTCTCTCTTATCTGTTTTCTCCAGGTTAAAAATAGGACAATTCAATGTAAGTTTAGTTACTTTTATTGTAATTCATTGGGTTTTAACTTCTTACATGACTACTTATTTGAGTGATAGCACAGCATTTAATGTATGTCAAAAACAATTTTTGTTTCTGTCCTCTCTTTGTTTTAGTGACTAAAACGGGTCTTGAGGAAAAAACAAACTCTCCAAAGAGATACAAAAATACACGTGCCCTGTATCAAACTGGAAGCAAAAGGTATTTTTCAGGATCACTTTCCTTGTGTGTAGGTGCTTCTCAACTTCAGATCAAATTTGCAAAATAAGAGAATAAGGAGCTGGAGGTGAGAGGCTGAAATGGGCAGTTGGCCCATTTGTCTACATTGTAAATAATGGCTCATGCTATGATATAGCTACAGTTTATAGCCAGAATTGTATTCTGAATTGTGACCTTTGCAAGGCATTCATACTGGAAAAAGTCAACAGCTCTCTATGCAACAAATTGCTGTTTACACCATTTCATATTTCCAAAAGGATTCTCTCAGAGCTTGTCAAAGGCAAAATGCCAACATGGCCTCAAAATCACCATAGACTATGAACAAAAACACCACAAAGAGGAAATAGCAAACACTCTGCGGCAGGAAGAATTGCAATATACTGTCAAGGGAAAGATGGCATTATCAATGTTGAAAGGCTTATGAATCAAATCAGTGAATATTTAGCACATTGTATGTGTATGCATTCTTACTCAAACACAGGATACTGAATATGCCTATGAAAATGATGCATCCCTAATGAATAAAATATATTCTCACAATACTCCAGATATGACATGCAACATGCCAATGACCACATCATCATGTTATAATTTCTCATCATTTTGGAGGAGATGTATTGTGTCTTGCAAAAACTATGGGCCATAACTGGGTGGTGAAAACTACAGAGTTAGAAGGAGTTCAAGGTCTATAAGCAGGGAGTCTGAGAAAAATAATAAAGCAGAATGAAGCAAATTCCCTGAAAGCACAGGTAAACATATTCACATAGTGTTGTTAATATAGTACTGTTATAGCGATTTATCCTTCAGAGTTTTTGCATTGGTTTAAAACATTACAATTTAATTCGTTTCTAATTAGCAGATTGCACTGTACCTCATATGCACTGTAACTCATCAGTGTGAACCAATATTTTTGTGTCAGTCATATGTCTTGTGTGAATTGGTCCCAGTACTTCCAATAGTTTTGGTTGTTAGGTCTTACGCTGTCACCTGTCTCTCCCTAGATTTCCCTCCATGAACAGAGGGCAGAGGAGAACCTGGTAAGAAGGACAAGATAAGTTCAAAACAAAGCAGTTTTATGATTTATGATGCTCAAGAAAGTGTTCTTTTTCCTTCCTATGTCCCCAGATGGCACTGTCTCCATCAGAACATGCTCTGACTGAGGAGAGGAAAGAGACAGACAGCCTTTGGAAGAAGTGAGTTCAGTAGCCACAGAATTCCATTCAGATGGGTTATTGACAAGCTCTGGGGTGGATGATGGCCAAGTATAGATTCAGTAATGGCAATATGTCAATCAAAGGCCGACTGCAAAAAACAGAGATGGTGATAGCAAATTCTGTGGACTTGCAAGCAATCCAAATTTGGATTACATCCTCCTCACTTAGCTAAAAGATTGATATTTCTTTGTGAGGAGAAAACTGAGCTTGTATGAATGGTGTTGCTTCTTTGTTTCTAGGCTGGCTGAGCTCAGTGAACAACTGGGCGATCTGAAACAGTGCACACCACCTCCAATGAAAGGTGAGGTATCACATCACCCTAAATGATGATAGGGGGACAAAGCATCCTTCTTGTGTCCCAGTGGGGAGATGATGTGAGCCAGTTGTTGAGTTCTTAACACTCCTCTCCCGGTACTCAGAATCATCTACTCACAGTGTACTGTCAGTGTACTTTCTTACTCCTGCCCTTTCATCTCTTTCTGCTCCTTGTTGGAGCTCCTCCATCTCCCATATTTGAGTTGTCTACCTTCACATCAATCCACCCATCTTTTCCTCTGGTCTTCTCAATCTTGCCTCTCCTCTTTCTAAGCCTTCTCTTCTAGCTGATTGATACTGTCCTGACTCTTTTCCCTCATGGTTTCATCTCTGGTGTAGTGTAGACTAGTGCATTACATTTAATCAATCGAGATTTCAGATTCCTGTTGAGTACTGAGATTCCCTCCTGATCATTGTGTATTCTGTCTCTCCTAGATGTTCCTGCCCCCCCTGCATATTGGAAAAATAAGGCAATATGTCTTTGGATTTTAAACAGACTGAAGAAGTTCTCCGATAGTATTATTACACAATATTACATTATTGTGTATTACAGCAGCGTGTCTACATTGCAAATACCCAGGGCTCAGCCTGTGTAATCTGCTTTAAAAATGGATAAATTCACATTAGTGTTTAATGTACATAATGGAAATACCATAAAATTATAGTTGTCTTATTTATTATCACAATTATATAATTTCATTATAAAGCACTTGTGACAACATTAAAGGAATGTAAAAAGTTGATTGAGTTTTCTCTCTATTTTCATTGAACTGAAGGAATTCACTTGCATCATTGTTCTAGAGGTGACAGTGGCCTAAATGTTGCTAAACTATGTTCTCTGGCATCTGCTTCCTTGTCACACAAACATGTTATACTCTACATAAAAAAAATTTGCATTTCCACCATATTCCTAGGAAACATAATATCACAAGAAACTACCCTACCTTATTTTCTAGGTCTAGGATGAGCCTGGGACAAGGGGTAGCGTCATTGATGCAGATTTTCAGAGCGGTTGACCTATGTTTTCGAGCATACTTTTCTAATTTGAGAGTACAGCTATATTCTTCAGACGTGTCTGGTCCATGGTGCTGTGTAACCACATGGATGTGTGTCGGACCACTGAAAGAGTGCTCACAAATACAACTGCTCACTGGTATTGTTAGTGCAGCCCGGACAGTCTTTTGCAAAGATGTAGACATGAGAGAATCCAATAGTTTCTACACAGCTTATGAGATGGGAATGACCTTAATCTTGTTTTTACTACAGGTAGTTTCTGGTGACCACTAGTTCTTGCAAATGTAATTGGATTTTGTAATGTTTTGCAAGTTTGTGAAGGCACTCCTGAGACAAAAGGTTTTTAGACTTTGGACTGTAGGCTTGGATTTACTGAATAGTGATGCTTCAGCAAGTAATTACACTAGCTGTGTTGCCCTTAAGGCATTTATTTATTTTCTTTGTTTCAAATTTCTACTTGAAAAAAAAAAATAATAATAATAAGTTGTTGGTAATCATTTCTTATGGAATATAAGAAGTTGATAACCGCCTTGCAGTTTGTGGGTTCGTTTGTAAATAATTATATTCGTTGCCTGCTCATGTCGTCTGATGACGTCACTTGCAGTTCGGTCGCTTGAGGTTAAACTGTTTCTGGTTCTGCGGAATATGTGAGATACGTGAGGCATAATTGAAACATAAACTACTGTGAAGCACCTTGAAGGCAATGCCGTAAGTTTAGTTATCTGACGTTGTCTGAATATATATTAGTAACAATTCAGTTAAGAATGATGTTTGATAAGTTATCTTAGTAGTAGCGATGTATAACGGCAATGTATATATTCGTTTTACAGCTATGTACAGTAGTGTTTAGTTAAGGACACAGACACAGAATATTTTGTATTGTTTTTTATTTACAATTTTCACTGAATATTTTTGTATTGTTTTTATTTACAGTTTTCACTGTATGCCGCATGTATGAGGAAATGTCAAGTAAATGATCAATCTTACTACGACTCTCTCTCCATTGGCAACGGTTTAACTTAGTGTTTAGTCAGAGTTTCAACACCCTGCACGAGAACACTACACTAGCTAAAGGCTTGAAAGCCTGAAGTCCTGCTTGACTGCGGTGCGGTGGCCAGATAAGCAAGCTAGTATTGACAGCTAATGTATACACACAGCACGGATTTCCACAGGACAAAGTTTCATCAGTTCAAAGTTAGAAGACAAATATCAACACACGTGATAATTTTGCTGTTTAGCTATAATGTTATATTTAGTAATGTTAACAATAGCTTTCTCATTTTTGTTAAGTTGCCATATTGTATGAAGCATTGTCTCACGAGCGGGCCCACATTTTATATAAGACTAGGAAGGGGATGGGGCAAGGTGGGGTAGTTATGTTGCCTCTACATTTGACAGACTTGTCTTTGTGAGCAGTCTTTGTGGTTGTGTATTATGCATTCGCAATGCACATAATTTGTTGCACAATAATAATCTGGTATTAAAAAGAGACCAGGGGCTAATGAAAAAAGACCCAGGTGTATTATTATTATATACCTTCATGGTGACTAAAATTATGTGATAGTTTGCAATTTCTTAGGTTTTAGTTGTTTTGTTTTTGCTGTGTTTGAACATTTCAGCTTCTGTTCTTCCTGCTCTTTCAAGTATCTGTACAATCTATCATTGACATTTTGCTGTAGACAAGTACAGGCTATGAACTGGCCAGCTGAGATTCAGTAATTCATTTTCTGCTCTGCAGAACACTACTCAAGACTACTCACACCTGACCAATATGATTCTTACAGCAGGTTACTGCTGTAATATCACTAATATACATTTGTATTGGTTTTAAACTTCAGAAGAAAAGATTTTTTTGGGGTAAAGTGCATCGTGTCACATGTACTCAGTATGTACAGTACCATTCATACGCAAACACAATGCATAATGCCACTACATTCATTAGGGTGCCCGGGTATATCCCTGTCATTCATTCAGTAATTTGGCTCATCAGATCTTGTGCCGACTGTCACCCGTTTTCTCCTCCTGAGCCGCAATCTGGGGTGAGACAGTTCAGGACGCGATAAGGAGGTGAATTTGTGTCAAGACAGAATGTTCATCCTCCTCCTTCTCCTCTACTTGAAAGCATGTGTATCAGTGCAACTGGAAGAGGACAGGGCAGGGTTGGTCTGCAACCAGGGGAAACGGCTTCCAAAATCATGGGAGACAGCATAGATGAAAGAGACATTTTTAGTTATTATTAAATGTTTGATTATTAAATGTTAATGTTAATAAAGATTCACTAATATCAGCTGAGGTGTTGGCAGTGCAGTCATTGGACTTTGATTACACAGCTCTTATTGGTGCAGATGAGTTTAGACTTGATGAAAGACCCCATGCACAAACTCTGGGAGTCCCCTGTCCCATTCTGACCTCTGACCCCTGGAACTGTTTCTTCTCCGAGTGACAGAGCCCACACTGGGCCTGGGCTCCCGGAACTTTCCATAACCATCCCACCATGCCCCCTCAGAGCAGGACCTGCCAGCCAGTCTCATTTTACCTAACCACATACTGTACAAAGATATTCTAACATTCATAAAAATTAAAAACAGGGAAAATTCAACTAAATAATCTTTAGTTGGTTTTAATAGTCTTTTTTTCTGGGACATTTGTGATACACTTGCTTTCTAGTTAGCATCAAAATAGCAGTGACTGCTGTACAGACCCAGAAATGAGATAAACCCTGCTCTCTGCTGTGAAACAGCAAACACTCAACATCAAACATAGATTGATAATCTCTTTAAAAATGGCATGTAGTTTTCTCTACAGGGTGAACTGTTATTGAATTATGCCACAGTCATCCATTTCCCTGTGGGATGACTAGTTGTTCAAAAGGCAACTGCAGTGATAATGTAGTTCAGCTCAGCTGTGAGTAATGGTGAATAGTGAATGTGAATGAGTATATTAAATGACATTAATTGCAAAATGCCAATACACTATTATGTAGATAACGTTTGTAACATGCCAGGATAACTGCACAACTCAAAGAATGTATTTTTGAATCAGTAACTAATGTTTACCATGACTTTATTATTGTTTGTTTTCATTGGTTGCTTGAGGAGCTTTTTACTGCAATACATTTACAATGATGTACCGAATTCCATCTAATATTTCAGTATTTACCATTTTCTAATTCCTCTCCTGCCACCCCTCACTGTCCACAAATCGGCACCACTCGGTACAGTGAGTTCCCGGATGTACAGGATATCTTTGTCTACAGACTGCGCTCCAATCACAGATCTACATGTTTTGTCATCTCTTCATGTTTCGCTTTGAAAGTTCTATGGCACGGCATTACACAGAAGATTAACATCTGGTCATAATACAGGATATCTGTGTCTCAATCCCTTTACTTTTTCTGTAGAGGTGTTGGGCTGAAATGCAGATTATAGACCAGGGAAAGAATAAATGAATGAACAAATAAATAAATAAGAACTGCAATAAAATGAGAATATACCAGGCTTCTTAATATTGCAACGAGCATGATGGCTCAGTACCCAATGTTATATATACAGTACCCTGGGTCATGCAGGTTGTGTGGGAGGTGTCTAGCTGTCTATTTCCCTATAAATGACATAGTCAAGGTGCCCCAAACATAGTGTTTTGCGTTTCCTCTTCATTAACGTATATATGTCTGGATCTGTAGCTCCGTTCTGCCCCTCCCCCTCCAACTCCACCCTGGTAAGAACTGATAACCCTCGGCAGAGCAGAGCAGGAGGGAGCCGTTCTTACGCGAAAGGTTAGACTCCCACAGCCCAGCACCGACGGTCACACTGTGCAAGTGTTATCCCATGGAGCCCACTTCAAGTTGTAGGCCTGGGGTGGGGAATGATCTAAATGCCCCTCCACAACAAAGGCCTATATTGAATAATGTCAAGTTGTTAACATTTACGATTGCATTTACATGTTTAACAGTGCGAGTGACTATCATTTATCCATAACCAAATACTGGTTTAAACTGGGAAAAGATGTTTCTCCTCCTCCCTACATATACCATGATTCACAGTACATCGAATGAAACGCTTGCAAAATTTGGGGACATTACCCACAGGTCAGCTTTGAGTCAAACCATGCCCCTAGAATCTTACTCAGAAGCTGGTTGTACACACAGTTTCGCATTTTCAGGAATACTTCTACTTCAAAAATCCATACAGTTAATTATGGCCACCAGTAAGTGGAAAGGTCAATGTCAAGTGACCACTTGTTCACCTCTTGTATTATTATTATTGATATTATAAAACAATATCATATATAATATCATAAAATAATAAAAACAGATAGATATTACTTTCTATTATATAACAGAGAATAATATCTAACGATACTGATTTATTTATATATAATTAATTACATGTTTCTAATTCTATTCATACAATTCTATTCTAATAGTATTAATTTACGATATTGTTAGTCGTATGGCTGGACTAAAATTCATAGAACGAGTGTTCTACTGCTCACTGTGACTTAACAAGCGAAACTTGGAGTCATAACTGGAGTCGGAATTGGAGTCAACAGTATTCGCGGCCTTTAATTTAGGGCTGGGCGGTATGGCCTAAAATTTATATCACGGTATAATTTGAAGCACGGATGGCAACAGTATATATCACGGTATATTCGTTTTTCTTAAAATTTCAA
This sequence comes from Megalops atlanticus, assembly GCA_019176425.1. Lineage (NCBI taxonomy): Eukaryota > Metazoa > Chordata > Actinopteri > Elopiformes > Megalopidae > Megalops > Megalops atlanticus. The sequence continues at coordinate 21,779,940 of CM032877.1, read as the reverse complement.
TATAAATGCTTCTGAAGGGGTAAAGCACTGGTATGGCAGCTGCATGGCAGCTATTACTGTACTCTTAACTGTATTACTAGGATATATTTCACATAGTACAGAGGTAGCCAATTTTAAGAACATTTATTGTCCAAAACTGCAATAATAAATCGAAAAAAATACAAAACCTTTTCTCAAGTAACTTCCATCTCTGAAAAACACTTTTTCATGAAATACAATAAAATCAAACTGCACAAAGTGAAAATAAAAACTGACTCAGGGATTAAAGTTCTCCGTCGCTACGATGGATTTCCGTCAATTGGATTCAAGAGAGGCCATGCATGAGATCAGTGTGGTTCCGAAGGGAAAAAAAGTGAGGGGAGTGTTACAGGACTTAGGAATGCGCTACAAGGTGATAGATAGCTGATTTGTATAGGCATACAATCTACTTGGATGTCTGTAATTTTATATATATAGCTGTATATATAAACAATAATATGTATAATAACGAAACTATCAGAGACAATAATATAGCCCCATGGTGTATTGAAGTAGGCTAATCAATTAATCACGTCTCAGTGGATGCGCACACATTCAACTTTAGTCTACACACAAGCCGACATCAGATTAACATCAAGATATACATTTATAAACATGACAAAATACCCCCAAACCCCCCAAATTACAAGAGTCTTCATGTCCAGCAAGCAATAGAAATAGTTCAAATACAAATACAGTTAATCAAGATTGCAATCAAAGTCAAAGTTTGTGACGAAGAAGGAATGAGAAGCCGCGGTTCAAAAAGGAGCAACCTGCAATCTCACCACTCCGACGAACGAGAAGAAAGCAATCCTTTTGCAACCACAAGTTTATTCCAGCAGCTAAGAATTGTGACAGTTTGCAATTAGATGAGCCCGAACACCATGTTCACCTGCATATGCACACTAATTTCCCCTCATACCTAGCACTTGGCCTGTGAGGACATCCAATCCATCTTCATTATACAATATAATCAACTGATAGCACACACAATGCATAGCATAATTCAAGAGTAATGGAAAGACAATAACACGTTATTATTAAAAGAAAATAACAGCCAGATAGACTTTTAATGGGTGCCCATTATAGTGGGACATAGGGGTTTTGAAGGGGTTTGTCATGTCGTTGTATGTAGGCTACATTTTGTGAGGTTAGGCTACTGCTTTGTGTGTGTGTGTGTGTGTGTGTGTGTGTGTGTGTGTGTGTGTGTGTGTGTGTGTGTGTGTGTGTGTGTGTGTGAGCGAGAGATAATGGGTGTGCGTCTGACAGAAGTGCAAACTCACAGTGTCCCGTGGGCTATGCAGCTGCCGGGTTGCATGGTGTCCTGGACAATATTTTAATGCTTCAGAAAAGATTAATCACTGTCAGGTCAGCAAAGATTTGTGTATGTAGATAAAGCTTTAGTATCATGTCTTTTCGGTGAAGTTACACCTAGATCTGTGAGGGCTCTACTGGTCAGCACAGTATAGTCAAAATCCATACCGTAGGGCAAATTCATACCGGTGTACTTTCTATACCGTTTATACTGTCCACCCATAGGCCTTTTATATTCCCATGCGGGCACAGTTAGTTGTCATTCTACATAGAGAGCGTCCAAAAGTATACTGCACCACCGAACGGTTACCTTTTGTTGTTAGTTTTTGCTCATGAGATACTTGGATAGCATTGAGCAACAACGTAGAGAGCTGTCATCATTACAGCTAACTTGTCACGTTGGTACTTATTGTTAGCCCCTCTTTTGTTTTTTTATGCGCCATTAGCACAGTTTGACTTGAACCAGAGGTTATGGTCATCGTCTGGACTGTTTGACAACGAACAATCTAATGGTAAATAGCTTTATTTTAAGCAAGCTCTTCGGGTCTGAATAAGTTTCGTTAGCATGTTTAATTATGTTGATATGAGTAGCTAAGGTAGTTGTAACTATAGTACCCAATAACGCTATTCAAGAAGTCAGAAGCTGGCAACTATGTAGAAATGCCACCCTAACATTGTTTGAGCTATCAGGACGTTCCATTTGGTCCAATTTTAGTATTTCACAGAGCCGTGCTTTCATCTTTGAAAAACTATGACAAAACATTTCAGTATTAAATATCAGTATTGAATCCATATATAGCTGCAGTTTATCATACAAAAATACACAATCTGGACAATAAATCTGGCAAGTCATCGATATATTGGCACATCGATATTATGTATATTATGAAGTTAGTTTATCTGAGATATCATTACACGCAAAATAATGTAACCTCAGAGACATTGAAGCATCTTTTTTGTATTTATTGGTGAAGTGCAGGTCTCAGAGGTGTGATATCAGGAATGTTATCAAATCAATATGATTCCTTCTTCTCCCCAGTGCTGTATTCCCAAAGGGAAAACACACATATCTCGTGGGAGGATATAAAGTCTCTGACATTGGAAAATACAACAGGATGGACTTATACTTGGGCAGTTAAAGTAAGTGCATATTCATGCAGATATAAGGATGGACATTTCTGTCATGTCTGGGACTGTTGTGAAGTAAGGCGTGCACACACAATCCCAAGAAGGTGGGATTGATATCTCTAATTTCAGATAGGATACAATACGTAACTTATTACATCTTATTGTTAACCTGTGGTATACTTTAATGCTTCTTGAAATACATGATATTGCACAAATAGTAATGCTAATCCCTTTTTACTGTTTTAGTAGTCCATCAAAAACGTTTTGATTTCTGTGTTGATGTAGACCGTCCAACCATAGGTAACCACTGCACACTTTTGTTTTCAAGGCATTCTACAATGGTGAGGTTTAGTCATGTTTCAATATCTAAAACTATATCACCAGGTTCCCTGGGATTGTTGAATGAAGCAGAGGCTGCCTTTCAATATGGCGGTAACATCAATTCTGCAATTCCATATCTGGAAGGCTTTGAGGCTTTTTCTGAAATTGTAAGTTTTTATAACAAGATGTATTTTTCCTGATTAGCTACAGTATGTTGAACATTTCATGGTGTTCATGTAAATACCATTTTGTATACAGTGCTTGTAGTGTTATGTTTTTAGGCTTGTACATGGCTGATTTTAGGTGTACTGAAGGCCAGAAGAAATCTTAGTGAATAAAGTAGTCAGAGCTTTAGTCAAAGTGGACCAGCCCTTTTATCTCTACTTCCTGATAAAACTATAAATGTGGGCTCACGCTGATGAATCCATGGCAGAAATGCAGGTGTATTAAGATGTACTTGAACTGGTCCAGTGCAACCTCGGGAATAGGTTTTTAAACTTGGTTTGTTGATTTGATTTGTTTTTCTTAAATTTTTTTCAGCTCATAACAGGTCCCATATCAATTGAACATCTCATAACAGCGATCGAGATGCTCATGTTTTTAGCATTTGTCAGGAGGGCTGTGCTTGCTGTAAGCTTTTTCATTAATCTTTTTCATTCATGTCTTAGTCATTGTCTTGTAGTTCTCCCCTTATATTGTGCCATAATAATTTAGCTGTCATTTGCAATAATTAGCTTTTCTTTTTTCTTTTGTCTCATTTCTCCAGGTTAAAAATAGGATATCTCAATGTAAGTTTGGTGACTTTCATTTTAATTCATTTTCTTTTAACTGCTTACATGATTTGTGTAATCACACACCATATAAAGTATATCAAGGTTTGTTTTTATTTCTGTTTTCTCTTTGTATTAGTGATCAAAATAGAACTTGGGAAAAAACAAATGAACTCTCCAAAGAGATACAAAAATACATGCACACTAAATCTGACCTGAAGGAAAAGGTATATTTCAGGATTGCTTGTCCATGTGTGTAGGTCTTGGAAAAACCTTCTCTCACCATATTTCTGCGCTTCTCTATTTTAGATCAAATGTCTTGAGGAGAACTTGAAGCAGTCCGAAAACATGGCTTTTGCAAAAGAAGAGGAGAATGAAGAGCTGAATATGAGAGGCTGAAACAGGCAGTTGGCACATTGTATATCCCTTTCATGCATGGTGTCCACATTTGTTAATTTAACTCCATTTTGGATTAGTTTATCATTATGGAGTTCTCCAAACCACTTGGGGGCAGTATCAGTAAATCCATAGCAATACTGTGACAGTAGTTACTATCTTGTATTCCAAAAATTAATTGATTGCTGACACCCTCAATCCAAGATGGCTGACGGTGGTAGTCATGCACAAAATGCTTCAGGAATTTCTGTGACAATAAACATATTAACAAAAAGGATCATATAGAATTACACATTACTCCATTAAATTCCAACTTTACACATGCATAGAGACAAATTGTGTTTTGGCTTCCAAACAGGGACTGTGTAGGTCAAAGACACAGTACAGAGTAGTTGAGAGTATGCCAGAGGGAAGTGGAAGTGACATCAGTGACAGCTGTGATGAGGATTACAAACCAGCAGAGTCCAGCTCTGACACAGAGAGTGATTCAGAGAGTGATCCAGAGAGTGCACCAGAGAGACAGCCAGAGACACAGCGAAAGATGAGACACATATTGAGATGGTGGAAGAACATGGAAGAGGCAAAAAAAGAGCATGGGCCCGTAGGGACAATGGCTATCAGGGGGTCCTCCCAGCTTTTTCAGGAAAGTTTGAGGTTATCGCACAGGGTGAAGAGCCAATAGAGTTATTCTCCAGACTTTTCCCTGACTCTCTCATAGATGAGATAGTGTTTCAGTCAAACATGTATGCACTCCAAAAAGGAAAAGAGAACCTGAACCTCACTTCATCAGAGTTGAAAGTATTCCTAGGCATCAATTTGACAATCAGTTATTTAAGGTATCCAAGAACAAGAATGTACTGGTCATCATATCCAGGTCTCCTCCAGCCCTCCATTGCAGATGCTATGTCTGTCAATCGATTTGACGAGATCAAGCGATACCTGCACTTTGTGGATGACAATACCCCTGCTAATGGAGACAAGTTCTTCAAAGTGAGGCCTGTGTTGAATGTTCTGCAGACCAGATTCCTTACTTCAGTGAAGCCAGAGGAGTGTCATGCCATGGATGAACAAATCATCCCTTTCAAAGGCAAGCACTCCAGCAAGCAGTAGACACCCAAAAAACCAAAGCCTTGGGGTTTTAAAGTATGGGTCAGAGCTGGTACCTCTGGCTATATGTAAAGGTTCGACCTGTACCAGGGCGCCAGTGGTGGAAGAGGTGATGTAGGGGAGCTGGGCATGGCAGCAGAGGTTGTGGTTTGTCTGCAGTGACATACACAACAATGGGCACAAGGTGTTCTTTGACAACTACTTCTGCTCCATACCTTTACTTGAGAAGTTGCGTGGGTGTGGCATTGAGTCAACAGGTACCTGCCGCATCAACCGCCTAAAGGGAGCTGAAGCCAAACTCATGACGCTCACTGACTTGAAAAGGTAAGGTAGAGGATCCTCTGTGGCCACCACTGCTGACAACATAACTGTCACACGTTGGCTTGATCGGTCTGTCATCCATATCGCCTCAACCTGTGCTGGTAAACATCCAGAGGATAATGCAAAAAGATGGAGAAAGAAAGAGTCTGCAGTGACTCAAATACCTTGACCTTTTGCAGTTTCCTTATACAACAGCCATATGGGTGGGGTGGATTTGGTGGATCAGTGCCTGGCAACATATGCACACAGAAGGCGGAACAAAAGGTGGTACATGCGAATCTTCCTCCATTTCTTGGATGTGGTGTGTATGAATGCATGGCGCCTTTTTCTGATGAGGAACTCACAGGCAAATGCTTGTGACTTGCTGCATTTCAAAGCATCCAGTGCCCAAAAACGTAGTAGGGGGAGGCCAAGTCAGACCCAGGCTCCCAAGAGAAGAAACCAGGTGAATACTGCCCATGCAGTGCGTTATGGCACTAGGCAGCACTGGCCAAGAAGTGCAATCATCAAGAACGCCATGAGATGCCGCTTTGAAATGTGTCAAAAGAGGACCCGATTCATCTGTGGCCAGTGTCAGGTCGCCCTCTGTCCTGACTGCTTTGAGGGCTTTCACACGAAATAAGAATAATTTACCTCAATCATAAAATGCTTCTCACTGTCTAAACCAATTATAGCCACAAATCTCACATACATGTGCCTACAACTATAAAGAAATCAGTTTGAGTTATTTGTTCTCTGTTGTTACATATTGGATGTTGATATTTTTATAACTGAGATGATTCAACATGAACTGAAAATGAGCTTAAAAAGTGAGAGATTAGTTTTTTTTCATCAGCAGCAGATGTATTCTCATATATACTACTGTTGCAAGGTTTCTGCATACATTTAAACACAATTGTTAATATCACTTTGAGTTTTTTCCTCTCGGTTGTTAAAATATGTGTTTTGTTGTTTTTTAATAATTGAGCTTAGATACATAATATAACATAACCTAAAAAGACATGATATTCCTTATTGTCAGCTGTGGCTTTATACCCCTTTTTACTCCTTTGCTGCACGGTGTCTGAATTTTGTAAAAAACTCAATGGATTTCAATTTTAGCACAATTTTGAATAAAAACCTTAAAAATCTTTTAAAAATCTGGATCATTTTTCTCATAATTCATGCATGAAAGGGATATAATAGTTAATGCTATATCTTTGTTTTGGAGTTCTCCCCTTATATTGTGCCATAATAATTTAGCTGTCATCTGCTATGATAATTTGCTTTTCTCTTTTCCCTTGTCTGATTTCTCCAGGTTACAGGACATCTGAGTGTAAGTTTGTTTACTTTCATTTTAATTAATTTGTTTTTAACTGCTAACATGACTGCTTATTTGTGTAATTGCACACCATATAAAGTATATCAAGGTTTGTTTTTATTTCTGTTTTCTCTTTATCTTAGTGATCAAAATGGAACTTGAGGAAAAAACAAATGGACTATCCAAAGAGATACAAAAATACATGCACACTGAATCTGACCTGAAGGAAAGGTATATATGTCAGGATTGCTTGTCCATGTGTGTAGGTGTATAGGGAAAACCTTCTCTCACCCTGTATCTGTGCTTCTCTATTTTAGATCAAATGCCTTGAGAACTTGAAACAGTCTGAAAACATGGCTTTTGCAAAAGAAGAGGAGAATGAGGAGCTGAAGGTGAGAGGCTGAAACAGGCAGTTGGCACATAATTCATTTGTTTTTAACTGCTTACATGACTGCTTATTGGTGTAATCACACACCATATAAAGCAGTGATTCTCTACCTATTTTGCACGCGCGACCCAATTTTTAACATGTTAGCTCAGTCACGACCCTATATAGTAAATTAGTAAAACTAAATAAAGTAGTAAAACTAGCCAGTTCTTTCAAATTCAACATCATGCCTACTACAATTTGACAATTGAAAAAATGTGATTGTTTCTGATCTTAAATAAGCCATTCTAACATTTTTAAGTAGGAGAAAAATGGGTTAACATAATTTAATATTAATTATGAAATATCATTTTGAATTATATTTATATTATGAAATAACATTTTATGATCCGATTCTTCTTAATGAGAAACCTGGGGCTTCCTCATTTTAATAAGTCTGTCAAAATTTGGGGTAACTGAAGACATTGCAATCCGGAGGTCATGTTCAACATTCAGTTTGTTTCTGCTTTTGTTCTTTAGCTGGGTGAGAGCAGAGAAGCCAGCCTTGCATAAATATGTGGTACTGAAAGGCAAAAGCACTCTGGCCCTGTTCACACCTGGAATTAACATGCGTCTTGTGTGATCCGATCACAAGTGGACAGCTCTAAGTATGTCAGTTCACACCTGACATTAGAATGCGTCAGGTCTTTAGAATCATACTTGAACTTTGTGTTTTCGTTAGTTCGTGTTTTCATCTTATTTTGCACGACAGTGCCACGAATAGAGCCTTGCTTCAGAAAAGATTAATCACTGTCAGTAAATCCAAGGTGTAACTTAATGGAAAAGACACGATACTAATCTTTATCTACATACACAAATCTTTGCATACCTGCCAGTAATTAGACCTAATCATAAACTTTGACATTGATTGCAATCTTGATTAACTTTATTCATATTTGAACTATTTCTATTGCTTGCTGGACATTAAGACTTTCATAATTTGGGGGTTTTGGGGTATTTTGTCATGTTTATAAATACATATTTTGGTGTTAATCTAACGTCGACTTGTGTGTAGACTAAAGTTGAATGTGCGCACGTCCGCCGAGACATGATTAATTGATTAGCCTACTTCAATACACCATGGGGCTATATTATTGTCTCTGATAATTTTCGTCATCATACATATTATTGTATATTTTATATATATATATGTATATATATATATATATATATATATATATATATATATATACATAAATATAAATAAATATAAATAAATTACCGACGTCCAAGTAGATTGTATGCCTATACAGATCAGCTACCTATCACTTGGTAGCGCGATTCCTAAGTCCTGTAACACCCCCCTCCCCTCGCTTTTTTTTCCCCTTCTGGACTACACTGATCTGATACATGGCCTCTCTGAAATCCAATTGATGGAAATCCGTCGTAGCAACGGAGAACTTTAATCCCTGTGAGTCCTTCAGTGTGGCCCAGGACACATTCGCGTACACACTGCTAAAAGGATGTGGCCATGTTTTGTAAGTCGCCAAGTCGCGGCGATGTCGCTCAGTGTCGCCCAGCAACCATTGGAAATGAATGACTTCCGGCCGCTTTGTTGCTCGTAGTCGCTGCTGGTGTGAGCGCAGGGTCAGCAAGAGCAGGATAGGGGAGAACGGGGTAAGTTGTCACATGGGTAAGTTGTCACACTGTTCATACCTACAACAGAAGAGTTTCCATCTCAAAAATCAAATGGCTACTTTGTTTGACAACATGTTCTATGGTCAACTTCCTGTTCACATGTGGTCAAAGTCACTCTATTCTGAGGTGAGCACAATTTTATTTTTCACCTTCAAAAGTAAAAAAAATGACACTTCACATTTTATGTAATAAAACTTTGTTAGGTATGAATGTTCAAAATTATATTTTTGTACTGAGTAGAGGAGACATTAAAGTATGATACTTTAGCTGCAGTCCTATGTTGAGCTAACCTTGAGATTTAGCCAAAATTAGCACGCATGTCAGTTTGGGGCAGGTTGTCTCAATGACTTTGGGGCAAGTTGTCACAATATAAATAGGCACATAGAACATGCTCAGTCAGTGCTGACACAAGTCTACCAACTCCAGAGGACATCTGGCCCTATCCAACAGCTGGCCCCCGAAAAACAACTTGCAAAGGAAGAAAAAGGCGCAAAACAGCAATTCTAACTGACACACCAGTGAAGCAGCCACTAGAAATGGAAAAGAATAAGGCACAATTTAGCCAAAGTCTGTTTCAGAAGAAAGGGAAGGAAAGGGGGGAGTCAAAATCTGGATCTGTAAAGAACAAGAAGGCAGCTAAAAACAGAAAAATCCTAGACGAGTCATCATCAGATGAAGAGGAGTGCTTCTGCCTCGTCTGTGTGGAGCCATTCTCAAACAGACTTGGGTGCAGTGTGTGAGGTGCAACAAATGGGCCCATGATGCTTGCACCTCAGGCCAGGCAAATTATGTGTGCCAGAACTGTAACTCGGAAGATGAGTCTGACTAGTCAGATACGGATGTTGTTTGTTGTTTTGAGTTCTTTAATGATGTTGAATTTGGTTTTGAATTTGAAATAAAAAGAATTCATATTCACAATTAAGTAGTTGTGTTTTTATTTGTTGATAATCCAATGTGACAACTTACCCGAAATAGTGCGACAACTTACCCGCAGATGGGGAAAGCTGTCACAAGTGCGCACACTGTATTTAACTGTCTACAACTTTGTACTGAAATAAGATATGAAGATGTAATGAATACAAAATATGTACCCAAGACTTCTTTCTTTCATTTGGTATGACATTTATACCATTGTGATGTATTGTTCCCAGTCAATGTAAGAAAGAGTGAAAAGTGTGACAACATACCCTGCTCCCCCCTAATTGCTTGCAACGTGCACCAGAACTGAGGGAGACAACTCTGGAAACTTCTTTTGAAGACCACGATCGCATGATAACTCAACCAGTTGATTTTCTTCCTCAGATGACAAAATCACGGTTTCCCAGTCAACTCCGAATGGCTCCCTTACTCACTCTTGGGCCAGCACGTTCTCCTGTTCTGGAAAGTAATCGCAAAACCGTGCGTGCAGTTTCTCCAAATGGTCACTGATCACCCTTTCAGCACTGAGCTGTCTGAATCTGTGAGGTTTTTTACCTCATGACACACATTCGGTAACATGTCCAGCCTGCCGTTGTTAACATGCTTGGTCCACAGAGTCAGCTTTTTTTGAAGGCATTGATTTTGTCAATTTGCTCAAATTGGTTATGCCCCCTCCCTTGTAATGACACGTTCACTGTATTCAAATAATCAAAAATGTCCGCAAGATAAGAAAGACGAGCAATCCACAGATCAGCGTTAAAATATTCTGCTAGATCTGACGTCTCTCCCGCAAGAAACGCTGCCAACTGGCTTCTAAGCTCGTAAACTCGGGATAACCCTGGAGAGCCAGCGGACCTCAGCGTGATAGAGCAATTGTTCGTGCCCACTCCCCATCTCTTGACAAAAAGCTTGAAAACACCTTGCATTCTTGGCGTTATGTTTGATGTAATTAACAACTTTCACCACCTCTCGCAGTGTTTCGTGAAGCTCCGGTACCATGTCTTTAGCAGCTAATGCTTCTCCGTGTAAAAAACAGTGGTTCCACGTTGCGTTCGGTGCAGCTACATCCAGAATTTTTTCTCGACCCCGAATGTTTGCCTGACATCGAGGCTGCTCCGTCCGTTGTCACGCCAATACACTTTGTCCAGCTCAGCCCCACTTAATTCAAGTATGGATCCAATGCGGAAAAAATCTCTGCTCCAGTGGTGGATTTCGGCAAAAACGCAATAAACAAAAACTGCTCTTCAAAGTTATCATTCCACACATACACCAGCAGAATGGCATGGTTAGCCACGACGGTGGATTCATCGAGTTGTAAAGCGAAACAGTCGCTAGCTGAGAGACGCTCAGTGCTTATCTGGTGCTTAATGTCATCAGACATATCACAGACCCTCCGATGAACTGTATCGTTTGACAAGGGAATTGTCTTTATTTTTTTAGCTTCTGACTCACCTAAGAGTTCGGTGCATATGTCGATCGCACAAGGAAGGATAAGTTCTTTTGCAACAGTATGGGCCTTTTTACACTTAGCCATTCGATGCGAAACCAGATAGGAAGCAAGGAGTACCTGCGCCTGTACTGTACATGTACATTCAAAGGTCTTTTGGGAAGCCTCAAGATTTTGGCTCCTATGTTAAAAAAGTCCACAGGCTTATCTTTGTAGCTGGCATGTTCTGTTTCTAAATGCCTCTGTAACTTCGAAGGCTTCATGCTTTCGTTAGCAAGCAGTTCATTGCACAGGACACACAATGGCTTGTGCTCACCATGTTTAACAGTTTAGGTAAATCCATACTTGAGAAAATCCGGGTCATATGTCCTTTTATATTGCCTCTTAGGTTCGGAGGAACATTCCCCCGAGCTGGTGCTGCTTGGTCTGGAAGGAGGTTTGACAGTAGATTTCAAGAATTTGTCCATTTTCCTAGTTATGCTAGCTAACCTGGTCAGTGGGGGCTACATACGATGCGAGAGTTTAGCGCAGTGATCATGCGCGCAGCGGCAGTGCACTCTGCAATCTGCGCCAATCAACGCGTATCAAACAAATATGACTGGACGTGCCAGTGAATTTGAAATTAAACATCTGGGGGTAGGCTTATTTGATTGGTTGAGTGTTCAGTAGTTTTGCACTAAGCAACTGCAGATCCAGGATTCGTTTAAATAGGTTACTGTTAGGACAGGGGCTGGGAAATCTGATCGTGGATCTGCATTTAGGAGCTGGCTGGTTTTAAAATGTTTAAATTTCCAACTCGGGCTCGCGACCCTTTCAATCAGAACTTGCCACGACCCAAATACGGCTTGAGAAACGCTGAATTATGAAGTATATCAAGATTTGTTTTTATTTGTTTTTCTCTTTATCTTATAGTGATCAAAATGGAGCTTGAGGAAAAACAAATGGACTATCCAAAGAGATACAAAAATACATGCACACTCAATTTGACCTGAAGGAAAAAGTATGTTTCAGGATTGCTTGTCCATGTGTGTAGGTCTTGGGAAAACCTTCTCTCACCATATTTCTGTTCTTCTCTATTTTAGATCAAATGCCTTGAGGAGAAATTGAAGCAGTCTGAAGACATGGATTTTGCAAAAGAAGAGGAGAATGAGGAGCTGAAGGTGAGAGGCTGAAACAGGCAGCTGACACATTGTAAATAATAGTTAATGTTATATCTTTGTTTTGGAGTTCTCCCCTTACATTGCGCCATAATAATTTAGCTGTCTTCTGCTATGATAATTTGAGGCTGGAACAGGCAGTTGGCACATTGTAACGCTATGATAGCTACAGCTTATGGTCAGAATTGTGAGTTTTGCAAGGCATTCATGCTGGAAAAAGTCAACTGCTCTCTATGCAACAAATTGCTGTATTTCCAAAAGGATTCTATCAGCGCTTGTCAAAGGCAAAGTGCAAACATGGCCGAGGAACTATATGGCCTCAAAATCACCATAGACTATGAACAAAAACACCACAAAGAGGAAATGGACAGCCTGAAAGAAGAAATGAAAAATCTGACTGAACAGCAAACAGCCAGCCAGCAAATGGAGACCACTCTGCGGGAGTAAGAATTACAATATATAATGTCAAGGGAAAGATGGTATTATCAATAATGAAAGGCTTATGAATCAAATCAATGAATATTTAGCACACTGTATGTGTACGCATGCTTACACAGGACATTGAATATGCCTATGAAAATGATGCATGCCTAATGTATTAAAATATTCTCTCACAATACTCCAGATATGACATGCAACATGCCAAGGACCATGTCATCATGTCATAGTTTCTTATCATTTTGGAGTAGATGTATTGTGTCTTGCAGTAACTATGGAACATAACTGAGGTGTGAAAACTACAGAGTTAAGCTGAAAAGTGAATGAGTTGTGCTGTGAAAGACTTGAAACCGCTGTGCTCATTGTGTTGCAGGAAGCTGGAGCAGGAGGAGGCAAAAATCAAAAAACTCAGTGAGGAGTTAAAGGTCTATAAACAGGGAGTCCTGGAGGGCGTTGGAAAAAAAAAACAAAGCAGAGTCCCTGAAAGCACAGTTGAGCATGTTTACATAGCTACTAAAACAGTACCGTTATAACAGTTTATTCCTCAGAGTGTTTGCATTGGTTTAAAACGTTAAAAGCAATGGACTCTTTATTGCTTCTAATTAGGAAACTGCACTGTGCCTCATATACACTGTAATTCCTCAGCGTGAACCAGTGTTTTCATGTTGCTCATATCTTGTGTGAATTGGTGCCAGTTCTTCCAGTGGTTTCGCTTGGTAGATCTTATGCCGATTATCACCTGTCTCTCCCCAGATTTTCTTCCATGTGCAGAGGGCAGACCAGAACTGGGTAAAAAGGACAAGATAAGTTCAAAATAAAACAGTTTTATAGTTTGATATCTTTGCTCAAGAAAGTGTTCTTTTATCTTCCTTTTTCTCCAGATGGCACTGTCTGCATCAGAGTGTGATCTGAATAAGGAGGAGAAAGAGACAGACAGCCCTCGTAAGAAGTGAGTTCAGTAGCCACTGAATTCCATTCAAATGGATTATTGACAAGCTCTGGGGTGGATAAAGGCCTGAATGTGAGTCAAGGGTCAACTGAAAATGACTGAGATGCTGAGAATTCTGTGAACTTGCATCCAAACTTGGATTGCATCCTCCCTGCTGAGCTAAATGAGTGATACCCCTTGCAGGGTAGAGACAGAGCTTGTCTGAACGGTGTTGTTTCCCTGTTTCCAGGCTGGCTGAGCTCAACAAGGAGCTAGAGAAATTTAAGCAGCCAGTTTCTGAACCCCTCCCTGGCCAACCAGCCACACCGCCTCCAGCAAAAGGTGAGCTCCTGCCCACTGTAGCTACCTATCTTAACGACACAGCAACCAAAATCCCTCCTGGATTACAACCTTGGGTCTTTAGGGATTTTGAGTGTTTTTGTGAATGTTTGAAGAAATTTAAACAGGACATTTGAATTGCCTCTCCTATGAGTTTAGTCATCACACCACCGTTAATGAAGGAGGGCCCGAGACGCCCTTCTTGTGTCCCAGTGGGGAGATGGTGTGAGCCAGTTGTTGAGTTTTTAACACTCCTCTCCTGGTACTCAGAATCATCTACTCACAGTGTACTGTCAGTGTACTTTCCTACTCCTGCCCTTCCATCTCTTTCTGCTCTGTGTTGGAGTTTCATCCATCTTTTCTTCTGATCTTCTCACTCTTTTCCTGTCCTCTTTCTATGCCCTCTGTTGCCACTGATCGATACTGCCCTGACTCTTTCCCTTATGGTTTCATTTCTGATGTAGTGTGTAGTATTTCAGATTCCTGCTATCTGTTGTGTATTGAGATTCCTCCCTGACCATTGTTTATTCTGTCTCTCCTAGATGCTCCTGCCCCCCCTGCATATTGGGAAAATAAGACAGTAAGCTTGTGGGTTTTAAACTGACTGAAAAAGTTCTCAAACAGTACTATCACATAATACTACAACATTGTGTATTATACAATATTATTATATACATTCATGCCAACTAAAATGATTTGATCATTTTTGGTCGTGCATAATGTCACTACCATCATTAAAGTGTCTGGGTATATCCCTGTCTTTCATTCAGTAATTAGGCTCATCAGATGTGTTGTGTTGACTGTCACCTATCACCCCTCTCTCCCCAGACTGCGTCTCAGGAGGAGAAGACAGAGAAGAACACGGTAAGAAGGGCTTCAAAGTCATTTTGTGAATTTATTTCGTTGGCTGAGACAGAATGTTCATCCTCCTCCTTCTCCTCTAATTGAAAGCATGTGTATCAGCACAACTGGAAGAGGACAGGGGAGGGACGGTCTGCAACCAGGGGAAACGGCTTCTGAAATCATGGGAGACAGCATAGATGAAAGACATTTTTAGTTATTATTAAATGTTTGATTATTAAATGTTAATGTTAATGTCAATAAAGATTCACTAATATCAGCTGAGGTGTTGGCAGTGCATTCATTGGACTTTGATTACACAGCTCTTATTGACGCAAATGACTTTAGACTTGATGAAAGACCCCCTGCACAAACTTTGGGAGTCCCCTGTCCCATTCTGACCTCTGACATCCAGAGCTGTTTCTATGCCTGGTGGTGGAGCTCACACTGGGCCTCTTCAGCACATGGGCCTGGGCTCCAGGAACTTTCCAGAACTGCCCCACGATGTGGAGGATCACACATCTGCCCCTGAGAGTGGGACTTTCCAGCCAGTCTCATTTTTATCTCTGGTACACTGACATCCATCAACAGTCAGTGTTAAATCATTTAAATCATTCCACCATTGTTGTCCCCTGATGGTATAATGACCTTCCAAAATCCATTGTGTCCAGGCCTTCACTACTTTTAAGAAACATCTGAAGACACAGCTCCTCCACGCTCACCTGGACACCTGAATCACTACCACCTAAAACAATTTCTTAGGTCCTAAACTCTGTTTCCCTTAAAAAAAAACCTTTAAATTTAATGATTTAATGCACTTGTGTCTCTATCAACTAGCTTGTACCTTGTCTGGCAAGCTACTGAAGCTTGATCATGCAGCAGCACTTCTAATATTGTGACTCCTTGTACGGCTTTTGCTTGTGTTGTACTCTGCCTCACTTTTGTAAGTCACTGGATAAAAGCGTCTCCCACTGGAATAAATGTAAACCAGCAATTCTGTTGCTCTCGGTTTGAACATACAAAAAAGAGTGGAAATTCATCTTTGTAGAGGCCTGTTTTACAACTACAGAGACATACTTTCACTCACATGAAAGGATGGGTGAATTCATGGAGGATGGGGGATCAATCATAGGGTAAGAACAAGTTAGGACATTTACCACCACACCGCAGCTCTGAACTCTCTAGATTTCAGACCTCATCCGTTCAGGCACATCAGTTTCCTTGCTTCATTTTATTTCCATCACAGACCCAATCTTACACTCTTGCCATCAGCAAACTCGGCATGCCAGCTAGATGGCATACTCGCTGCATTTTTAAACACCCCTATGGAGGATCCTCTCAAGAATGAAACATTTTCGAGTTTTAGCTTAATGATTTTTGGCTGCTTGTAATATTTTTCCAGGAGACATGCAGTGCAGTTGCTTTATGATTAATGTCATTGATTGGCAGTGACTGCAATGCAGACACATGTTAAACATAGAACGGCTAAACTTTCTTACATGGCATAGTGCATATGGTCAACTTGTCTGCATGATTCCACAACTATGACAGAACAAAGTAATTAATTCTTAATTGGTGAAAAAATATTAGCATGATTTTATTTAGTTTATTTTGTTTAGCAGGTATTCTGAGAACTCTATGTGACACGTTAAACAATATTTAATATATTAGATGATATGTTGATGGCTTTGATATTTGCCTAGGAAATGGGGGCCCCTGGTAATGAATAAATTGCACTCTGTACTGATATCTTGTCGCTTCAAATCATGGTAACTGGTATAAGCTTTGACCCTATGAGCCACCTGGTTTATTCATACCACACTTAGTTGCTTACCTTGCAACTTACCGTCAGTGTCACTCTTCAGCCACTAGAGGGCAGACAGTAACCATGTCAGAAGCATACAAACATTCTTGAATCTCTTATTGTGTAAACAATTAGCCCCAAACTGATGACAGGACTGGTCATTTTCAAATGCAATTTACCAAGTTATTTTTTAAATTCATTAGTTGGTTTGAAACATTAAACCCCATTTTTAAGAGTTATGAACAATGAACTATTTGGGCCGGGCGGTATAGCCGTCGCGATATATCTAAAGCTATTTTTAGCGAAGAACAGCTATCCCCGGCATTTGGCGTTAGGTTTTTACCCGTAGGCCTATTATTTTCCCTTTAGTCATACCTGATGCGGGAGCACATCTCAAAAGTTCAGTGAAATGCTTCCGGGGCAGAAAAATATCACTTGTATTTATATGTTGGTTAACTTACCTATTAGATTTGAAAAACACATAGCATGTTTTCACTCTTTATCTTTGTAGCCACGTGTTTCTATCTACCACATGGAAGCAGCATAGTGCTGCTGCTATCAAAATTGAATAGATACGAGTGGCCTTTTTCCCCCGGAAACATTTCTAATTTTAGTAGTACTTATTATTGTTATACAGTGATGTGCTTAGCCATAAAAAAACTTTGCATCACAATAAGTGTACAGTGTTCCCTTACATTTATTGAGAATGTCAAAACATTTGACAACTGAACAGTATTTCCTTAAATGTATTGACAACATTTCAATTCACATTTCTTTTTGAGGTTGACTTTCCTAAAACCCACAACCAGAAAGTTTAACAGAAACAGGTTCACAAACTCTCATGTGCTCTGTTGTAGAGATGAAACGGTATGAAAATTCAATATCACGATTATAGTCACCAAAATGATCACGGTTATCAGTATTATAGCGGTATTGTTAAAATGTGCTGAAAATTTTCAAAAAGTACTGATACACAAACAAATCATTTCACCAGATAATTTTGGTGACTATAATCGTGATATTAAATTTTCATACCGTTTTATCTCTAGGTATTACTAACTGTTGCGGTTTACCGTGAAACCGGTAACCGTTTCATCCTGCCACGGTATTTAACTTGAGTTTTTTTAAAGCGCCGTAATCAACCGCGGTTTTAATGAAAATTAAAATTTGAAACTGTAATACTAGGGATGAAAGGGTTACCGGTTTCACGGCAAACGGCGGTAAAATTCCCAATGGTTAGTATAACCGTGCCCTCTTCAGCATTATCATGATTGATAATGAACATTTTCAGCACATTTTAACAATACCGCGATAATACTGATAACCGTGATAATTTTGGTCACTATAATTGTGATAGTAAATTTTCATACCGTTTCATCTCTAGGCAATACTAACCGTTGCAAACTGGTAACCCTTTCATCCTGTCACAGTACTAACGTGAGTTTTTCAAAGCGCGGTAATCAACCGTGGTTTTAATAATTGAAATTTGAAAGGTAATGCTAACCGTCGGGAATTTTACCGCAGTTTACCGCGAAACCGGTAACCGTTTCATCCCTACTCTTGTAAGTGCTGGTGGCTGATTTTGCAGCCTTGATCATTGATTGGGATGGCTCCCACTTGAAGCATGAAAATGATTATATTATATATAAATAAGATCATTTGAGCTGAGCTGTCGTTGGCAGCCGTGGTCTTCTTTAGAAAACAACAATTAGCAGCTAACATTAACTACTAGGCATGTCCAGGTGTTTGTCTGGTACCGTATGTTTTATCATGTTTTTAAGCATAAAACAATGTAAATAAGTGCTTGCTAACCTTGCTCTACGTAGGCCAGCTCTACAACTTTACACCGACAGATCCTGAGTAACACCCGACGAATTCAAAAATTTGCCGAATTGCACAAGCAAACAAGACTAAGCCTTCTATCCAAGTCATTTCAGCAGAGATCATACGGGCAGAGATGCTTTCTCACACTGCAGGTGTGCACACCCTCACCTGCAGGGTCTCATGAATCTCGGAAAGTGGTGCCAAATCCCTTTCCTGAATGAGCGCCCATCGCCAGCCCTGAACCTCTCCATCTTCCCTGGAGAATAACACCTTGACCCCCTCACACCACCAAGAGGCTTTGAGAGGCATCCAGCAGTGTTCTCACTCTACACCAGAACACCACTGCTCTGAGTCCGCCTGCTTGTGTCCATTCCCTCAAGGATTCTGGTCCATCCCCCAGTGCTGTCATACCAGGACTGCTCCCAGCTAGACGCTCTGCAAACATCACCCAACCACTCCAGCCTATCCACAACTCTGCAGTCTGATTGGCCTTCTCTATCTCTGCCCCCTTTTCGTCATATCCCTCTCCACTGGTTTCCAGCTGTAGCCTGTATTCAGACCCTAGCTGTGGCAAAGGATTGCTTTGTAAGTCACTCTGGATAACAGCATCTGCCAAATGACCAAATGTTAACAATGCCTTGATCTCACTGAAGCGCAGTGAGTGCTAAAGTCAAGTAGACCCTGTGGCTCCCAAGATACATAGTCTCCCTGTGCCTGCTTTACAGCAAGGTTCTGCTGATTTTCAGCCTTGGTCCCCTAGTGGGGAGTGAGATACCTGTGCTGACAATGAAGGCAGTCACTCACCACCTTCCATTGCATTCTAAATAGTCATCTATTCAGAATGCACCTTGGTTCACATAAATGACGCATATTTGAATGCTGTTTTTTTTAATCCCTTTTTTGTTATACCTGCTATATACTTGCTGACAGCAAGATTGCCATTAGTTATATTTTATTCATATAGGAATTGTAACCTCTTTGATTTTGTTTTCAATGCATACTATGGCTCTATGATGGCTTTTGAGAAGCATGCTGCAGGTTGCCTTGTTTGTTTTCTGTTACATTTTCTTTACTTTGCTTTCTAATGCTCCATAATTCACACTGGATAAGAGCATCTGCAAGATAAAGCCGTACATAAATAAATAACAACCATGCTTTACTTTAATCTGCCTGAATGGCTGCGCTTTGTCTGTAATACCTAGACTTGAACACCAGGTGGCAACGTTGCACCAGAGGCAATAACTGGGCTTGGTGTCACTGATGGACGTACTGCAAAGCACTTAATGAGGGAAGCACTTGCTTACATAAGGAATTGTCCTCTTCTCCTGGCCTCACAGCCCAGCAATAGAGCCAGCTATACATACCAATCAGCGACTCCCACAGGCAGGGAACACATTAACATTATTGATCTAAAAACGCTCTTTACCTCATGATCGCGGAGGCGGACCTGACGAGAGGGTATAGGCTCTGGCTTCACAGCTCAGGTGATGTTGACCTCTGACTCCCTGGATTGCTGGGTGGCAGCCAACACATCTGCATGCGACACTTGCTTTGACGAGAGCTATGTGAACAAGCACAATAACTGCTAATTCTAATTACCTCGGGGATGACTCAGTGGGCCCACTTTACATTATGTGCCTCTGATTCCTGTGTATTTATGCTGAACCTACACAGGTATCGACGTGTAACTACACAGCAACTGCTTTGTCCCTACACACTGTGGGTGCTGTATATGCATAATTACTCCAGCCAAAATTAGCTTTAACTACTGCCATTACTGAGTAACCATGTGTACATATTAGTCACACTGCATAAAGTGTAAAGGCACAGGTATTGGGGCCACTGAAAGTACAGCTTTGACATTTTTCATTTTTATCTGGGCACTTAGGCTGAGAACACAAGAACAACTATAAAGAAAAGGATTTTTTACTAAGAAACTACAAAGAAGGACTTTCAGTCAGTTCATTTTTAAACCATTTTCTTGCATTAGTTGATTAATCTCCTGATTGATCAGCTCACTTTGAATGCTAAAGTAACAGGTAGATTCTGCTGAGTCTGAGATTTTGATGCTAAAACAGCATTTTTCTGGCACAGACTGCAAGAAAACTCTCTCAGTTTACAGTGTTTTTCTGCTGTTGTGATTCAGCCACAGACATGTAGATATGATGAGAGACATGACTTGGCCTGATCATTACATTACATTATGTCATTGAGCAGACGCTCTTACACAGAGCAACTTCCAAATAAGTGCATTAATGTGCTAGTAACTTACTGAGTTAAGTGCTAAAATAGCGCAGAGTGCTTTTTTAAATAGAAAATAGGGATAGATAGGATAGATAGAGAGGAAGGTAGACTAGAGATACAGCTTGAAGAGATGAGTTTTTGACTTTCTCTTGAAGGCACCCAGGGAGTCTGTTGTACGAATCTCAGCAGGAAGCTCATTCCACCAGTGTGGAGCAAGTACTGAGAAGAGGCGGGTCCGAGAGATGCTGCCCTTGTATTTCGGGACACAGAGGCGACCCGAGGTAGCAGAGTGCAGCACTCTTACTGGCTTTTAGGCCTTGATCATGCCCTGTATGTATCAGGGGGCTGATCCATGAAGTCCCTTAAAGGTTAGTAACAAGGTCTTGAACTTGATCCTTGCTGCAACTGGTGGGAGGGACTCAAAGAGAGGTGTCACATGGGCTTGCTTGGGGAGGTTGAACGTCAGTCGGACTCCTGTGTTCTGGATAAGCTGCAGTGGTCAGATGGCATATGTCGGGAGGCCAGCAAGCAGTGAGTTGCAGTAGTCCAAGATTTTGAAGTGTTAACAAGATTTTCTGTACACATTCAGCACTAATAGCCAAAACACTGGTCTAGAATCCCTGTCAGAACCGGTAGTGACGTGCAGGGTGAATGCCATTTTCAGTGATTAGACCGCAAGCTACATTAGACAGCAACCATTTTAATAACAACCATCAACTACATGGTTACCAACAGCTGAGATAACTAGCTGGCTAAGTAGGAATATGCTACGGCCTGTACTTTGCCAGCTGTGTGCTGTGCATTGTAACGCAAATCCAGAAACAAGCCTGCTGTCTTGATTTCTCTTTGGAGACTTAAATCCTCTTTTAATATTCTCCACCTGGAAAAAAGCTGGTCCAAATCCTACATGTCTGCTTACCTGCAACAAAGGCATGTCTTCCATCGGCACTGATGCGCTCTCAGCTTCCTGGATAGCAAGCTGGCTTTGTTTCAGTTGACAGCCAACGGGTAAAAGCAGGTGGCAAATAAAAGTGCTTGGAACAAGCCACTCGATAAGGTTTGAGTCACATATGTTTCTCTGGTCGATAAACAGTGAATAATTACAATGCCGTATTTAACTTTTGATTCCAATGTTTAAACGTGCCAAAAAAACAAACAAACAAAAACATAGTATACCTGCAAATGCTAGCTTCAATGAAATCATATCTTTAACATCGTGATGGACAGAAGAATATTTTTTACATTATAATTGATGGTGGGTGTGAAGAAGCTTGCCAACACTTCTCACAAAAAAGAAGAAACAAAATTTACAAAAGCAATAATTTATTTTTAAAAACCCACAAACAAAAGGAGCCAGCCCAAACACACAGTCAAACCATGCAATGGTTTGAAGCACAATGGAATAATTAACCTGTTCACAGATGCATTTGATAGGCATGAGCTCTTAGTGCAGGAGAGACACAAGACCAGATCTCCTCAGGCCCCTGGCCCAGTGCTCCAGGTCACACACTCCCCTCTCCATCACCAACCCCATAGTCACATTGTGCCCCCCTCTATTTTCCAAAGACTCTCCAATCCACAGCCAAGTTTCACAGGGCATTTTAGGTGATGGGGTTCATGACCTATACATTTACATTTACATTCATTCATTTGGCAGATGCTCTAATCCAGAGCGATTTACAAGAAGAACATTCAATAGGCAATTAGTGCAATCCTTGAAACGTAGGGCTAATGTGAGAAACATTGCTACATTCTGTGCTTAAATTCTGATCTGTTTTTACATCTACCAGCTATGGTGCAGCCAGGCCAGGATCTATGGCTGCAAAATCTGCCTAAAATGTGACTTAAGGAGTTGAGAGGGGGTCACTCTTGTTCGAAATTCTCAGATATTGCATGGGACTAGACATGTTTAATATTTTAATCTGTTTGTGCTTCTTTAGGATGGGGTGTATAATTTTGTCTAACCATGTTCTCTCTCTTGGTCCTAAAAGCCACTAAGAACATTACTGAGTAACGCAAAGTAGAGGATTAAAGCATAAAAGACAAACTGCAAATTCCAGCAAAAATGATCTGCCAGATGTCACTGGCTTCTAAGACACTGATGTCAAGGAGCAAATCAGGTTGAGTGTGATTTTTTTGTAACTTAAACTCATGAAGTCCTGAAACAAATCATACCTCTTTTGGCATCACTGTTGTCATTATAAGAAATCACTGTTACATGATCACAGCAGTCTTGAATTCCTAAGGATCAAAATACAATCTACCCAACCACAAGCCTTACAGTCTTACGCTACACATTCATATCAGTCCATCATTCATGTGGCTGGGTTTGTGGTGGAAGAAAAAAATACTTTGGGGTTTTTTATTCTGAATGCGTTAGGTAGTGTTTAGTCTTTACGCTTCCATGAGGACATGGTGTTCTCAGCGTTGATTTTTGTGCAACCAGTTATGTTCAAGTCATGTCTTTTTATTGCATCCTTGAACCTTTTTTTTCTTTTTTTTTCTATTTGAAGACTCTGCTCCGTCCTCAGAGGAGTAAACTGAAACCTCCTACGCCTTCTGGTGTACTCCACTTTACCCAGAGTGCTTTGCACTTATTAATCCATGAGAAAGACCCCAGACCAGTGGGGAATAGGGAGTAACACTCCCTCTGATTTCCGCATCTGAATGACTGTCAGTTCGTTCGCTGCTGCCAGCTGTGCGACAGAGGTATCGACACACACGTGCCGATATCGCTAATCGCCAAAGCCGTGCCCGTGGAGGGTCAGGCGATCACCGTCATCCTGTGGAGGATGATCAGACATGGCATGCTGAATTGAATTGAACGAAGTCAATTTCCAGTAAGGGCCGTGAGACAGTGAAACGGTGGCGGGGGGAGTGGCTGTTCGCTGTGATGGATGACGCTCGTCTGGGACGGCGATTGTTTGTTATCGCTGCGGATTTTTCCCGCGAGCCGGATACGGAGCCGGCGGTGACTCAACGGAAGGCACAGTTTAGCGGAAAAGCAGACGACGTTTGGAAAGTGTTATTTTCCTGCTTTCGGAGACTGCTTTTGCAGCTGCTCCCAGGGAGCCTACACCTGCTACCAAACACTTGTCACCAGCTCATTGGATGATTTTGTTTCGAGGTTATGGTGGCCCACTGAAGTGAACAAAATAGAATAGAATAAAATGTACCATTCCCAGAGCAGAAAGCTGACCTTGTGACATTTTAGAAAGTACAAGTACTGGAAACACCATTCACATCATAAGAATGTGTGTGTGTGTGTGTGTGTGTGTGTGTCTGTGTGTGTGTGTGTGTGTGTGTGTGTGTGTGTGTGTGTGTGTGTGTGTGTGTGTGTGTGTGTGTGTGTGTGTGTGTGTGTGTTGTCTGTGTGCATGCATGTGTGCAACTGTTTCCCCCTTCCAATATACTTACATATATTTGTACATACTCACATATACTTGGACACATAGTCAGCCCTCTCCCCTTCCTGACCCACACACACACAATTACACACAGCACAGATGTACTCTATACACTCCCTCACACACTCACAAATTCAAATACAGCCTCCCTCTCACTCTCAGCTCTAGTGTGTGTCTGTGCGCGCATGTACGTGCATATGTGTGTGTGTGCACCTGTGTGCATGCATGTATCGGCATGTGTGTGTGCCTGTGATTGTGAGTGAGTGTGCATGTGTGTGTGTGTGTGTGCGCGCGCACATGATTGCGGTCGAGTGTTTTTCCATGCGTCTCTCTCACCCTTGATGTCTGAAACATTATTAAAAGCCTGGAATGTGTTGCTCAGCCTCCAGGTTTGCAAGGTAAGGTGTCCCTCGCGGGGCCCGGAGTCTGCTGGAGTGAGAGAGATGGTCGACGTCCGCTGTTCCACCAGCTGTGAGGAGGATGAAACAGGAAAGCCACAGACCCCTCGCACAACCACAGGCTGTAAACAGCAAATTAGCCACACAGAGAACAGCAGGAGACAGAGGGAGCCTGCCTTTAATGACCACAGAACATGTGCACTTCCAAAGAGTTTAGCTCTAATGATGGCCGCACGAGAGCCGACAGGGGAGGGGGGGGGAGTGGGGACAGGGTCCTTACGTAACTTCTGTACCTATTAGCGGCGTACAAATAGGAGGAAGACGGATCTCTGCGGCTCTGTTACAGCCAGGATACAGCGCTGAACAAAGTGACTGTGAGGAACAAAGACAGTGGCTCGCGTGGCACAACACAGCACAGCACGGCACAGCACAGCACAGCCTCGGGAACTGCACCGAAACAGACGATGCACTGGGGAAAGGTGTGCCCTGTGAGGGCAGAGACTCTCTTAGGTAATGGAGCAAGTAAGTGTTCTGCCACAGCCGATTAAAGCATACTCAGAGCAACTCACCCCTGAGAGAAACCCAAATCCAGAAACTCCCTTTCAAATTCTCAATTAGAAACAGAGCGGCTCTGAGGGGAACGAGGTGAACTGGAAATGAGAGTGTTACCCTCAAACTTATTAGTGATAAAGTTGTGTTGTGTAACAAAATTTATCCCTGTGGTGACTCTCTCTGTCTCTCTCTGTATTTCTTTCATTTATATATAGAGAGAGAGAAATAAAGAGGCTGTTGTTATTGGGCTGTGAGTGTCTGCAAGGACTAAGCTATCTGGGGGCCGAGGGTGGTAGAGAAAAACGGAAAGCTTCACAGCTTGGCAGAGCTGCAGGTGTGTGTCTGCACAGCAAGCAAGAGCTTAGCCAAGGCCCTGTCTCTCTCTCGCTCCCTCTCTCTCCCTTAGAAAGCAACACTCTAATGCTGGGGAAAACGTTTCTACCCAACACCCCAAAATTCAATCTGCAATGTCACACCCTGTTTCTACCTGTGATAAAGCGTTACCTCACACAATTTACTGTGGAAAAAACAGGTATGAGGGGTGTCATCGCACAGGGCGGGGGTGATGACTGAAAATTGCCCCCCCCCCCCCACCACACACATCATAGTGTGCTCTGTCCTCAGTGTCCTGTCAAACACAGTGGTCCTGTCCATAGTCCATCCTTGGCCTACATATAAACACCCACCCCTAGACTCCCCTCAGTCTTACACTGGTGTCTGCACCAAGCACACTCACTCTATGAAAACTACTCTCTCCGTTTAAAACCTACTCTCTCTCCCTCTCTTTCTCTCCTTCTTTCTTTCTCTCTCCCTCTCAGATTCAAAGTACTCAGATAGAGTCGCCAAAGTTTCTAAAGCACATAAAAAACAATCAAGCATCCAACCTTCAATTCTCTCACTCCCTTCTCCCTCTCAGAATAAAACAGGACAATGTAAAGCCAATTTAAAGACAGGATAACGTAAGTCAGTCTCTAATGTAACACTCTGTCTCTCTCTCTCTCTCTCTCTCTCTCATTCTCTTCTCTCTCTCCCTCTCTCACTCTATCTCCCTTTCCCTCTCTCCCACTTCCCCTCTCTCTTCTTCTTCTTGGAATGCTTTTCTTCCCTTCTTTCTCCACTCCTCCTCCTCCTTCTCCTTCTCCGCTCCTCAGAGAGTCTGAATCTCTCTGCTGAGGGGCTTTTCAGTTAGGGAGGGTACATGAGACAGAGTGCAGCACCATCTGTTAATCCTTGTGGATTGTGTCTCAGAAATGAGCAGAAGTAATCCCTGAATGAATAATATTTCATATTATTACAGAAAAATTCCTCTATCCTTGCAGCTCCGGCCAGGAGGATGGGATCTGTATGCAGATCAGAGTCGAACCTGGCTGGACTGATCGTCTCAGTCTCTGGGAAACCACATAATCCTCCCCACTCTGAGAGTTCATCAGCACGTGGAAGTGAATTCATCCATATTGTTACATAAGCATGTTATCAGATAAATCATTTTAATGTTGATGAGCGGTGTACTATTATTTCAGAAATGTTGAATTGTAATGTAATTGTTTTCGATGATGTAGTCCCTGATAATTGCTTTCATGGTAGAGATTTTAATTTAGTTTTTTTATTGAATTGCAGGGTAACAGCAGTGACGTTAGCCAGTGACAGCAGGATTGGAGGCTGAATGATCTGCAGCCTTGAGACTGTACAGCAGTACATGCACACAAACACACACACACTCAGTCACAGGCACATGCAAACTCATGCACACACATACACACACATACATGCACTAATTATACACTTGAATGCTCTGGTTGTCACAATCATTGTTAAAATTACACGTAACCTTTTAACTTCTAAAATTACATTTAACCTTTTAAATAAAGGTTAAAAACAATAAGCATGCACACACCCACACACACACATAAGATACATGGTACTTGCACCAAGATGGGCTCTGACCCGGCGACCTTCACAACTGAACAACAGTACTGAACCCCCGGGCTTAAATATGCTGTTATCCCAGACTCCTCTGAGTCACTGTCCAGAACAGGCTAATTAACCCGATGCTTCTCATTACTCATTACACACAGAGGCCCTGCAGACAATGCAGCGAGAAACAGCAGTGCCTTCAACGCCCACCCCCAATGCGTGATGCCGCCTCCGCTGGGTACACACAGGCGCAGAAATCCACACCGGCCCCGTGTGAGGTCATGGCACGGGGCTCGGGTGAGCTGCTTCTAATGCAGATGTTTCTGGAAATCAGACGAAGACAGGCGAAGACTCATTTTTCATGAACAAAGCCTCATTTTCCCTGCCTGTCATTCTTTTGGTATAACATTTTAACATTTCATTAAAATGGAGATAGAGATTACATCATACATTTGCCTCCCTCTAATTATATAAAGTAAAGAATTATGCTGAGTGCAATAATGACACCCCTTGACTGAAAGCATTTGGTTCTTTGGAAAAATGAAAACAGAAAAATTAGGAGTGCAAGCCAAAAGAGTGTGAAAGTTGCACACATTATTTTGGAATTAACACAATCTGAAGTAAGAATGCACATACTGTGTGAAACTGAAGAGGTCCTCATTTAATCATTTTGAGAACACAAGCAAGCACACAGCAGACAGCAATGCTAAGGACATGCAAAGAACAGCATCATTACCAGCCCTGACCTTACGCAAAACACCTTACTCTGCACAGGCAATATCTTTTAACTGATAACTTGATAGGAAATCACATAGCCTAGACTTTGTTTTGTTTCATTGTGTTTGATTGATTTAAGAGTTTCTGGCAAATGTCTGTAGCATCTAAATATTGGATAAAACATGTTCTCCTATTTCAGCAAATAAAGAAATGTAGTTCGAGTAAATAAGGTTAAGTATATGCTGAGAGTTAGACATCCCTGATGACTGATGGGCTATGAACAACAGACACAGAAATATCACCATCAGACTGCTCTTTAGAAAGCAGCCAATTTTTATCCACTTGATAAGATGTGATAACATTTCCAATGTGCACCTCACACGAAATCATTTTAACTACAACAGACGGATTAGGTTAAGCAGTTTCATGCTTTCCCCCTTGCCATAACTCTTTTTGAAATCATATACTGCTCATTAGGCTCATTTCAATGTGACAGCCTCTGCACTCAGGAAATCCCCTAATACACCTGCATGGAGCTGTGGCAATTTTTCGCACTACAAGTCCCACAATGCACTAAGCAGCATCTCCACTGACATCATCTGAGCACCTCACAAGCTCCAGACGAGTTGCAGGGGTGCCGTAGAGTAGAGAGACAAGGGAACCATGACACACCCACGCATACCTCACAGTGGACTCTAGGTCACTCTCAGCAGATGACATGTCTGGGGTCGAACCCTGGCTGCAGCACTCAGGCTGCACTCAAGACCACTGCCTCAATGACTGAGCCATTGAAGAACTCAGGTTATTTCTTTATTGCTGCAATAAGGTCACAGATCAATTTAAAATCAAATGTATGTTTTCATTTTTTTAGAAAGAAGGTAAGGCCAGGCTAAACAATCTATAACAGGCTCAGGGTAGTCATTAAAGGATGTGGGGACCGGTCCTCTTGCTGCCCTGATTCTCCAGCAGCTGCTATTGAAAGAGTGAAACAGAAACCTCACATTTTTCTGAACCATGTAAATCCTCCATTTCTCTCTGAATTTGTTCTACAGCTGCATTACTAGCCAAACACGCACTTAGTCCGGTTCTGCCTGAAGAAATCCAATCTGGCAACCTGACACACACACTGTCTCACACTCATACACACAAGCCCTGGGGCTGGGAGTGAGAGGGAGGCCGTATTTGAATGTGTAGGTGTGAGTGAGTGTTTAGCGTACACATATAATGCGTGTAACTGTGTGTGTGCGTCAGGAGGAGAATGGGGTTGAGTGTGTGTGTGTATGTACAGTATGTCTATGTGAGTGTGACAGTGTAAGCACTCTGTACATCTCTATCCTTATCTCCTGTGCTCCTAATGTAATGTCCCTGCTGGCGAGGGGCCCAGTGCCCTAATCCATTGAGTGTCACTGACTCTCTGTCTGACTACAGGGTGAGTAAGAGGGCAGCCCCACACACACACACATTCAACCCTCACCCTCTCCTGACACACCCACCCATACACACACACACACACGCACTGACTCACACATTCATTTCACCTACACACATGCACACAAACATTCAATCCCACTGAGCTCTGTTAGTACCTACTGCTCTCCACACATGGAATCTTAGCCCACAGCCCTCCACGTTAAGTTCGAGAACCCTCAACACATCCCAACACTGCTGCTTGCACCAGAGACGGTCAGAGAATAATCTAGGGGTCAAGAAAAACCTGGAACATCCAGTCATGGGCATGTGTGGTGTTTGTAATGAACATCATTCTGATCATTAACCCTGTGTGCAACAAGTCAGGGAGAGAGATAGAAAGCATGTGACCATATAGGAGATTATGACATAATGACAGAAAGACAATGAATCTGGGAGACATTGCCTAGCAACAAGAGACACTAAAAATACACACTACATATTTTCCTGCTCTTGAATATAAAGCACTGCACATAAATACATGCACTATGTCTACACGGATATATATATCTGTATATACTACCATCTTTTAGATTCCACACATGACAAGGGAGGTTTTGGAGAAGAAGAAATCCTTCAAAGAACATTTTGAATGAGCAGACAGGGTCTTTGCACAGAAAAAGCTGCTTTCACCACCAAACTGTCAGTCAAACCCTCAGAAAACTAACATCAGAGAGTTGCGGCCATTAGAGTCTGCGAGGAGAAGCAAGGCGACCAGATCAAGGGAAAATGGCTGCAGATCTCATCTCTTTCACCGTTGAATGAATATTTGCACCGGCTGAAGACTGACCTGCTCACTGCAGGTGCATTTGTGTGCCTTGACACTCAGAGTTACACACCTGGCTGAGGGATGCAGAAGGGCTCAGTGCCTTCATATTATAAACCACCCGTGCTACACAATTACCTCCAGCACAGAATATCAGGACCCTCCTGCTGATCTGGAACACCTCAGTGCAATCAGGTGACCTTTAAGGGACCAATATCAGAAAACTGATCCTTATTCAGCTGGGAAACATCTGCAATATGTTCATATAGCTATATGTATGATGAAAGTGCTACAAGTGATATATAGTTGCTAATATATTGAGTATGTTTGAGAAAACATACATACTTCTCACCCAGACACACACACACACACACACACTCACAAACACACACAAACACACACATTCACACTCATTTATAATGGGATATTGGACCGTGTGGGACAGAGAACAGAAAAGCGGATTGACAGGAACTCTGATGGCCCACAATGCAAGGCATTTCCCTGCTGACAGTGCCAGTGTCCCTAGGGAGGAGAGAGCGATGCGGGTCAGCTGTCTGGACCTTTCTGTGAGGATGCAAGCTGGCTGAGAGCCTGGGGTGCGAACACAGCACTTGGCAGCATGACCCGGCTCTGCAGTGCCAGACCAAAGCAATCAAACCTTGATATCACTGAGCAAACAAGTGTAATGCCTATGCCAGCAAAGCCCTTTGTAAAGATTACTCTTTTTTTGGCATCTAGACAAGAGGCTGCTGTGGGGCTGCTTGAAAACAGATGAGGCCCAGCAGGCGGTTCGAACCTGCCACAGCTTGGAAAGTGATTATTGTTCTTACTATCGATTTCCGCAGCAGATCCCCTACCCCGGGCGATGTACAGTGTGCAACATAATTCACATCTACACAGCCGGGTATCGAGGTCAGGCTAAGTGCCTCTTTATTCAACCTGTGCCCCACCTCGGAATTGACCCTGCAACCCCCTGGTCCTGATCATTTCGCCATACTGTCACCACGTTGTGGACACACTGGCAAACGTAGGGAGCCAGTGACGCTTCTCCAGCTGGGGGGTCCCAGGCAGAGGGCAGGGGTCTGAAGCATGATGCTACATTACACCATTACATTATTGGCATTTAGCAGACGCTCTTATCCAGAGCGGCTTAAATCGGTTACGCTTTTTTTAAAATGTTATCCATTTATACAGCTGGATATATACTGAGGCAATTGTGGGTTAAGTACCTTGCCCAAGGGTACAGCAGCAGTGCCCCAGTGGGGGATCGAACAGGCAACCATTCAGGTACGAGGCTTGCTCGTTAACCACCATGCTACACTGCCGCCCAGTGCCAGCACTCAGAACACAGAACACAGAACATGGGACATGGAACCAGTGGAGATCTGGGTGGATTCTGTGCCAGAAACATTCTGGAGACACTAACTGTGCTGTTCGGGGATGGTAGCGGGCTTCACCAGCTGCGGTGCTCCTTTCCTCCACATTGGCAGGTTTAAGCTGTGATTCATAAAGTGGTTCATGTAGGCTGTTCCAAGCTTGGCTCTGATCAGCCATACCAGAGGGCTCAGGTGGACATACTTATTAAAACGGAGGAGAAGGGAGGGAACAGGAGCACATCAGAGGAACAGCACAGGAGATTGACCAGCTGAGTGCAGTAACAGCCGAGGGGGGCAGGGAGGGGCCAGAACGTAGAAATCAACTGTTTGTAACCTGCTTGGTGATACATGCGTGTGAATATGTGCGAGCGTGTGTGTGTGTGTGTGTGTGTGTGTGTGTGTGTGTGTGTGTGTGTGTGTGTGTGTGTGTGCGCGTGTATAAAGGAGGGAGGGGGCCTTAATTCATTGGTAATTCTTACTATAGTTCTGGACTACAGAGACAGAACCACGTTGTTCAAATTTGCTAAGACACAGACCTCACTTCTAACTGTAAGACAAATCTGTGATCAGATTCCCCCCGTATGTGTTCATTTTCCCCATTAGGTAAATAACAACAACAGAGACTCAGTGGCAGGAATGTTGTACTTTGTAATGTAATTATGATCATTGCAGTGGTAATGCAATGGTTAAAAAACACACATAAAATATAATTACTTTTTTTCAGCAATTTCTTCATTATTGTCTTTTTTAACGAAACAAATACAGTACATATAATGTAGCTTAAGTGTATGAGGACACGCAGAGATTTCAGAAGCAGATGGGAAGCATGGTTTTTGGTCTGGAGGACCATACGTTTCAAGGATGTGAGGTCCAAATGCTGTCCTCAGTGTTTTAAAAAAGCAAGAATCAGCTCTCTCAAAGCGCATTGCTCTGCTGTAGTTGAGCAACCTTCCAGTACATCAGGGAATAGCCTACGGCCAATATGCCTGCTCCAATATCTACCCACAGGAGGGAATAAAGCAACATGCACTGAGAAGACTGATTCTTACCTCTTTGTTGTGGACAGACAACAGCATCAAAGACATGTTTTTACTTTTTTAAAAAAAAAAAAAAAAAGACATTTTTTAAACTTCCTGGACTGTCTGAAGACTTGGAGGACCACAGCATCATCAGTTTGCCCACCAGACTCTCCTAACGGGTCACCTGAAAACCAGGCCGCCCCGTCTGAATACCAAAACCTCGCTGTCCAGAGACCAGCCCAGCTGCTTCACTGAGCCGAATGGAAAACTCAGAAACCAAAGGGAACTTTGTGCTCTGATCTTCAAACCTGGCTCTTTTTTTTTTTTTGGAATGTGTTTTGTCTGCATGCAAGGTCCTTAGAAGCCCTGTAGGAGGCTCCACTGGGAGGTGGAAGAATTCCCCCCCACGCTCAGAGAAGGGCATCCCAGTGCCGGAAGTTGCAGGGCGTGGTACTTGCCTGCTCTGTGTACGTTGGGTTCATGTTTTCCATGGGCTGTCACATTATGACAGGAACACTGAGGTATGAAGCCTGTAAGTGCTCCCTGTACAACATACACACATGCACGCACACACACAACAAACAAACACACAGACACATGCACACACGCGCACACACGCACACACACGCACACATGCACACACACACACACGCACCCACAAACATACTAGCACAGACACACACACGTACCCATACAAACACACACACCCATATGTGCATACACCCATACACACACACCCGTACACACATACAAACATACACAAACACACGCACTGTTGCATGCACACACCAATACAATTTCTTCCATATATTATATCTAGCAGATAATACATATGTTTAAATAATTAACACCATCATCATAATCATGACCATCTTCATCACCATCTTTCACTGATTCCATTTGCAGGAGAGTCCTTCCTCCAGAGATCATCCAAAACTCTGACGCTGCATCATTCAAATTCTGCACCCCATATGACTGCAGCTGTGTGCTTTCCTCAAGTTCACAGTGTAAAGTCCACTCAGTTAAAAGGGCTCTTCTCTGAACACTGGGGCGTCTCCTTCATCTCCTTCATGGGGCGTTCTGCTCCATCTGCCTTTCAGTCAGTTTCTCTCCCATCCTTCTCAGTGCATTCTCTGTTCATAGTCACGTCATAATATTTTTATAAAATTTTCATATCATTTTTTGATTCCACAATAACAAGACTATCACATGACATTGACGAAAAAATGGCTATATAAGAGTTTGGGGGGGGGTGTCAGGTTTGGAAGAAATTTCAGCCTCTTCCTGTTGTCTCATGGCTAGGAGTGGCTGTCTGGAGGATGGATATTAGCAAGCAGGTGGGAAGGAAGCTGAGCTTGAGCCTGGGGGAGGAGGGTCAGAAGGTTGGAGGATTACCCAGAAGTCTGTGGGGGGAAGCTTTGTGAATCATGGTATGCCCCCTAGCGGGGATATTACTCCACTGGTACAGGGGCAGGAGGGTGAGAGGAAGACACCAGAATTTACAGAGAGTACACGGAAGAAAGACACCGCAAGGCAGTGTCCACTCAGGTGACATATTACAAGTCCAGGTGCGGACGGTGTCCAAAAACCCATGAGAGAATATCTCCACCTGCTCAAGTCTCCTTAGAGAGGTGAAACTAGTTCTCTGATCACCCCAGTGATCCCATTCTGGAGAGAGGGGAGTGGGGGTTAGAGTCCACATTAATTTTGATGGGAGAACAATGCTCGCTTTCAAACAAAAAATACAGAAACACTTCTTTAAAAGTCATAGTTACACACACGCTAAGAATTCCCAAACATAATAAAACAAGCAGGACTACTGACCAATCCGGACAGCATTGGGGGTGTGGTGAGGGTCGGGGTGGCGTTGGGGAGATACTTGGGTGATCGAGGCCGTGGGCCGGGCAGGTGTTTGGGTGGGCAGGGCAATTGTTTGGATGGGTGTGTGGGGAGTGGCGTGGGACAACGTAAGAGGATGGAGGAGGAGGGAGGAGGAGGAGTTAAGGAGCATGGGGGGGGGTGTCTCTAGAAGTAGTCTTGGGTTTTCTTCTTTCCCAGAGGCCCGGCGTTAGGCCTGACTCTTAGATGATGGGGGGCGGGCAGGCGGGCTCCGGCCTCCCTCAGAACCCCGGGACGTGGCAGTAGGCCTCCAGCGAGGCCAGCAGGATGTAGATGAGCCAGAGCGAGAAGAAGAGGAGGGAGGTGAGGACCTTGGCAGAGCGCGGGCCGCCCAGCTCCCCGCCCGCCACCGACGCCCGGCGACGGTAAAGCAGCACCAGCACAGACACCAGCGCCAGGATGGTGAAGAGGGTGACGGAGAAGGCCAGCGAGCCCGGGTCCACGCGGAACACCTTCCCCTTGCTGCGCCAGTACACCGCCGCAATGGTCCACGCCACGCCGATGCCCAGGAACACGTTGACCGCGTTGCTGCCCGTCACGTTGCCGATGGACGCGTCGGCGTACTGGTCCTGGATGGCTGCCACCTTGCTGGCAAACGTGTCTGAGGGAAAGAACGACGAGGGAGAGAGAGAGAGGGAGAGAGGGAGGAGAGAGAGAGGATGAGAGAGGGGGAGAGAGATGGACAGAAAAGTGGGAGAGAGAGAAATAATGAGAGAGATGGGAAAGGAGGGAAGGAAGAACAGAATAATGAGAGAGGATGGAGGCAACATTGCATAAGCCCCATCATGCTAATGAAGTCAGTTTGAATCATTTGAATCATTTGAATCCTGATGGAGAGAGAGAGGGGGACTCAGCCGGTACAGATAGAGGTATGACTGGTTGCTTTGACAATATGTACGACAGTATTTACTTCGTATGCCATGCCAACAAAGCATTTAAGCTGAACTGAAGGATAGAGAAAAGTGAAGAGAGTGAGCAGGAGAAAGAGAGAGAGAGAGAGAGAGAGAATGGGAGAGAGAGCAACAGACCTGGTACTGAAGTGCCGAGGGCCACAAACACTACGGCGGTGACGGAGTCCTTGAGGCCGATGGTGCAGCCAAAGTGGGACGCTAGGTCACCGGTGACGGCTGTCAGCACACCGATGAGGGAAATGGACACCATGAAGCAGGCCCAGCCATTCCAGTACTCAGTGGGCGGCACGAAGGCGAACAGAACCTTCCAGAACACCGTCAGGAAGTGCATGATGTAGTCGAAGCAGGAGGGCAGGCGTTCCTCCCCGCTCTCCTCCTCATCGTCGTCACCTGGGGGTCAGACATGATGCACGTGAGTCTTCTAGCCGCAGGAAGGAGAAGGGTGGGGCGGAGCAGAGAGGATCATGGGTACAAAGCCAAGGTGAGCCATGTGTTTGAGATATGAAAGCTCACTGATGTAGGAGCTCAGCAGCCCAGGTCAGTACACACTGTGTCAGGTGTACCTATGACAGCACTGATGAACTGAATACACACTGTGACCTGGGAGACTGGTGTACCTGTGCTGAAAACTCATCTCTTCAAGCCTTATCTCTAGCCTACCCTCCTCTCCATCTATCCTATCTACGCTTATTTTCTATTTTAATAAAGCACTCTACACTAGTTTAGCACTTAACTCAGTATTTTACTGTCCTCTTGTAGTACTTTTCAATAACTACTCTTAGCATAGTGATGCACTTATTTGGAAGTCGCTCTGGGTAAGGGCATCTGCTAAATGACGTAATGTAATGTAATGCAGTGACAAACGGAACACACACTGTGACCTGAAGAACAGGTGTACCTGCGCTGACTGTCACAGCACTGACAAACTGCTCCCTCCAGCTGCTGCTGCCCACCACCAGAGCCAGGTTAGTCTTCTTAATCAGCTTATCCACGGTGTTCTGCAAACACATACGAACACTGTCAGCACACCATACATGCATGCACCAAACACACATGCATGCACACATGTCTTATAAGAGCGGGTTCTGTGTAGTAATGGGGGGCCTCATTGGTTGGGTCTCTCTCATAAGAACCCCCCAATTTCCTTTTCTTTTTTGTTTTGTTTTCAATCACACCAAACACACACAGGCTAGGCTTTTTCCCTTGACAGCCAGCACAGCTGACGTTTACCTGGGGCAAGAGAATAGGTTCCTGACAGGCACCACACGCACCCCATACATGAACTAAAACCTAAAGATGCACCAATGCACCACACAAACCATACACATAGGCACACAAATGCATAATGGCCAGGATAGTGCTGTTGCAAAAGCAATTCTTTTTATATGAAAATCCATCTGGATATGGAGAGTCCAATGCTGCTTTGAGTAAAAGCTATGGTCGTCTTTTTTGTTCTGCAAAAGCTAGATGTGTCAGGCTGTGCTCCTGCTGGAGTCTGCTGTGATAGGCAGCCAGGTGCACAGCCACACCCCCGGATTATTCTGTCTGTGACGTGTGTGTGTGACTGTTTTTTTTTTTGAGCAGGACGAGAAGAATGCCCCCTGTAAACCTGTCTGGGCCCCACGCCCCGGCAGGCGGAGCTCTGACCCTGTCTGGCCATCTGTGCTTTCCACGCCGTCTCTGCGGCAAGCACGGCGCATAATTTCAGAATCTAATAACAAAGCTGTGACCTCGCCGTGCTGCCACCAGTCCATACCACTGCGGGGGAGCGCAGAGGGTGACCTTGTCCTTTACCTTAAACTCGTAGGACTCTTCTATCACCACCTCCAGCCTGGTGTGCTCCCCCAGACTGGGGCAGCCCATCTTGGCCACCTCCTCTTCCTCAGCTCCCACCACCGGCTTGTTCTCATTGGAGTCTCCTGGGAGAGGGGGTGGGGGAAAGGGCGGGGTTTGTGCAAATCAGCTGCAGGATACAGCACGGCTTTGAATATCTAATGTTCTCCTGTTTTGGCACACATGTTTGCAAAATAATAACACTAATAATATAATAATGATATTTTCTGATTGATTAATAATACTATTAAAATAATACATTTTCTGAATAGCTGCTTTGCTGCTCTGAGTGGGGCAGTATTTGCATAAGAAACAACCCGGTAAAGAACCCCTTTGATGTTTTAATTCCAAAAACCTTGAAATTCCATTCTTTTGTATTCATTGGCAGTGCGGGTAGAGATTATATGCACCATAAAGAACTTTATATGAGGGGGGACAGGGAGTTTGGAAAGAGGGGGAGTAAGTGAGGGAGCTAATTTAGTGTTACATACGACGACTAGAAAGCGTTTAATAAAATTGGACAGTGGTAAAATAATTGAAGAGGGCAGGGGAGACACGTTGCACTGGAGCGGTAACATCAGTGCACTGGCTGTGTAATTAGTGTGCGGTAAGCTGGAGTTGCCCGCAGATAGAACGCTGACTGCAGCACATTCCGCTTAAACCAATAACCTTCTGTTCTAACCAGATTCTCTCCGGCTGTGTTTTGCAATAAACATAAGAACATTTATCTACATACTGTGAAATACAGTTTATCATCCTTATGCAATTATATCCAAACATATGTTCCCTTAAATGCATGTGTGTGCATGCTAAATTGCTGTTGTCACTATGATTCCCCACTTCCATTTTGCTCGGCCTGTTGTGCATCCCGCTGCTTGTCAGCTCCGCGCTCACAGGTTCCCCCACACTCTGTGAGTTTGCTGAATGCAGCTGAGACACAGCATGCTGGGGGAAGCAGACGCTTGACCTGTTTTCATCACCATGCCGCTACATTTCGTGGCAACATTGAAAGAATTTTACAGGGACACTCAGTACCTCCAATTCTTTCCTTCCCTCTTGCCTCATTCAATAGCTGTAAATTTGGGATTACCCTACCCCCCCCCATACACACATACATGTGCATACACACACACACACACACACACACCATGTTTCTGTCCGATCTCGAGCAGCACAGGTTCTCCCAGCTCAATGGTGAAAGTCTTGTTCTTCTCATACTCCTCATCGTCAATGATTTTTATCTCAATCATCTTCCTGTAAAGTGAAAGAGGAAGAGAGAGGGAGAGAGACAGTTTTACAAGCCTGTTATTTAAAACTTCTGAGGGCAGGATTACTTACAAACACGCCAAATGCAAATATGACCACAAAACCGTAAAACCATAGAAAAACAAACATAACAATAAAAATAATAAAAATAACAAAAAATATCTTTTTGGAACATTTTGGAACATCACAAGTCCCACAACAACAAGGCTCTCTGCTCATTGAATTGTCAACAATCAAAAACAGCAAACCCCCACTGGACTACCCAATTACTTCAAAAGAAACACACATCTGGGACACCTAGTAGCCCTGACAGTTCTACAGTGGAAATGTGTTTAACTCTGAACTTAATCAATGGCTCATATTCACACAAATGGAGACCATTTCCTTTCGAATGTATAGTGAAGCATCTGCATGAGCAGTAATATGGGGAAGGTTTTCTGCACTATTCTACACATCTGAATCCTGCCTTTCCATAGTTGAACACAGTGACCTGAATGAAAGTCACATTGGCTTTCTTCCAAATGACATATTTGCCATCTACTTGATTACTATTACTACTGATTACTACTGATTACTACTTAATTAATGAATATTTAGACCAAAAATAAATAAATCAATACAAAAAAATCCATGGATTCATTCCACTTTGGCATGAAGGCTTACGTTGCAAAACACTGCAGACCATTGTAATGGTTAACGTTTACGACTTTATCAAATAAATGCATTGGTTTGACTACGTGGCGTTACTAATACAGTGCATAGACATATTCTAAGTGGAGATGACTACATTAGCACTGCGCTGACAGATAATGAGTGCACTGTGACACCATGCACACTGACTGTTGCTGTTACATAAGCTGTGAGCTTTGGCAATACGAATGCAATCCATGCCAAGGAGAAGCATTCAGATTCGACTGTGAATGACACACGCATGTGCGCGCGCACACACACTCACACGCACACACACACACACACACACACACACACACACACACACACACACACACACACACACACATGCACTAGGCAATGCAATTCATACATGCTTGCACAATGTGACAAGCAGTAAGTCATTCCCAGGAAGAGAGGGGATGAAAGGATTGAACAGAGATGTAAAAGGAGGGCAGGAAGCAGAGATATGGTTAAGAGAAAGAGCCGAGCATGGTGATGGAGAGAAAATGGCGGGTTCTTTGTCTGGCTTTTGCTTAGAAGTGGCTGATAACAGAATGCAGAGCCGCAGAGAAAGAGAGCGAGAGGGAGCCACACATGTCTGGGCAGTGACGATTAGAGCCTGAGTAATGGAGAGAGACAAACACACACATTCTCTCTCTGTCTTACACACTCAAAAACACACACACACATTGTATCTCTCTCTGTGGCACACACACACACACACACACACACACACACATTGTATCTCTCTCTGTCGTACACACACACACACACACACAGACACACACACACACACACACATTGTATCTCTCTCTGTGGTACACACACACACACACACACACATTGTATCTCTCTCTGTGGCACACACACACACACACACACACACACACACTGTATCTCTCTCTGTGGTACACACACACACACACACACACACACATTGTATCTCTCTCTCCTCGGTACACACACACACACACACACACACACACACATACAGTCTCTCTCTCTGTGTCACACAAAGGTACACGGTCCCTCTGTCTCACACACATCTTTCCCCAGTCTTTCAGCCCTGACCCCCTTTCCCACCACTCTTTCTCAGCTTTTCCTCTGTCTGTCCATCACAACCCATCCTGCCCCCTTCCTACCACACTCTAATTCACTGCACAGAAGAAAATGTTCATTTATCATATGGAGTAGCTATTCCCCACACTGTTCCTGTGTCCCCTTCTCCTATAATTCAAATAGTGCATTACTGGAAGGACAATAAACAAAACACACTCACAAGTCACTTAGTTTACAAGACATTATGTTGCATTATTGCCACTTAGAAGATGCTCTTACCAGGTGTGATTTGCACAGATTTCACTTTTATCCATTTATACAGTTGGATATTTACTGAGACAACTGTGAGTTAAGTGCCCTGCCCAAAGTTACAACAGCAGTTCACCAGCAGGGATTCAAAACAGCAGCCTTTCAGTTAGAAGCCCTGCTTCCTACCACTACACCCCACTGCAGCCTGATACATTGGGACTAATGAAGCAAAACAGTGTATGTATTTGTTTACACGCAGAAGCATCTCCTTCTCTCTGACTTGTGTTTCCTCATTGCCCTTCAGCTCCTGGCAGGAGGGAGCATATTCAGCTGCCAGATGGACAATTTCTTCATCCTCTCACCACAGGACAGGGATTTTTTGGACATTAGAACTAGAGGTACATTTAGAGATTGATTTCACCTCTTGCGGGAAGCATTTGTCGCATCTTTCGATATTTCGAGCAGGGTAACGGGAAACACATCTTTGTCTCAGTCTCTTGCAGCTCACCATGGCAGATACTATAGTCAACCAGGACTTTATTTATCTGCCTTTTCCAACCAAAAGACCGTGGTCACCAAGTCTGTTTTCTTAGAATTTCTTTCTTTTCAGTTTTTTTTTGTCATAAGATATCATTACAATTAACTACTACTGTCCAGGGCCTGATACCCTTGGAGTGTTTTTTTCCCAACTTTTCTCTCTCTCTTTCCTCCTCAGTTCAAATCAAAATGTATTATTGGCATGATTTACTTGCACTGTATACACTCTGCCAAAGCATAACGATTTAGGAGAACGGGCAGCAATCAAAGGCACTGTATAAAAGTAGGCCGATCAATCTGAGGGAAAATGAACAGAAAAACGAGATGATTAGTCTCCAGAGGAGATTTAATTAAAATGGTAGGAATGGTAACTCAAGCGATTATTCCTCTATTAATAAAAACAGTGAGTGTGCCTGCCCCTGTGGCTATGGGCCATACGTTGTAATGGCAGAAACACATATTGATTGAGTGATTTATTGATTGATTCATGTATATATGATTGATTATCTGATTTTATTAAAAAAAACATTGGTTAAATGTCTGTTTGAAATTCAAATTCAAATATGTTTAATTGGCATGACTGTTCTTTCTCTCTGTCGCCTTCCCTGCATCTTTTTACATCCTCTCTCCTTCTCTCTCTTCCGCTCTCCTTCTCTCCCCATCCCTTCTCTCTTTCTCCTGGCCATACCTCCCCTTTCTATCTCTCCATATCTGTAACCCCCTGCATCTTCTATCTCTTCCTTTCTACCTCCCCCTTTCTCCCTCTCACCCTTCCACCTCCTGCATCTCCTCTCCCCTCCTCTAATCCTCCCTCTATTCTGCCCCCTCTCCACTCCCCTCCGCTCCTCCCCCATCCTGCCTTCTTCTCCCCTCCTCTCCCCTCCTCATGCCCCCTCTATCCTCCCCTCCTCTCCCCCTCTGTGCCACCCTCCTCACCCACCCCCATTCTGCCCTCCTCTCCCCTCCTCTCCCCCATCCTGCCTTCTTCTCCTCTCTTCTCTCCCTTTGTTCTGCCCTCCTCTCCCCTCCTCTCTCCCCATCCTGCCCTCTTCTCCTCTTTTCTCTCCCTTTGTTCTGCCCTCCTCTCCCCTCCTCTCCCCCTTCCTCCCCCTCCCCCCCCTTCTGCCCTCCTCTCCCTTCCTCTCCCCCCTCTGTCCCGCCCTCTCTCCCTCCCCCTCCTGTGTTCAGTTTGCCCGTGCGTTTTGCCCGTGTTCCCTCTCGCCCTGGCTCTGGCTGTGCAGAGCGGTGCCCTGTGATGAATGCCTCATGTCCTCCGCGCGGGGGAACGCCGTAATGAAGGGGAGAGGAGAGGCCCTCCTGATATCAGACAATGCTGGGGCTGTCAGCGTGCGCTCCCCAGTCCCAGCAGGCCACACAACGGGGCGCGCAGATAAATACGGATGATGGATCGCGAGGGGGAACGGCGAGCCTGGTGAGCGAGAGCCAGGATTTGCGCCGCCTCATAAAACAGAGCCCTCACCAACACAAATAAACCTCTCCGTGGGAATCAACGCAATAAACAAGCACAGAGAAACAGCACACACACACACACACACACACACACACACACACACACACACACTCACGCACAGACACACACACATAGACACACTCATACACAGACATACACACACACACATACACACAAACACATACACAAACACACATGTCAATATAAACCACACACACACAAATACACAAAAACACACCTGCACCTACACACACACACACATATACAAAAACACATAGACACACTCATACACAGACATACACACACACTCTCACAACTAAACACACACAAACACACATGTCCATATAAACCACACACACACACACACACACATCGCACACAGCTCCCCCTTGAGAAGACTAATCCAGTTTCTTTTTAATTATTCATTTATTTGTTTATATCTTTTTTCATAGCACAATGATTAAAGAGTGCAATATCCTCTGCATTTCTCCATTGGCTGTGTTTTGTAATAGGCTTCCTCTCTCTCCCTCCCGCTCTCTCTCCCTGTCTCCCTGGTCTCCCTCTCTCTCTCTCCTTCTCTCCACCTCCCTCTCACCCTCTAATTACTCTTTGCATCAGGTAATGCTGAATGTTTTCATGTGGGATGGTGGCAGACAGAGACAGCCAGACCCTTTTTTCCAGTGATTACCCTCACTAATGTTTACCACTGTAAATCTGCATGTTGATTTGTCAGTTACTCCCATGGGTTCACCACACAGAGTCTCTGCCTCTTGCTTTCAGATTCCCCTGTGTGTGCATGCGCATGTGTGTGTGTTTGCATGAGTTTGTGTGCGTGTGTGTGTGTGTGCATGTGTGAGTGGGTGGGTGTGTGTCGGTTAATATATGATACATAGAAATATGGGGTTGGCATGGCAACAGGTGTAACTGTATAAATAAAAAAGTCAAGGCCTCTGGCAAGTGGGTGATCGAGAGAGAGAGAGAGAGAGAGAGAGAGAGAGAGAGAGAGAGAGAGGAGATAAAACAACCACTGAAAAATAGACCTTGAAAAATAGATACACCGAAAAATTGGAAGAAAGAAGTACATTTGCAAGACTAAATGCAATGACAACACAATTTGTTTGCTGTCATAATACTATAGCTCCAAACCCTACTGACAAACAAACAGATGTTTCATACCAAAGCACGCATGCAGACACACACACACGCCCTTTACATATGCACACACACACACGCACACACGCACACACACACACACACACACACACACACACAGGTATACACATACACACATACACACGTATACATACACCTGCAAACACAGTGTGGAGGAGGAGAGGGGTGCTCTCTCTGAGAGCACACACTCAGAATAAAGCCCACGACAGCGCATTCGAACTCCCACTCAGCCTGGGTTAGCTTTGTGAGCCGGTGACAAATCACCCTTCCCTGCACTACAGCTCAGAGCACACTCAAACACCTGATCACCCACACATGCTCTCTCATTAGCTCTGTGGTGCTGGCCGTGTGTGTGCCAGGCTGGAGGTAATGAGCAGCCGAGCGGGTGGGGCCGGGGGGATGCGCTCTATCCATATCAATCCGGGAAGGGGGGGTGAGAAGAGCTTCCCTCTCTCTGCAGAAGGGGGTGGGGTGGGCGCTGTACTGGAGCATTGGAGCTTCGCAGTAGGAGGGACTAAATTCAAGGGGGATCAAGTCAAAATGGTCTCTCTCTCTTTCTCTCTCTCTCTTTCCCTTATCCCATCATTCCCTCTCAGGTTGTGTGCCCCTGTGTCTGTGTTTTCGGCAGGTCACCAGGCGCTCCATCACTGGGTGGATTTAAGCACTGGCTCTGTAAGAAGCCTGAGCACCACTGTGGAGGGATGGCCCCACTCTTGCCACTGGGAGCTCAGTGTGGATGTCTTAGGTCCTAAGGGCAGGGTGGCAGAATGGGCCAGTCGATAGCAAAGAAGAGCTACCCCTGATTCTGAGTTTGGGGTAGGGGGGCTGAGCTCTGTGGTCAGTGTTGCTTGAACACCTCTGGGAAATATCATCAGAACACAGGTGCTTATCATGCTACCACACTGTGCAGTGCACACACACACACACACACTCCCTATCCTTCCTGTCCCTCTCTCTCTCTCTCTTTCACATGCACGCCCACATAAAACACAAACATGCTGCTTGAGTAGCCAGCACCCGCTGGCTGTGCAGGTGGGCCGCTGCCCTGCAGATCGCAGTGGTGATATAGTCAGGCTCCTTTTAAAATGGGAAGGTCTAAGGGACAAGCGGTCTGAAAACGCACAGGCTCCAGGTGTGAATTCCAATTTGGCTGGTTTTATCTTTGAGGGGACTTGCTCTAAAGAAGACGGAGAAGGCTCTGCACACCGATGAATTTTGTGTCTGGGCAGCCAAATCCCCATAAGGTCAGGCAGGAGAGCCAGCGGACTGCAAATCCTGCTCTTACGTTTAACCTGCAGCCTACGCCCAGAGCACAGCCAGAACTCGCC
The DNA here is from genome assembly GCA_019176425.1 of Megalops atlanticus. Taxonomy (NCBI): domain Eukaryota; kingdom Metazoa; phylum Chordata; class Actinopteri; order Elopiformes; family Megalopidae; genus Megalops; species Megalops atlanticus. The sequence continues at coordinate 21,735,247 of CM032877.1, read as the reverse complement.
TCTTTATACGCTAAGGAACAATGCTCGAAGGAGAAGAGGTGCTTGTGTATGTAGCTGCCATGGCTGAGCGGCTAAGGTGCATCATTTAAAATCTTGTGGGGTCTCCCTGTACAGCTCCAAACCCTGAGCAAGGTGCAGGACCATTTTACAGTTGGGTTTCTGTGCCAAAATACAAAAACAAAATTTCCTTTCCCTCAATAAAGGAAACCTGCCTTTGGTTTGTATCAAGCTGCAGGGTGACAGAGAGTGCCTCAGTAAAGGCGAGTTTCTGGACAGCAGTGTGGAAAAGTGGTAAGCAGCGACACAAACGTTTGTGGTTTGATTCCCAGGTTAACCTCTGCTGTTGTACCCTTGGGCAAGGTACTTCAAGCTGAACTGTGAATTGGTGGAACGACAGCGATCACATACACGATATACGACTCTTTTTCAGGTCAGGCCTAGTGCGTAATTGGTGATATAGTAGTTAAAGAGTCTGACTTGTCATTCAGAGGTTGCAGGTTCAATTCCCAAGCATGGCACTTCCATTCAGCCCTGGAGCCAGGCAGTTTTCCAATGTCTAGCTGTATAGCTATGTGACAAAGGAATATAAGCTGCAAATGCTAGCCTGGATGAGGATGTCTGCTAATCAGATCAGTACTAGAAGCAGCAGGTGTAATTAGGTCTTCAGTGTTCAAATGTTTTAATGTGTAAAAAGTGTTCAGACATGCGTTGTTAAATTTGTTGTGCAAAGATGTTTTCAGTTTTCCTTTGTTGGGGTCTTTTTTCCTGGTTTTGTTGGTTTGTATTTAACTCTGCTCTCTAATTAGTCGTTAAACAGAGGGCTGTTTAAAAATCAAATCCCTGCGTCTTTGGTCTTGGGTCTCTTTGTTCTCCAATCCTCAGAGGGTCTGGTTAGCCATTCTTTTCCACTTCCCTTTCATTCCGTTTGATGTTCATGCGATGCTGTTCTTTGCCTCTCAGTGCTGCTCCCTGTCTAATCTGCGCCGAGCAGAGCTGATGAGAGAGACTCATCCTCTATGAAGGCTCAAGACGAAGGTCCCGCTCTCTGCCACAGCACCAGGACCAAGCTGGTGACCAGTCACTGTCAGTCCACATCCCCTGTACCCCCCAGCGCCCCTGCCCCCCCTCTCAACTGACTAAGTACCAGCCACTGGCCCAGCTAAATGTGGACTGCCTCTCTCTGATTTCCTTTTCCTCTCTCTCTCTCTCTCTCTGCAGTGAATGATGAGAGAATGATGAGGTGGCCTTGATTTCTGGGACAATTCTGTATTCTCTGCTGTCTTTCATCCTTTTTGGGAGGGGGGGTGGCGGGGGAGATAGGGGGTGTTGGATGTACATTGTATGTTGGGCCTGAAGAAGGTTTTTGTTGGTTTTGGAAGCATTTTAATTTAATTTAAGAATATATGCAGAATTTTGATGGTGTAATAAAGAGCATCAAAAGACAATCTCCCCCCTCTCTCTTTCCCTTTCTCTTGTCTCTTTCTGCATCTGTTTCTCTCCATCCTCCCTCTCTCTTTGTCCTTTCTTTCTCTTCCCCCTCTCTCTCTCCTTTCTCTCTCCCTCCCTCTCTTGCCATTTTCCCTCTCCCCTCCTCCCTCTTTCCTTTTTCCCCTCTCCCTCCCTCCTGTCTTCCTCCCTCTCTCTCTCCATCTACCTCTCCCTTTCTACCACCGGGTTTCTCTGTGTCAGGTTCTGTGTGTCACTGGTTGGCTGGTCGAGTCACAACACTGCCAGGCCAAATTCCTTGGTGTTGTCATTGTGCCGGTGAAGGCCCGTTGAATTTAAACACATTCAGATCGCTCTAAAACAAACATCTACTGGCCTCTAATCTCAAGGGACTGGCCACTACAATGATGAACAGGGAGAGAAGGTAGGGCCCATACAAATGAAATGCAGCCTTAATGAATACTATTTCAAATATCAGATAAAACAGTCAACAATAAAACCCAAAACACAGCTTAAAATGATCTGATAACAAATGAGGCCTCATCATCATCATCATCATCATCAACATTAAACCCCAGATTAACACACAGCATACTGTGAAACGCTTACACCTCAACCTTAGACAGAACAATGCAATCCACTCCAATCAGCCTCAGTAAAGAATGGATCAGTTAGCCGGAAAAAATATAATAATTCATGTCCAGCCAAAAGAAACGCTGAACAATATCTGAACAAAATATTAATGTACAATATGGAAAACAATGTTAAAATCAATGAGAGAACAGAATGACATTTAATTCAGAGGAAAACTTAAGTTACTGGAATAATCCTTTAAACACAATTAAAATCCAGTCAGTACATGAATCTGGACAGATATGTTTTACTAAGAGCATGTCCTATACAACAAAAACCCAAATCACACAAAAGCATGAGGTCCTGGCTTTGCCTCCAACCAGATAATACAAAAAGAGTGGAAAAAAATCATTCCATTCAAAAGCACCAAGTTTAACAGGCGAATTCAACGTGAAGGCCCAATTTACCACAACAGAAATCCATATACACTGCTACTGGCTTTTTGCTTTTTTAGTTCATTTTAATCCTTTTTATAAACAGAATTTAATTGTTAAATTTGGTTATCATATTCAACTCAGTCCAATATCCCCTAATTAATAGAATGTAGGCGGACTGGGTCCCCAATGCTTATGGAATTATTGCCGATCTCTTTGGCAATGCTTTCTTGTCACGCCTATAGTGCAACTAGAAACTGAAACTGAAAATATTAGAGAGAGGGGGATGAAGTTTGTAAACACAAGGGGAGAAATATTGAGGAAGAGAGACAGGCTAATTGCTGAGTGGGAGAAAAAGACTGTGAGGGAAAGGGAGAAAGGGAGGGAGAGAGAGAGAGCGAGAGAGAGAGAGAGGGAGGGTGAAAGGGGGAAAGAGGGAGGGATGGAAAGGGAGGGAGAAAGAGAAAGAGAGAGGGAGGGAGGGATGGAGAGGGAGGGAGGGAGGAGGGAGAAAGGGAGAGAGACAGGGAGGGATGGAAAGAGAAGGAAAGAGGGAGAAAGAGAGGGAGAAAGGGAGACTGGAGAGAGAGAAAGGGAGAGAGGGGAGGTAAGAGAGGGTGGTGAAGAGAGGAACAGAGGAACAGAGGGAAAATACAGAGACATCTAACCCTTTTCTGCCCCCCCTCCCTCCCTTTTAGAATGCTATGGTGTGAAAATGGCTCTGTTTTAACTTCTCCTCTGTCTCCATTCTCTGCAGAGAGAAGAATCTGTCTGAAAGACTATGATGCCACAGCACAGATGACCTATTTTCATGCGAATAAAGGAATCTGAATTCAACTAAAATTAATTTTGATTGAGAATGAGAGAGAAGGGGGGTGAGAGAGAAGGGTACAGAGAGTGAGAGGGATTGAGAGTGAAAGAGAGGGGGTAGGGAGTGAGAGAGAGAGACTGAGAGAGAAAGAGTGAGAGATAGATAGATAGAGAGAGAGAGAGAGAGAGAGAGAGAAAGAGTGAGAGAGAGAGAGAGAGAGGGAGGAATAGAGAGGGGAGAGAGGGAGAGAGGGACTGATGGGGGGGGCCTGCATTGCTGAAACAGACGGGGTGAAACTTCTGAGAAGTGCGAAGCAGAGCTGTGTGCTCTGGGGACAGGCTGTGTAGCAAAAACGGTCCATAATTACTGAGAACGAAAAAATCTCTGGGATATAATAAGACAAAGAACATAATTAATTTCAGCACAGTTCACCTCCCTTGTGCTGAAACAGGAAAAATACACTCTTAATAACACACCCCTGAACTCGCTAATTGTTTAGCTTGCATGGGGGTTACAAGAGCAGAGGAACTGAGAGAGACAAAGAGAAAGAGAGAGAGGGAGGACAAGATACAAAGAGTAATTAGAGGAAAGGATAGATAGATAGATAGATAGATAGATAGATAGATAGATAGATAGATAGATAGATAGACTTTATCTATCTACAGCAGTACATGGCATGTGAACAGGATATTACCTTTTTAGTCACTGTCATATGACTATAGATGTAAACAAATAAATGAATATTTTAGATGAAATGGGATTATCTGTGCTGGGATGAATCCATGCATAGATGTTAGGCTGGAGAGGAGAGGCAACGTGAGGACGGCAGCTTGTTACACCGGAATGAATAAAGCGGACCATCCGCTGATCTGAGATCAGCCATCGGCAGAAAGGGACCCTTCTCTGCAGGATACTTTTAATCATTTAGGACTTTCTAAATAGTTTATTAGATTAGAATGCTAAGCTTAACCACAACTGTGAAAAAAGGCAGAAAAAAAGAAGTCAGCCCAGAAAGCCTTGGTTTGTATCCAGTTTTGACAAAATGAATCTACTATTTTTGTCCTGCGCGGTAGCAGACTTTGAGCTCTGCTTGCCGATGGCTTGAACTGACCTCCTGTGGTAAACTGGGCAACAGCGCGGTTATCTGCCTAAGGGCACAGATTCCAGTCTGAACCTCTGAAAAACTCCAAATTTAATCAGCAGGAGACCCAGAGCCCCATTCACCAAACCCATGCAGAGTTTCAGATGGCCTCAGAGACAGAGTGTTCCGGAAGAGCGTGTTCTAAGACTCAAAAATTTAGAATTTGCCCATAAACATTCCCTAGACTGATGCTGTGAATTCTGTGCTCTATGAGGCATTGCATTACAATGCATTACGTTTGCAAATGCTCTTATCCAGAATGACTTACTTGGCTTACAAAGAGATGATACTACTTCTGAATGTTGTCTCCTAGACACACACATCTGTCCTGTCTTTCTTAAGTTCAAAGGGCTTTGAAGCTTGACAAAAAATATCTGTTTTGCCAAAGCATAATCAACATTTTTAAATCTCAATACATTAAAAAAAAAACAGGATAAGTCAATTTGAATACCAAAAGAAATGAGATGGAATTTTCAATAACAAATGCTAATGAAAGTACAGTACATACTTTTATTCTGGTGCTAATTAACACAATCAAACAAATTGAATTCTACTGTTCAGAATGAATGAATATGGATGATATTGATGATTCCGTTTTAAATAATTAATGTTCATGCTTTACTTGGTGCCCCTAGATAAGAGGTGAGATTGACTGTGGTGGTGGATGGTGCTGCGCGGAGCAGTGCTCCCCGTGAGGTACGATCGAGCTCCACAGAGTAGTCCCTCAAACTCGATTAATGTTCTCGCGCTGAGTACGCATGGGAAGGAAGGATATCTGGGCGGGATTATCTTAATGTCACCACATTACATTAGTTTTTCATTTCCGTTCCGGACGAGCGAAGCGAGCTCTTGTCTCGCTAACAATCTACGGCGGCAGCAAGTCCCTTGTCTCCAATTACAAGCTCTCGCGGACCGCGACGAAGAGCGAGCGATGTTCTGGAGTTCCACGCGGTGTATCTGTGTGCGCACAGAAGCGGCCACCGGGGAGAAATAAACAAACCACAGGAAACTAACTGTAGAGCGCATAAAAACACGGTGAGATTCGTGTACTGATCGCTGCAACCGAAGAGCAATGATGGCCATTTCTTCGCTGGTTAAAGTTTTTACCTTAATGCGCGCGCGCGTGTGTCCTGTACGCAACGGATCCTTTCATTATACTCTCCTTATCTTATTGCAATGATCTCTACATTACCTCACATTATCATTGACAAGACACGTTTACCCAAAAGGCCTTGCAAGGTGCATCTAATAAAGTGACACGAAAAGTTGCTGAAACAGAACGCCATTGACCACATATGAACAAGCATCAGTGCCAAACAGTACTAAGATCGTAAGCGTGTGTAGAGATCAGCAAATGTAGTCTAGAACATGTAAATATAACACAATATATATAACAGAGGGACTATGTCATCCTAAATACAATGCTAATAGATAAGCTGAACTAAACCTTCACATAAATACATGGACTCTTACATACAGAGTGCCTTGCAAAAGTATTCAGACCCTTGACAAAGGTGACATTGGTTTTATGTTAGAAAATATTTTAAGAAAAATTAAGAAAAACTAAAATACATCTATCTATCTATCTATCTATCTATCTATCTATCTATCTATCTATCTATCTATCTATCTATCTAGAGAGAGAGAGAGAGAGAGAGAGAGAGAGAGAGAGAGAGAGTTTTTATACATTATGTTTCTGGTTCCTGCACAAAGCCAGTCCTGGCAGTGGAATGCCTCCTCCAACACCATAGTGTTACCCTCACCCTCTCTGGAGAAAGATAAGAGCTTCTTCATTCTCAGCTGCAGATTGAGGGAGCAGCAGGAGAAAATTTTCTCGTTTCTGTTGCTATTTTTTTAAATGTTTCAGTCACAGCTGGGAACATCCCAGCGAGCAGAGGGATTGGCAGCAGATTTCTGCAAAGAACCCTGGATTTCCCCTGTCAGGGTTTGAGTCTGAGAGCAGGAGGATAAATACAACAACTTTGGTAGGGTGGTGAGAGAGGGCTGGAAGAAGAGAGAGAGGGGGGGAGAAAGAGAGGAGGAGGATGGGGATTTAAGGGAAATGTGAAATTTAGAGCAGAGGAAGGGTTGAAATAAAGTCATAAAGTAGGACCGATTCTGATGAGAGCTAAAGCACTCTGGAGGAACACAGTTTATTTCTCTCTCTCCTTCTTTAACAGTCTCTCCATCTGTCTCTCTCTGTCTTGCTCTGTGTTTATCTCTCACCCTTACCCTCTGTAGGTCTAATTCACACTCATTTATTAATTGGAATGTATCTCTCTTTTTCCCAGCTGGGACACTCAGAATTTCATAGGGCATATTTTTCCCCTACCCACCCCCCTCATCTGTTTTTCTCTCTCTTTCTCTATCTCAAATAAAGCTCTTTTAAACAATCAAATACACCAACAGAATGTGAAACACACCAGAGACAAAGAAATAATTGCCTCACTAATGACCCTTTAGTCCATACTAGAACTAAACTACAGCATAGTACAGTATACCACACTTGGCATCTTACATGAACTAAAAGGACATGATTATATACCAGTGAGACAGCAATATGGACCTCCATTCATTCACACAGGAGTTTCATGTAACTGTCTGTGGGTCATTATTCTCCCTGTAAAGAGAATATTCATGAGAGCTCCTAAGTGGCTCAGCTGGGAAGGCCCCCATCTTGAGTACACGTTGAGCGCTATGGTCTGGGCTTGAAACCACCTGTGTAGCCTGCCAACGATGACTGGAAGCCCACAGCGGCTGAACAAACAGGCTTCATTCCACTAGGGATGGGTGAGTAGGTTGTTCAGGATTTCCTCGTCACAACTCATTGGGCTTCTGTGAGTTGCTCAGATGAGGCTAGTAAAGTGGTACCTGTTGTGGACATGGTGCTTCACCGTGATGCACTGTGGGAATTGCAGTTTGAGAAATAACTGTTGGTTTCTGTGTGAGAGGATACCTCTGTGTAACAGAGGCTCTCCTCAGCACTCTGGCATGATGAGCCCAAAGAAGTGCCAGTGGGAATCACAAAAAGACTTGGTTTAAAAAGAGAGGAAAATGTAAAAAAAAGTGTATGATGTCACGCCTGCTCTGGTGCTCTCTTCAAGGACCTCTGCTTCCTCTGTGATTCCTGGTCAACTACCCCATGAATTAATCATTTTTCTGTGTGAAAAATGTCTCTTAGCATCGCTGTGATATTGACCGTACCTCATTTCTGCCCATGCCTGTTATCTGCTGAAAGCACTCAGTTGGAAATAGCTTGTGTGGAGCACTTGGCTCGCGGGTAGCCGGTGGGTGTCTGTCGGTAAGTCGTGCAGGACGCCCTGAGCCGCCTGCGTCGGCCGGAAGGCCAGGGCTCTGGGCGGAACGGTGGAAGCCAGCTGCTCGGACGCGTCACAGAGCCCCAGGTGGACCAGGGTGTGTGTGTGTGTGTGTGTGGAGGGGGGTCGTTTGGGTGAGGAGAACCTTCAGGGAGGAGAGGGGTGGTGCGTGTGTGTGTGTGTGTGTGTGTGTGTGGGGTGGGTGGGTGGGGTAGGGGGGAGAGATATGTGTGTATGTGAATGTGTGTGTTATTTGTGTGTGTGTGTGTGTTTTGTTGAGTGTGTGTGTATGTGTGGGGTGGGGTTGCTCTGTCCCAGTTTCCTGCAGACTGCATTTGCCCATTATTTTCATGCCAGATTGCAGGGGGCATTTCAGCCAGTTTTATTTAGCTTTGTTTTTTATTTTTAATAACTCCTCTTCTCAACACATTGTTCATATATATATTTTCCTGTCCTGTTTGTTCAGGCAAGGGTGAAATTAGACAGCCATCAAATGCCAAAACTCACACACACACACACACACACACACACACACACACACACACACACACACACACACACACATGCAGTTGAAGGAGAGATGTATTTGTTCTGAGACGAAAAGGCTGGGTGAACCAGGTACCCAAAAGGTGGGCCTCCTGTGCCAGATCCTGCTGCTCAGAGTTATGAAAACACCCCGCTCAGGTGCGCACCCTCTCCTCCAAACCTTATTTAAGCTCCGCCCCCCACAGACATGGCCACCTGTCCAACAGGAAAGTCCCACGGCACAAGTCTATGCGTCACTTGGCCAAAGTGGACCTAAGTTTAACCCAGGCCAGCCTCCATATGGGTCAGAGATCTCCTTCAGGCTCTTCACTGTTACAGCAGATGGCATGTAGCGCCGGGCCTTGATGTAAATGTACCAGCGCGGGCCAGGATACGCACAACGTTCTTGCAGTATTGCCGTTCACATATTGTGTTGCCATAATGTTGCAGTTACTGTGTGAGAATGTTATATAAATGTGGGGCATCAGGTGCGTCCGCACCAGACTGGCTCCTATCATTTAGCCTGAAAATAGCTGAGGTGCTGTCATCTTGTTACGGACTAAACATGAAAGCTAATTTCTCGCACATCACGTCTAACAAGAGCCCAGCGCACCGTTCCGGCATGTTGATCCGAATCCTGACATTTGAAACAATAGAACAGTTGTTTGCGCACAGCATTTCGGATCAGCTTTGTGTTCGCAGGGCTTTGTCAGACGATCAGACAACGGGGCGATGTGTCACTGTTTTAGCAGAACCACGCTGCTCATGCCCTGGAAGCAAGAGAGATATAGAGACAGAGAGAGAGAGAGAGAGAGAGAGAGAGAGAGAGAGAGAGAGGAGGAGGGAGAGTGTGGCTGAACTGAGAGTGAGACAGAGGAGACAGAGTGTACGAGGAAAAGGAGTGAAAGGAGGCAGAGACAAAAAGAGAGAGAAAGAGTGAATGAGAAGAGAGGGAGAGAGAGAGATAAGGAAAGAGCGCAAGAGCATCAGCTTTAGAGGAAGGAGCCGTGAAGGCAATGGAAAAAAAAACTCATCTAAAGATGTCACTGTCCTCAGGACATATTTCCCTCATTTCCTCTGTATGGAATGGAGTCTGTTCTCATTTCAGGAAAAAAAAATATAATAAAGGTGTCATCATTTTAGATGTCACTTTACTGGCTTGCTTGTCTATAAGGAATAGCACCTATCAACAAACAAACAATGTGTGCATGCCTGCTTGTGCGTGTGTGTGTGTGTGTTTGTGTGTGCGTGCGTGTGTGGGTGTTTCTGAGTGAATAGGTGTTTATGTGTGTGTCCACACCCTCCCTGTTAAAGATATTGAAGCAATCTAAGTCACAGTGAGCATATGATGGAAGTACCCAGAATCCCATTCCCATTCCATTCAGTTTTTATTGAGAGAATGAAAGCAAAATGCAGAGTTAGTGTCAGTGTTAAGTGTCCTCTCCCAACTCCCAAGAGAACCAATCGGAACAGCATCAGTGTCAGAGGGAGACAGATAAAAAGGTGAAAGTGGGAAAGAAAATAACATGAAAATGGAAGAAAGGAAAGGAGAAAGAGTGGATGAGAAAAAGAGAGAGAAATGTGAATGTTACAAAGAACAGGGCACTCTGTCCAGGTTACTGTCTCTCTGACCCCTGCATGTGTGGGGACACGCACGGTGCTATCGATCCATCAGAGTGATCAATCAGACATGGGAACATTGAGATATTGATCACTTCCTCTTCTCCTTGTCCAGTGGACCCTACGTGTCCTCTGAGAGCCTCTCTGCTCTTTCCTTTCATCTTCTCTCTGCTTATATAACTGCCCTCTTTCCCTTTCTTAAACTTCTCATCTTCACTGGATTTTTATTATTCTTTTTCAACTCAAAAAAACATTCTTGTATACACACACACATGCTCACACACACATGTACGCTCTCACACAAATATGAGAAGGAGTTGCTAGATTTCCTCTTCTGAGAGCAGTCAGATTAGCTCTCTCTTTCCCTTTACTGTGTCACTGATGGAATCATCTTTGAGTCTACTATTTTAAGATGAAAATTCTTTCTTCAAAAAACTTCAGTCACAAAATTACACACGCTGCTGGTTCAGCTGCTGGTTTCTCTGTTTCATTCACTCTTACTCTAACCAAGATGGTGTTGCCAATTCAGCCCTCCCTCAGCAGGGGTATTCCTTTCAATCATCACATGTTCATGTAACTGTTCTGTTATCGAGCATGTAATTAACACATTCTGTTATCACAGGTCTATATACTGTTTATGAGCATGTCATTAACACATGGAATTGGGATTGTGCTGTCACAGGGATACACTCCTCTGCAGGCTGAAAGAATCACAGCCCATTTCTGACAGTTCCTCATCTATCGAAACTCATCAGCTCCTTCCCTCTGAGTCTTACACACACACACAAAGAGAGAAATGAAGAGAGGTGCACACATACTCACACACACACACACACACACACACGCATGCACGCACACACACGTACACACTCAGGTCTCCTGCCAGCCTGATTGAGCTGAGGCCACTGGGGGAATAAATGAGTCAGACAGCTCTGGTGCTGTTTCTCAGAACTGGGCCAGCTGTCTGGTCAGCAGAACTCTGTGATATAATGCCCCTGACACAAACACGCACACACACATACACACACGCACGCACGCACACATACACACATGCACAAGTTGGCACATACTATTGCCCATTTCTTTCAAGCATGACTATCAACTATTATTTTTGTAATTGTACATCAGGAATCACAAATACACAAACACATATAATGAGACATACACACGAGATACACAAACTCACAGAATCAACAAGTAGAATATTATACATTCTGTCAATGGAAGTACTCACACACTCCCTACATCACTGGAAGCATTGTAAGCACACTCACTCGCTTTCAACAGAAGTGTTGTAACACATGCTCACAGTGTCTCTATCAGTGGAAGTATCATAGCACACACATATACATGTACAAACTAGGAATGGAGGTTCTGTAACACACACTCACATTCTATGGATGGAAGTAATGTAACACACACACACACACACACACACACACACACTTATCAACATGAATACTGTAACACATGCAGTCTGTCATTGCCAGCTGTTACTCACATGGTTTCGTCGTTGAGGAACTCCAGCTTGCCGGCGATCTCCTCGTAGTCCTCGCCGGCCTTGGCAGTGCCCTCGATGGTGTGGTAGGGGATGGCCACCTTCCCCCGCGCCCCGGAGGTCCGCTGCACCTTCACCTGCATCACGCCCACGCTCTCGCTCACCCGCGTCGACGCGCTCTCGAACGTGAAGATGCCCGCGTGGTCGTCGTCATATATGGTAACCGTGGTGGTGTGGGCGGGGCCCAGGGCGGCCTTGGGGGAGGCCAGCGGGGAGGGCCCCCCCAAGCTGTTGCCGATGGCGATGGTGCCGGGCTCCAGGGCCGGGTGCTCTGCCCGCCCCACCACACGCGGGTTGCTGAGGTGCACGTAGAAGTACTCGTCCTCCTCGAAGATGTCGTCGTCGATCACGCCCACCGTCAGCTCCTTCACCGTCTCGCTGGGCTTGAAGAGCAGCGTCCCTTCGGCGAACTCGTAGTCGGAGCCCGCGTTGGCCGTGCCGTCCTCGGTGCGGTAGTCAACCTGTGGGGACACAGAGACTCAGAAAGTGAAACAAGGGGAAGTGGGAGGGGGGTTAAGTCCAGAGACTCACCAAAAAATTTCCTGTACTCTGTACACACCGATGTGTTTCACCCAGCTAGGTTCTCCTCTGGCAGGGCAAAATACTGCATACTATTCTGAGTCATACCATACTCCAGCAGCAAACCCGGGAAATTATTGCTGTTTATCCATCTTTTCTGACCACTAATTGCACATGTACTGCACTGCTTAATAACAAGCAGAGAGAGAGAGATCCCTGGCTATTCCCACTGAACTGGCTCCCCTTCTCTGTAATATATTATACGGCTGGCACCTCCTCTGTCCCCACACCTTCTCGCCATTCGCACCGTGCTTAGGGCTGGAGAGTAAAACAGCAGTCCTCGATCATGAGAATGGGAGCTGGTCTGGGGATCATTAACTTGTATGATTTGTAGTTTCGCAGCTGTTTAATTTAGAGATGATTTCCCCAGCTCCCTGTAACACAGGGGTCCCCAAATGAAGCATCCATGAAACATACATATTACTGCTCCTCCACTGAAACATAGCATGGTGCTGCGAATGGGGACAGGAGAGAGAGAGAGAGGCTTACTCTGCCCACAGCTTTGCATGGTGTAATGGGTGGAGCTACCATGCACTGCCAATCACTGACCAGTTTGAACCAATCAAGGTGTGGGTTTCCATGGCTTCATTTACCCATGGCTTTGCAGGATGAAAATATTTTCAAGGATTTTAAAAGCCCAGTGGCTCTAGCCAGTGACCCCCAACACTACCCCTTTGCCCCCACCAAACACACCTGCATATGAATATACAATTCAGTTAGGCTAGAGGGTCTGTAGCACTGTGTCAAACCTGCTCTGAAATACTGAAAGACTTTCTGATTCCACTGCTAGACTCTCCAGGCATTAATAAATGTCTGTGTGCAAAAAGCACCTCACAGTGTCCCCCTGCTCTACTCCTGAATAAAGCTGGGGCCCCCCAACTCCACACACACACACACACACACACACCCTGCCTGTTCAGAGCTCACCTTGACCCTGTCTCCCTACCCATACACACACACACACACCTGCCTGTTCAGAGCTCACCTTGACCCTGTCTCCCTACCCATACACACACACACACACACACACACACCTGCCTGTTCAGAGCTCACCTTGACCCTGTCTCCCTACCCATACACACACACACACACACACAAGCACACACACACACACACACACACACCCTGCCTGTTCAGAGCTCACCTTGACCCTGTCTCCCTACCCATACACACACACACACACACACACACACACACCTGCCTGTTCAGAGCTCACCTTGACCCTGTCTCCCTACCCATACACACACATGCACACACCTGCCTGTTCAGAGCTCACCTTGACCCTGTCTCCCTACCCATACACACACATGCACACACCTGCCTGTTCAGAGCTCACCTTGACCCTGTCTCCCTACCCATACACACACACACACACACACACACACACACTGCCTGTTCAGAGCTCACCTTGACCCTGTCTCCCTACCCATACACACACATGCACACACCTGCCTGTTCAGAGCTCACCTTGACCCTGTCTCCCTACCCATACACACACATGCACACACCTGCCCGTTGAGAGCTCACCTTGGCCCTGGCTCCCTACCCATACACACACACACCTGCCGGTTGAGAGCTCACCTTGACGGCGCAGCCGATGTCACCCCCGTGGCGCACCACGGCGAGCGTGAGGGAGCCGCAGTTCTCAAAGCACTGGTAGTGCGTGAGCTGGAACTCCAGCAGGATGGTGTTGGGGTCGTGCTCCTGGGCGCAGGCCTCATGGCAGCTCACCACCTTGCGCGCCTGGTCGGCAGCGTGCTTCTTCAGGATGTTGCCGGCGCCGATCATCATGCGCGTGGCCTGGATGCGGTAGAAGGCGCGACTCTTCTGCTGCTGCACCAGCACCTGGTAGTTGGCCATCTCGATCAGCTGCTCCATGTCCTTCTCCGGGTGCCTCTGCTTCAGCTCCTTCAGCGTTCGCGCCATCTCCCGCCGCGCCTCGTCCTCCAGGTCCCGCCCCCCTCCTGCTCCTCCTCCTCCTCCTCCTCCTCCGCCCCCTCCTCCTTCCTCCACGCCTGCCAGCATCCCGTCCAGCGCCTCCTTGTGGTTGGAGTTGAGCCCCTGCCCGTCCATCTCCATGTCGGCCTTGGCGAAGACGCCGTCGCCCTCGGTCTCGATGATGATGCCGCGGTTCTTGTCGGCGCGGTAGCGCTTCTGCACATACTTGTAGAAGAGCAGGCGGCGGTCAGCGATCCAGGCCTGCACCACGCAGAGCGGGAAGAAGAGGAAGGTGAGCACGGCCTCCCACACATCCACCACGCCCGGCGACGACACCGACAGGATGAGGTAGAGCCAGATGTAGGCAAAGATGCTCCAGGCGGCCGTGACGAAGAAGACGCGCAGGTGCTTGATCTTGCGCGCCTCGCCGTCGGGCACCACGTAGACGCACAGGGCGATGATGACGAACATGTTGAAGGCGGCGCTGCCCACGATGGTGCTGGGGCCCAAGTCGCCCGCCTCAAAGCGGTGGCCGCACACCTCGATGACGGACAGCAGGATCTCGGGCGCCGAGGAGCCCAGTGCCATGAGCGTGAGGTTGGACACCGTCTCGTTCCAGATGCGCACGGTGGCCGTCGTGGTCTCGCCGTTGGGCTTCTTGATGGTGATCTCCTTCTCCTGTGAGGTGATGACCTCGATGGACGTCATGAAGCGGTCGGCGATGATGGACATGCCCAGGAACATGTAGATGAGCGCCACGAAGTAGACGATGGCCCGGGCCACCTTGTCCCCCGCTGAGGGGTTCTGGGGGTTCCACACCGGCAGGACCACGCCCTCCGAGCAGCTGTCCCCGCCTGAGCAGTTAGCGGAGCGGCCGGACGAGGGTTCGGGGCTGGCCTGGGCGAGGAGGGAGAGCCCCAGCAGGAGGAGCGAGGCGGAGAGGCAGGGGCGTGACATGGCAGCACGAAGGCAACCGCAGCTGCTCACAGGATTCCTCTTAGGCTTCACCCCTGGGGAACTGAAGAGAGACAGGACAAATATGCGCTATCAATCTTCACCAAACTCAATAAAAACCACTGGCTACATTCCCACATGGTATATGAATTTTTCCTCACGTTTGATTCATCTCAGAAACACCGGTTGAAGACAGGTTTCAATGTTTCAGTCCCTGTCTTCATCCTCTTACCTAGACAACCCCACTCCACAAAACACATCTGCCTCTGCCTGTGCCCCACCTCCACTCCTTCCCCATCTCCCTCACCCTGTCTTTCTCTCCTTCTCTCCCCCTCTCTCCCACTCTCTCTCCCTCTCTCAATTCAATTCAGAGGTGCTTTATTGGCAGTACAAACAAAGGCAGTGTTGCCAAAGCAGTAATGTAAACAATATTAAATCTAAGTACAATTACAGGAATGCAGGGATATATTCAATATATAGAAAGGACTTATAAACACAACACACAGACATGTGTGTGAGTGAATGTGTGTGTATGTATAAATGGTGACTGTGTAAATAGACACACATACATTTATGTAAATATAAATGTATACAGTACATATATATGTGTAAAGACATACATAGAATACACACACACACATGCACATACATCCATATATCCATAAATATGTACCAAAGCAAAGGTAAAGTGGTGAGAAATTGCAAAGCAACAATCAACAATTACCATGTTTAAATTTAATTACTATTTAAAATATTAGGACAATTCCTGCAGCACGGGGTACTCACTCTGACCCTCTGGCTGTGACATCTCTCTCTCTCTGTCTCCCCATCCCTCCACTGCACTGTCTCTTTCCCCACCTCTTTCTCCTCCTGTCTCTCCCCTGTCTCTCTCCCTCTCTCTCTCTACCTGTTTCTTCCCTCTCTCTGTCCCTCTCTCTCTCCTTGTCTGTCCATCTCTTCCTCGCTGTCTCCCCCTCTCTCTCTCTTCCTCCCCTTTCCTCTGCTCTCTCCCCCCTCTCCCTCCCCCTTTCCCCTTGTCTGTTCATCTCTCTCTGCTTCTTTCTCCCCCTCCCTTTCCTCCTCTCTCTCTCCCCCTCTCTCCCTCTCTCCTGAGGGGAACCGCCAGCAGTCAGAAGCCGTGACAGTTGAGGTTCATTCTGGGTGACGAGATGCCCATCACCAGCGAAGTGTAGCTGCTCTCCACAGGACAGCTTCCAGAGACTCACATCAGCACAAATCAGCAGCTCGGGCTGGGAGACAGTGTGTGCGGGCATGTGCACGTGTGTGTGTGTGTGTGTGTGTGTGTGTGTGTGTGTGTTCATATGTTTGAGTGTGTGTGTTTGATGTATGTGTGTGTGAGTGTGTGTTTGTAAATGTGAGTGTGTGTCTGTGTATTAATGTGTGTGTGTGTGTGTGTGTGTGTGCATATGTGCGTGTTCATATGTGTGAGTGTGTGTGTTTGATGTATGTGTGTGGGGGTGTGTGTTTATAGATGTGAGTGTGTGTGTGTTGTGTGTAAGTGAATATGTATGTTTGTGTTAAGCTATGCAAACATTTTTATGCATATGTGTGCTCACGCATATGTGCACAAGTCAGTGATTTTTGGCCCCCCCACCACACACACACACACACACACACACACACACACACACACACTCATGGTGCTTGTGTGTGCTACAGGGCTTAGCCGTTGTAATTGTTAGCACTTTTGCGATGGAAACCGAGCCCATCCAAATTCAGGTCTACTGACTCACTGCCATCATCTAGGTTACAGGTTTACACAATGAGGCACGGTCCAATCAAACGCTGCCTTTTTGCATGGTTCTCGGCTGCCTCACAGACTGCCAGGGCCTGTTGGTAAGGTGCTTATGTAAGAGATGTGCATTTGCATTCCGCTGGCCTGCAGGCGCCTCTCATCTCTCCTCACGGTGAAAGATCTCCCCTCTCCTGCTGTGTGAGTCAGGGCACGCAGGCAACGCCACAGCTCCGAAAAACCCCGGCTTGCAACACATTATCCGTACATCACCCTCTGTTTGCAAACACTAATTATCCACAACCTCACACACAAAAAACAACAGCAATGGGAACAACAAACAAGCTTTCAGCACATCGTCGCACGGCGAATCGGCTCGCGGAGCCCTTGGCCAATCAGAGCAGTAGGGAGCGGGGCTGGAGGGGTGTGAGCAGGGATGTGTCCCTCTGTCTCTAGGTGACGTGACGTTTTGTGTTAGTAGCGTCCCCCAATGCTGCAACGCTTCAGAGTACTCTAGAATCCCTTTGATGGAACAATTGTGGGGCGGGTTTGTATCTTTGGGTTTTTTGGGGTTTTTTTTTAATACATATCTTCAGAATGGCAGGATGGGTTCAGTGCTGGAGATAAGGATCCTAGGGGAGCATGGCTCTCTGCTGCCTCTCCAGCGATGGTCGCTGCTGTTCCTGCTGTTCCTCACAGCCTGCAGCTGAGGTTATCAGCTCCGAGCTGGTGGATGGCTCGCATTGATCTCTCTGTTCAGCAGCGGGCGGGGGGGGGGGCGTGCGGTGCTGGCTGTCCGCCTTTGGAGCGGGCCGATAGCGGCTCGCCGTGGTTCCCTTTCAGAGGAATGAACCGCGCGCTAACGATGCGAGGCTCTGCGCCGGCGCAGCAGATGAAACCGCGTCTGGGATTAGAGTGAGGATCTCGGCGGGATCTGAGGGGATGAGAAATTAGGCTGATTTGTAGCAATACGCACTGCGCGCATCTCTTCCTTCGCCTGACACGGGCGTGCAAACACTGTTCAGCACTAACACACACACACGCACACATACACAGACACACATACACACACAGGCGTGCACACAGATACATACACACACACACACATACGCAGTAACTCAACAGTGATACTTATTATCATTGCAAACTCCCTCCCCTGACACACATTTGCCACATCTAGTCTCAGAGCAGCAAGCGAGACCAGTCTATGCATACAAAAACGCACACTCACATACATGTCATTTAGCACATGGTCTTATCCAGAGTGACTTTCAGCACAAGAGAAAAACAGAAGGAGAGAAGAACATATAGAGGAACAACCCCAAAGTCATCCCTTAAGCTCTTTGTACGGGCTTTCACTTCATGCATGGTAAGATGTCACCAAGCAGTCAGTTCAGGGCCTGAGGAAATGAGGGGTGAAGGAACCATAAAAAGTGGCAGTTTGAATGAACCTTATCATCAAGGCTGCGTCACTATCCCCACCTCTACCAGTGAATGGTGCTATGACAGGATGGAGGTGACCACCAGCTCCCTTTTCATCAAAGGCTTACTTCAGGACTGATTTTGAGCCTCATCGCTTCAATGGCTTACAGAGTAGAACAGCCCTTACCAGCCTTTTCTCACTCCCAAAATAAGGGTAGGTGTGAAATCCAGCCACATACGCGCACACACACACACACACACACACACACACACATACACATACTGTACACACCCCTCTCTCTCTCTCTCTCTCTCTCTCTTTCTCTCTCTCTCTCTCAGACACACACACACACACACACACACACACCCATACATATACTGTACATATACATGCACACTCTCAGTACTGCAGCTTAGCTCACACATTTAGTTTTATCTTGCCAATTCCTCTTTTGAAACATCCTCAAATTCAGAAAAGCATTCCCTTTACTTTCAGCAGCTGTGTGTAGGAAAACTGACTGCAAGAGGAATCAGAGACAAAATAGTCACAGACAACTAGAATAATCTACAGCTAGCACATTTACACACACACACACACACACACACACACACACACACACACACACACACACACACACTCCCTCTGCCTTCAGAAAGAGTAAAGGGAGGAGAAGGGGAGAGAGCACAGGCTCAGCCAATCTGTGACTTGACAAGTGTGTCTGATTCCTACACAGCTTACTGATCTGGAATCAGTCAGTAATAAATTTTCGTATTTTCATATTTTAATTAATCCTCCTTGGAGCCTGCGCAGCTAATCTGTCCCCTGGCCAGCGAGTAATCCAATTCCCAGAGCTGATCGCCAATAGGGGTCAGGATGGAGGGACAGGGGATCCAGCAGGGGCTGTGTTAAACTAGCCCTTTGGCCCTGAATCCAATCGGCCAATCAAAAACAGCGCCAATGGCTCAGAACACTGGCATCTGCCAGAGCCAATTCCCTCTAATGACAACGTTGCCATCCCTACAATCACAGCAATCCACGACCTCATTTCCTCAGTCTCTCTTCCTCTCACTTCCTCCTTCCTCTCTCTTTTTTGTCGCCTCCCCCGTTCCCTTTCTCCTTTCCTCCTCTGTTCTTCTTCATCCGCTGCTCTTTTTCCCTCCTCCCTCATTTCCACTTTCTTGCACTGCCTCCCTCCCCAATAAAGTTTCTCTCTCTTTCTCTCTCTCTCTCTCTCTCTGTCACCACAGCTATAAATACAGCATTAACTACCGCAAAGCTTATAAAAATTCATTACATAAATGGTGTTCATTATTAATCAGCGACGTCTATTCAGGGAAAGCGGAGCCTTACAGCACAGCTGGAAACCAGGTGGAGCTGTCAAATTCTCCCCCTGAGCCACTCGGGCTGGGGTGTTGAGCTGGTTTCTCCAGGATAGTCAATATTTACACCCTTCCTCAATTCCACCCCAATACCAGAGTCATCAATATTTCCAGTGTCTGCATTCCACCTTCAGATGAATCTAACTTTATAGCGTTTTAGCAATGTAAACTCTCACAAAGAGCTGAACACACTGTGCTTTCTAGACAGAACTGAAAACCCAGAGAACCTAGGGGCAGTTTAGGAAAAAGAAAACTGGAAATACACCCTTACCATGGGAAAAGGCAGATGAGTTACTCCTGGAAAACCCCAAATTAGTTTCCCTGCCTAGAATAATAGCTACCTCCCCCTGCAGGCAGAACAGATGCTGCACATATTATATAAAGATCCTTAATTCATTATATTAATGGATTATACAAAGATACCTGAGTTTGAGCAACACAGAACCACAAAACTAAACAGGTTCATTTTAAATTCTCCTTTGCCTAACAGTTTAGTGGGGACCCAAATAAAGTGTATCGATCCATCTTAGAAGTGTAGACACAGGATTCATCATGAATGAATTAATATCTTAAAGGGGCCACACTTCAATCTTGGTGACTCACAGGGACTGCGACCCTCCTCAGACTTCCAGATATCACAGGCCTTGTACCCACAATCCATTTCACAGCAATGAGTGCCAAGTGGAGAGGTGGTGGGTTGTCGCTTTACCCCTTGGGAGGACCCTCATAGCCTCCAGGAGAGTCACCAAAGGCTATAATAATTCAAAGGTGGAGGCCTTTTAACACTACCGCCCATGGGCCGCTGTCAATTTCAGACTTACCGTTTTGTCATAACCGTTACATACACTGATGTTCAGCATGTGTTGGAGTGGTATTGCAAGAGTATTTAACCACTTACTTCCAAAACAAAGCTATGGTCACAGGGTTTGTGAAGTTTGTGGTTTAGAAGTTTGTGACTGGGGAAAATCTGAGTACTAAATGGTAATATTACATTATATAATGAGTTGTGTAATGTTAAATGACTCTTGTGCACTTAAAACTGAACATACAATCGGCTACAAGACAGATTATACTCAGTATCCTGATTGAAAATACCGGCTTGCTACCAAAAGCAGTGGCAGGTTGGAGGAAGTGGATAAAACGCTGGCCAGGCCAGTAAATATCAGCTAGGTCTCTTGGGTCAATAGGGCAAAGAAAGCGATACTTGTTTGCTCCCTTTTGGGGGGTCATGAAACTGTCCCCTGTAAAGGCCGGGGGTCCATTACAGGGCTGTGAGTGAACATAAAGGTATAGACAAGAGAACACAACCATAAATCAGAACCAAAGGGATGTGAACCAGCAAATCTTAAGACAGAAAGGAAAAGAAGGTCAGGCTTTCAAAAGAATTCCAAAGAGTATTTAGTCTCTTACTGACACCAACATTCTGTACTGCAGAACCTGCATCAGGGGCCACATGCCGGCCTAGCGTTGCAGAAATAAATAAATACGTACACATTCAAATCAAAACACAGTTCGTCATAAATTTGCACATTAAAACCAGACACATACAACAATGGAATAATTGTAATTCTTTGTGAGGAATCTTCCAACAATTATGAACAGAGGAATTAATTTGACTTCATTTACAGCATTGCCAAACCAGCATTTTTCATCCACACAGACCTTTGAATAATGTATTAGCAGACAGCCTTATCCAAAGTAGCTCTCACAGCTCACATTAACCGTCCGTGCTCTTATGCAGATGGAAACTTACTGAAGCAATTTCAGGTCAAGTTCCTGAGCCCCCACCTGGGAATCGAACCTGTGGACTTGTTGATGGCTGTGCCACGGTGCGGCCTCTGTTTTGGGTGAGCTGAGCCAACCCCGCCTATTGCCCGGCTGCGGGACTGGAAGTTAGCACGGGCTAATCTTCAGGCAGCATCACCTTATTGGATTTCACAGTTTTACGAGTGCGCTGTCTCAATTTTGGGTGCCCCCTCTGCTCCGCAATATCGGAGTGCCTGCCCTCTGTCCTGCTGCAAGGCGCTGGGTAATCGCTGTGAAATTAAACCCGTCATCTTAACAATGTTTTCAAATGTCTAGCGTGTAAAGCCTCATAATTTCACACCTGCTGTTGTAGATTTCAGATGGGCCCTTGGGAATTTAACAGGGAGGCTCACATCCCCAGTAAGGAGATGTGTACAGTCAGCAGTCTAAGAAGTGCTCTTTCTCGACTTTTGCACCAGTGGAGACTGTTCAAGTAAACTAATGAGGCCAGCTTAGAGATACAAAGAAGGAAAGATGGAACCCACTGGTGAGGAAGTAGAAAAGACAGGAAAGTGTCAATTACAAAGCTGACATTTTGGCATTTGTTCATTTAAAAACAATTAAGCATAAATTTCCATGCAGACTGGTAGTATAGAATATTACAAAGTACAGCACTCCATTGGAACCTATCCCATTTGATCAAAACATATCCTGAATGCTCAGTGGTAACTGAACACTGTATCTTACCGTGGGACCATTCAATCCTGCCTGTGTTTTTGTGGTCTGGTTTAGGGAAAATGCAAGAGGACAGTGGAATTGAGATCCAGATCAAGCACCAGTATTTGTGACCCGTGTCCTTGTGACTTTACAAAATACAACCATCTTGGGTTTGTGATACACAAAAAAGGCAACACCACCCAGATGTACCGGTACACTGGTACGTCATAACACCTTACAGTCCCAGAACACCTGTGAGATTTCAGCATGCAAATGTTAGGGACAAGTCAAGCAGACGTGCAGGTTAACAATTTATGACTATTGAGAACCTCCCACCCATAATCTTATGCGGAGCACTTGCTGTGTGTCCCTCAGGCTGTGGCTGGGGCCACATATTGGGCTGTTAGTGGGGCCCTCTCCCAGTATGGCTGACACCTTTTCTCTTTGAGAAAAGGAGGGTGATAGTGGTTATTCATTTATAATAATTTCCTTGTTTGGAAGCATTTATTATAATGTCTTAAAGGCTCCCTCTCTGCCTCTCTCTCCCTCTTTACCACTCCTCTCTCTTCCTCCCTCTCTTGCAATCTGTCAGAACGAGACTGTGACTGTGGGACTGATGTCTCCAGTCACCGCTTTGCCACGAGAGAGGGATGATAAGGATAGAAAAGAAGAAAGAGAGAAAGGGGAGGACAGAGGCGCTGTAGCAGCACAGTTAGCGAGTGGAAAAAACAACAGGGGAAAGGAAAGACAAATGAGACAAGAGGACAATAGTATTCATTACAGCAAATACATCTACATACATAGCAAAAACACTGAAATCATGATAATCTGTTCAGCAATATTTAGTGTGCTGTAAAACCTGGCAGTTTATGGCTTAACCTATTATGCCAATAAAGCTTGATTTGATTGAAAAAAGAAACAGCAGAGTTTGTAGGAGGAAGTGAGAGCTACTAGAAAAATTAGACAATTCAGGAGCATAATAAATGAACAGACACTCTAAGCTATAATTTATTGATTTGCCTAACCCCCAAAACTGTAACACCACTAGCATTCGACAGTTCTTCCTGTATTAGTGCTCTATATACATATACTGAAATCTAGTATAGAGCTGCCAGTAATGGAAATACTATCCATATGTCTGTCCTCTCCCCACATACTACATATATCTATTTGTCTCTGTTATAACTGCTCTGGAAAAATTTCCCTCGGGTGCACACATCTCACATCATCACACAAGCACTTTTGAGCCGAACAAAGCCAAGCACCAACAGAGAGACAGAGAAGGTGAAAGAATTAGAGAGACAGATGTGAGAGAGAGTGAAAGTGAGACAGAGAAGGTGAGAAGGTGAGAGAGAGACACACAGAGAAGATGAAAGAAAGTGGGAGAGCTATAGAGAAGGCAAGGGAGAGCGAGAAAGAGAGACAGAAAAGGTGAAAGAGAGCAAGAGAGAGAGACAGGGAACCTGGAGAAACTGAGGCACCGCTCAGAGTTTACACTGTGGCTGTCCTAATTCTCCTCGCCCCGGAGAAGTGCGCACCTTTCTCTCAGGGCTGAGCCTGAAGATACACACGCTAAAGGAACAGCGTGAGTCAATCCATCATGAGCTAGCTTTGGGACCACAGCGCACGCTGCTAGCCCAGCATGTAGCTGACGGAGATCACGGTTATTTACATATAAATTACTGCTGTCATGTCCCAGGGCATCGATCCACTGGGTTTGGCAGCAGCCAGTGTTTAATCTCATGTGTTAATTTCAGATTTGCTTTGTGTTACATGGGCTGTGATTGTGGGGATGTGAAAGAAACGGAGGGGGAGAGAGAGCGAGAACTGGAAGGAGAGCTGTGAGGGTTTAGGATGGTTTCCTTTAAACCAGCTCCTGGGGCTGTGTGTGTGTGTGTGTAGAGGGGTTGGCAGAGTGAAGGCTTTAAGTCGGGTGGGGGGGGATGGTGCACCACATCACTGGAATGGAAGCGTCACACAAACACACACATGCACACACATGCACACTCTCACACATGTACACACTGTGACTGAATGTAAATCAAGAACATCAGATCACTTATGGAGATGAAAATGCCTATTATTGTACTACATACGCCACATACACAACACACACACACACGCAGCACTGAGCTGTTACATAAGCAGCATACTGTAGGATATGTCCTCTAGAGTGAAGTTTATTTTTGTAAATGGAGATTGGAATAATTTGATATAGCTTCTGTTTGCTTCGCGTGGATCTCACAGCAAAACGCCAAAATGCAGTTTCTCTTATAAAGATTAATTTTAATACGGAGCTCATGTTAACGGTGGAAGGGAGGGATGTCGGATCAGAGCAAAAGACTGCAGACATAAAAAAAATCTCAAATCAAATTTGGTTGCACTCAAATTTACAGCTCTGGGTAAAGCGCATGATTAAAAAAAAAAACTGGTAGCACTGTAATGTTAAGCTGCAATTACCTGAACCTGAGTGTGCGGATCGTTACACAGAAGAGCAAAGTAACAATTACACTGAAATTAAGTGAGCTGTGAAATAAAAAAAAAAGCCGCCCAGAAAAATCTATTAAACTAATTACATTCTCCTTTCTTTTGTTTGTAATAAATTTCAAAGGAGCCAGCCATCTGATTTCAAAGAGATTGGTCCCATCTCAGGTAAATCGGGACAAACAGCGCTAACGCCCTCCCTGCTAATTGCGCCGCTGCTGGGATCGGTCGTCATGAAACTGTAATATGGAGGCTGCGAGAGATGAAGAACCTCTCGAGCGAGAGTACGGTCGGCAGGAGCGCAGTGTCAGGCTGCAGGTTTCTGTCATAATGGGGGGATACACCATTATGCAAAAAAATGAGAGCACTCAGCGTGCTAAATATACTTCAGACTGTGAAGCGTACCCACTGCAGCTCGCAAAAAAGGCATATACGCGTTTTAAAAACACAAGAGAGTGTTTTGTGACCCAAAACACGCTGCCTATATCCATATATACATCATTTAATGTCACTGTCATATCCATAATTGTATCGATTTGTTCAAGAACACAATAAGCAGTTCCATAGACTGCAATATATATTCTTTAGCAAGTGCAAAAACCCCAAAATAACTGAGTCAGTTAGCACTCATATATTAATTATAAGTATGTAATGAACCAATACATAGCAAAAATACATTTAAGGAATGCATTCAATACGGTTTCATATTCTACATACATTGACATGTATTAATGAAATTTATTGATCTTAGTTTGTGAGGAAGCCCGCACCATCACTCCCCACTGCCAATCAACACTGGGAAGCTAAATCACTGATCACTTTTTCCTGCATGCACAAATTACCACATTCCCTCTCCACCCTATCTCTCCCTGTCCCACAGATTCAGGCTCCTTCGGTTAGGATTTGAAGTCCTCTGAGCTATCAGAGTGTCCACCCCTGACCCTCCTCCAGATACGCTGAGTATCCCATCTCCTCTGCTCTGTCAAGAATGCCAGCATGTGTCCACTCTGCTCTTGTCTCTTTATTGACTGCTCGGTTAAGCATTCTGCTTCTCAGAGAGCCCTTTATGCTGGTGTAGCCCACGCCACACAATCTGTTTCACCAGGACACGAGAGACCCAGAGCTGCATGGTTCCGAGGCCCATGGTATTTGTGGCCTCTAAAGGTTACCTTAGGGCATGCTTTCCTGGGACTGGCCCCCCGGTTGACAATCTTTGTTTCTGGCTATAGGTGGACTCCCACATGTGTGTGTGTGTCATGTATATGGACCAGGAGCTTCTCCTGACCTAGTGCTGTGAAAATTCCACCCACAATCCCCAGCTCTTTGGATGTGTGGGGCATGACGTCCCCTTTCCTCAATGCGCTACCTCCACGTCAGCACGGTTACTAATGTTCACACTGCCTGCTGCATATGGTATTCAGGGCATTCTAAAGGATTCAGAGGAGCAGTAGGCTAGCAGATATTCTTGTTTTATCCCTGCTCTAGCTGTGTTACTATTTTTTTTTTTTTGGATTGCTAAAACGGGCACAAAAGGTATGGTACACTCTGTCCCAGCACACCAATCCAAACGCAACTGACTCATTCAAATACAAGTTCAGTTATGTGTTTAGTGCTAATTAACTCCCCCTCTCCAAACACACACTCAAAAACAGGTCATAGCCCAACATGTATCACTCCGCGCACACACACACACACACACACACACACACACACACACACACACACACACACACACACACACACACACACACACACACACACATGCACTCTCACACACATACACACACACATTGTCTTTCTCCATTGCTCTTTTGGCATTTCCTACTCCACCTTTGGAAATCTGGACAGCAAGTGAAAAGGAGAAATACAAACGCATGCTGAAACAGGAAACATTAAAAGTGAGAACCCAAAACCGTTAAGGTGCCCATTGGATCCTTGGCACTCAAACTGACTAACTAAACACTCATGCATGTAGACAGTGTGCTTTAAGAGGACTTTGTTGTATGGGTATACTCTGTTAGTAGGTGTTCAGATTGGACACAGAAAACCGATCTGAAGGGCTACCATCTACGTGCAGCGACTCAAATGGACTGCATCAGCACCTCATGCTTTTTGGGTAAAGAAACCTGACTTTGCTTCACACAGCACTTTTAACATTTTTTATCCTCTTTTTCAGTCATTTATGATCAGGAGTCCCTCACACTGCTCTTCTCTCAGTCAGTGATTGGCTCTCATCCCTGAAACTGCTCCCTTTTCAGCCTGTGATTGGCTATCATTCCTCACACTGCTGCTCTCTTAGCCTGTGATAGGCTCTACAAATAGGGAAGGCAGAAGACTTACCTTTAAACAGTTTTTTTTTTAAAAGATGAATGAGTTTCCCAGTTTTAGTAAATATCATTCATCAGTAGCTGATGCTTTTTTACTTAATTGTGTCATTACCCTTTTTTATTTTTATTTTTTTATTTTTAATTTTTTTTACCCCATTTTACTTTAAATAACTGAGATTGGGTTATTGTAATTATCCCAACTGTAACAAAAGAGATCTGTCTTCAGGCTAAAACTAACTGCTTTTTTAGTTATAACTAAAATGATTCCAGGTGAAGTGATCAAAGGTGGAGCTCACCTCATTAGATGCCATTAACAGAAGTTAGGAGCTAATAGGTGCCGTGCTTGTTAATGGTGTAAAATCAAGATAGCGATCATAAAACTCCCTGCCTCCTCATTTGTAAGCCACACTGCCCTGAAGGCCTAAGGAAGGAGGAAGTCATACATATTCATGTACGTTTATTCATTTATTCAAAAATGATACAGCTGTTTATTTGGATGCCACAGCTCACCACATTTTTTTTTCTAACGACCTTTGAAGTTTTCACAAATAATCCACAAAGCCACCCTGTCTTGTGCACTGCTTCTTCACCTGTATACATTTCATCATTATCATCATCATCATCATCATCTTCACCACTACTCCTCTGTGATTGGTGACCCTCCACATATATATATATATACACTCACTGGCCACTTTATTAGGTACACCTTGCTAGTACCGGGTTGGACCCCCTTTTGCCTTCAGAACTGCCTTAATCCTTCGTGGCATAGATTCAACAAGGTACTGGAAACATTCCTCAGAGAGTTTGGTCCATATTGACATGATAGCATCACGCAGTTGCTGCAGATTTGTCGGCTGCACATCCATGATGCGAATCTCCCGTTCCACCACATCCCAAAGGTGCTCTATTGGATTGAGATCTGGTGACTGTGGAGGCCATTTGAGTACAGTGAACTCATTGTCATGTTGAAGAAACCAGTCTGAGATGATTCGAGCTTTATGACATGGCGCGTTATCCTGCTGGAAGTAGCCATCAGAAGATGGGTACACTGTGGTCATAAAGGGATGGACATGGTCAGCAACAATACTCAGGTAGGCTGTGGCGTTGCAACGATGCTCAATTGGTACTAAGGGGCCCAAAGAGTGCCAAGAAAATATCCCCCACACCATTACACCACCACCACCAGCCTGAACCGTTGATACAAGGCAGGATGGATCCATGCTTTCATGTTGTTGACGTCAAATTCTGACCCTACCATCCGAATGTCGCAGCAGAAATCGAGACTCATCAGACCAGGCAACGTTTTTCCAATCTTCTATTGTCCAATTTCGGTGAGCCTATGCGAATTGTAGCCTCAGTTTCCTGTTCTTAGCTGACAGGAGTGGCACCCGGTGTGGTCTTCTGCTGCTGTAGCCCATCTGCCTCAAGGTTCGACGTGTTGTGCGTTCAGAGATGCTCTTCTGCATACCTTGGTTGTAACGAGTGGTTATTTGAGTTACTGTTGCCTTTCTATCAGCTCGAACCAGTCTGGCCATTCTCCTCTGACCTCTGGCATCAACAAGGCATTTTCGCCCACAGAACTGCCGCTCACTGGATATTTTCTCTTTTTCGGACCATTCTCTGTAAACCCTAGAGATGGTTGTGCGTGAAAATCCCAGTAGATCAGCAGTTTCTGAAATACTCAAACCAGCCCGTCTGGCACCAACAACCATGCCACGTTCAAAGTCACTTAAATCACCTTTCTTCCCCATTCTGATGCTCGGTTTGAACTGCAGCAGATCGTCTTGACCATGTCTACATGCCTAAATGCATTGAGTTGCTGCCATGTGATTGGCTGATTAGGAATTTGCGTTAACGAGCAGTTGGACAGGTGTGCCTAATAAAGTGGCCAGTGAGTGTATATATATATATATATATATATATATATATATATATATATATATATATATATTTGTATACACACACACACTCATTCTCACATACAGGCAGTCGTACTCATATGGGCAAACACACACACCACACACACACACACACACAGAGCAACATACACTTTTTCTTTGCTATCCTTGCTATGATATGTGACCTTGAAAGCCCAAGAGCCTGACTCACTCCGTACACCTGGCCAAAGCCATCCTGGCCCCACCCCCGCTGCAGGCAACTTCAGTACCAAACACACCCTCACACCTCCAGATCTATCATACCCCATCTCTACCATAAAAACCCCTAAACCCACCCCACACTCTATACCCCTCTCTCTCCCTTCAAAACCCATAAACCCACCCCACACTCCACAGCCCTGTCTACCTCATCAAATGCTGAACCATCACAGGTGCAGCAGTGTGGAGCAGTGGCCAGAGCACAGGATTGTGGGAACTGACGGCTGTTGCTCTTGAGGAGATGAATTTCAGCACAAACAGAACGTGTGAGGCATTAATAACTGCCATGCAGCTCGGAGAAGCACCTGTGCTGAGCAGTGTATATATCAGAGGCAAGCAGCCTCCGTCAGCCAAAAAGTAACATCGCTTTCGTTCAGCTGCACCCTGATTCCCTCTCACACACTTCCAATGGCTTTAAGAGCACTCTGCTGAACCCTCTGTCACAGGGGACCTGTGATCCCTGTTGCTGTCCCCCCCTGTGTGACTGTTAACCCTCCATCATCACTATGCCCCCCCATCACTGTATCGCCCTCCACACCCTGACTGGCACCCCCCACCACCATCACTGTAATCCTGCCCACTGTGTCACTCCCCACTGCTCTGTAATCTTCCTTCTGTCTTCATTGAAATCCCTGTTCATCTGCACTCGCAGCTATTTCTGCCACCTATCACATACTGTTACCTTCCCAGAGAAGACGCTTTCTGATGGATTTTGGGTTTGGTATTCTGAAGCGTGCCTGAGGAGGAGCCCAGCAAGGAACGGACTGAGCCCAGAAAAATCACCTTTATTGTTTTCACAGTCACTGCCCAGACACCTAATGTAATTCAGGAGTATTACATATGACCGCGTCTCGCTGAGGGAAAATAGCATGTCGCATATTCATTTCTCCACTTTCTATTTCTAGTAAGCGCTTGCTCATTAGTGTTATGAGTGCAGTTATAACTCAGATAAGAAATGGAAATTGGTAAAGGAAATGAATCTGGTAACTGAAACGCCTCTTATTTCACATCCTGCTGCTGCCTCCACATCTCATCTCTTTCTAAAAACATGAACCACCACCTGGTTACACACACACGCTAATACTGTGTGTGTGTGTGTGTCTGTATGTGTGTATGTGTGTGTTCCCACGTGTGTGCATCTGTGTGTGCACGTCTGTATATGTACATGTGCATTTGGGTGCATATACATGTCTGGGTATACATGTGTGTTAATGTGTGTGTTTGTGTCTGTGAATAACGATATACAGTTAGTCTGTACCACTCAGTGTCACTCTTCTGACTGAATCAAACTTCACACTTTAAGAAAAAAAACCCAGCCCTATCACTACATCAGTGCAGTGTAATCCAAACACAAGAACACTGTCAAACACAAACAGGAACTCCTCAGCACCGGAACATGCATGCATCACGTGAAACACAGATTTCAGCTGTAAAACGCAAACACGCCAACACCGTGCCAGAGAATTTGGCTAAGAAACAACCGAATGTTTCAAATGGCTCGCACTGCGTTGCATTTGAAGGCGAGCCTGGTGCGTGGAGAGAGGCGTGACGTGTGCGGCGTTCGGATGTGGGAGTCAAATGTGCGGGCCCTGCCGCATGCTGAGCAGACCCTTCAAGCCTCTCCACTGGGGTGTAAAACCGCTCCCAGCATCAGCTACACGGCTGCTCAGAGCAGCGCTGTCTGCACCACTAAACACAGGGAGAGAGACAGAGAGAGAAGGAGGAGAGATGCCAGGGAGAAGACAGACAGCGGGAGCGAGGGAGAGAGAGAGAGAGCCTTCTCCAGAGAGAGCTAGCATCTCTGACATATAGGAAGTGTGAGGGAGAACATGAGAGAAAGAGAGAGAGGAGGGGGAGGTGGGAGCGAGCGAGTGGAAAAAGGTGAGAGCGCAGAGGCGCAGTCTCGTCTGCATTCCGGAAAAATAGCAAATAGCAGAGAAGAGCAGAGAAGAGCAAGATGCGAATTCCATTTTCTGACCTCTGCCCCAATCCAACAGGGAAAGAGAGACAGAGAACAGACGTCTGATGAAAGGAAGAGAGAGAAAGAGAGAGAGAGAGGGAGAGAGAGGGAGAGAGAGGGAGGGAGGGGGCTCTTCAAGTTCTACAAGCACAATCAGAGATGCCACTACGGTGTGCAAGAGGGCAGAGATCTGCAGTTCGCTTACGTGTTTCCGTATCTACAGAAATCAATGCAGGGCCAACACGCCCCCCATGCTCCCCCCCCAACCCCCCTCCCTCCTCAATCCTGCACAGCTGCCAGCCCGAATCATCGATCAACACGCTTTTTTATAACAAAAGAATAATTTCTCACGGCGGACCCTCCGCTCAATGGCGAGACTCGGCCTTGCTCCGGCCCAGCCTGATCGATGCGGTCTGAGCGGTGATCGAACCTGCGAACTTTGCGACCGGCGCAGTGGCTGGCAGAGCGCTCGACATCAACGCGATTGGCTCGTGGCACGTCCCTCGCGCGAGGGAACGAATCAAACACCTGTCTCGGCTCAACAAAGGGGTCCCGTCAGTCTCGCAAAAACAAATGCCATGTATTTGTTATGCATAAAGAACAACGCCTTCCTGCAACATCCCAGTCACAAATCAGGCAGGCTTAAATGTCTGTCACTACATAGCAGCATTATTTTATGTATCATGTAGTTTTTAAAAGCTATCACTCTATTACAGATGATTTGTTCTCTGTCACTGCCTTTACTCCTCTTTATCCATTTCATTCAGTATTGTATCTGTTACATTTGTGAAACGTCTCTATGATGTGCTCTAGGAAGCACTCTTTTAAACAGAATTTGCCAGCAGCGCTAAATTAAGTAAAGTTGACTGGACTGGCCTTCAGGGCTATGATGCCAACATCTGTGGACAGCAATCTCTGCCTCAACTGCAGGGCCGCAGGTGTGACATGTCTAAGGGTCAAAGGTCATGGCCTTAAAGTCTCCCTCTTGTGCAGACTTGCGGCGGACTGCAGGGGTGCCACAAGGGGGCTCAGTGCTTCACAGCAGGAGAGAAGCATTGAGAGAAATAAAGGAAACAGATCAGAGCATGGAACAGCCTGGTCGAATCACTACAAGATGGAACGCTTTGACTGAAACATCACTCTCATGCAGCAGTGTGGAGTAATTAGAGACTGAGGGAGAGTACAGAGAGAGAGGGAGACAGAGAAGGAAAGAGAGATACAGATCATTACATATATATGTTGAATTTACACAAGAGAGAGAGAAAGAGACTGAGTAGAAGAGAGCAACACTATCCAGTTCCAACCAGAGGGAGGTAGTATGGCATTAAGTTTTATATCAAAAGCACAAACCACCATACTGTTAATTTATTTTATATTACTGTGAACACAATGCTCAATCACACAACTGTGTGCACTCACATGCAAATATTGCACACAAACACACACACACTTGTACATGTACATACACACACACACACACACACACACACACACACACACACACACACAGGCACACACACACATTTGCACATGTGCACTTACATACAGTATGCTTGCATGCACAAATATGCATATGTGTGCACACGTGCATAGTCACACACACCCACACACACAAACACACAAGCCAAGAGGAACGAGTGAGGTCAGCATGGACATTCTAAATTTACATCCCGAGTGCACGGGCTCTCAGCTCTTCCCCTTCCACTCCCACGCCAGGACCATGTCTACATTCAGATGCCTTCATAATGCTGCCTCTTGCCTGGAGGAGGGTAACCTCCAACTCTGGAGCCCCAGAGACTTTTCACTTTCCTTCCCATTTCCCTCTCTCTATCTCTCTCTTCCTTCCTCTCCCCCTTCCCCCTTTCTCTCTCTCTCCCCCCTTTCCTTCTGTCTCTCTCTCTCTCTCTCTCTCTCTCTCTCTCTCTCTCTCTCTCTCTCTCTCTCACACCTTCAAGGTACAATTCCCCAAAGTAAAATCTTTGCATCCACTTCCTACTGGACTCAAGATCTTAACTGTGTTTAATATGCAAAATCCATCAGGCGTGGGGGCAGTCAGGGGAGATGAGGCTCCTGGAAAGGGCACAGTATTGAGTGTGGATTGACTGCATTCATTACACCAGAGTTATATACATGACCCAACACTGGAGGCCATCAAGACCTACAGAGCAACCATGTGACCATGACTGAGGCTATTCAGGTTCTTTGGCACCTGAGCACATCTGGGAATGAATTCTGGAACCAGCAATGCTCCACAGACACAGAGCCCAAAATCCACCTCCTCTGTCCAATGTCTTGAATGCATGAAATGTCTGAAACTGGACATGTCATTATGAAACCATGGAGAGATGATAGCAACAGAACCTGTGAACTATGCACAGCTTTCATTCAGACTGAACTGAGCTTTTCTGAAACTGTGAATGTGATTTTAAAAAATAATGACAGTAGTTGTGTAGATGTCGCCTATCTGCTGTATTTTCTACATGGGTTGGTGACTGAAAACATGCATGGTTTGACAGGGGTCACTGATTAGATCTGAAACGTGGCAGAATATTCTGGAATTACATAATTCCATTTATACTGCACAAAGCAGACCTCAGTGGGTTTGTTAGACGTTCCTACAGGACATGTGTGCGTGTGTGTGTGTGTGTTCTGCTTGAGCTTGCAGTCATTATTTAAGTGTGACAATATGATTTCACATGCACTGTGCATCCTACATCTCTGCAGCGAGCCATGCGCATTTGAGATGCGTCTGTGCTGCACACCACTGGAGCGTGGCGAGTCCGGGTCTCTGCACACCACTGGAGCGTCTGTCTGTGTGCAGGACGCCAGACTGCAGAGAAGCGCTCTGAGTCATGTGGAGCTCTTGGTTCCCATTACTGCAAATGCAGCTGGACCGACGCTTTAATACCATCTTATTCCACCAGCGGTGGGAGCTGCTGTGGATCTGGGATACACACACACACAGACAGACACACGCACACACAGACAAACACACACTCATACACATACTCACAGACACAGACAGACATGGACACAAATGCACACAGACATGGCTGCACAGAGAATTGTACATTGAGTTCAGTTCATCCAACAGACCTGCCCATGCCCATCTCTTCCTCCATTCTTGCAGAAACACTCACCCCCTCATCCAGCTTTGATCAGGAGTGCCCTATCCCCATTCCCTGGCACTCCCAGTTGAGATCATGTCAGAGCCATCTTTAAAAGGGGGACAAGGAGGTTCTAGAACCTTCCCAGTGTTTTGACAGACATTCCGTGTTCCACCTTTGGACAGGGGAGAGGGAAGTTCTCGGTAGCTTCCGGAAGATTCCGCAGAGCCGTGTGAGCATGCTAACCCTGGCTGTCTGTCCATTACAGCATAGGTACAGATTGGACTACTCCTGATGGGCTCCTGTCAGAACCTGGTTCTTTAAGGGGTAGGAACATATGTCATGTGACCTCACATCCAAATAATACTGTCTTTAGGACCTGGGCCTCTCCCTTTTCCTCATTTATTTCCCAGAGCCTTGTTCCTTGGTTCAGGAGGGACATTAATGATATATTTGTTCATATAGCCAGGCACATAGGTGGCACTGTATTAAAGGATAATACAATTTTCTGTCCCGCCAGGTATTAATGCTATTACCAGAGTAGGTATTTTATCATAACTGTCAATGTTTTCAGCTCCCACATTAAACAGGAGAAAGAAAGCTTTCACTTTTTACTAAAAGCAGGCTCACGTTCTTTGCAGTATGTATACACACGTTAGGGAAGGTAACCCTGACAGTGTTTTCATTCTTACACTTGAGATGTTTTGCTGGTTACCTGACAATTCTGTCCATTGAGTGAGACCTATATGGTGAATCATCTTGATATGGTTTTAGAACTCTGGTGGTCATTCTGATTGGGTAGTTAGGCATGGCTCCCCCCTATATCACAGTTGGTTCTTTGGATGTCACATTAATGAAGGGAGGAAGAGAGAAAACTGGATAGCGTCAGGTCAACAAATGGATGAATGAGGAATTAACTGAATCATTCATTCATAATCAACTCCCTTTTCTTAGAGGGAACACTTTCTTTCCCTTTTTTAAATGTGTGACTCATCTGTCGTTCCTTTTTCATGCCTGATGATTCGGTTTGTGCTTCAGCTCAGTTTTACCCAGGAACCATTGCTACATTTACTGCATCTTATTCCATAAATAAAGTCTGTGACAGATTTGGGACCTGAGACCTTTCTGGCAGTTCTTTTTGGTCTCTGCATCATTAGAAATACACAGTTTTCACTGTAGCTGCATCTCATTCAAGTTCAGCTCCAAGAAATGAACTGCACCATCTATTCTTTTCCCCAGTCCATTTTTCAGTTTGCGAGATTTGCAGTTGAGCAACTTGGATTTTTTTTTTTTACTAATCTCTGAGTTGTGCAAAGACAATTAAGCTTAATTGGAATTTGACAGGTTCCCTGGGGGTGCCCTGTCCCTACCTGGCATGTCAAAGTTCTTCCCATTATTTCACTGCAGCTGGCAAACGCGTTTCTCAGCGGACGGCTTTGCGTTGCCTGGAATGCGAACACACAGAGCTCCACTCGCAATGACAGCAGAAAGCAAAAGAAGTTCCACTTCCTAAATTTGGCCGGAGGCAGAGAGCAGGATTATTCTCGCTTCGGTGTGAACGTTAAAATGAGCCCTCGTTGCGGGTAACGGATTTCAGCTTTACGCAGGAGAGAAAATAAAGCCTGCCGACATTTCGCTCAGTGTGCGAAATCCGGCCTCAATAACCAGCGCCCTGATGCTGAAAAACATGCACCTCTATAATGGGAGTGTTACACCAAGACAGCTGTACACGGTGCATGGTTTATGCCAATCCAGAACGACTCACACAGCTTACAACTTTCACTTCAGCCATTTATTCAGCTGCATATTTTCTGAGACAATTCAGGTTAAGTACCTTGCCCGATGGCACATCAGCAGAAGCCCAGCCTGAGAACTGAACAGTGCAACCTTTGGGTTGTGATTCCTGCCTCCTACTGCTACACCACACTGCTGTCCTGCAATGTTAGACAGAATATCCAGAGATCAGATATGCCTGCACAAAGGGACCATTTTTGATACACCTCGGCAGTAAGAACAAACCAGAGTACCAGCAAACTGCTGTAAAATAAAGAGGGACAACCCACACAGCAGTTAACCTGTACAGCTCAAATTAATAACCACACGCTATGGTCACGAGCACAGTGAGCTCACATATCCATCCTACTCCCTTGCTCCCTCTCCCTCTCCCACTGACTCCATCAGTCTTTTCTCTCCTCACTGAAACATATGCCTGTCCCTCCATCCCTCTCTTGTTCCCTCTGTCCAGTCTCTCCATCTCTGTCACTCTTGCTTGTTTCATTCTTTTTTTTTTCTTTCTCTTCCTCTTGCCTGGTGGAAACCCTGTGTCCCCTTGGTGAAATAGTGCTAAATGGATTGGGCACACTTTTCAATGAGAAAAATGGAGCAAAAATAAATTGTGAAAGACTGCTGCTCTCTGCAGATGAAAGCTACCGCTGGATTATCCATATTCCAGCACACTGGCCCTGGAATGCTTCCAGTTCCATATATCTGATCCCCTATAATCCAGTCACAGAGCAAATGTACCCAGCATGCACACACACACACAGACACACACACACATGCACAGACACACATGCACATATGCAGACACACACACACACATGCACAGACACTCATGCACACATGCAGACACACACGCACAAACACGTGTGCATACACAAGCATGCACATGCAGAAACACACCCACCCACAGAAACACACATGAACATACATGTATGCAGAAACACACCAACATAGAAACACATCTAAGAATACATGCAGAAGCAAACAGACATGCAGTGAAACAAACACAAACCGGAAACACACATTCACACATACACACAAACACGCACACATGCACACACCCACATGTACATGACCAAACACACACATGCAGAAACATGCACACACACTATCAAAAATACACACCCAGATATTAACCAACGTACATTAGCATATCCCATCGGTGTCACCCATGAAAATAGAAAAAATATGCACAATGTGCACTAAAGTGCATTGTATACATAATCCTAATACGGATTTGCTGTTTCCAGAGAGCTGGACACCCTTTCCTATAATAAGTGGAAAGTGTAATGCAAACTATTAGCCTCCAGATGGCGACCTTCACAACAGTAGAACCCACAAGTCCACTCTCCCCTGACAAAAGACCCAGGACCCCAGGAAGCTATTTACACAGCCGTCAGCAGGTGTGGTCACCCTCAGTGACTGACCTGTTAGACAGAATGCATTCTGTTCCAAATCCATAGGTCAAATATTTACATGTTCTGTTCCCTCTCTTTTCACCCTGTTTTAATAAATACAAGTACAGAATTTGTAGTGTAATATTATATTGTAAAATATTATATGTTGATGACTGTGCCCCGTGAGCAGTACTGTATATAACTGAACCTGGGCGCGAAGGAACTGGAATTGAATTGAAGTTTGTTCCGCCTGATTGCGCTCCTGTAATTTCTAACTCTCCCACGAGAAGCTGAAAAAAATGCCTGCATTACTTTTCTGACACTGCAGCAGCTACGGCATAACCTGTATTCTACACACACAAACAAAACACCCCCACTTACTAAAAATAAAATAAAAAATAAACGATAAACACGCTGGTACGCAAACATGTAAAAACGGGAAATCGCAACAGCGTCACATTAGCAAAAAAATAGTTAGCACAAAAGAATCAAGCGACTGCGCGGGTTGTCCTTACCTGCACCTTGGTTTCAGAAATCAGTGATTCGGTGAGAAATGTGCGGTCCCGCGGGGGGCATGTACTATGCACTCGATGCCGGTGGCCGGTGCCGCCTGGGTTTATTCCCGTTGAGGGTCGCACATGGCAGCAGTGATGCTCCAATCCCACTCGGGGATCGAGAGGCGGAGAGGGTGGGGGCGTTTCCCACGGGCTTTTTCCTAAACCTGTGGGCGATCCGTTCCCTTAACAACGGCACAGGTGGAGGGGGCGGACGGGGCTTCCTCCTTACACCTTGCAATAAAAATAAACACGTTAAGCCCTTAAACAGATCTTGGAGGGGGATAATTCCTCTCGGGGGAAAGGCAGGTGTGGCGTATTCAAAGAAATGTAGAATGCATTGCGCATCCGAGTTAGGTTACTGCTAATCAATTTAATTGTAAATTAAATGCATGTGACGTGTCGTATTGAATCCTCAATATTAATTTGCCCTGGAGGATTCCTTATAATTGTAACATTTTTTTTTACTTTAGGGGTGAAATTGTAAAATAACAAAACCTTCAATTTACATGTCCTGAGTTTTAAACAGGCGAGCCATAACTGACTGCAGGTTCTACATTGACTGAACTACTGAACATGCCGACACTACCCGTACGTAAGAGTAGGCTACGTTTTTACCATTAAAGTCTTGTTTTCCCCCCCAACCACGCAAAAAGCGCTCGTGCTGTGCAAGGAAAACGATTGTTTCTGTGTGGCAGGCAGAGCTTCGGCTTCTGACGGGTGGCTGTTTGTGGTGACCTCGTGCCTTTGCGCCTATACTCACTAAATTGCAGGCGTTTTTTAGGAGGGTGATAGCTCGTCCGTTCCCCTGTTGTCTTCTCGCGTACCCCGATGTGGCGCGGTGCAAACGGCGGCGGGCGACGGTACCTCAGTACGTCGAGCTGCTGAACGATGCGGTGGGATTCCGTTGGTGCTCGCGGTCTGTGGAACGTCGCTCTCCGTGCTCTGGCAGCTCTTCAAAAAATACACATGTAAAGCCGCCCACCGTACTCTCTGGCTCCGTTAGGTCTCGCTGCGAACTCCAATCGCAATTAACGTATCGGTCATTTCAGTGTTTCTGTCTTCTGTCATTCATTCCCGTAGACGCTTGTGGGAAATGTGCATTTTTCTACCGTAAAATAAATGTCATGTTCTCAACTCGGCAGCCCACATATTACACAAATTTGTTGCATCCAACAGTCTCATTATAAAAGGCAATTCATTCTGAAGGAGAGGATAACGTGGAGGCAGACTGTTAAAAGGTGAGTTTGATCTTGTTTTCACGATTGTTAGTTTCCTTTGTGGAAGATCTTCGCCTTCTGTTGGGATCTTTGTTCACTATTCAGCAATGTTTCCGTCTGTTTCCTCAAACTGACAGTCACTCAACCGAAGGCAACCACATTCCTTTCCGGAATACAAAAAAATAAATGAAATAACTCAAAATATTTTTTCCGCAACGTATCTTAGATAAAGCGAGGTGTATGAAGATATGCGATGTGTTTGAGAGAGAGGAAGAGAGATAAGGAAAGCAACGTACGGAGGTGTGGGGGGGCGAGTGAGTGATAGAGCGACCCACTGCCTGAAAAGACGCTAACGATGCACTCTCATCAGCATCATAGAACAGGATCTGTGTGAGTGGGAGGGAGAGAGGGACAGAGGGAATGAGAGGGAGGGAAGAAAGGAGAGATATATGTTGATGGCAGTTCTACCTCTCGGTAGATTCCGTTTGGCAGAAAATACGACCAGCACAACAAAGCAAACACCCGTTTTCAGCAGCAGCGGCGTCCGCAGAGAGAGGGGAGGGGTGCCTGGGAGTAACTAGAAATTAGAAATGTGCGATTCCCGCATCAGGATAGCCCGTGAGCTGAGGACCCGCGGAATAATGAATGAATGAATGAAATTTCGCGTATACGTTACGTACATTACAGGTAACGAAGACGGAGGAAAAGAGAGAGTTCTGTCAATAACACGAAGCTACCACCATCCGCGCGGTCCCTCTTTATTGACGAATCCATTCATGTTTCTTTCCATCATCAATAGGCATTACGCACGTTGAACTGCCCCCCGCGAGCAGAAGACGAGTCAAAGGGCGCACTTGTGTGCGCAAAAAAGTGCTATGTGTAAGCGCTTATTAGACAATACATTACTATACATGTCACTGTCTCCAAGCCCTGGCCCTGGGAGGACATTGTGCATGCAGGCTATTGTGGTAGATGCTTGTAAATAAAATGAATGAACAATATATCTTGATTAAACCCCTTATCTTGAATCATTTTACTTGGTTTAGATGCTGGTGGACCAATGCTGTAGAAAGCATATTACATAAGCCATTATAGATATATAGCCTACGTAAGGATATTACATATTATATACTATAGATATTATAACGCAATGAGCAGGCGTTAAGAAAACTATGCTCATATCTTTCTGTTGGGACAAACACCATTCCCAAAATACAGACAAACAGCCGATACCCGTTAAATGGTGTCAGTCTCAGATAAGCGTTCGGTTAGCATCTTAATCAAACTTCATCAATTAAAACCAGAGCACAACCCGGCTTAGACTTAAATCCCTGGGGTCAGGGTTCGGAAACACTATCATACCCTGGCTGTAACGTGTGCTATCAGGAAAATTGGTATAACCAGCATAGTTTGAACACATCTCATCCGTTCTTGGTGATTCTTCCATAATGTAATGTGCACACGTTGACATTAAATCATCAGCCTGTTTAAACGCAAAAAAGCACATGCGTACCCATGTAGTCATATGTGACGTTAAAATATATAAGAAATGTTGTAATATATGTGAGAAATCGGCATGTATACAACATTTAAAAACTGGTTCTGGCCTCTTACTTTTCACTAGGATGTGGTTAGTTTTATTAATGCTATGTCAGTTTTCAACTTTACCGCAAATCCTGATGGAGTCGTAGACCGCAAATATTTTTCGATTTCCGACTAGATGATCTCGATAAGTTAACAGAAAGATAATACCTTTGTCGCATTATACAGTCGGCTCTTAATTCATAATATTCCAGGGAATATCCTGCGATTTTTTTGCATTTTTGTTACACTTTCCTGTCACCATAGAAACACTGAGATGGATGATAACTCTCTGAATTAGAAGATAGTAGTAGTCAACGAACAAGCAGTGGGAGGTACAGGCTAAATTAGGAAACTCCGCATTACATCTCTCTCTCTCTCTCCCTCACAGTTAAAAGAAGCAAATTGCTGTCATGAAACATTTACCAAGAAGCGCTCTGAGCCAGACACATACGTGTAATGTGATTTTGCACATCCTGATAGACTCACATGCATTTGCATACAAAACCAACACACTTATATGGTACACAGAATAACGGAGGCATTAACATTTGTAAACATGCATAAATATAGACGTTCCGTCAATATATAAAACACAGCTAAAAAAAAAAAAGCTGCCAGTGTCCCGTAAAGTGTTTTTATTTGACAAACTCCGATGCCTGGACCTCTGTCTCCTGCCTACACACTTTGCTTTAGAGCACACAGACAGCCAACGGCACTGCCGAGCCCTGGAGCATTGGCCGCAGTGGCTGATTGATTAGATGGTGAATTGGACCACGTTAACACCACCCCCCACCCCTTGTCCCAATCTCCAGTATTGCTTAATGCTGAAGGAAAATTCTGCAAGTTCAAGCCTCCTCTAAAAAGACACTGCTTGGCTTCTACCGTTCAGTGAGGTGCTTAATGTGAACCAGAAACACTTCAGTACTTTTCCAGCAATACAAACAGGTGAAATCTTTAAGCTATCCAGGATGAGGGTGTCTGCTAATTTAAATACAAGAGGTAATCACACTTCATACTAGAGGGGGGTTGCACTTGTATATGAAGCTGCTTAGAGCCACAGGAACTGTGGCTGTATGAACTAAGTTCCCATTATATTGGCAATTCAGTGAGCATTTAAATATCATGTACCTGTAGGACTGTGCTATGGCTCCATCCACATAATACACACAGACAAATACCTCCCCACCTTGTCCCACTCTGCCCAGTCTCTACATGCTACTCCTGACTACATGAGGAGGAGGGAGCCCAGGTCCTGAAGGGAAAGTTGTGGTTTTGCAGGTTCCTAAAGAAATTAGCATCTTATTTTGCAGACAGAAACTCACCAGTGAGCTGCTTTACTGTGTAATTACTATTAAATTAAATAGTCCAGAAACTGCCAAGGGCCAGCGCAGGTAAGCCATATGTGTACCAAACACCACACAACAAAATGTGCCCTCATCACCGTGGAAACAATGTTATTATACCCAAGTGGTGCTCACCCTGACTGTCACCATTTAAAGGATTATATTAAATCCACAGGAACATGTATGTGCAGTGGTGCTTCCACACAGAGAGAATCATGGCCCCCTAGTGCTGTGTTCTCACTTGCCATTTGCAGATGCACCTGGCCCTGCCCTGCTCTGTGTCAGAACTGATCCGGATCCCATCCAGTGGGGTCAGAGGCCAGCTGTCGTTCACTCTGACCCTATACTCCAGCTGCTAATACAGGGTCACAAAAAGAGCTTAAGAAGTTATGGTTTGGCTTGGTCTGTGCCTGTCTAGATATTGTGTGTCTGGATTATAAATACTGTCTGTCGCTGTCTAGCTTGGAAGGGACCACTGAAGGACGGAAAGGGAAAGGAAATGAAATACTTATGCTCCTATTTTTCAAAAGTTTCTCCTGACAAACTAAAACACACATTTCAACCTATGTTAATTAATTTTGCAGCAATGTGGCGTAATTAGCATTCAAGCACATTGCCTCCCATTTCTGCTTCTTTCTACTCCTGTCCAGAGACATAAATCACCAATGGAGCTTCAACCAAGCAGACACTGTGTAAAATACAAGCCTGGAGTCCATAAGGCCAGACATTAGCAGTGCAACCCATTATAATTGGAGGTGTTTTCATATGTGATGTCAGGAGGGCAGACTAGCAGAGGAGTGCCCTGATCCCTGATATTTTTTGTGACAGCTGCATGGAATCAGAATGTTCATGCATGTCCTCTCTTCATTATCTTACCTTATCATTTTTTCCTATCTCCAGATCCTCTTATCTAAGGTAATTTTGGTGTTCACTCAGCCTCTGGATGCTAATTGTTACTACAATGCACACAAAGGTACATCAAAATAAGTAAATTTCTTGAGTTGTCCTGGCATATTATGAGTGGTAAACATATTTCAGCACATTTTTTCAGAAACTGAGCACATATTACTCACTTCAAAAATGAATATAGGGCATTTGAATAAAAGTAAACAACTAACAGTGAGGTTAGATTTCCCTGTTTTTTCTTTTACATTTTAAGGTAGAAATGTTTGTGCAGACTCATTTTATGGAGCTTCCCAGAAAGACCCTGGTGGCCTGTAAATCAGAGTAATGTTCAAATATTGATCTCCTCCTTGCACTTTTGTCGATCGGTGGATGACAGATTCAAGACCTCCAATTAATTTTAAAAAAGATGTTGTCAAACAGCCATGAATGGCCATCAGGTATCAAACTAGATGTGAAAAGTTGAAGCATCCATGCAAAGTCCTGTTTTGATCATAGCTACTATTTTGCTGGGTGTGGGCTCGGTAAGATGTCAGTAAGGTCTTGCCAGTTATATATATTCTGTAATGAATCTGAGCAATAAAAAGTCAGTCTCCATGATGTCCAAAATCATTTGCAGACAATATATTCAGAAATAAGTGATATATAGAGGCAGTGGGGCTGATATTACTTTTTAAAATGCTGCACTAAAAATAATGAAATTCCAATTCCCGTTCTGTTCACAATTTGCTACTCTCCTTTCAGTTAAAATGGTGTGACAGACTTAACGTGGAAGGAGAGGGATTTCAAGACTTATATCGCCATCTGTTGGTCATAAATAGGACGTTTATGGTACAGTGGATTTCAAGCTGTTAATACCGTGATGTTGACTGTCATTAATCATTTCAGGAAAATTATTTATCCAGTGTTCTGTGTTCTGTGTATGAATCAACATAATGCTATAAGGCAACATTGAAATTATATTTTGACATGAAGCTGTGAGCTAAACTAGGCCAAACACAGGCAAATCATATTTTTGAATTCCATTGACACTTGGTGCACATATCATATTCTGCAGAGGCTTGTAAAGTGCTTTTCTCTGTTCTCTGTTCTCTGGCTTATGCCTTCATTGAATTGGAAGGGAGTAGTCAGCATGTAATTTTGCCTGACGGCCACCCTGAGCGGTCATACCATATTTCCGACACTCAAATTCAAGAGCCTACGTGAACACAAAGCATAGAACCTTGGAATGTGCTGCTCATATTCTCAAGGTAATGGTGTACCCAAAGTGTGAAGGAATAGGTTCTCACTTGCCATTTGCAAGTGAAATTTTTTCATGAACAAAAGCTTACTTGCAACAGCATTTATAATCAGTTGGAGTTCACTGGAGAAAGAGCCACTTTCTCAGTTACAGTCACATGAAGAGTAATCTAAATATTGTGTGATAGCTTGTACTGAATTAGCTGTATTTTAGGACTATAATACATTGGCATTATGTGTTTATAAAAATAATCCAGAACATGGAAGGGCTATCATCAATTCAAGTAGTCAGACTACTGAGTAGTCTGCATATTTTAGCTAAAATTGATTAATAGAGAAGACTTGTTCATTGTAACACTGGATTATGCAAAACTGGAGATTAAGTTATGGGGTGAATGGCTGTTGTTTCCCCTAGACTCTAGAGGTGAGAGATACTGCATTTGAGCTATTTTTTTATCTATGATGGGGGTTTTACTGAGGAGTAACTTGTTGCACTCTGATTTTACAAAATCTGATTATACTGGTTTTGGGGTTATTTCAGTCAATTTACTTGCCTTAACATACTGACCATATTGCACTTCAGTTGCAAGAAAGAAACATAGGAAGCTTGGTGCAGAGGTATATAAATAAGGTGTTATTTTAACTGAACAGAATGATGATTGCCTTTTCTTCAAATAATTGAGAGTTGTCCTACTTATTCATGCGTACATTTCTGGAATTCTGTCTCTGAAAGACTATTTCCTTGTAGTAGTGTGATATC
The DNA here is from genome assembly GCA_019176425.1 of Megalops atlanticus. Taxonomy (NCBI): domain Eukaryota; kingdom Metazoa; phylum Chordata; class Actinopteri; order Elopiformes; family Megalopidae; genus Megalops; species Megalops atlanticus. The sequence continues at coordinate 21,690,514 of CM032877.1, read as the reverse complement.
GGCTTTCAGTTTATCAAGGACCTGGAGTTTTGTTGCTTTTAGCAGTGTAATGTAGTCATTGTACGAGGGCACATTATGACACACTGCTGCTGTATGTGATCCAGGTTTTCACATGAAAGGCAAGTTTTGAGGATGTTGAGTAAACATAATGATGTCTATATGGGAGGACAAACAGGACATACACAGAAACATTGAAATGGAATAGATAAGGGGACACCTATTGAAGTGTTACTTGAGATGGGCAAGTCTGCAGTCATTTCAATGAGATTAGATATTGGAGGAGATAAGCATAGATCTTGAATGGAGAATGGAGAATCTTTACAGATGTATCAGAGGAGACAAAGAAACATTGCATGAGAAAATATATGAATACAATATGCATACACATGTAAAAATACATAGATATATAAAAATTTAAGTGTATATATAATTAAATGTACATGCATAAATGCACACATACAAACAGGCATAGATGGCACATACACAGATACATTTACAACAATGCACATGCATGTATTAGACATACATACACACATAGATCACACAGACATGCACATTGTTGGTTTTTTTCCTTTAAGCGGGTCCTTTTCTTTATACTGTTCCAATTTATAGCTACTTGTTGAGCTTGATTGATTTTTGCAATGAGATGTACATTAATAAATGAAAGGAGGAGCTGACAGCTGTAGCCTGTGGTAACTGCACATCTTTTTATAAGAGAGATTTCAAAAGGGTTTCAGCAGTCTCACCTATTTCTCCAGGGAGTTTGGTCTCCCTCTCTCTCCCTGAAATATGTCTTTTTGGTCATAGTAGTCACTTTGTCAGCCAGGACAAAAGTTAATAATTTCTTAACTTATCTTTTCAAGTCATGTAGAACAATGGCAGTGCATTCAAGTAATCCTGAACTTCCTTACAAAGCTTGTCAAGGAGTTCTAATTTCTGTAGTTTCTGCTTTGCATTTAAGTCACTGGAAAGGCCCAGTCAATTAGTTGTCTTAACAAGCTACTGAAACATGTCTTAGCACCACCTGAAACAATAAAAATTTTGAGTATTAAGCTCTGTGTTGACCAGCTGGATAAAAAATAAGCCAACAGTATTAAAGTTATGGCCACTACCAAAGAAAGCATCACCGATATTGGTGCTCTCGTGCAGTTGTCACTCACACCTCCCCTGCAGTTCTAACTGCTGTAAGATTATCCAAACAAAGTAAAGTCAGACTTGGCTCCTGGGTGGCTCAGTTGGCAAGGTGCTTGTCTTGTGTACGGGCTGAGCACTACAGCCCAGGCTTTAAATTGGCCATGTCATGTGATCACAGTGTGTTTCCCTGTGTGTGGGCGGGCAGGTCAGCCAGGGCTCCCTCATCACACTGCTTTCAGCAACCTACAGCTTGCTAGACACCTGAGAATTGTTTGGATGACATCTTCCAATTGGCACCTGCTCCACTCTGGTGCATCGTACTAGCAAAATTAACAATCCTAAATTTAGATGGGGGAAAATTCAGGGGGAACCAAAAAATAAAAATAAAAATTCTGCTTTTTCATACAGAATATTCCATATTTGCTTTTTAATTTCTTCCCTAGTGGTTTCTTCCATTAGTGTTGAAACTTTCTTCCAATAGTTGTGCATATGTCCCGTTGAGAAGGAATGGAATGGAAATGCTTGCATTTGCTTTTCCAGCTTCATTCAAATAAATACAAAAGGATGATATCTTGCAACTGGTGTTTCCAACTGTCCACCGAGCCCTGATGTTTAGCATATAGGTTTATTATGCAACCAGTCCTGTTCTGAATTACTACTGATGGCATGGCAGCCATACTGAGAATAATTCACAAAATGTGTGTCTATATTGACTATGATGGAGTTTGCACATATGTACTTGTAAAAGCCTTTTGTCTGAAAGGCTGATCTATGATTTAGCTAAATATTACAGGTGTGTGATAAGCTTACACATATAATGAAAACTGGTTAGGTTTGTTGGTTGGACAGCCATATCACATGACAGATTTTTTTATGTAAAGTGAAATATGGCTGTCCAACCTTTGCTGTTTGTATCAAGACTGGCTTGGTGACCATTTTAGGTATGGTGGACATCCAGTGCTAAACATCAATTTCTGTCTTGTGGTCTGTGGCATAATTTTCAAATTCTGCCTTATATTATCTTCAATTCTTGCACTGAAGGACAGTGTGACACACATGCTTTGACAGACTTATTATGAGCAAATTATTAATATGAGGTGAATATTTAAACTTGGACCCCTGAGGATGCTCACAGGTTCTTGTTCCAACTGAGGTGTGGGCTTGCAACATTGTTTCAATAATAGTATTAGCGGTAATAGTAATGGATTTAGCCATGATGGTGTTTCATTGGTTTAACATTACGTTTGGCTGGTATTTATTTTACATTTATCCATATACCATACCATATTTTGGTGAAGAACTGAGTCCAAAACATGGATCTTCATCAAATTAGGCTGTTGTTCAATAATCTGGGTGCTTTCTTTTGTATTGTGTATGTACAGTTCACGTGCATTTAGATAATGATACAATGTTATATGTTATGCGTCATTTACAAAGCGTAAATGAGGCGAAGAAAGTGATAAAAACAATAAATTACCAACAAGGGTCATAAATATTTTTGGAATTGATCCAACACGCTTTCGACGCACAAGACCGGGTGCCGATGTAAACAACAAGCCCTGCACAAGCCGATCCCGCTCGCAACAGTGACGTTTTCGCAAGGGCCAGTCAAAGAGCTCGGTCGGCCCGTTTTGATTGGCCGTGCTCCTTTTGACAACAGCGCACAGCGCGACCCGATTGGCTGAGAAAAGGTATCGCGAATGATACTGTAAACGAGGCACAGCAACAACAATACACCAACAGAGGATATGAGGAGCGCGGTGAAGACAGCAGTACGAAACAACCGAATTCGGCGGAAATTTTGAGCCATAACTTTGATATATGGCTAGCTTTTATAAGAAGCTTTTCGCTTTAGACAATAGGAAAGAATACACACTCGGAAAACATCTGGCTTGAGAGTGCACACTTAGCAGTAAATGTATCGCTAATTAGCTTTCGGTAGCTATCCAGCTAAAGTAGTGTGTGTTGGAATAGGCAGCGACGTTTTCAGGGTGTCAGTGTTAACATGCGAAGGAGCCCGTGTTGACGATATCTCTTTGGGAAAGGCTGGCCAGCGATCAACGTTACTGGATACGGGGTAGACACAGGAAGGCACTTTTTGCGGTGAAAACATCAACCCAGGAAGAGGATAGCTGGCGAGCTGAACAGCTAAGGATGATTCTGCCGACGTTTCATTCTTCTATGCGCGCAAGAAGTAATGCCAATCATTGTGTTTGTGTCTGTTTCGCAAGTGTAGCTCATTATGCTTAGCTAAAGCAAACTAGTTAAATACGAAGTACTTAGATAGCGAAACATAATGCAGCCAAGTTAGGCAGAATGGTGTCGCTAGGTGGCTACATTCATAACAATGAGTTGTTCGTATTGTTTGTGTAACTACATTAGTATTGTTGCAAAAGAATGATATGATTTTTAAGCGTTGAATTTTTAAAACTATTGATTTAAATTGCTGCAGTCGACTTTGGCAATGTGTACATTATATTTCAAAACGATTTCGATTCTCCCAGTCTAGTTTTGTCTAGCTGAGCTGTTCAGCAAACTCTTAAATGAAGGCAGTATTGCAGTTCATATGAAACCAACGGTATTCAGTCATCCGAATATGTAATAAGAGCATTCATTTGAAGGTTCATTTCAACTCATGGTAAAATTGTACTTTTGATGTATATATTCATCGTGTTTGTATGTATATAACTATACGTTCGTGAACGAGGTACATATTTGATTATTTGGAAGCTGACACTATCCAGATCAGAGTATCAAAATATTGTGAAGTTCAATTTTAGATTTTGATTGAGACGCTCACTGATGTTGTTCCCTCCTCTTTTCCGCATTTGTTTTCCCTGCGTCCTCCCCGTTGCTAAGACGTCACCATAGGTCACGTCCTCACCTTTTCCACCAACAACCCGATAACCTTGGACAGCGACGGCGATTCCGACCAATCAGAGACCATGTCTGGGACAGAGTCGGAGCTTGACCACAACCTCAATAGACCACATGTCAATTGCTCAGGTGAGACACACATATGCCAGCTGGACTGTTGGGGTCAGTAGGTGCATAGTAACGCTCTTGCTCATTTTATGTCTGGGAGAATAGAAGGTTCACTTGGGTGCCAGTGTGCAAACCCCCAGTTTTAGTACGTTTTGTCTAGTTAGAACAGGGAACCTGCTTCAGTCTGCTAGTTAAGTCATGTCACAATAAAGATGGCCGACATGTTGGGTGTGGGTATAGCCTTCAGTCAGGTCATCCCAAATCGCACCCAACATTTCAGTGATAGGCACAATGCCACAGAGGTGGATTGTGGGTAGTTGGCACATTGAGAGTGTCACGTAAGGGATAAGGGAATCTGATGTTTTATGAGACATGTCAAGTGTTTGCATTACAGATTATTTAGAACCATTGTCAGAACCAGACCCTCCTCCTCCAGACAAAACAAGCCAGCCGACCAATCAGAGTCTCTTATTGGAATGAACACAGAAGCACAAGAACACAAAACCCTGTTTTTCTTTATTCACATACAAGTCTATGATCACATAAAATCACTATCAATCACTAACAGTCACTACCTGTCCACTGCAACATCTCTGTTTCCATACTCACCCCTCCCTACTTTTCCATCTCGTCCCCAGAGGAGAGGAGGAGTCGAGTGCGGGTGCTCTCGGAATCGGAGGCGTCTTCGACGGGCAGAGCGGTGGACTCAGAGTTCAAGGAGGGAGGGTCTTCGGAGGGAGTCCCATTCCGCGCGCGTTCGCAGTCGGCCCCGGCTGCCCTGTGGGCCGCCAAGCGCTACGGCCGACAGCTGCGGCGCATGAGCGACGAGTTCGACACCTGGCTGGACAAAGGGGTGAGACGAGGGAGAGGACATGAGAGAGGGCGGAATGGGGAGGGGTGGATGGAGTGTTTGGGAAGAAGTTGAGTTTTATCAGTGGTAAAGTAACCCTTGAGTAACCCTTGCCTATTCTGTCCCTCTCCCTCCTCTCTATACTTCTGTCCCTTTCTCCTCCCCCCTTTTCCCCCTCCCTCCCTGCCTGCATCCCTCCCACTTCCCACTCTCCCTCCCTCCCTGCCTTCCTCTTCCCTATGGAACTGTGTGCTCCCCCATCTTCAGGAGATGAAGAAGGTGCGCAGTGTGGGAGAGGCCCGGCAGATGAAGACGTCCCGCAGCTGGTTCTCTTTCCTCTGGAGCCCCAGGGAGACGGAGGATGAGCCAGGCGAGGGCGGGGCCGCGTAAGCGAGCAGGGGTGTGTAGGTGGGGTTAGGTGGGGTGGGTTGGGACAGCAACAGCAGATTATACCAAACTGCTAAAGTTGGGGTGGAATTTACCAGAGAAACAAGCAGGTGGGAGGAGACAAGATATGACTGTTTCCTTTCTAATGCATGAAGGTGGTGAGTGTCAAACTCCCAGAGGGCTGTGTGCGGGCTTTTTTTTTTTAGATGTTCCAATCGATTCCAGTGGCTTATTTGGTCCAATTTGTTGATCAACTGTGTATGTTTATGTGTGAGCATTTCCCAGAGTCCACTGCAGTGATGCAGTGACAATAACAGTCCAACAGTGAATGTGTCATACATAATTTTATGTATAGCATATCCACTGTGGAACAGGTTGACATCCCGCTGTTAATCAAAATGTTACGCAGCAAAAAAAAAAAGATGCAAATGCAATGGGGGTTACCCAGAATAAAGTGGCTAAAGTAGTATTTAAGGCCCTCCAAAAATGTGTATATATTATACGCAGATGCAATAAAACAAAAGTACAATCTTGTTATGTGACAATCTTTCTCGTGCCAGCAGGAGTTATCTACTAAAGCCTTTAAATGCCTTGTAAGGAAAGAAGTTGAGAAGAAAGAGTTGCTAAACAATGTTTCGTAGTTCTCTGGTGAATGGTTATGTGTATATGAATTTCAAAACCAATTCTTATGAGGAACAATGTCTAAGGTTTTGTGTTTGTATAGTAAAATTGTCTTTTTTAAAGAATTCAAGGAAAAAATACAATGAAAATTGAACAAAAAATTCTTTACAAATGTTAATATGCCAGCAAGGCTGTGTCTTATTTTATAGTAAAGCAGGGATTGTGTATAGTATTCCATGTGCATACATTTTTATTACATTTTTGATTTGCATATAAACACCCTGGGAACATCATTCCTTCTTGTGTGGCCAATGATATGCAAACAGCACAGACTACCTACCCAACCAAAGATGTTGATCTTTTTAGGTGGGGAAAAGGCCACCACAGTGAAGACTGCTTACCATGTACTATGGTCCCAGCTGTACAGTCTGTCAGTCACTGGCTTCAAAAAAAATTAAGATTGTTAAAGTTCCTCTTAGAAGTCTTCGATTCCATGTGCTCATGGTAATGTGGTTTAAAATGTGCTTTTAAGTGCAATTGCAGGGGAAACCCCACTCCAAACATGTTGAGTGCCAACTTTGACACGGGTCAACAGCCACTGATTTGTATGCGCGAGACTGTTCACTTCCTATTCGCTAAACATGGCTACTGGGGCACTGACAGCTGGAAGCTCAGCACTGGTTTTGGATGCTATGGCTGGGAAGCTCTAAATGGATTCACTGTGCTGTGTAATTAGGAATCTGTCATCTTGGGTAATATAAGTACTACTTGAAACTGCTATGTGTGGGATTCAGACTTTTAATACTTTGCTTTTTTATAATTTTATAACTTTTGTAAATGTAACTTTCTTTACTATTGATGTATGGAAAAATAAATGAATTTTAAAAAGTGACTTCTTTGGTGCAACTTCTGTGACAAGACAGAGTAATATCATTCTGGTAACCATATGAGAACATCATAGCCTTAATGATGTGGGAAGTGTAGTTAACGGAACTGAAACTAGAGAATGGTAACTAAGCCAAGTCTGTTTCAGTTTCCTGAATTCAAGTTTCATTCTCATTCCCTGCCCCTTTAGGACAATACAAAGTTATTTAAAGATTTAAGTTAACATAAGCACATTCATACCTAATGTGTGCAAAGTAGTAGATTCAACCTTAACCAAGAATTCTAGAAAAGTGATCCACAAACACACATTTCTTGTACAGGCCTCAGGCCTCCTCCATCCAGGAATGTCACTTTGGGCCCAAACCAATGAACACTTGTGGGATTTTTCTCAGGTCCTGTTTAGCATAATTGTGCATTAATCTAGGTTAAGTATGTTTTCTGTACACTTTATATTAGAGGCACATTTAAAACAGAAAATACTTCTGTAAGGTTTTCATTTTTTATTTTGTTGCACCCTTAAACAAAGGATAGCAACTAATAAACATAGGTAACACATACACCATACCTTACAGCAACTCCTCCTGATCTGTGGAATACTCCTGGTTTCTAGTAGCTTTGAGTCAGTCATCCATGGGGAGGTGTTCACTGCACTAGAGTCATGGGGGTCATCTAATTGTCTAGGCGATGGTGGAGGGGTCTCTTCTGCAGAGCCTCCTCCCGCAGTCCAGGGCAGACAGCCTCCCCATCTCCTCCTCGCTCAGCTGGAAGCCGAAGATCTGCGCATTCTCTGCCACCCTCTCGGGCTGTGAGGACATGGGCAGCACGGGCACGCCCTGCTGCACGGCCCACCTGAGCAGCACCTGGGCAGGGCTGCGGTCCCGCCCCTTGGCCACGCCCAGCACCACAGGGTCTGCCAGCAGGGCCCCCGCCCCCAGGGAGGTGTGGGCCTGGAAGCACACGCCCGCCTCCGTGCACAGGGCCCTTAACTCCGCCTGGGCCAGTCTGGGGTGAAGCTCCGCCTGCAGCACTGCAGGGGGCATCCCTCCCGACTCCAGCAGCTCCCACAGGTGTCCCACCGTGTAGTTGGACACCCCGATCGCTCTGAACTTACCGCTGGCACAGAACTCCTGGAGCACTTCCCAGCTGCGGGCGCGATTCTCTCGGTGGCGTGCGTCACCTGGGTGCAGCCCCTCGGTCCCGGGCCAGTGCACCAGATACAGGTCAATGTATTCCAAGCCCAGGAACTCCAAGCTCCGCACACACCCCTCCCGGGCCCTCGAACCCTGGTCCGCAAGTCCCAGCTTGCTGATGACGAAGATATCAGCACGGGTCAGGCCGTGTTTGGGCAGCAGGTTCCTGAGAGCGAGCCCCAGATCGGCCTCGTTCTCATACACTGCGGCGGTATCAAACGCACAGTATCCCGCTGCCAGTGCAGCGTCGACCGCTGCGTGAATCTGGTGGAAGCCTCGCAGCCGGTATGTGCCCAGCCCCAGGACGGGCATTCGGGTCCCTGTGTTCAAAGTCACTGAGGAGGAGGGGTCAGACATCGGGGCGCTGGAGGAGACTGATAAAAAGGCTGAAGAGACGGAATCACACAAAGAGATGTGTGTTACGCACTGCTAGAGAGTGCTGCAACTCCCACAGCTCTTTCTCAGGAGGATCCAGCAGCTACACAAGGAGGGGGCTTACAGTCAGGGTCTGTGATTTTGTCTCGTTATCAGTATTGTGTATTGTGGTGACTAACTACCAATTATTTACAACAAACCAGAGTCAGCACTTTATGTGTTTTTAAGACGGAGTTAAAACAGAAGTTTACAAAAATACTTGGGGATTAAAAATGACTGAACGTGGCTAAGCCTGGCAAGTTGTAGTTGCAGCCTCCCTAAGAGCAAATCAGAAGACAGGCGTCATGTGAATGCCATCTCCTGTTTGCTGTAACCTTTACGTCCCTCACGGCAGAAAACCTAAATTATCTCGAGAAGATATAGCTGGCTAATTTTTTCACACTTTACAGCAAACGAAGACGTGTTTTTATTTAGCTGCAACATAACCTATTACTGAATAATCACTCACAGCATGGAACTGGAGTGAAAAAGAGCAGACTTTCAGTTACTTCACGTTATCCCAAGTAATCCAGCTGCACAGCGACTAGGGTCTCCTTCTTATTTGTATTTAGCAAACTAGCCAAAATCGACACAACAATTAAAATATGGTAATGTTTACTAGCTAACTGTCGCATGACATCGTTTTCGGTCAAGCTAAGTGATGAAGCTAGCTGCTTGGGCTACTGTAGCTACTTTTGGGATTGTCTGTAATGACGTTCTCACGTTACGGAAGCACGGTGCATAATCATGCAAACATTAAGTTAATCGTATAATAAGAACCACCTTCTAAAACATGCTACTTCAATGAACTCACCGGGAGTTTTAGCACAGTTGCCGGGTTGCTGCACTCTTAGGGAAGCACATTATCCCCACTATTGAGTTGAGACGCGCATTATTCCCAGTGAGAAAATGCGCCTGTTAAATGACAAACTGTGTAATATAACGTTATGCTGAAACGGCATGCTAGGCGGAATCTCAGCTAGACTGTTTATATTCGTCTCTGTCGTGCCGGATAAAATAAGAAAGCGGCTCAAATCTTCCCACCCTGAATTTTGCTCGTTGCCTGCTTGTATGTTTAAGGAAAGGAAACCATGGTGGGCGGAGCCGAGGAAAGGTCACAATAATTTCACTTTCATTCTTGTAACAAATCATGGCATAAATAATGTTTATGGTTTAATATAAAGGGTAACGTTAACAGCATTGAACGGAGAATGTAATGGTATGGTAATGGTAATACAAACAGATTTCTGGGATGTCATTTTGTCCGGTTTTTTTGTTGATTTTAATTAATTAATTAAATTTATTTTTACCAATGCTGATCTGTAAAGCAAGTGGATTGCCTGATGCAGTAAGCTCGATGAATACGGCGGGCCACTGAAGGGCGGTGCATCCGCCCCGACCTAGACAGCTGGTCTGTCCGCAAACGCTGCCCCTAGTATTGACAGTATGACATTGCAATTGCATCAAATTTCTGGTAATTTCAGGACACCACAATATGTCAGCGATGTATCCTTACCAACAAGCGTCAGAGCTCTGATCCTGTTTAGGTTTAGATATGAAACATTCATTGAATAAAATAACCAGATACGGAGTATTTCGTGACTCACAGGAGAGTAGGCAAAATCATTTTCAGTAGCACAACACTTCTTCCTTTCCCACGAGTCCCCTTTCACAAACACTCATCTGACAGAAATGATTGCGATTCTAGAGCCACTAAAAGTGTCCCATGGTTTCTCCACCATAACAGAGCTGCTAAAAAAATAAACACATTAGCGGCGGTCAAATTTAATGAGGTAAAAAGGGTCATGTTACCCTCCATCTGGACTCCATGGTATCAAACTCAGAAACATTTTAGCCCCAGGGTTACAAGAAAGGGTGAGGTGGTATAAGAAAATTGCATTGCAGTGAGACACCTCTGTGTGACAAAAATAGTATTATCAATGCTAAAACAACAGGTCCTAAAATAATATTTGATTGCCCAACAGGTTAAGTATATTTTCATAACAAATATAAAGATTAAAAATAAGCACCCAGGCATGTAATTTAACTGGACATACAATGCATATGGATCAAAGTAGCTGTGAAATGGAAAGTCAAGTTAAAGTTCCTGATGCATGCTACGAGCTGTGGTGATTTCCTAGCAAACAACTACACCTCCTCCATAAGGTTTCAGAGTATAACAAGCCCATTAAACCTGTCAGAGTTCTTGAAAATTGCAAGCCTACAAGCGAACCAGACACACGTTAGGAGCGGGCCTCTGCAAATGTTATGAAACTGAGTGTGTCACACATTGCTGCCCTCTGCCCATTTTCTATATCAGGGATGTCACAACTTACAGTATAGCTATAGAGGTCACATGCCAGGAGTCAAACTCGGCAACAGCTTCTATCAAGATGCCTGGCCATTTCTTTCCACCTGTCAAGCTTCTGTTGTTTGTTGTAGTAGATCTCCACAGAAGGATCAGGTTAACCTTCAGGCTCTTACCACAACTCAATAAATTCCTCGTCTTTTGTTTCTGCTCAGCATGTACTTTCAGCAAACTTGTAAGCTGCTTGCCAGAGCAATTACTGTCGCTCCTAGGACCTGATAGGTTACACGTGTCTGCGCTATTACGCCAAGGTACAACCTAAGCGCACAGGCGCTGGCAGCATCAATTAAACTCTCAGGAAGCTGACAGCAGCAGCAATTAACACTAAACGGGCAAAAATCGAAATGTGTGTGTCACACCTTACAGCTCACAGAGGGCCCACGAAGAGGTGGGCTGAATTAGTCACAAACTTTGTTCCCCGCTAGAGGGCAGCGGTAATGAATTTTTGCTCTTTTGCAGGCAGGATCAATCTGGCCCTCCAGGGGGATGTAGATAGACTGCTGAATCTCTGAGCCAATGGGCTGAAGGGGTAGCACTGAGGAAGTGGGAACTCATCTGTCATGGTAGGGGATTGGGGTGACGGTCTTCAGATTGGTTAACTATTTATATGCTGGAGTAATTTCCATTAACTATCCTCCATCGCTCAGTGTACTACAGTGGCAATCTTTTTTCGGTTTATACAAAGAGCATTGCAATACAGTGGGGGTATCAGGTATGCTCAGATTTTCCAGCAGATTCAACAAAAACAGTTTTAATAGGGTCACTCTGCATTCTGTACCTTGGTTGGCTGTGAAGGATTTTATTCCTACTACTGCTGATTTGTGAAAGAGATTCTTGTTGAAGGCAGGGCTTTAAATAAACTCTCAGCCAAACACACACATGGATAGAGAAGCTTCACAAGGACTTTACATTCTTCAGACAAGCTCTGAGTAGCACTGAGATGTTAACGTAGCCCCAGACAGACCAGAGCGGCATCTCTGATAACTAATACGTCATGTCTGCGGAGTGGCTGTGGAGACTGCAACTGTGAAAAGTACTCAACAGACTCTGGTATTCATAAATCAGTAGTTTAATGAAATACACAGGTTCAAAGTAATCAAATCAGTGAACAGCATTGTTTCAGACAGAACAATGCATTAGGACATTTTGCAACAATACCAGTTGTTTTATACATCTGACGGAAGAATTTAACTCAACCCTTGTCTGTGTCAGATTTATGTTCATTATCCAGTCCTTAACTGTTAGGGGTGACTGTTGGGTCAGGGGTGAGGGAGGGGGGGGGTCAAAATTAGTAATAAATTAAACATGAACACATGAGTAAACAAAACAAAACTAGCAAAGCAATGGTCTAAAATGAAAGAAAATAATACAAATAAAAGAAGTACATTTATAACCAAAGGAAGAAAATTAACATAAGTTTCTCTGCTCACGGCCTCCTCTTAGGGGCCTTGTTTTCAGATACTCTGAGCCCATATCAGCAGGGGTACCAAAACCCTCAGTTACCCCAGCTGACCCCACCCCCATCCCAATCTCCATCCCCTTCAAAAAAGTTGATACCTGTGCCATTCTGTGCCAGGCTGAGCCATGCTGAGCTACACTTCTCTAACTATCCTCTCTTGCTAATTCAAATACATTTCTGACCTGGGTCATCTACAGCTGATAAAAAATTGTTTCTATGCACATCCTACTAAACAGTTCAATTCTGTCTTTCATGTCCAGTGACTGTAAGAGAACACTGATACATGTATCTATGCGAGTTTTACTTTGAGAGTGTATGCACCATGCACCAGTACTGTCTACTGTTTGCCCACGTGTATGTCAGTGTGTGTTATGGGTGTAATTTAAATTCCTTTAACCAAAAATATATATATATGAATAAAAATGTTTTCAGTCTTTCCTGTTCAGTCTTGGATCTCAGCTCAACACATCTCTTGCCTTCCTGTTTACAGCTTGTGTTGGGCACAACATCGGTCCACCAGGATGGGGAGTCCATGGCTGGGGACGTGAGATGTGCTTTGGTGCTGAAATATCATATTATTGCTGTTTTTGATATAGTGAAGCTAGTTGGTAATGATTTTTAAATGACAGATTGAAATATTTGACATAGACAAACCAGCCTATGGATCAGTGGCCAAGGCAGGAGGTGGATGCACAAAAACTGGTGAGATGTTTCTAAGTGTTGGTTTGTTAATGGAAACCAGCTATCAGCAGCTACAGTTTCAAAAATGGTCTACTCACAAAGTGTTACATTCAAAATCGAACCCTGTTCATTCAAAGGGGTTACAGTGGAGAAACATGCAATGTAGGGTCCTTACCCCTACACCAACCCCTACATACACCCCCACAACCACTGCCCCCTGCTGACACACACACTTACATACACTCTTTCACGAAAAACATAAACACACATACACACAAATTCTCCCTTCCTCCCATACATATGAACACACACCCCCAAATACCCATGCTATTTCTCCATTTCATGCAAACACACACACACACACACACACACACACACACACACACACACACACACACACACACACACACACACACACTCACTCACATGACTACACACAGACAAGTGCAAATATGTGTAAGTCATTTACCCACAAAAAATGACCGATTACATTTCCTCCACTCTCTTCTGAACCCACTTTCTACATTAAGTCACACTTCCAGACAAAATGAGCTCCAAAATATGAAACTGGCAACAAACAAACATAAATACAAGATAAAAAGAAAAAGATAGAAAATGAATTCAAACTTTGCTAACCATGTGGACAGAGGCACTGACAGATCATATTGAGCATTTATAATTCAGGGGGTGGGAAGAGACACAGGAACTCCTCTACCACCCCCACTCCACTCTTTTAAAAACTAATGATTATATTGCTAATATAACATGACTTTTTTCTCTGTCTCTTTTCATTGATAATATGAATGGACTAGAATCAGTTATTCTCACATCAGAACAATTTTAGACTAGCAGCATTAACTCTGCTGAGGTAATGATGGACTACACAAAGATAACCCCCACTGATACTAGACTCATACAGATATATGTATATAAAAACGTTACTGGTAGTAGTAGTAGCAGTATTAGAATAAATAGTAGAAGAAGGAGAAAGATTATTATTTGTCATAATTTTGAGTATTATTCCTCTTTGCAGTGATAAAAAGTCAATTTGGCTGCTCCTGGGTAGGGTATGGGTTCAATAAGAGAGAACAGGTTATCTCTGGTTCTGGTACCTGTGTGTCTGTATGTGTGTGCGTGTGTGTGTGTGTGCGCTTCTGCATTTAGGTGTATGTATATGTATGTGTGTGTGTTTGTTTGTGTGTATGTGTGTCCCTATATCAGTATCAGTATCTGTGTGCACGCCTGTGTATCTGTGTGTGTCTGTGTAAGTATGTTGGTGTGTGAATAGGTTAGAGTATCAGTGTGAGTGTGTCATTGTCAGTGTGACATTGTGAATGCGTCAATGTGAGTGTGTAGGCCTGTAGTTATTTTCTGGGCTAAGACTTTGAGCTCGGTGTGTCAATCAGTGTGTGTCAGTGAGTGTGTGTGTCAGTGTGTCTGTGCCTGAGGGTGTCAGTGTGAGTGTGACTCAGAGTGACTGTTTCAGCATGTCAGTGTGTGTGTGTGTGCGGTTGTTCTCGGGACTTAGACTCTGAGCTCAGCGCGTCAGTGCTGTGTGGGCCTGGGTTTGGTGCTCTAGGTGGCGCTGGTGCTACTGGGTGCCGGCTCGGGCTGTGCTGGCTCGGGCTGGGCCGGGGCGGGCCGGTCCTGAAGGTTCTTTTGATTGAGGCTGGCCTCCTCCAGGCTTTGCAGCCTCCTCTCCTGCAGCTCATCCAGCCCCCGCCAAAGCTCCGCCCTCTCTCGCTCCCGTTTCAGCTCCCTGGGAGGGGACACATGCTTTTCACGTGTGTGCACTCTCACATACTCTCTGTGTGCTCTGCCTCGGTAACACAAATGTGTGTTTGGCATGCCAATAAAGCTCAGTGAATTCAATTATACTGAACAGAAATGACTGAGACACAGAGACAGACAGAGGATCATACTATTTTGCATGTCTATATACACTCATACACACGCACAAAAACACACACAGATGGATATGAGCACACACATGAACATACATGCATATAAATGCACACAAAGACACACATACCTACACATACACAAACATGAGCACACACATAAGACACATACACTATATGGCCAAAGTATGTGGACACCCCTCCTAATTATTGAGTTCAAGTGTTTCAGCCACACCAATTGTTAACAGGTGCATGAAATCAAGCACATAGTCATGCAATCTCCATAGACAAACCCTGGAAGTAGAATGGGTTGTACTGGAGAGCTCAGTGACTAAACGTGGCACTGTCATAGGATGCCATCTTTGCCACAAGTCAGTTCACGAAATTTCTGCCCGTTAGATCTGCCTCAGTCAACTGTAAGTGCTATTATTGTCAAGTGGAAGCATCTAGGAGCAACAACAGCTCAGCCACGAAGCGGTACACCACGCAAACTTACAGAGCGGGGCCGCTGAGTAAAAACTATATATTTATATAGCATGTAAAAACTGCCTATCCTCTGTTGAATCACTCATTACAGAGTTCCAAACTGTCTCTGGCTGCAACATCAGCACAAGAACTGTGTGTCGGGAGCTTCATGAAATGGGTTTCCATGCCTGAGCAGCTGCACACAAGCCCAACATCATTATGCGCAATGCCAAGCGACGGCTGGAGCGGTACAAAGCACGCCGCCACTGGACTCTGGAGCAGTGGAAACTCGTTCTCTGGAGTGATGAATCACGCTTCACTATCTGGCAGTCTGATGGCCGAATCTGGGTTTGGGGGATGCCAGGAGAGCGCTACCTACTGGAATGCACAGTACCTACTGTAAAGTTTGGCGGAGGAGGGATAATGGTCTGGGGCTGTTTTTCAGGGTTTGGGCTAGATCCCTTAGTTCCAGTGAAGGGTAACATTAATGCTACAGCATACAAAGACATTTTATACAATTGTATGCTTCCAACTTTGTGGCAACGGTTTGGGGAAGGCCATTTCCTGTTCCAGCATGACTGTGCCCCTGTACACAAAGCAGCGTCCATAGAGACATGGTTTGACGAGTTTGGTGTGGAGGAACTCCAGTGGCCTGCACAGAGCTCTGACCTCAACCCCATTGAACACCTTTGGGATGAATTAGAACGCTGATTGCGAGCCAGGCCTTCTCGTCCAACATCAGTGCCTGACCCCACAAATGCTCTTTTGGCTGAATGAGCACAAATTCCCACAGACACACTCCAAAATCTTGTGGAAAGCCTTCCTAGAAGAGTGGAGGCTGTTATAGCTGCAAAGGGGGGGCAACTCCATATTAATGCCCATGGTTTTGGAATGGGATGTCCAATAAGCTCATACAGGTGTGATGGTCAGGTGTCCACATACTTCTGGCCATATAATGCATATATGAATGCGCGCACACACACACACACACACATTGGTAAACGCACACTGCAGGAGAATACTCACTTCTGTTTCTCCACTTTGTAAGAGGCAGTGAGGTCATCGAAGAGCTTGCTGTTCATCTCCATGAAGGTCTTCAGCACGTTGTAGATGAGGGACACAATGGTCCTGGGGTCAGAGGGATGGGGAGGGGCATGGAAACCACGACAATGCAAAACACAACTCAGCTAAGAATATACCCCACAAGCCCTGAGGCAACTGCTCTTTACACACTAAAAACCACCCCCCTCACTCACTCACAGCTCTCTGCCATAACTGATAACCCAAGACCCAGCAGTCCAGAGCTGTTAGCTACAGGCCCTGTCGGCAGGGAAGCGCTGGTTTCCTGTTTTAACTCTAATCACCAAAGTCTGCCTTTTCAGGCTCTCATCAGAGTAAAGTGCACATCTGTGAATGAGGGAGAGGGTGATTTGCAAGCTGGATGTAGATGAAGTCAGAGAATGATCCTGTAGGATGGACGAGGATGTTGTGTGAGACACAGTATGCTGTATAATGGATGAGAATATACATTAGGTATTGTGTGAGTCCATGCAAGTGATGTCTGTTTGATGCATGATAATATTATGCAAAACAAGCACCAGTGAATGATGTGATATGACAGATAAAGGATTTTGTACATTCGACAACATGCATCATGTGATGGATGTTGTATAATACACGAGGACACCACATTTTATACATTTTATGTTGTATATTAGGGATGTGCATGCCATATCGTATGCTAAGGATGCGGTAAGATGGATGGGCATGTTGGGATGTTGTATGTTAGTGTGTGTTGTTCTATATTACATAACATTACATTACGGTCATTTTGCAGTCGCTCTTAATCAGAGCAACTTACAGTGTCACAATGCTCTATGATAGGCATGAGGTATATTACACTATGTATGTTGTACATTATGGATGCTGTATGTTAGCTAGTGTATGTTGTCTGTTTGGGATGCTTAATGTTAGGTGGTGTTGTACGGTGGGATGCTTTATGCATGAGAGGAAGGAAGGGACTGACTGGTTCCAGTGCTCTTTGGACACTCTGTAGAGCGTGGCGAAGACCAGGGGCAGGATGACCTGGCAGTTCTCCTCAATCAGACTCAGGATGTACTCATTATTCCAGAAATACAGAGCCCGCTCCGCAACCTGGGGGAGACCAGGGGAAGGGGGGGGTTGAGGTACAGAGAGAGGGGGAGAGGGGGAGGAGAACGAGTGGATGGGGGAAACAGAGAAGGGGGGGAAACAGAGACGAAATGGAGAGAGAATGAGGGACATAAAAAGAAAGAGAAGAGGAAGAGAGTGGAGAGAGAGAAAAGGGGGAATGTGAAATGGAGGGAAGGGAGGGGTATGAATGGAGAGGAAGGGAACACAAGGAGAGCTGTTAGAGTTTGAGAAATGGGCCTGGAGGAGGACTCTTTAAATCTGAGCCACAGGGAGGAGCAAGGGGAAGGAGGGACTGAAAAAACGGAGGGCCCTGGATAGAGGGAGAGGGAGGGGAGGGTGGGAAGACGGAAGAGCAAGTTGCTCAGGTGTTACCTGGAAGTGGGGGCTTGAGATGCAGGCCGCAATCTGTTTGAAGAGCGGCTCCTGGACACGGAGGAACTGTGAAGGTTCGATCACATCAAGGATCTCCTCCATCTCCCCCAGGAACATCACCTGATGGAGGAGAACGCACCTGCTCACACCTGATTTTCCTGGTCACACCTGGTTGATGATTTGCTTGAAAACACCAGTTTTTGAACTCATTTGAACCTATTTGGAAACCCCCAAACACATAGGAAAGGTACATCTGTTACCTTGTTATTTCTGGATGTGTCAAATATAGAAGTCCAAGTGTTTGCACAACCATCCAACACAACCGTGTTTGCATTATGTCAGCTTTGATCTACCTTACAATAACATCACCTCACACACAGTGGTGTATGCGTCTATCCTAACAGCATGGTGTGGCCAGTGGGGAGCTGGCTTACCAGGAGGTTACTGGTTCACTCCACCTTGTGGAGTACTGCCCTTGTGCCCAAAGTGCCTAACCTGAATTACTTCAGTAAATATGCTGTAATAAAACATGTATACCACAGTAAAAATGTAGAACTGGATGTTGTCTTAGATACGTCTGTCCAGAAAGCTAATACAGACTGTTATGCTCCATTTTTGAATGACACTTTTGTAAACCAAAAACAATGCTAGCAATTCATAGTAGTTTTAAGATGTTTTTGAGCATGGGTCTTCCTGCCACAACGGTGGTTTGATTCCACTTTCCACACTCTATCTTGAAAAACACTCCACAAAAAACTAAAAATGACCAATCTTTATTCTACTCAAAATTGATGCATCTGTCTCTCTAGACCAGAAGCGTGTGCCTGGTAATGCTTGTATAGACTGAAATGACAGATGTCTCCTGTCAGTAACATGAACATATCCATGCTCCCAGCTCATTTTCCTCTCTCACACTGAGACCCCACAGGTAATCTACAGGGAAGCCCACTTTCCCATGTGAGTTGCTGTGTGCTCCTCTCACCTCTTTCTGGGTGCAAGTCTTCGGCCAGTACTTCAACAAACCGCGGATTATCTGAGAGGGAAGACAAGAGGACCACAATTTACCACCCATTCACTTCTCACTGTTGCATCCCTTAACCAAGAGCCCAAGATTCAGGCTGTTTGATGGTGATGGAAGAGTGAAGCTTCATGAAGCCAAGAAAGGGTGAAGCTGTCATTCCCTGACTTGTTTTAACCAATGAAAACTTTCCTAGCCACAAAGAAAATACCATGATTGGCTACAGTCAATCATTACTGCTGTTTGGTGCTACAAGGTACGGCATGGTCACATGCTAAAAATGGTAAAAAGGTCCCTGTCTCTCTGAAATGAATTAACTCGATTCGCAGAAGCTGTTTACCATGCACATATAAAGCAGCCGTGACATTTCTAAAGTGAGATTTGCACAGCGTAACCAGACTGTTATTAATATGGCAGGGTTTGAGGGCTTACATATTCTGTGACCGTGGCATCCTTCTCCATGAACTGCACCACACAATACGCCAGCTGGAACAGCAAGAACAGAGAGTCAAAAACCAACAGCCGCAGAGACCACAAGGTGTCTTATGCAAGAGGGTTATGCATATTCCTTTTAAATCATATTTTTCACACTAAGCTTCCTTGTGCTTTCTTATTTAGAAAATGGTGTGTTATCCCCTCATGACACATTCAGACAGGCTTCAGAGTTGTGTTTGGTGCTTCCAGCACAGTGAATTGGACAGAACCCTGGCAGCCTACCGTCTGGATCTGCCTTCCCTGTTTTTTTTCAGGCTGTCCCCACTTCAGCCCTAACATTGCAACAAAGTCATTTGGATGTTGTTAGAGCGTTGTATGCTCGGCACGAAAGGGGCTAGTCTAGGGGCACAGAGCACTCCAGCTAATGCATAACAACATGTAACAGTTTCTCAGGGTAACATCACAGAAACGTTGTGAGACTGTTGTATGGCATAGAGAAAAGCAGAGCCTTTTGAATGTGATGTTGGCATTAGGTATGCGCCTAATGTGGGCTTGTGTGCGGTGAATAATGTATGCAGGCAGAGAGGGAGCAGAGGGAGGAGACGGAGGAAATGTAGGCCAGGTTTGCAGCTTCAAAGTAAAGTGCCAAAAGACGCTGAGAGAGCAGACATGGAGCGCACATCACACTCACACACAGAAACACAAACTCACACAGACACACAGACACATGCTCACACAGACACACATTCACACTCACACAGACACACACTCACACAGACACACACTCACACAGACACACAGACACATGCTCGGATAGACACTCACACACACACTCACACACACACTCACCCTCACACACACACAATCATACAAACACAAACTAAACCAATCTAATCCAGCAGGGGGCGATGTCTGGGGACAGCGGGCACGGCTAAATCAAACTAACCCTGCAGGGGGCGACGTCCAGGGACAGCAATTACAACTGAACCAATCTAACCATAGGTATTGCAGTTGTAGAAGCACACAATATAACTACAAAAGACTCCTGTGTAAATTTTACCTGCAATCACTCACTTCACCGATGCATTCCTCAGATACTCTCAACCATGTGCATCAGACACAAAGTGTGTAAAATTAAGTATTAAAATACTGATGTGTACAGATGTTAAAGTCAGAACTGTGACAATGCAATTAATAATTTATATAATAATGACTATATATAAAGAGATATATCTACACACACACACACACACACACACACACACACACAGCCACCCGGTGTTTCACGTGCTCAGTTAAAGTGTTAAAGTATCTCCCTGAAGTGTTTTTACACTGACATTTAAAGACAGCTGTGCAATCAATCTAGAGCAATGAACTCCCTTATCTCCCTGCGGAACCTTGTGACAATATGACACCCCCCCCTTCTTTGAGACTTGCCTCTTTAAACCCTCCTTAGTTCTACTTCCTCAAGCATTATGGGAGACCATGTGGTCTTACCCTAGATGAAGAACACAATGGCTACAGTGTTGGATGTTGTACATCATATCAGTACAGAGGAAGCTTCATCCTGTCTCTGTAAACATATGCCAAGTCATCATACCTGACAAAAAAAAAAAAAGAAATATGCCATTCTGGTTGAAACACGCTTACTGGAAGGGCACAGGAGGTGACCATAGAAACGCTAATGTGATTCCATTACTCCCTTTCTAACTGACCGAGCTTGACCACTAGAGGTGCTAGAGTGTGAGAAGGCCAACAGAGTAATTGCATCCACTACATTAAACGCCTATTCCCTTTTTTGTCTTTTTCACATAAACTGTTTTTGTGTGTGTGGCTACATGCCTGTCTCTGGCCACAGAGTAACTTTGTAGAATGTAATGGGTGGCAGATCTGTGGGTCTTGAGTCGAGCTCCTCGTGATCCACACAGCACAGCAGCAAGCACAGCTGGCTCACTGAGCTGAAGACCAAAGGCCCCAGAGGAGGAGCTTCTAACACTCTATTGGCTGATGTCACCTTCTGTAGCAGGCATTCACATGCTCACCCGAGCATCTGAACTCTGCTACAGTTACAAGGCGAGTGATGAAATAATGAATTTCTCTCGGTGTCTTCCTGTCTCTCCCGATGTCTCTCTGTACCTCTATGCTTTTCTCCGTTTCTCTGTGTCTCCCTGTGTCCCTCCATCTCTCCTTGTTTCTCTCAGTATCTCTCTTGACACTCACTGTGTCTCTTTGTGTTTCCATGTAGTCTCTGCTTGTCTTTCTGAGTCTCCCTGTTTCTCTGCTCCCCAGACGGTCAGAGCCACTGACCTGTGCGTGGAAGATGGACAGGGACCTGGCGGTGTGGAGGGGAATCAGCACTCGGACCAGGAACTGCTTGTGCTCCGACTTCAGAGGCAGAGCAAAGCCATTGATGATGCTGCAGGACAGAGGGAAAGCTGCCTTGACATCATAGTTTCCCGTGTGACCATGGATAGATTAAAGATCTCTGATAACTTCCCTCTGAAAATCTCACCCGTTTGCTCATTTGGCTGATGTTCTTTTCCACAGAGCACTTGCACAGTATAGTGCACTAACAACAGCACAGATGCAGAAAACATCAATAACACATTGGAATAAAAGTGACTAAATTAAAATAAAACTAAAATAAAAGTGAATAAAATTTTTACCAGTGCTATGATAAGGACACTTATAAAGGGCTATATAATTAAAAAAAACACCCACTCTTGAATTACTGGAAGGTCATGGGATCAGTTTCCTGCAGAGACGTACCAGAAACTGGGCATCCTTTGCCCCTCTGTTTGGAACTATATATTCCAGAGATGGATAGGGTTAATGTAGGACTAGCAGTTCACTGCTTCACAACACAGACATTAGCGTGACATCTGATGCATAACCCCATACCAGCCAAGTCATGGCCATAGTGTTTTACCTTTCCCTTGTAATCCCTCATTTCCATCTTATAAGCCCTTACTCCTGCCTCCTCTCCTCTCTTCCCTCTGTCTCACTCTTTTTTTGTCCTCTCACCTCTCCCTCACATTCTTTACCCTCATTTCCTCCCCCTCTCTCTTTCCTTTCTCATCTTCCCCTTCCCTCTCTCTCTTTTCCCCCTCCTCTGTGACTTTCTTTTCCTGCTCTCCTCCCTCTCTCCCCCTCCCTCTCTCCTTTCTTTCTGCTGCTCCCCTCTCCCCCTCCCTCTCTCCCTGGAGAAAGGGTCCATCTCCCTGTAACGGTGGGTGGTGCTATAAATACCAGCACAAGAATAAACGCACAGAATAACCCCCCATTGCTCACTCTTTCCCTCCCGAACTCTGACTCACTCACTCTCTTTCTCTCTCACTCATTCCCCCCTCTGCTCTCCTTCAGTAAAATAAAAGGCCCAAATATGTTTTCTCTGCATTCCGCATCACTTTTGGCCATCCCCAGGAAACAGCGTTTTCGCAGTGTAATCGAATCGCCTACTTGGATCGGAGAGCACAGGGCAGAGAGCGGAGGGACACACAAGCCAAGCAAACACAGCACGCAGTGCTCTATGCAAGAGTGTCTATACAAAGGTGGATACATGTCAGTTTAATGAATTGGGGAGGGTCACATACCTGCCCAGTATCTCCAGGAGTTCAGCGACTCCATTGAAGTGCTCAGTTTCATAGATGAACCTGAGAAAGAGCAAGAGAAAGAGAGAGAGATGGAGAAAGAGAGGGAAGCAGAAATTTACAATGACATTCAGTGCTTATCTACAGGATCTGAATACTCCTAGAGCTGGAGCCAGGCTAGCTCATTGTACCCCTTTTCCACTATAAAGCCAGAACCAGGCTGGCTATACCCATTTTGTACTTATGTATACTACTAACTCTGCACGTATAAGCTGTGTTCTCTGCTACCTTGGCATAATAAACTGTATTAACTCCTCGGTCTACATGTACGAACTGTGCTTACACACCTGAGGAAGATGTTGTTGATCTGCTTGCGGATGTAGGCCCGCAGCCCCAGTAGTTTGCCGTATACACGGTGCAGGATGGTCTTCAGGTACTCCCTCTCCCGCGGGTCCTCACTGTCAAACAGCTCCAGCAGCTGCGCACATGGACAGAGAGGAACGCAGGCATGCGCACACACGAATTAGCGACAGATAATTTGGCATCCAGCACTGGCACATCCAAAGTGGTGGATCTCATGAATAAAGCCTCCCCTTCAGATGAACTTAATGTACATTAACTTCAATCAATGAATCTGTCCTTATTATCCTCTATATAATTACATGAGAGTATTGATATAATATACAGAGAGTGTGCACTTTAAGTTCAGCTTTTCTCTCTTCTCTCCCTCACTCCCTCTTTACCTGCAGAACAAACTTCTGGTCCAGGTAGCGTTTGGCCATGGAGGGCTGGAAGTCTGGGCTCTCCAGAAAACGCAGGAAGAACTCGTACACCAACTGGGAAAAAACACACACATACACACACAGGAGAAAGGGGCAATCCTGCATCATGACTTTGGAAGTTGAGCTTGAAACTGGAGATGTGAGAGTAAGATTTAGGAGGGAGGGAGACATGCAGGACTAAGAGACAGACTGTTTAATGATATTAGGATTATTAGGAAGGAAGGACATGATTGCCAGGGAAGAGAGGAAGGTAGGTGGCTCCTATTTGACCCTGACACCTTGGGGTAATTGTTAAGAGGTGTCACTGGTGTCACAGACAGGTGACAGGTATGACTGATGTAATGGAGAGGTGACAGGTATGACCGATGTGATGGATAGGTGGGTCAGAGGGCTGTACCTGCAGGTGAGGCCAGGATGCCTCCAGTGTGGGCTCGTCCTCTTCAGGGTCAAACTCAGGATTCTCGCTGGGTGGCAGAGTCCGAAAGATGTTTACAGAAATCTGAGGAACAGGAGAGCTCCTTGAGGCCAACAGCTCTATAATCCTCTGTTTCATCTCTTCTTTCTCTCACCTTCTGCTCCTGCTTTCTCTCATTGTTCCCTTCCCCTATCTCTCTCTCCCTCTTTGTCCTGTTCTCAGCTCTTTCCATCCCTCCCTTCATTGCTCAGCCCAGCCCTCCTCCCTCCCTCTCACTTCCTCACTCTTCTCCCTAATCTTTCTTTACCTCTACCTTCCTCTCCCAATCCTCCTTTCCCTCCCTCCTCCCTCAGTTTCTCCTACCCTCCACCTCTCCTTCCCCCTCTTTCCCTTCCACAGTTTCCTTCTCTTTCTTGCTGCCTCCCTCTCTCCGTATTTTCCGCATCGTCGCCCTCCCTCTCTCACCATCTTGATGGCCTCAGGGTACAGCGGCTCGATGAGGACGCCCCGGCTGGTGGCCACGCCCTCCACCAGCTCGTTGAGTGCCGCCCTCTTGATCTCCTTGCCCTTGAGGTCGGCAACGCAGTCTAGGAAGTCGAAGAGCACGCAGCACTGCTGAAGCTTCTTGCAGAAGAGGTCGTGGAGCTCCGCCACAGGGACATCTGCAGGCCGGAGACAGAGGCGGAGAGATTCACACCCTGTAGTGCCTCACTGCGGGTCCCACCCAGACTGAGGGGAACTGGGGTCTGTGCACAGTCAAACACCTTTAACAATGCTATTTTCAGGATTTAGTTTGCTTTGGTCAAGCTGGATTTACTAGTGCATGCCTGACACTCCTGAACCAGGAGACTCAGGACTAAAGACTAATCAAAAATACAGCCAAGCAACACTGGTAATGCCAGCCACGTGAGATCATTTGCCTGCCATAAAAAAGACAGAAAGCTGGTGCGACTGCCCACCAGGCTTTGTTGATTGCGCCATTAAGCCCTAGTATTGATATTCAGTGGCTTAGCTGCCAGCTGGGTCAAACCTGACATTAAAAGGTCATCCATATCACCTCTCCTCTTGTAATTCTGTGATCCAGAGCAGGATTTCTGGACAACTCCCCTGCTGAGGCGGGGTCCTTTTACATGTCACATGACCTCTTATAAAGATACTGAGGTAAGCTCTGCCACCAAGGCATATTTAGAATCCTTACTGACTCCATTCATACAGTTTCTGTCTGCTTCTGAGTGAGGGGAAACAGCACCCAAGCCAGAAAGGCAGAAGAGACTCATTAC
The DNA here is from genome assembly GCA_019176425.1 of Megalops atlanticus. Lineage (NCBI taxonomy): Eukaryota > Metazoa > Chordata > Actinopteri > Elopiformes > Megalopidae > Megalops > Megalops atlanticus. The sequence goes on along the minus strand of CM032877.1, from coordinate 21,665,110 downwards.
GATCTATACAACATGATCCACAGAACAGGGGAGAGACAGAGAAAGAGGGGGATCTACAGGGAAAGACAGAAAGGAGCCAACAGAGGGAGGGAGAGGAGGGAGGGACAGCCAGGGTCATACGAAGCGCCAGAACATTGAGACCGACGGGCTATAGATTTTAGAGGAGCCACATTTGATGCTTAAAAAGCGATCACTGAACTAAACACACTGCAATATCCTCTCCAAACTGCCAGTGCTAAATATAGAGCAGCCATTGAGAGAAGGAGAGAGAAGGAAGGAGACATCAGAAGTGAGAGAGGGGGAGAGAGAGAGAGAGAGAGAGAGAAGAGAAAGAACAGAATGGAGATGAGAATGGAGGAGATAGGAGAAGATCTGATTTAAGCAGTAACATCATCTCTCTTCCTCTCTGTGACATTGTTCCACTCCTCTCTCTTTCCCTCTCACTCATCTCTGTCCCTCAGTACTTTCTCTCTCTTTCTCTGTAGCTTGGTGTGGTTCACCAAAAAGCATTGGGCATCTACTGCTTTTCATCTCATTCAGCTGGGGATGTCAGTAATATTGCTGGCTTCGCCCCAGCAGTATTCCAGCCTAACAGCCCACAAAATGACGCACAGAAAAAAAAACCACAATGTTGAGTCTAAATTTAAAATGATGCAGTCATGCATATCCAAATGCTGCATGAATTTGTCGCGCTCCTAAACTACCAATGGTACGGTTACCCTGTCTGTCCTAAAAACATAAGTAATTACATAATATCAATATTTCAGTAATATCTGAACAAATAGCCTGGCAGGTGATAAACATATAAATATTAAAGTGGGATCCAAAGAACAATTAAACACTACATTAAAGAACTATAGGACTATGTTAAAGGCTTTGAGTGATCTTTTGATAATTATCATGTGTCATTCATTACATTTTGTTCTCTCTCTTTCTGTCTTGCTCCCTCTCTTCCCCTTCCCTCTCCCTTGTGCTCTTTATCTCTTCCCCACTTTCCTACTCTTCTCTCTCCCTCCCCCTCACTCCTTTCTCTTCTCTCTCTTTTGTTTTCCCTCCCTCTCTCTTCCTTTCCCTCTCCCTGTTGCTCTTTATCTCTCCCTCACTTGCTTACTTTCTTCTCTCTCCCGTCCTTCCTCACTGTTTTTCCCTCACTCTCTCTTTCTCCCTCTGTCTCTCTCCTTGGTGCTCTTTATCTCTCCTCACCTCTCCTCTCCTCCTTCTCTCTCTCTTCTTCACTCATTCTTTTTCAATCATTTCCTCCCTCTCTCTCCCTCTCTCCAAAGCCATTATGCAGTGGTTCCTTGTTTGAAGGATTCAAAAGATTCAAACTGGCTTCATCAGCCTGACTGGAGTCATGAAGTGCTGCCAAAGCATTTATTGCACCTAAGAAAAACAGCCACACCTTCCTTCTTCCCATCTCTCTTTCACAGAGTAAAAAAAGACATGCTGACAGGAAGAAACAACAGGAAAAATTATATAATAATAAAAATTCTGATTGTGATAATGACTACATTTAAGCTATGGGCAGGTTTGTGCTTAACGAGGTGAAGCACTTTGGGCCTCAGTGACTCATTCTGCTGCTATTACCAAAATCACTCTGTAACAGCAAAACTATATTCATGCCTCTCCAAAACTAAACGAATCGCTTTTAAAATCTGATTAATAGTTACATTTTATACACAGAATTTCACTAGTAATTAACTCTGCCTGTACAAAAAGTCTTCACTGTTCATCAGTAGGTAAACATTTGCTTCAAGCCCTCAAGAATAATAGATATCTTTCAAATGCACTCTTCTTTGGATATTGAATCTGTTTAAATGAAAGTATACCGTTTTCATGTCCTACTTAATTCACTTCTTTTTGCAGGCTGTGAGAGGGCAGCTGGTTTGTTTATTTTTTATTTCTCCCTCATTATCCCTTTCATACCCTTTTAGTCCAGTTCTCCCTCATTTTTCCTGTCTCCCTCCCACTATTCTCCTCTTCCGTTTTCCTCCTCCCTCTCCATCATCTCTCTCTCCCTTTATGTCTCTCCTCCCTCTCAATCTCTCGCTCTGTCATGTCCCTCTCTTTTTCCCTCCTCCCTCTCCATCTCTCTGTCATCTTTCTCCCCGTTTCTCTGGTCCCTGCATGTCCGTATTGACCCATTATGCTCTGAGTGAACACGAGGAGGGAATTCACTGTCTACTGAAACCCTAAACCAGCCTGTTCCAGCTGTCCCCTTCCACACACACATACACACAGACACGCGCAAACACACACACTCATACATACACATAAGAGTGCATATATACATACACTCTCTCCTCTTCTCTCTTATACACATATACACAAATATACATGTAGGCACACAATACATGCCAACACAGCAACACACATACACACACGCACATCTGGATTACACTAAACCAGAGACAGTGTGCCAAGTGCACAGTAAGCAACCAAACTCCCCCTAATACACAACAAATTTCACAAAAAGACACACTGTGAGAGTGTCTTTATGACACATGCTGTGTAAACCAGAGCATTTCTCCACATGGTCCTGGAAACAGGGGCATTTTCAGCAGTGATGTCACTGAGAAAGTGAGAGGACTGTGTGCGGCTGTCAGTCCTGCTAAGAGGAGTTTAGCTTTGGGCTAAAGGCTATAAAAAGAGTGTCACACACACAGACTCACGAGGTCCCTATGAAACAAAGTGTTGTTGTGAGGAAACACACACACCACGCGCGCACATATACGCGCATGCACGCGCGCATAGACACAAGAATAATCATTATAAACGCACACACAACTCTAAGGCAACCTGTTGTAATTAAAGGTATGAACAATACACACACTCTCTAAACTAAACCAAGAGACTGGCCTTCCTAACGCAAAAACCATCACCCAAGCAGATTTCCAAGGGCACTCAACTTGCTCTGTGCTTGACATGTCCAAATGAACAGTTTTCCATTCCTTTTCAGATGCTTACTGACTTTAAATTATCTCTGTGATCCAGTTACATATAGATGCTACACGAGGACACAACAGAATCCCTAAGAATCTGTTGGTAGGATGGGATTAATCTGTGGAACAAAAAGCAAATTAAAGGGCCAAGGATTGTAGTATCCTTGACTAACAGCAGTGAGTCAGGCTTGACAACACCTCTGGTGATAACCATGCTCAAAACTGAGATAATTTATGCACAAATGCCAAGCAATCAGAAGCAGCAGGTGATTCATCGGCTCAATCAGCACACAGTAGGCCTTTGTCTTTTATGTAAGGGACAAGTGGGTGACAAGCGATGCTGCTCTCTAAAATGAGGCTTCTCTGCAATCAGAGACGAACTGCAACACATGCTTTCCAGGTGCATATTAAGGACCGAACATGAAGGGCCTGCCCATGGCTGGTAAGTGAGGATTGGGTTGGAGAACAAGGGGAAAACAAGGAATTATTTCCTGGCTGATCCACCAGAGCTCTGATTTATAGGCCTTTTGAACTACTTTATAGCTTTGTGCATACGCCAGCGAAGACACCATGCGTGCTGAAATGTTGGTTTCATCTGTTGGATAAATCTTAGTGCAGGAAGTCACCAGGGTGCGCGACGGCCTTTTCTGTGCAGTGACCACATCGCCCAGGCTACTCGTCACAGGAGGAGAGTGCAGGCGCCACCCCTGCTCTCTGTATCACTCTACCCGTGATCACACGTGAGACCAATGTTTGCTCACACAAAGACTTTTATCAGGTGGTAAAAAGTGCAGGTGACATCAGATCCAGGACAATCACTGCCCTAAAGCCTTGCAGGCTCACCAGCTGCAGAAAATGTAATTGCAGACTGCTGTGTGTGTGTGTGCGTGCACTGTATGTGCATGTGTGATGTGTGTTAGGGATTGGGGGCAACTTAAATATTGACACTCGCACCCTCACACACAAGACGTGATTCATGTTTTGTTACCCCACTGGGCAATAAGGAGCCAATGTGTTAGAGTCCTGTACTGAACAGATATGTGTAGGTGCCACATATTGTGGACATGTAGGCCATGAAGGATGTCATGAAGCTGTTCCTTTCATCTAAAGGAAACTCTGCAGTTTACTGTCTACAATGGAGGTCCTGCTGGAAAAAAACCAGATAACCCACAAAAAGTCAGTTTTTGGGAACATTAAAAATTTGTTTTGAAAGATATTTAAATCCTTTGAGGACCTCATACAGAGCGGTGCTGTAATGAAACTGTAAGGTCAGATGACTCTCACATGTCTTTTGTTTTCTTTTTCAGGACACCCCTAGGTGTTTGCTGCCAGCCACCAAGCAAGAGGAGGCCCAGGGAGTTCTCAGGGCTCTTCCACTGTACAGCATTGCTCCTATGCAAAACTGAAAGCAATGCGACCTATGACCTCTAGAGTGATTTGGGAAAAAAAATGAATAGCTCTTCCTTCTTCTTGCATTCTGATTTCAATTCTGGGTGCAAGCAGACATGAAGTTCACTTCAGATGGGCCAATAAATTCCCAGTTTCCTACGTGCTGTAGGTACCAAATAAAATCACAAATCATTAAAAGTCAGTCATCTTTAATACTTAATACTGTTCGCATTTCGTGCACTGAAAATACCAATCAGCGATACTGAAAGTACAATACGTTGGTCAGAGGTTAGTTACCAAATGCATGAAGTATCACTGGGGCTGGGAATGAAGTGAATTACATTATGAACTATAATAAATAGGTAGATAGACAGACAGATACATAGGTAGACAGATAAACAAACGTCATAGGCCAAGTCAACACCTAAGTGTTACCAACCTTTGAGAAGCGGTAGCGGCGTCAGCTCCACTTGGGAACTTTGATAACGGAATTGCGAGGAGCTGTGAGAGCGGCGCTGCCGGGCGCGACGCATCGACCGCCGCGGGAACCCATCCACTTTCTCCGCACTCGGCACCGAGAAACCGGTGGTCGGTGAAGAGGGACTAGACGGAGGCAGCTTCGTAGTCTCCATGGCTGCAGCTGGCGCGGCACGTAAAGAGGGAGGGCAGTTTCCGTAGATGGTGGAAGCGGGATGGAAGCAGTTCGTTTTTATTTAAGATGTCAACAACATAAAAAATAACCTTGGAATAACTTGAAGGATTGGATAGAAGAGAAGTTGAGATATGACTGTGGATGGATGGATTGATGTGCGGTAGCAGCTATAGAAGGATGTACCGCGAAAGAGGCACAGACTGCAGTAGGTATAAATAGAAAAAAATAATAATAAAGAGCGATGAAAATAATGTCCACGCGATTTTTCCAAAGTGTGCGCCTCAATAAACCCGAGAGAGGGGTTTATTTGAAATAGAAACGCCACACGATTGCAGACGTTTTTATGTTTCTGTATCGCCACAGACTGCACATGTACCAGCCTATTACTATAATAACTGCTTTGCCGTATTGGCGTCACCAGTCAGTCATCGGCCTAAATTTGGAATTTATTTATATATTTATCATATAAATAAATAAATACATACATACATACATAACACTCAAATAAATGTATCCTGCATTCCAAAAACGGTACAGATTATATACATTATTCAATTATGTTCATCCATTAATCTGTGTAATTCCATGTTGCAAATTCAAGATTCTTTAAAATCCTGCCAGCTGTCTCTGCCACATTTAAAATAATTTTAATTCACCAGTTTCTTCTTCCAGGGTCCCTCTTCATTTAAGTCTTTCGAACCCTTTCTACTATTTTTAATTCCGTTAAATATTACATAAATCCCACTGTCCTGTAGGATCAGCGCGAGTTGAAGTGGTCCTTGCAGGGCGGGGATGGTGGGTTCAAACGTGCCGACATGTGCGAATCTTCAAAGCGGCCGTTGCTGCACTGACCTGATTCATTCTCCAAATACCGGCCCGCGGAAAGAAACCTCGCCGTGACACAAAACAGAGATGTATATATTCCTGTCCTCTCTCTCTTTTCTCTTCTTCCCCTCTGTCTGCCGCTTGTCTCGGGTGTTCAGGTGATGCAAGGAGAGAGCTGCACACACTGCGGATGACGCTTACTTCGATTATTTATTTATTTTAAGCGCGAATGCTTCTTCGTTTATCTTTTCCTCCTCCTCAATTTCTTGTTGTATGGACAGCAATACTTCGAATTCGTTCGGTTGTACCCCCGATTCTCCCGCTCACGGTTTGTTTAATCTTGCTCTTTCGCTCCGACCCCTTCCTGCTCCCCCTTTCCCTCCCTCCGTCCCCGTACGAATAGTTATTCCGTCGCCCTTCTAGTCGTTCCGATTTGCGTGTTTCATGCAGACACAGACACCGTGGAAACCATTGTTCTCGATCGCTTATTATTTTTCTTTTTGTGGCGCGACTGCATTCACTGGCGCGCTCCCCTCCGCGCTGCTAAACCAGTCGTTCCAGTATAAATGTGATTTATTTATTATTGACGCATCTACAGATGTGTCGTCATGCTGACCGTGTCTCTCTCCCCCCGCCCTCCAAGGCACACGTGAATGGTGTATTTCGATAAACCACGGGGTGTAAATACGGAATATTTTTATTGATGGCTAAAGTGGAAAAAGCGTTGGCCTGTTCCATCTCGAATTTCAGCACAATTAGCCAGATCTATATAAACAGAGCACCAGATACGCACCAGCAGCAAGCAGTTTTGGTCATTTAAAAATCCATACAAGTATATGCCTCTCCCCATAAACTGGCAGTGATAAAATGGTAGTGTTTTTACTGTTATGAATGATGCAACAGTTACTGCAAAAATCACTGATTAAAAGAACGGATTGCGCTCGAAATCATTGCTTTAAACAGGGATAAGTTCGGTAATTGTTTCAGAACTACTTTATGTAACATGGCACAATGAACTGAGACATCATCACTGTATTGTGTTTTCTCATGCTGATTACCGCTGACATGTCCTGAATGGCAAAAATACCATTTATTTTAAAAATGCTCTTTCACGCACACTTAAGTACTAAGTTACTGTCGGTATAAATCCAATTCTTGTATTATGCAACGCGCTATCTAGTTTTAAATAAGATTCCGCTAGATGGCGCTGTCTTGCCAACGTTTACATATTGCAAAGAACATCAAAAGGTACTTCTGCCTTACTTAAACATAATCGCCCCCCGCCGGTCAAACCCGGTACCAACATCATAAATGATGATAGTGTGTAACCTTTCACACAACAAATTCGTCTTTGTCTCCAATCTGTACAAAAATATGTTAATGTTTGAGGCTGGGTTATTTAGCTAGCTAAGATAATCACGAGACTTAAGATAACCATTACAGAACATATATGAAAATTATATTTGTTCACAATTTTGGATACAAAACAACTCCTCAGTATTCAATATGACCTTTAACACCTTAAACAGTGCCTTCCCATGACCCCTCCCTTTTGTGTCTGCTGATCATACAAATAGAGCCCACTCTTCACAAAGGGGAGTTCCCTGAAGGAGAGTGCTTTATAGGAATTTGGGGCCAGTCCCCTCAACACTGCAAGTGGGAGGAGTTGAAGACTAAGAGTCTGCAGTGTAATGTCTATGGGGGCTACATCTCCAGCAGAAAAATAATCCCTCTTTGGTACTCTGCTTCAAAGCGCCCCTGAACTGTAGTTCACGAGAATGTAGATTCCAAGGCCCAGTCCAGCCCTGACCCAATTTAACTGTAAAGCACAGCTCCTCTGGAGGAGCTGCTGCAATATATATCAGATCCTCATGAGAATGTGCCTTCAAATGATCAATGCAATTTCATTACCACACCAATACTGACACTGGTTCAGAGTCCTTAAATACTGAAATGTCTGGCTTCTCCTAAGGCAACTGAGTCAGTCTCTCACACACTCCATGTCCACATACTGTCTTTGTATTACCCTCACATGCAGAATGACAGTTTTGAAAATCAATGCAGTGTGGCTTAGGGCTTTTGGTTGTGTGTGCTGTAACAGTTTTGAAAAATCTCTTCTTCATTAGGGTACATCATTTGAGTGGAGAAGAGGACCACAAGAGGGTAAATAATTATTGTAATCTCTTTATTTTTTATAAAGTGCCAGACCTTTTAGATGTCATTCATATGTGTGTTATATACACATACCTCTTATGATAAACTTCATAACCTTTGTATCATCACGAAAGCATGAGTGCTTTGATGTCATTAAAACATCACCAAGCACTGAAGACTTGACTCTCTTTTACAAGTGTCATTCACACTTGGCAAGGATTGGAATGCAATACATCCATGAACACTTTGTATCAGGTTGTTATAAGACAGTTGTTCATGCATTATATAGCTGTGAGGACATTTATAAATACCTTACATAGCACTCAGCACAGGGCCACTATGACACCATGTCATAAATTGAGAAAAAAGTTGCCAAATCTAGCTATATCTGACTAACTACATGTTTATGATCATTGATCTTGGCTCTTCAATGAAGCCATCAACTAATATGTATTTCTGCTAAGCAACTTAAGTGTTACTGGCAAGGTCCTATACTGTGGCCAGAAGCAGTGTCATCTTCAATAAATCAGCACAACCATGGGGGGAATGAAGGCTGTATAGTTAGCCAGTATAGTTAGTTATGCTTTTTTTTTTAGCTTCAACAACTCAACAACACAGATTCCTCTTAATGTATATGACATGTTCATTTCAAAGAACTGCTAACGACTTAGTGTTGGTAATAAATTAAACTGAACAAACAATCAATGTTTACATCATTGTGCCGTGCAAGAAAACAGATGCTTCTGTGTTAGGGCCGACATGTATAGCTAGATCATACTGAATATTATACAGAAATCTGCTCTTAAAAACTGGGATAAATGACTAAGCATTAACAGTAAGACAATGTACATAACACACAGAGTATGTAATGCACAAAGCAAACTTAGTTTATTATGCATAATAGCCAAGTACAAACACTATCAAAACTTACCATTGGAATGTGAAGGTAATACTCTTTGCAGCTGAATCTCTGCTGGTGTTCTTGTTAAACATGCAGACTTTTGTGAACACATTTACTGTCATACAGACACGTATTGTAGCATGCACATAAGAAATTATTAAATGTTCCTAATCATAACAGAGTTCACAGGCCATTTGTTCTGATTCAATTTTGTATATCAGCAGCTTAGTTCCACACAATGTCTGCAGAGACTCCATGCTGGCATATGCATCAAATAATCAATAACTGGTGTAGGTGGTGGCGGTGGTGTGTATACATAACAGACAGGCAGACCAGTGGAGAAGGAAACATGCAGTTATGAGAAAGGGCAGAAGCAGACAGCCAGTCACCATGAAGCATGCAGCAAAACTTCCACAGCCCACAGAAGGGGGATACACACAGAGGGAACATACACCTCTTCTCAGCTGACCTGAACACAACCTGCCCATACATTCAGAATCCAAAATGTAAAACTCCCAGAAACCCGCCCCCACTGCCCCCAACTCTCTTCACATACAAACACAACTCCCTCAGGCTAAGACCTCAAAAGCATCATGACTACACCATCATCACAAATGAATACACAGTACAAAGATGGTAATATGCAATACATAGCAGTATGAGTCATTCCAGGTTTCACCAGAAACTGATCAGTGTACTGCTGGTGGTATACCAACCAGATCCTGCTAAGACTGGCTCAGACCGCTAAGTAATGACACATCCACTTCCATCACTGCTGTATTCAATACAATGTAAGGCCATGGCTGAATAGCGTGTATTCAGAAAGGGTGTACTGTCACAGATCAGTTTCGATGTAGGAAGAAAAATATTTTGGGTTTGAAAGTGTTGTGATTACCGCAGATGAGCATCTGGCTATGGACATCTGGACAGAGCAGCCTGCTTTCACTCACGCCACTCTGCCACAACTGAACACATGGAGAAACCTATTATTACATCACTATACAGCATGCCAAAATGGCCAAACAGAAGATTCAGATCACATTGGGCCTAAAACCATCAAGGACAGTTGAAAAAGTCAGTAGCTTAAAAAGAGAAGGGGCTGGGGGGTAATGGTTTACGTCTAAAATGGCACATCAACATACTATTCAGTGTGCTTATTCAGTCTGTATGATCATCTAGTGAATTCACACCTGATAGTCTGAATAGTGTAGTATGGTTGAAAGTACCTGGATATCATACTACAATTGCAAAAAAAAAACAAAACAATTGTGCATCTAGTGCAGGAAGCATTCTATATTTCCTACCCCAGAATTCATTCAAAAGCGGCGAGGCTTACTGCCATATAACTCAGATGGATAGCAAACAACCTTTTGTATTGTGCAATTACATAACTTAACGTCATGTTGTAGTACTTATTATGTGAGAAAAATACTGTACCTAGATAGCCAGCCTCTAATGTGGCTAAGGTCAGAATTTGTTCATTTAGTTTTCTGACAGAGAAGTACTGAGCAACATATTAGTATGCAGTATTCTAGTGTGTGTTTTGGGACACAGTCATGGTCCCCACCCCCATGAGGTGTGGGTTTATGGACAGAGGGCTACAGCATGTCCTTCAGCACTGTTAGGACTCCTGTAAAATTTAGAGGCACTAGAAAAAGCAATCAATCTCTCCAAGTCTCCTCCATCAGCTTTTTATCTTGAAAATGTAAACAAAAGCAAATCTTACACAGAAGGACATTCCATACCAGAGCAATTCTGGGTTTTGTCCCAGAGATAACTTTAATTCAACTCATACATTTCAGCTACCAGTTAAATTAGGCCAATTCTACCCTTGGAGGCCTGGAGTAGGAGGCAGAGCAGGACACAACAGGAGTCTTCCTCTTTTCTAACCTTTATGACATCAGAAACGTAGGTGTCTGTGATATACTGGCCATTGTACTGGGCTTTTAACCATGAAGTCATGGGTTCAGTATGACATTACTAACTACTCTGTGAAATCTCGGGTTGTGTACATGGCAAAGCAATTGATTCAGGCATGAAACTGTACACTGCCCAGGAAATATACCACAGCTACTGATTCTTTTCTAGGCTACACCTGTTCATGAAAATGACAGTCATATAAAATTTGCTTTTTTGAATGAAATGAAGGAAAGGAATATTTGGTTTTGATTGGTAGGGGAAAAGAGAGAGAGCCGAGTGTGCTCATATGGAGCTGAACGCATTCACCAGCACGTTACCACCTCTGCCATTGCCAGGTGGTCCCAGGTCCTGAGAAAGCCTGGACATCCGGCTCAGGTGAGACAGGCGATCAGGTCTGAGAGACAGGAAGACGAGGCTCGCCTGTAAGAGTGCAAAGGAGAAGCAGGACAGCCATTAAAATCAAAGCAAGAGGTTGACACAAGCCAAAAAAAAATCTGTAAACAGGCCATTATAGTCACTTTTCTGCTTTTGGCTCACAGTTTCTCTATTACCTTCCCTATTTCACGCAGGAGCTAGCAGACCCTGTCTGAAAGGCAATGTGTGCCAATGGTCTGCTGTGGGTGGGGTCAGCTGAGGAGGACAGAGTCATTCACAGCTGGAGTGTCACACCCCCTTTTTTTTTTTTACTATCCATGTCAGACAACAACCCCAACAAACTGAAGTAAGGCATTGCAGTTTTGGGAAATTTCTGTCATATTCAGCCAACACGTCACCCTCCACTGCGATGCATTTAGGACCTGTTCAACAGCTCACAAGTGAGCCAGTGTCCTGGCAGAACGAAACGTATGGCCCCAAAGCGGTTTCCGATTCTCAGCACCGGTTAGGTTTCTATTTGAGGAACTAGAGTGGTAATGTGGTGAAACTCGATGGAAGCTAGAGAGTATAAAGTTCCTAACATCTACTTCACATTTTTTTTTCCACAGCGGTTAGAGGTGTTGGGGGGGGGCTTTCCCCCACTGAAGAACACTCAATACAGAAGCACTCAAGAACAACAGTCTTGGAAAGAACATGAAAAGACTAGAAACCACTAGAAAGGACTATGAATATGAAAAGTGGAAGATTGCCCAATTGTCCTTGTGCTACTACAGGCCAAACTCTAACCAGTGTGCACCGGAGGCAAAGCGCATGCTGTTTCATGCCACCCTAATCTACGAGAGAGGCAGCTTTTCCAGGGCGCAGTGGGGGCAGTGAAAGGGGCTAGCAGAGGAAAGCAGTGAGGATGTTCGTGGGAATGCAGGGAGGCTGCATCATGCTGGCTGCTGGGTGAACAGGCATTTGTGTTACCATCTCTGGTGAGGAAAAGGACTTCCCCGACTCTAATGTGGTCCAAATCAAACTCACACAGCACAAAGAAGCAATGTTACCGTGCCAACTGTGCCAGCCTTGTCGCTCATAGAATTTACACTAACAAATCGTATTCAAAAAATAAAGGCTGGATCTGGACCACGTTCGCCTATACGGTTTGTACCCACACTACTGTACCCACAGATGTTCAGACAAGTTCACATCCACATTAAATTTCTCTCTCAGCCCTAACTCATACATACACACACAGCAGATAAATACCCTACACAAATACACTGACTCAAAGTCCCAAAAAAATATGTCCACACCAGGCTAAAACAACAACTGTACCAAAACTACTGTAGCTTCAAAAAAAAAAAAATCAAATCACAGAGAGAATCCAGTGATCATATTCATATGTATGTTTCTATCAATCCACTCTTCATCAGGGGAAAAGTGACCAAGACCAAATGCATCAGAATACACTGTGCATTTGCGTGGTTCTACACACACAGATAACAAGCGGCTCCCTTTGGGAGCTGTGCATGTGTGAGGCCTACCTCTATTTCTGTGACAACAGCAAAAACAGAGTGAGTTCTGGCTCCTGCCCACTTTTAGTAAATTATTTAACTTACCATGACACTTCCCACTCAACCATGATGCAGAACTCTGTAGAGCTCTCAAACTCAACAAGCAGGCCTTACTAGATGCTCAACCACAAAGCAGATCTCAGTAGAGCTTCCCAACTCACAAACAGGCCCTACTAGATGCTCAACCATAATGCAGACCTCCATAGAGCTTTCCAACTTAACAAGCAGGTCTTACTAAATGCTTGACCATAATGTAGATCTCCGTAGAGCTTTCCAGCTCTAAAACAGGCCTTACTAGATGCTCAACCATGATAGAGACCTCCGTAGAGCTTACAAACTCTACAACCAGGCCTTCCAAGATATCCCTGGAAAACTTTCTGTTGCCCAGTCTCTCCAGGTAGGGCGCAAAGGTACAGTCAGGGGGGAGGGCAGATGCAAAGAACAGGGTATGTAAAAATACCCTTCAAATCACTACCACCCCACTCCACAGAGAACTGGACTCCAACCTCACTTGCTTGTTCTTGTAAACAACATAACGCATCTCTGACAGTGGGTGCAGACAACTTTGCTCAAATCTGTGATGTAAAGATTTATATTTGTTGTTCAGGTACGTCTTCACCATACAAAAATATTCTAAATGAGACCATCCATCTGCGCTCCAGAAGGAATACCACTTGCCAAAAGGGGAACGGACACGTAGTGAAATGAGGAAATAACCAAAAAATAACGCTGCAATTACATGTGTGTGTGTGCCTGCGTGTGGCTCGGTGTTCAACCAAAACTGTGAACAAATGTTTACCATCTCAATCGATATGAAAGAAGACGTGACGGGATCAAATGAGTCAGAGAATTCGAAGTTTTATTTAGGCGGCTGATAAAGACACTCTAAGTTAAAAAAAAGAATTTTAAAAAGAATCAAGACAAGCAAAAGTGATTTTTGTTCCAAAGCTCTAACAACCGTAACAGTAACAAAACCGGGAAGAGAGGACAGTCCAAAAAGAACAAAAAAAATTAAAGGAAGAATTGAGATAACGCTTTGTTTCTTCACAAGAGGGTTGAGGCGGCTTGCAGGCTAGCTAAATTATTTTTAACAGAATTAACAATATATGAACAGAAGCAAACGCTGGGAGAGACATGTGTACAGGAAGCAGAATTAACAGTTCAAACGGAGAATGACTCCCATGAATACTACTATGAATTACAGCTACGTCAATAGATTTATTGTAATATTAAAAGAAAGAACTGGTATTAAAATCCAGGGAACACAAAGATTCACACCCACTTGTTTCACTCTACAGAGGCGAGCGATTCGTCCACCTAAGAAAAACAAAACAAAAAATAAGCTAGCAAAAAATAAACCAAAAAAGGACAAGCAGTATCTAGAAGTCGGAACAGGTTTTTCGGCCGTTTCGATTTTTTTTTTTAGAGGACTGTTTGTTTTGTTCGTTTTCGAGTTGCGTTTCGGTGTCGGAGCTTTATCCTATGAGGCGTTGCCAGTTCCCTTTTCGGTCGGGACGGGGCTGTGTTGTGATGTGGGTGGTCGATCGGGCGGGCGGTCGTTGCAATGTGTTTGGCTGGTCGGTCAGTCGGTCGATCTGCCCAGCAGTTTGAGAGACAGCTCTGTTGTGTTGTTTAAACAGACAAAAAAACCTCCCCAACCTCCTTAACTTATACCCCACCCTGCAGCACTGGGTCCTGACACCCACCACACACACGCCATATATACCAAACCAAATACACACCCACGCCTCTCCAATCTGAACACTCGTTGCTTATAGGGCATGTATGAATCCTCCAAGGTATGACTGGAGGGGGGAGGACAGACAGACAAACACAGGGAAAAGCATGACTTCGTGAATTTTTGTTGTGTTAAGAGGGTTCAGAAAGGGAGGGGGGCAAGACCTGGGGTTGGTTGAAAATAGTACTTATCATCTTACGTGCCACAGCTCCTCAGTCGACAGGCTTCAGGCATGAGGCTATAAAAACAAGGAGCCACGAGGAAACCTCCCACGAGCAGCCACACTATTCAGCATTCATGTACCAAGAGTGCAACTGCCACTCTTCTAGCCAAACTTCCTTTCCCCTATTGTAATGTGACCATGTGTAAGTCCTTGTTATGCACAACCTCAACTATTAAAAACCACTTCCAACTGGATACATTTTTCATGCCACGTATAAAAAAATATTAATCTTACCCTAAATAGTGTCCCCTTCAACATCAATACAGTAAATAAGTCAAATTTCCTCATTCGCTCCAAACTAGCATGCAAAGACACACTCTACAGCCTCATCTAGAAATAACATATTGAAAAATAAAAATTATCCAAAGGCTGATTTGGTCAGCAAAAAAAAAAACAAAACAAAAAAAAACCTTTACATATGAAGTTAATGTGTGCTGTGTTTAACTCCTGATATCCTCCTTCTGCTCCTACAGCTTAATTAGAATCTACAGTATTAGTTTCATTACCCGTTGTCCTAAAATACTCTATTTACAATTAGAAATGATTTTCAACCTTCGCTTTCCTTGCTCCACCCACCTGTTCCTGACATACTGTCCCTTCCCTTGCCTCTGCTCATGCTGCGCTTTACCCTACACCTGATTACCCCTCACACGGCCCTTCTCAAAGGTGCTTTCAGTAGCCCCTGCTGAAACCGTTGCTGTACTTGTCGTCAAAGTAATCATCTTTGTCAAACCCCGACCCGAGGGAATAGCGCTGATGGTACAAGGAGGAGGAGGAGGATGAGGGTGGAGGAGGAGGGGGCACCATGCTGCCGCTGCCACTTCGGGCGTAGCTGCGGGCATAGCTGGCAGAAGAAGGTGGTGGTGGAGGAGGGGGGAGGAGGGCCCGGCGGCTCCCCAAGGGGCTCCGCTCGCGGTAGTATCTGGCTGTGAGGGGTGGCGAGAGAGGGCGCTGGGGTGGCGGGGGCAGGCGGCGGTCGTAGCCATCTCGCTCGTAGTAGCGCGAGGAGGCGGCATAAGGGTCATAACGGACACCCCTCTCGTAGAGCTCACGCTCGTAGTAACCACGGGGAGGAGGGGGAGGGAGAGGGGGAGGGGGAAGGCGCCCGCGGGGAGGGTAGTAGTCTCCGGGTGGGGGCCGAGGGGGCAGGTAGTGAGGGTGGTGGTGCGGGTGGGGTGGATAGTGCGGGGGAGGGGGAGGGAAGTCCTCCCCCCGGCCGTCTTTGGCCTGGTTGCTGCGGGACAGGGAGACGAAGATTTTCTGGCCTTCGATCTTTGAGTGGTTGAGCTCCGAGATGGCCTCCAGGGCCTCATTCTCCCGCTGCATGTGGACGAAGGCATAGTTTTTGACAATGTCGCACTCCACCACCTTGCCGTACTGCTGGAACAGTTCCTTGATCTTGCTGGCAGTCACGCCCTCTGGCACGTTCCCCACGTAGATCTTGGTGGCATTGCGCACCTTGGTGGTGGCGTACTCCACGGTGATGCGGGACCCATTGAGCTCGTGCTTGTGCAGGGCGGAGACTGCCTTCTGAGCCGCCTCCTCCTCCTCCATGTGCACAAAGCCATAGTTCTTCAGGATGTCGCAGTCCGACACCTCGCCATACTTCTCGAAAAGTGCGCGCAGCTCCTGCTCAGTGGTCGAGGAGTTCACGTTGCCCACAAAGATCTTCACCATCTCTGTCCCAGTTCTGATAACAAGGGGATGAGTGTGTGTGAGATAAAAGCATGCAGTGTGATGTCCCGCTCTGTCCTCTCCGGGCTTATACCCCAAGGCCTGGGTGTGTGCTTTTTAAAAAAGTGTCCACAGCTCCTGCCAAGAGGAAAAATAAGAGGGACATTTTGAACAATTTTTTTTTACACCCAAATGCATCAATACAAGCATATTGTTTACAGTTAATCTTATTATGCATACAACTTCTTCACTGCACTGAAATGAAACAAACTCTAAGTAAAAAAACACAAAATATTTGCTGAATGAAGGCTAATGTCAGAATTCTAGTCAATATACTCCTCATAAATGTGTCTTTAGTCACTTAATATGTTAACTAGTCTGCACTTTACAGAAATAACATCATTTTCTCTGACTTACCAACACTATATAAATCATTCAAGATACTGGCCACACATTCAAGACCTTAAAACTTCGAATATAATTTAAACAGTGCCTATATAAACTCTTACTCAGATCATAAATAAAACAAAAAAAAAACAGCAGTTAAAAGGCAACTTTCGCACGTTACTTAAAACATAAACCTAGCGGACTAACGTCAGTAGAGAGTTAGTTATATTTCTGTCAACTCAGCTAGCTAAGCAAGTAACTAGCTAGTTCACTAGCTAACGTCAGCTATTCATTTATCATACTTTTCAAACAGGGTACAAAGGGTAATGGCTGGTAGCTGCTGATCAGTCAAAAGTTAGCAGCACATAACACTAATGTCAACCAACGTTTTAAAGAAAATGAGCTTTAACGTTACAGCAAACATGCAGCGCAAAACGAAACCACTAACCTTAGCTAGCAAGGATAGCCATCTACCATTTGTCAGAAGCGAAACAAAAGTTGCCCGCCACCAATAACTAGGTACTTCTTTATCTGACAGGCCAGCTTTTTATTTACATGTTCACAATTTGCAACAAAAACCAGTGTTCTGGCTATATAGCAGGTTTGTTAGCTGGCTAGCTACACCTCACAAATCTAAATCGCGTCATTCAGAATACACCACACCAGTCAGCTGCCCACCTTCACAACGTAGCTAGATAACGTTAATACATGCGACGTGTCGCGAAAACAAGACATTAGCATGAGACAGCTATTATGTTAGCTAGACAACTTACTCTCATATTGGACCAAGCTAGCTAGCTATCTGGCTAGCTCACAACAACAGGACAGAACAACGTTCAACGTCATACTGTAACGTTAGGCCTCAGTGAGAATGAATGAAGCAAATGTATAGATAGTCAGGCTAGCTTGAGCTAGCAAGTTAGCTAGCCACCATAGCTTTGTCCGTTACATTCCGAGTTCACATTTTAGCTAGAGTCAGGTAACAATAATACAAAACTAAACAAAGAAGAGTGGTCCATTTTCGCTAATTAGCAAGGTACATGATTTTACCCAGCGTTAGCTCTAACTGTATATAACATTGAGAACACAAATACAACGTCACCTCTTGTTAATTCAGTTTGGCCTGGCAATTTCCTGGAATCCTCTGTCAAAAAAATTGAAACTCCCACAGAAGTCATCCGTTCAGCTCAATCGAACACACGCCATCATTTTGTTTCAAAGGGTAAGGCGGATCATAATCCTGGTCCATAAATGAAGCGGAGACGAAACATTTAATGCGTGCAGTTTAATTGGTTATCAGCAGAGATGTATGGGTTTTCATTGGTTTTCACTGTGAGGATTCTAAACGTGTGGGTTGTCATCATGTTAGCATCTGATATTGAAGCCACAAGACGCCATGTTTGAGGTTTCGAGGAGCCTCAACAACATAGGTGTGCACATTAATCAGTCTGCAGTTGCCCGAATTCGCAGGAATGTTATTTATTGTACACCGCTTGAAATACAATTTATATGCCATTAAGTGGCATTTTTCCACGGTGTTTGCCAATATGGTGAAGTAATCTGATTATAATCTCTAAACAAGACTGGTGATGTAGATGCAACGTTTTAATACTGTTCTGAAAGTGATGCTTTCCATAAACATAAAGTGAAAAATGTCAGTGAAACAGGACACAGTTGACACAAAATGACTCCGCATGAATTTACTAAATGAATTTGCAGAATTTACTACTATATTATACTGTTGTATATACAATCTTGTATATACAATCTTATGAAAAATATATTATGTCCTGTAGTATTAGTGTTGCATTTCTCAACAATCTAGAGAATTCATATATTGCAGCACAAAAGAAAATACTCTGTGTTGTACATATGCTGATATACTGTCCTTACAATACAATACAGACTAGAGTATATTCTAATCTACAGTATAATGTAGTGTACAAATTACAGTATAAATATTGTAGAAATCCACTAAACATTACAGTACAAATACTATATTTATGACCATAGGAAATATTATTCAGGTGGCACATACAACATCCACCAGGTTACAGGTTATGGGAAAATATCCCATACCTGTACAATACTGGGATTTGGGCACTGTTTGAGGTTTCCTACAGAAACGGCTATAATGACCCTGAGGTCTGACTCCTTATAAAGATTTGCTGGTGTATCAATCTTACTTAAGTAGACATAATTTGGATACAATCTTGTAAGGCCAAATAAATGCCCAGACTTGGACCAGACAAGTGCATTATCATCCTGATCATTTTCTGCTGCTTTGTCTTAATTTCCCTGCCATACCATACCTTCACTAGTCAATTTCTCGATCAGTCTTTATTTTTGTATATCACATGCTGTCACGTGGTACTATAAAATGGGCATTTTCTGTTCCAAGAACAGAAAAAGCACCAATTAAGCCAATTTGGGAAAAACTGGAAAATGGTTCCCTGACCCCTTAAAAGGTGATCAAGCTAATCAGGCTTCTCCTCGTGCTTCTTACCATTGGTTTCACACATTCAGACAGGAGCCACATCTATTCATTGTCACTAACTACAAGTTAAATAAAACATTAACAGTGCTCCTCTTACTTTATGCCATTGACAAAAAGTCTAAGATCAATTTTCCCGCCCTCATTGCTCACCCCAACCATTCAGCATAAAAATGTTTAGTCAATGTACAGTATGACACATTCATTGAGAAGATGTTGCATACTTTAACACTATACCACGAACAAAGTGTTAAGTAAGAGAACAAATATTATAATAAATACTCCGCTACAGTATTTTTTCTCATGGGAGAATAGGATTTACTTCTCTGCATTAGCGTATAGAGCTAATACCTTACATCGTATATACCATTTAGAGGTTAATACAATGACACTGAAGACGCAACAGCTGTACCTTGCACAGATAATACAGGCACAACTCTACCAGAACATACCCCAACATTAAACTCAAATTTGAAAATCTCCCTTCTTAACTTAGTCGAAACGCCACCCAGCCATAGCTTTCCTCCGTTTAAAGTTTTTTTTTTTTTAATCAACGGAAAACATCTTAGCTTACCGAACACATTCTAAAAAGAAAACCCCGATTCGCCGTAAATTGTGTGGAGTCATGGCAGCTGTACGTTTGAATTTGACGATACGTTTGAATACTACGTTAGCCGCCCCTCCCGCTCATTCGGTACACTATTACCCGGAGCTTCTGGTGGGGAGGAATAGGCTATTGTTCTTCCTCTGCTACCTCTCGGACCCGACTCAGATGTCGCACATCTCCATACTCACATTCTCCGCCTTCCTCACCATGTCCTCAAACGTCTTTCCCAACAGCTGGGGCTTGTGGAAGCACTGGCACAGAGAGGACACAGAATAAATGATAGGTTGGAGATCAGAGCACAATCTATGTGGGTAGTTTCACCTGAACCAGACAGAGCTATCATTTTCCAGTTTTTCTTCTCATGAAGAAGGATGTTCGTAGTGTTTAAATGTAAGAAGATATCTTTTGTTTTCCATGCTCTGTTATTTTCTTGGTCCAAAGGCCAGGGCATACAGATTTATTGATTTCTGTTTAATATAAAAACTAATGGACTGAGAGATACAGTAACTAATTTCAGGACTGGAATATCATAACGCAGACTGGTTGGTTAAGCGGCTGGATGTAGTGGTTATGTCCGTATTAAGTGTTTCAGATCTTATAAAAGTGATTTTTCATGAATTCAATCGGTTTAATAATCCATTTCCTGAAAGAAACCACTGCTTAACCGCTACAAGCACTGGACTTTCTTACTCAAAATGCTAACATGAAAATGAGGCATTATTACAGGCCAGAGAGTTTTACATCATTGTCAAAATGAGATAAGACAAGAAGCTCTGAGAGAATCAGATAATTGGTCTTTGGATTAAATCAAACTCAAAAGATTTAATCTTTTAATCATATTACCTTCATGGTGCTTTGCATATTCTTACAGAAAACCTTAAATGTCAAAACACTTTTTATGTCTAAGTGATCATTGTTAAGAGCAGCACCTAGAGCAGGGCCGCCCAATTTGGGGCCCGCGGGCCAAACTCCCTTTGTTTTGGCCCGCCATGAGCTATGCGCTTCCGCCGCCACGTTCTTCCGGGTAAGATGACGCGCCTATTAAAACTGATGCTCCACCAATGAGCGGAAAGGGGCAGGGGCGTAGCGAGCGGTGGCTGAATAGGAAATAAAATGCACTAAAGAAGCGTGTCTTTCCGTCGGGCTTTTCGATAGGGTTGCCAGTCTGATTTCAAGTGACGTCACATAAAAAGCTGAAATCGTGTTACACGCTATCAAAACCGGTTCCCGACAAGGTTCGCTTTGGAAAAAGCACTAAAACACCACTCTGCCAAGTGGTTACTCATAATAAACTGCTAACCGTGGAAACAAACCGTGGCTATTTCTGCGCAGGAACGGGTGTTGAAAGTGATGGCTAAAATGCATGTTTTATTTTGCTAAATTGACGCGATCTCAGTAAGGAAACCAAGCTATTGTCATTTCAGTCACACAAGTCAGTGCGAAATCACTACCAATTAGGCAAAATAATTATGCCAAACCTGGCAGCCCGGCATAGCGAATTCTGTTGTATTTCCGACCAATAATCTGTTGTTGGTATTATTAGTTAGCCAACGTTACCATAAAACGAATTACCAAATCCTTTCGAGTGACCCTGTGAATGAGAAGCTAATTTTCGTTAATACGTTTTGATATTGTGGCTCATTAGCTACCACATGGGGGCATTTTGTGATGTGCAACTTAAACGTTGCTCAATGTAAACTTAATATCCAATATTGATTTGTTAATCAGTGTTGTCACTATGATGTTTAACTTTATATTTTTGTCATTTTTTCAAGCTGAAGTTAAATTTCCACTCTTGATTACAAAGGTGGACAATACAGCTGTTTTCAACTTAATTTTCTGAAGCACCTTGAGTTGCATGCACTTTCTGTCAGAAAGGTGTTTTTCCTTTTAAATATGTTTATGCTCCCAAAAAGAAGCATATGGATGTTTTATGTTTTTCACAATCTCTGCAAATTAATAAAATTACTGTTAAGCAGATTAAAGAGTAGTGTTTTTATTATTTTTAAATTTTATTTTAGATTTAGAATGTTGATTTTCTATAAAATATAATGCATTTTAATGTAATGTAATTTCACATAACATCAACATTTATTTTTGGCCTGCGGCCCTCCATCCAGATTAATTTTTGGCCCCTCGTAGGAAAGAATTTGGGCACCTCTGAGCTAGAGGGAAACAAATAGAAAATGTTAATGGGGGAATTGATCTCTGTCTCTCAAAGCAATTGGTCTACTCTCAGTTCTGATATAATATTTAATCGTCCAATTCTGTTTATTGAAAAAATTGGGCATGGATGTGGTAAAATATACAGAGACACATGGAAAATGTGAATTGTTATCATAGGTTAATTGCCTTAGACTGGAGTGACCAACTACATCACTCTCTGGGGTGAATTATCACCAATTAATTGCCTGAGACTGGAGTACTAGTTGAATTGCAGTTGTTTTCATGTAACACTAGAGGGAGCACGTGCTTCAGAGACCTGTGTAGCTTTTATATTTGCGGAAACTGTCTTCATATGTAGACAATGACCTTTCAACCATTTTCAGTTCAACAGCAGTGTTATAGATCATAAAAAATAACATAAATTTAAAAGTGTAGTTCAAGAACCAATAGCTCTGTAATAGGTATTACAGAGAATATGAAGAGGTACACCTGAGGTAGTTCTGCCTGATCTCAAGGAATGTATTGCTTGTGCACAGTCAAAGCCAGACCTTTGCAATCTGCTTGTAGGGCTGATGTTAAAAACAGCAAAGCCATAGCCTAAGTGAACAAGCCCTGAGCTCAACAAACTGCTTACATGATTGGGAGTAATATGTAACAAAAGATCAAATTTTGATTTTGACTTGATATAACACTGCATTTTCTGTTTGGCTTCATAACCACATGCAAGCGCACATCGTGAAGAATTCAAAATGCAAGAAAATGTCATTGTGTCATTGAGATCAAAATGCCTGCCCAGGGCATTTTGTTCCACTAAACAGGAATTACTTAGCTAAAAGTCTCCTGATGCATCAGACTCACCTGCATATCCTGCACAAAGCCCAGTCAGAGATTCAGTGAAGTTGTGGTTCTTACCTGTATGTATACTCCCATTATGGTTTTGTTCCTGTGATTCACTCCTCTGCATCTATTGCAAGCCAAAAAGTGTGAATTGCTCTTCCTCTTCTTGCCTTTGCTTTTGCTTTTGTAACTAACCAGTCTGGGGGTGACCTCAGTAACTGAGTCTGATGCAACTTTTGAACATTTTGAAAATGACTGTACATGACAATGGTCCCTTTAGATAAATGTTTTTTGAGCTGCTACCCACATACTCTTAGAGGGATACCCAATATACTGATGAGGACTTCACAGTATGATGGTCTGTAGCATGGCAGACAGAATATGTGGTGCTTCACTGATGCCAGATACATATGTTTTTGTGTGTTTGCTCCAGAAATATGAAGTGGTTTTGACTTTGTCAATCCCATTCAGAATACTTCCCATTTTTGTTCAGATTTCCCAATGCTAATAATTGGCTGCTCTGCTGTTGTTACTTGCAGTTTTGTATTAGTTGGGAATGAGACTGAAGTTTTCTTCTCCTTTATCAAATGTCTTCTTTTACACAAGATGTTTTCTTATTCGCCGTTTATGTATTTGTCCAGGTCTTAGTCAAACACTTGCCATTTATTTTCAGAGTCATTATGGCATTGAGTTTTAAGATACAAACTAAACCCATGTAAACACTTAAGTCATTTAATTTACATTTTTATCCAACTAACCCTTGATCACAAGAGGAGGTTGCAAAAGGAATTCTTTTTTCATAAAGTTGTATTTTCAGTGCAATGTCACATATCAATTTATTAAAACATCTCCAAAGCACAAAGCACAAGTGTTAAAAATCAGGAACAATCAGGAAGGTATTCATTCAGACCTCTTGAATCTACTCCCATGGTCCAGCGCACAGAGAGGGGACAGTGATGTAGCTGGTCCCATCATCCCCTTTCACAGCTGGTTTAACTCATCACCTGCAACAAGAAAACAACAGGACCACATCATTGCAGTGGTAGACAGATTTTGTTATTAAACATTATTAATTGCTCACGGGGGAAATTAGTTTGTCAAAACAGCACAAAGATAAATACTTGCAAGAACAGGAGAACATTAAACACAAGTCTATAAATACAATACAGTGCAGAAGCACAGAGCAACCATAAACACAGGACTAAAATATAATATAGTACAGTATAAATGACAACCAATTAAAGCATTGACCTTCATTTTATAAATGTATGTATTCTTTGTCTTTACTAAGATATGAATCCCCACAGAAAACTCATTAATGTTTATTTACAAAACAACAAGGAAAGCTAATCTGATTTTTTTTGTTCATCTATGAGAGGTGGCATAACAATCAAAGTTTCATACAAGATCCAGAATACTTTTTGCCACCTCTGTTTCTGGATTGAGCAACCTGACTGTGTGTACTGGGACGTGAAGGCAGACAGGAAGTTAAACATTACAGAGTTCAGAGGTATCAAAAACGTGGATTAAAAATATACAGGGAGTAGACAAACAAAAATGGAAAGACCACGTGAAAGAAATTGTGTTTCATTTTTAATATCAATATTGATTACCATGTTTCCACTATAAAAGATGTTTTAAATCAACACCTTAATATGTGAGTTTTGTAAACAACATCTAACAGATTTTGAAAAAGGTTAAATAGTTGGTGCCCGAATTGTATGGTGCATCAGTCGCAGAAATGGTAAGATTATTTAACGTGTCAAGGAGAATGGTGTCGAAAGTCATAATGGCATCTTGTGGTAATCATGGAGTTTGATTATTAACCTGCATGGTAGAATTATGGTTGGGGAATACAAGGACATTTTTGACAACCAGATGGACCTTATGGTACATTGCTCCCTCAACATATTCCCATATTCCAAGACAATGACAAATGGTCCAATATTCCAGTATAAATAGTTCAATACTTGTATTGAATACTTGAAGGAAAAGGGTTATTAGTTAATAAACATTCATATATTATTGAGTGTTTCCATTATTGTGTCTATACTCTGTATATATAGTGTCATCACAAATAGTATGAGATGTGAGCAGCTTTGACAAATGTCACAGTATGTATTTTTTAATATTAATACAAGAAATCACATTTCTGTTTTTTTCCCAAAACATAAACAGTTTTTAGGGGCTTAGATTTTAAACCTTGTTACTGTATTACAAACATAAGCTATCCTAAATGAATTATATAACTCAGTTTATTAAATATTGTATCCCACACATTATATATGTTTTTATGTAGTATACTATAATATTTGGGTGTGGTAGTTGCATGCATGTCCTGAGGTACTGAACATCTGACAGCCATTTCCTTGGCAGGAGCTGAAACTGGCACTATTGTTGCTCATGTTGTGCAGATGGTGAGTCATTGATGGAAGGCTGGACAGTGGCCATTCAGTACTTACCCTGGGCACAGGGGGAGCTGTACTCACTCACCGCTTCATCACCTAAAAACCAAGGAAAATGTCATCAGTAAAGGGTTCTGCCTTTTCCACATTGTCATGAACTCAGGAAGTAAGAGAATAGAACAATGTGATTAAACAACACAGCAGAAATTCACAATCAGCTGGGTTTGTCACTGGAAATTCCTGCTTGAAAAGTTAAGCATTGCCAAGATCCGTTTGAGGGGTATCCAATCAATTGGCATGAACTTGCTCAAAGGAGTTTGTAACTACAATATTTGTAGCTTGTGTGCAAGCGTATTTTATGAAGTTGAAGTTTTTCCATCATATGAAAGACTACCTTGTTAGGAATAAGAAGGCATTGCAAAGTGTGCACGGTCTTAAATTATGCTCAGTCCTGAATGTAGGAAATGTTAAAGCAGGAGAGCTGTAAGGAGTGCAGGTGCCGGTGTCTTACTTTTCTTGTAGTAGTCGTAAACCTTCACCACAGCAGGCTTCAAGTTCCTCACCGGTACATCCTCCACTATGGTCAGATTATACCGCTTGAGCTCCATCCTCTTCAGCTGGGACAAAGGCAAACACTATTAATCATTACATCTCAAGGTACACAGTCAGTGGTGTTCAGTCATCCAACTCATTGAGTTCAGCAACCACAAATATCCCCTTATTTTACTAAGATGGATCAAAAGGATATTACACACTTTATTCAGATTATTGAGATACATGGGAAGACAGATGGCACAAATCAGATTCAGATTCAGATTTCCTTTATTGTCATTTTATCATGCACTTGCGTACAATCAAGAATGAAATAATGTTTCTCCTATACCACAGTGTACATAAATTGAAAAAGAGAAGGACAACATATATCTATATACATTACACAGTGTTCACACAAGGAGTGTACTGTAAATTGTCTTTGAATCTTGTGCTGTATCATGATTGGCTATTGTTGGTAAGTGAGGTTGTTTTGGAACACACTGTCTGGAAACTGGGTTCAGAGTTCAACAGTACTCACAGCACCGAATGAATGAATAGAATTCCCTTACCAGATCACACTGCTTTGAGTTTGCAGACTTACCTCATCCAGATAGATGATCACATGACCTTCTTCCTCTTCAACACGTTTGACAGTGGGATCAGCTTTCAGCTGCAGGAATGAACCACAGAAACATGGTTCAGTTACGTGTATGAGCGCATGCTCTTCAGACACATCATCCCAGTACTTTCATTCCACTCATGATATTTCATTTCTACTCCCTCCCTTATTGCTTCAGCACAACACCTGTCTTACTCACCTCACCTCTCAGCAAGATGCTCCTGTATTTCTGGAATTCTTTGATTGATTGCAGGAAAAGAGACAGGGGTCTTCAAAAATTCATAAACTTAAAATATCAAAGCCCAACTGTATCCAATTGTGAGTTATATATTTAGTTTACAGTATGGCATAAAATTGTGTATTTCAAAGAGGAAATGATATATATATATATGATATATAAAATATCTGCCATTTTTATCTGTGTTTTGATACACACACACGTACGGCCATGCACTACTTCTCCATGCCAGGTGTGCCATTACAGAATGGAAGAGTGTTTCTCTGAGAGAGACTCACAGGGGTGAGAGAGCTCTTATCCAGGAGAAATCCAGACAGGAGGCGGACGCTGATGATCACCATGTTGGTCTCCTCCCGCCTGCCGTTGTACCTGCTCCACAAAATCAAATCTGCTGTATTCTCTCTCTCTCTCTCTCGTTCTGTCCCTCTAAGTCCCTCTCTTGCTTTGTCTCTTTACCTCTGCTTCTGTTAATTCTTTGTTTTCTGTGCAACACCTGAAAGTATACCACAGCAAAAGATTCTCTCAAACATCTGACATCCAAAGACAAACAGAACCAAAGCCCACCTGACATCCACAGACACCACCAGGGACGGCCTCCGTGTGCTGCTGCAGTTCCCTGATGCTGTGATTGTGATGGTGAAAGAGGAGGAGTCTGGAGGAGGGGGGATGTTGTAGCACAGAGCGATCTGAAAGGCAGGGACACCTTTGAGGGACACTGAACCGACTGAGATGTCCTGTCTGTCACAACAGTCATGGGACACCTGAGAGAGGAAGCAGCAGCTGTGATCAGGATGTGTGAGATAACTGCAGTGCAGGGTAGAGTCACCACACAGCTCAGCACTGACCTGCACAAACACACAGGCCTCGCCCTCCGCCTTGATGCTGTAAACTCCCGGCACCTCCTGCAGCTGTTCTTCCTGGTACAGCAGCCTGCTGTGCTGATCCACATTGAACTGCCTCTTGTAGCTGCCTGTAGAGGTCACTGTCACTGTGCTGGCTCCTCCCGGACTGAAGGTGGCAGCACCGTACTGTGTCAGAGCCTGCAGAGCCACCACTGTGTCCTGAAGAAGGAAAGAAAGGATTACAGAGAGAAAGAAAAAAAACAGGCAATGGGGAAAAGGGGGAGGAAGAACAGGCAAATAATCAAAGTGACACTGCTATGTACTGTGAACTGAACAGCAGAGGGGAGACAAAAATGTATGAAGACCACAAAAGACAGCCAGAGAAGGAGTAACGAAATCACATGATATGGAAACTTAATCAAGTCAGTGGAAACAAAACCAAGCAAATAAAATGAGGTTCAGATAAAGAAAGGGAGATGGACAAAAAGAAAGGTCTGGGGACCTGTGTGGAGGAGAAGCCTCCATAGGGGTTCTGCTGCTGGACCAGCCAGCGGACGATGGTGGAGGAGTAGCTCAGGTCAAAACCAGGGAGGGGAGGCCCAGACAGGAGGGCCAGGAGCACATAGGAGGTCATCTCCACCGACAGTGAGTCTATCCCAGAAGCCTCAGCGTGCTCCCAGTGTCGTCCATCTCCTAAAACAGCAGGCACAGGTAAAGATACATCCATCTACTAGTCCCTCTCTGTACACATTATCCCTTACACTCATACCTGAACACACAAACACACTGGTGTAAACTATTAACTACCGAACTTTTCATACTCTTTGTTTGTTCCCATTTTAGACATTATTTTGATTCAACTGTTTTTATGCTGTTCTGCTTTCTACAGTCTATCTTGGAATCAGCAGTTGCACATTAGATCTCACTGCGACAACCTCTGTGGTTATGCAGGAACAGTGTTACATCCACATGCAAGCCAATGGCTGTTTTTTGCAGTACACTGTCCCCCCAAGCCATAATGAAGGGACACCAATTGGAGGATAGGCGCTACTCTAATGACGTTATCTCAACAACTCACAAGTGCCTAACAAATCACAGTTTGCTTGAGAGTGGTTAGACAGGGAAAATCTGGCCGGCCCACCCGCTCCTACCACTGGGGAAAAACACTTAGCCTGCACTCCTGATCAGCACCATGTCAACTGAGCCACCTGATCTTGAATGGGACATGCAAACTACACTCCCCAAAAATTAGCTACAGGATTATAAGTATAGTGTGTCCCTGATAATGTAACTGAACAACGATCTTCATAACTACAAAGAAATGAAAATTTGCAAATAACAATTAACATGACTGAAAACAAATTTTCCTTTGCTCTCTGAAGCTATCAACCTTAATTATTCAATTTTCAAACAAAGGTGGTGAATTTTTAGATAATACCCATGTTTATGTTCTAGGTTTGTGCATCTTTGAAAAAAGAACTGCAAAACAATAATTACAATTAGAAAGCAATGAGATATTAAAAGCAAGTGTTGGTGACTACTGAAAACATTGAAATACTGTTAGCTGTAATTCTAATAAGTAGAGCTACTTGTGGTCTTGGCCACTCTGTCCAGCTGGCCAATGAGACACATCTTCATATCATGGTCTCCGGCCAGGGTGAAGGTGTAGGAGAGCAGGGCAGTGGCGTAGGTGCTGTTGAGCTGATCTGAGGCCAGTTTCAGACATGACAGGCTCCTCTGCACCATGGGGTCCTGATACACACAGGATAGGAACCACACAATAAAAAATAACATGACTAAATATATGGGCAAATACTGTATATGATGCCACATATACTGCTATACCATTGTATATAAAGATAGAGATATGGAAGTATATAGATATAGAGCACATGTTTGACAACATATGGATCATTGCTAATTTCATTAAATAAATGAATCTATATATACATATATCAGGACTAAAATCCATGATACATATTTAATACATTTTTCTGCCCACATTTTTAAATCTGTTATATTTTACACTTACAGCAAGTGTAAAGGATACGCTATGTAGTGTATACGACCTGATTGACACCACTCCTGTGCCACTGTTCATTTTGGCAGGTCTAAGAGTAAAATCTTGTGCATACTAATATTTAAAATGAAAGTTCTGTTTTCAAAATCTGATCATGTGATTTATGTACAGCCTCATTATCTTTGGTCCAGGTGAGAGCCATAGACACTGGAGACCCTCAGTAAACTGTGGTTGCCATGTCGATGGTTTCTGGTGTGTACTCACAGTGACATTCCTGTCCAGCTCAAGGAGAGCCGCTGTGACATAGGCGGTCAACATCACCTCATCACTGACTCCACCCTGTAAACGGTTTCCAACACATCATTAACTACAATACAAAGAATATTTCAGAATGAACAGATTCTACATGTATAGCTGAATGACACAAGTGAGATCTCTAAAAATTATGTCTATTTCTTGTCTGTATGATTACTTTGTCTTTATACATTATGTTGATCAAATCCTTGTCTGCAATCTTGTACAGTTAATAAATAACAATAAACCTTACAAAATCACAACCAGGGAGCATATCTGATGCACCAAGCACATAATATCAAGCCTAATTTATGCCTTATGAGGGTTCAGTGAACACAGGATTTCAGGAAGAGGTCAGATGTGCACAGGAGACACATGCAGAGAGGCTAAACATGATGAGGCTGCTGATAGAGATTTGTAAAGGAACTAAAGACTTGTCTTTGTGTGTGTGTGTGTGTGTGTGTGTGTGTGTGTGTGTGTGTGTGTGTGTGTGTGTGTGTGTGTGTGTGTGTGTGTGTGTGTGTGTATGTCTATGTCTGCTCATCTGTTCCCTCTTACCTTCATCCCATTGTGGAAAAGTTTTCCCACAGACCTGATACAGCCATCCTCCTGCTGCTGACGGCTGAGCCATGTCTTGGCGCTGGAGATGTGTTTTGGGTCAATAAAGATGTATGGCCTCGCGCCTCCAAAAGACTTCATTACAAATGCGGTGAGCCTGGACACAGACACAGGAGGTCACAGGACTAAATCCCCTGGCTGAGGCAGCAGGTTTGAGTGGAGCTTATTTTGCTGCCTGAGGGACTGGGAAATGGTTGAAAAATCCACTGCCAGTTTTTCAATCGCCCTCCCTTTTTGGACCACCATGTTAGGAATTGCCAGTTGCACCTCTGCTCTCTCACTGGAGCACTGAAGGTAATGAATGCAATCATCCAATACACTCACATGCCTGCAGCAGCTATTTTTAATCTCTTAGTGGACCACTGCAAGGGAAATACCAATTAGAGGATAGACAGATATTCATTAATATTCATGACCTAAGCCGCTCATAGGCAAATACAGGTGTGATGTGGTGCAACAATGGTGGTGTCACAGTGAAGAGTTCAGTGAAGTCTCCCTGCATCTCTTAGCACAGGTGAGGCTGCAGGTGAGGAGCAGTGAAGATTTTCCATCCTCTGCGTGGGGGGAGTGAGACAGCAGACACTCAGACTGACCAGGTGTTCCCTGAGGGGTCCTTCTGTCCAAAGGCACTGTAGGAGCCGTCTCTGTGCTTGTAGTTCAGCTCCCGCTGATAACCTGCAGGAGAGATTGAGCATAGAGAAGCTCCGTCCTCCCTTTGACATACAATATAGAGGCAGGAGGGCATCTGCCAACACTGCCGATGTAGTTGTGGCACAGCTGCATTTCCTCAAAGGGAACCAGCCAGTTTCAGTTCTTACATTGAATGTACGTGAGTTAGAAATACAAATTCTGGGAACTTGTGTGTGTGAACATTTCCTGTAAAACCTTAAAAAAAATCTGTAACCAAGATGCAATGCTGGTGATCCCTCACCCATACAATGGCCACTGAGATGCAGGCGCTCTGGCCTCACCCCCTACTCACCACTCTCCAGGAAGGTGATGGCTTTGGCCCTGATCTCTGGTGTCAGTTGTCCGGTGCTCTCCAGGTACCTGAGGATGAAGATGTTGGGGGCAAAGCGCAGCATGTTCTGCTCTCCACAGCCATACGGCATGGCCAACAAGCCATCCAGGTTCCTCATAGCGCGCCCCATCAGGTCTCCTGTGAGAGGGGCCACACCCAACACACACACAAATGCATACACACACTGCACTACCAATACAGAAACTGTCACAGCAACATCAGCACTCCCACACACATACACGCTCCACCACAGCAACATGAACACACACATTGCAGTTGCAACATCAAAACATATAAGTAAAGGCATGCACTGATACAGCAACATCAACACCCACAGACTTCCACAACAATGCACACACACTATTAAACAGCAATATTGCTGTACAAACACCCCATCTTCATCGGGCCTTTACACTTTGAAAAAAACATTAATTCATTCATTAATTTCCCACCCCTGAACTGCTGCAGAGCTGACTGTGTATATCCTGTGATAAGCCTTGGTTTAAAAACTAGCAGGAGGAGAGAGATTTCTCACCCAGCACTGAGAGAAAGGCCTTGGCAGAACCCTCCACAAGGATGTTTGGCAGCTCAAGAGAAATGACCTTCTCCACAGTGCCCTCTGGAGGACACAGAGATATCAGTCAGGCAGGCTGAACAACACCCAGTTCCACTGTAGTTAATGCATTGTAGGACGATCTGCTGTGAAACAATCCCTCACAGCAGTAAACTAATGGGCTTCATTACAGGGTGATTCCATTAATGAGAACAACCATTTGGCCAGTACAGAATTCAAGGCAGTGACTTTAATCAGAAGCTATTTTTTCAGTGTAATTTGAATTTCAATGTTCTAAGTTTCATAATATACTTAGAAATCACACTTATAATCAATACAATTTGACAAACTGTAAAACATTTTCAAAATGTCCCTCATGTGTTATATTGTGTTACTGGGTGAGGGAGAGGAAAGAGGTGTGACCTTTAGGGCACAGCAGGGCATTGTGGCTGATGGTCTGCTCTGTGCCCTCAGGCTGAAACAGAGAGATCAGTTATAATGAACTTTATCAAACAGTAACACGGACCAATATGAAACCCCAGATATAATGAATATATTCTTCATATGTGTCAAAATTTACTGGATGTTCTCACATAAATGGCATGCACTTCAGAACACATTCCACAACATACTCTATTTGAGTTTCAAAATGCTTTGTAAATATGTATAACATTGGCATTTTCATAATGTTAGTGATTTACCTGTATTGTCTAATGCATGCAGTATACATGTACTGAACTGTGTTTATAGTGTACTGGAGTGTGAAGTACCCTTGAAAAACTGTACTGTATCCCAACAGCTCCTGCAGACATAAGTATATAATACTAATTGTCCTTCTGAATACAGCATCTATTTAACATTATGTGACAGAGGGCTGTCAGTACAGCTGAGTATGCACTCTGACTGCCATACCAACGAGCCTGGCTCTTTGGCGTTGCGGTCAAAGCTGCAGGTTGGTACCCCGTACACCCGGGTTCGAGGCCGGGTGGGGTGACTGCTCTCGCCCTTCGCTACCCATTACATTATTAATATTGTTAAGTAGACCCCCTGTCTCACATTTTGTACCTGACCATTCATGCAGCTGGAAGTTTACTGCAACAGCTGTGGGTGAGTACCTTGCTTAACCAATTGCACTGCTGCCTCCATTACGTAAGCAGAGAAAAGGCCGTGTAGTGCAAGAGAGTGGCCTCTCACCTCCACCAGCAGCTTTCGGACCACAGTGTCGATTTGTCCCCTCTCAGGCACGGTGACCACCTCATTGCCACACAGGTCCTCGGTGCTCAGGGCCTCTGCGCTCGTTTTAATGCTCACCTCACCTTGGAGAGCACAGACACAGCCTCACTAACACACACACACGGCACCTCTCACTCACATCA
Source organism: Megalops atlanticus (assembly GCA_019176425.1). Classification (NCBI taxonomy): domain Eukaryota; kingdom Metazoa; phylum Chordata; class Actinopteri; order Elopiformes; family Megalopidae; genus Megalops; species Megalops atlanticus. Next base: position 21,631,747 of record CM032877.1, on the reverse strand, counting down.
CTTCTGTTGGAAGCTGAAGATTTCTGTGTTTAGAGGCAATATAAAAGCTGGCTGAGATGTTACAGAGGATGAATGTTCCCCTAATGTGCCATGTTGGGGGGTCATACAGTACAGGGGGCCTCAGTGACTCACCCAGAGAGGTTGGGGTGAGGACCCAGCTGAAGGTGTCACTCTCCTCTCCACAGAGACACCGCCTGTACTGGCAGCCATCACACGGCTGAGCTGTGAACTGTGCCGATTCCGCCAGGCTGACCTGCACCTGAGAACACAGATACACACACACTTTACTACATAAGCCAACACCAGACCTGAGAGACCAACTGACAACTTGTGCAGTTGTTTTTATGAGGTGTTCAAATGAAGGCATTAGCATGCACATGCTCAAAAAAAGACAGGTGTAGTAAAGCTCAAGGGAAACAGGAAGAATATGTGAGAGGTGAACTTCAGGAAGCCAGGCCTCTTCTTCCAGAAACCATCTGAAATTCATCGTTCCCTTGCTTTATTGAAATGTCATTAAACAGAATCATGCAGTTTCTTTCAAAGTCAAAATAAAATTGGGATTTTACAAAGTTGATGTGATCCTGGGAATTGCATCCTGCCCGATGATAGTCACCTGAGATTCAGTCCTTACTAGGACACAGAGATGAACTTTTCACCCCTGGACAACTCAATGTTTCAGACATGTTTCACTGAGTACCATAAGTTGACCATTGAAGGGAATGGTGGCAGTGAAATGAGCAGTGCCTCACCATGATGCATTTCGAGAGGTAGTTGAAGACCGTGGCCTTCAGTGTGAACACCTCCCCACGGATGATGGAGTACGGCAGTGTCAGGCTCAGGAAGAAAGGCTGGAAGGCCGTGAGGCCCGTGTTGGCGGCCAGGCCGAATCCAGTTGACGAGGTGCAGAACGCGTTTGCCACCCATTTCGTGATGGTGTCTGGGACAGTCTGCTCCACCCTCACTGAGCCCGAATCTCTGCATGGAAGGAGAAGAAGGGAGCCCAGTGTATCAGGAAATACAGACTACAGAATAACTAAAGAGTATTCTAAACCTGTCAAGAAAGAAACTACAAGTACCATGAGCTAATGTGCTAACTTTGTACAGATCAGCAACTATGAAAGCCTTAGGCATGTTTAGATCTACTTTACTACTTTAGTTCCGAATAGATTCACTGAGTTTAACCGCCAGTATAAAATAGGTCTTAAACTATAGGTCCCAATGCATTTGCCAGTGCTATGTGTGTGTATGTGTGTGAAAATCCCTTTTTAAGCTTTTTCTGCTGTTGTTTATGGAGCAGTATTGCTTTATGGAACAGTATCTGCAGAAAAAATAACTTGTTATTCAGTGAGAAGAGTGAGACTCAGGTGAAAATAGTTTAGAGTGGATCAGGTTAAGCTCTGTGCAAATGTCTGTCCTGGGGCCTGTCTGATTAAATTTAGGAGAGATACAGTGTTTGCGATACTCACCCCACTGGTACCAGCTCCCAGATCCATGTCTCGGGGAAGAAGGTACGAATGGTTTCCTTTGGCAGCTCCCTCTGGATATGTGGAATTCCAGCTTCTGCTATGAATCCTTTCAGTCCATCCACACATCCGTTAATCAAATAATCCATCAAGACTTCTTGATTTTTATTGATAAATGGATGTCAATGACAGATCAATGAATCTGCATTTAGAACCGCCATTGAATTAATGACAAAACATTTGTGGGCAGTCTCAGAAAAGGGAAAAAAAAACAGAACCGTCAGATTTGGGGCTTTTGTAAAGAATAAACCTGAGACCTGACTCTGGGACTGAGGCCACACAGACATGCAGCCAGGAAAACCACAGTAGCCTGCAAGCTATAAAATTAGCAACTGAATATCACTAGCTGATAATAGTTTAAACAGTGTCTTTAAATGCCTCAGGATCAGAGGGTGAACATCAGCTAGTTTCACTTTATTCTACAAAGGTGTGCACTGATGACTGCTTGGAGCTCAGTGTACATTTTCAATGCTGTTATAGTAAGCACAACTACATGCCACTAATGTTGATGACTTTCTTTCTTTACAGTATTAGTGGTTAACTCAACCATTTTAAAACCAAAACCTACAAGGCAAAGCTAAAATAAGTTACTATGATGGTGTTTCTAAACAGGTGTTTGGGGGACATTAAAAGAATCCATTTATTATTAAAATCAATGGTATGGGACAAAAGGATCTGAATAAAAACATGACATTAAAAGGATGGTGAGATTACTCAATGTGATTTTATCTGTAACCATCTTTGCATTTGTGTTAGAATTTGTATTTGCTTTAAGTTAAAAACGGACATACTACCTTTTAGACCACGGCATTTTCTGATGTCTAAATTAGTCAGGGTCTTAATGCCAACTGCCTGAAATACAAGGATGACAAAAGCAAAATTTATGACTACACTGGATGATGATAAGTGCTGTTTTTATGGAGATCAGGTTGTACAGTAGTCAATAAAGCTACATGAATCATTGACCTCTTTAAAATAGGCAATACATAGTCTGAGAAGGTCAGGTCATGTATCAGGAGTCACCTTTGACTCAACCACTGACAGCAAGAAAGGTCATCACTGATGATTAAACTCTCCCTGTCACTCTGTAAACCTCATATGACACAAACATCAGCCTAATTCAAAGGATTTAATTCCAGTCACTCAAGTGGGGATAATTTCCCAATCAAAGGATTTAAAGAGAACCAAGCAAACATGTTTTGCCTGTCTTTACATCTCTCTGTTTAGCAGCCCTCTCCTGGGTTTACAGAGCTGTATTCCTTACACTCAGAGCTGCATGATTATTACAGTCTTTCTGTGTGCTGCTATGGACTATTTTTGTTTTATTTTTTGTGACAAGTTATAAGCTATACAGCAGTGTTTGCGTCATGTTTCCCTTCTTTTAATGGCACAAAATGCTGTAAAACTGAACATTAGGGATGCAAATAACTTGTTTGGTGTGCAAAGCGATCTTGAGACTCATACTCACATAAACCAAAGAAAATGGTCATTGAAACTTGGCCCATACCATAAAGACAGTGTGGACATCATCTTTCAATTCCTCATAGTCAAAACTCCGTTTCTTCCTTACTGCTGCTGGACCTTCTTCCTCAGGTCCCAGCCTGACATGGCAGTCAAAGTAGTTCCATTCATGCACTTGATACGGGTAGCCCTGTAGCCTCTGGACAGGCAGTTTGTCATACACCTGAAGGGTGGAGAGTGCCAGAAGATGGAGAGTAATATTTATATACTAATTATAATGTTTGTATAGTAAAATTAATATGTGTATGTGTATAGTTCGTTTTGTGAAGTTTGTGTATCCACAGTAACACACATCCCTCTTGGGCGCATTTGCTTGTCTGCTATTCACTAAATCATTTCTGTTGTGATGTAAGAGAGATTTCCTTAACTGTAAAGTAAAGTGAGAGAGTGGGGCACACTCCTGCCCATATGACTACAATGTGGCTTCTGTCGCTGTTATACAAGCTGGGTCAACACTCCATGATGAGGTAAAAAGGCACAAACAGCAGTTCTCTTTGGGAAGTATCCCAGGCTGTGGTAGCGATTGGGTGGGACCGCTCGGGGTCTAGTCTCACCGCCTTTGCGCTGAGCTCCTTCTCTGGCTTCTTCAGGAGGACGCTCTGGTCGATGGCCCTCAGGGAGCACAGAGACCCCGGCTGGGCCTGCAGCTCCAGAGACGTCTTCTCCCCGGGGAGCTGCTGGGGGGAGGAGAACTGGAGAGACACCTGAAACAAAAATAACAAGCAGTTATTAAGCCCCATATGAATAAAACAAGAACAAAGCAGCACTGTTTAACAGATGTGACTGCTATATTGCCATTTTCAGACCTTAATGATAAAAGGTCATTACCACCGTTACCTTGATGAATAGCTGGTCAGTGGGTGAGTGTCTAAAAAAGGAGTACTATCATATCTACAACTCCTGACTTAAGAGAGCAAACCAGGAACTGTCTAGGTTCTGCGGCTACATTCCTGGGACATTGCCATCAAGTGGCAAAATATGGTACTGCTAGTATTTGGAGGGAGCTGGTCAGTGAGTGACTGAATGAATGGTAGACTCTTCCAATTCTTGTGCTGTTTCTTCACATCACAAAAAAGTAAAATGTGTGTGACAGTAGTTTCATGTTGTGTGAAACAAGTTAAAAGGAAATACAGCCGGCAGCTGACAGCCAGGCAACATTACAAATGTCACCCACCCACACTGTCCACATTTCACAATACCCTGCCCCTGTCTCACCCCACTGTCCCACCAAAAATCAATGCATCAGCAAACAGAGAATGGTAAACACAGCAGGGCGGGGCTCAATGTTCTATTATGAAATAATAGGTGGTAGCAACACTGACTTTTGAACTAATCTCAGTGCCATGATGCAACATTCCCAATCTCCCTGCAGAGGAAGAGCTGGTTACCTTGTTCCTGAAGCACAACTGGATGGGGAAGTCGGAGCTGTCTGCCACAATCTCACCCATAGGCAGCACCGTGTACACCACCACCTGGGCATAAGGGACCAGCTCTGCCATCCGCTGCAGCGTTAAGGATACTTCCCCTCTCTTAACTGGAACAAACACCACCAGCACAAATAGTTAGTGTATGGAGTTACACCGCTAGCCAACTACCACATCTAACTTCCTTTCACAATGTTTGTGCATAATGGAAAATTGCTGTTTTGTGCACCTTAGAAACACATTGTAGCCAAAGAGCATATTTGTTTTCCAGAGTATATCACCTTTTCTGTCGCTCATTGTCACTGCAGAACGGCCATGCTGCACCATGCTCCCTTTGGACAGGACCTGGGTAACAGAGGAGGGGTCACCTGGAGTCAGGAAAACTGCTCCCCATTTATAGAGGTCTAAGAATTCCAGGGCGGCAGGACAGACAACTTTATTTCTATATGTGACAGTGTGACATGTGCATGGAGGCCATTTTATTTAAAGCAGATACAAAAATGAAGGAATAACTTCACTACATGACTGCCTAGTCTTGCTCCAAACTACTTTGCATGTCAGTGCAAATAAGCACTGCAGCAGCAATGGCAGTAAGCTTACCACAAACCAGCCTCTACACATTTAGTCTTGGCTCTGCCCTTCAGAAAGTATCCACCCTGAGGTTCAGTGTGAGGCACTGTAGCGAAGGGTGAGAGCAGTCACCCCACCCAGCCTCAAACCCGGGTCTACTGGGTACCAAACATGCAACTTTGACCGCAACGCCAAAGAGCCAGGCTTGTTGGTATGGCAGTCAGAGTGCATATTGAACTGTAGTGACGGCACTCCGTCACAGGCACACACAGGTACCCAGCAAGCTGAGCCACTTTCCCTGACAGGTACCCCCATCTGAAAGCTGTAGGGTTTCACAACAGCTCTACTGGGCCGGAGATGAGAACTCACCAGGTAGAAAAAGTCCAGGTTTTTGTGCCCACTAAGCTCTTCCTCATGAATGACATAATGCACCAGGACCTGACCATCCTCATCACATGGGAGCTTCTCTTTTGCCTGCTTGATCTTCAGAAAGCTCTTACTCTTTGAATAAAATGCTCTAGGGGAATGGAACGCAGACCTTGACCTAAGCAAATTGTGTCCATAATCCAATGCTCTTGGTGGCCAGTCTTCATCATAACGTGCCTGTACTCAAGAGGAGCACAAATAGAGGAAAACACTCATTCACAAAAGACCAGTCTACAACAATGCACCAGGACACCGTTAGTTTTCATCAACAAAATAAACCAAGAAACCAAAGGACTGACATGAAGATGGATATATTCCACCCCTGAAGGAATTTTCTCCAGTGAGAAGTGGGCCACACCCTCGTTGTCAGTTGTCAATGTCCAATTTTTGTTGTGATGTCCGTAACTCACAAAGAGGTACACAGGTTTGTTGGGGACAGGGGAGGAGTCTGCATTTTTCACAATGATCTGAAAGAAATGTCACACACATATAGACAGATAGAAGCCATTCAGAGTCAAGTGACACTATATCTGTGTGACTTTCCTCCCATTCAATAGGGAAGTACAATCAATGTGGGATGATGTCACCTCATCAAGGGAGGGAGGATGCTTGGATCAACATTTGTGCAATGCTAAACAACAGTAGATTACAGTTCACTGCATTAAAATGAGTATGAATATAAAATCAATCCCACCATGTTGGCCCTGGTGAAGAAATTAAATGAACTGCTAGAAGATTACACATACTATTAACAATTAAAAAGTATCTAAGAGTATAAAAACAGTTAATGGAATACAATATAACATTTTGCATTAAAGCACACAATTTAAAACGTCTGAACAACCAAAACCCAGTTTTACAGTGCACTGTTATACATAATAAATTATGATGAGACCCTAAGAATGTAATGCTAAACTTGGATGATACAAAGTAAAATATGTTTGCATGTACGATACTGCAACCACTGGGAAAAGCTGTATATTCAATTAATTCAAACTAAACAGGAGTTACATTTATACATACACTGGAACTCAACAGGAAACTTCCTGATTCCTGTTGAGTTCAAACCTGAGGCACGCATTGTAGTATTTGCTGTTTTTGGCACTTTTCTTCAATTCATTATTGGGATCCAGAATCTAGTCTTCTCACAAAACACTCAGGATACACTGTTAAATGCTGTATTCTGTGGATATTTCCCCTGCATCAGACAATTGCAACCATCTGAATTTTATCTTCCATGAGAGTGAGTAATGGTTTCCGAGTCCATCCTTGCTTGCTGGCAGTGCAACATACTTACTTTTAACTCTGCTTTTAACTAGTTACTATGTGGAGAAGCCTCCAGCTTTATTGTAATTGCACACATGGTGTCATGAAGCTAACATCATGCTCACATTCGAACTCTGAAAGAGATCTGTGTAAAATTTATGTAGATTGTGTGAGAGTATCAAAAAATACCAGAAACTGTCTGATGGTGCCTGATATATATCAGACAGCCAGAGATCATCTCTTGCAGAAAGTTAAAAAGTTAAATTTGGCACATATATTGGTGTACACATTAATGGGACATACTGCAGTTTGAAGACTTTCTTTACCTTTCCCCTGTATTCTCCTCCTGGCCTGAAAGATGTAGGGGCATCGAGAAACTCAACAGAAATTGTCTTTGTTGTAAGTTTTATATCACCACTGCTCTTCAAAACGACACCTAAAAATGAAACAGCCAACGAGATCACTGGCCTCAGCTCATCATTTCACATCTATGTCCTTTTTTGATAGTTTTTAAGATATTTCATCTTTCAATTATTGTTTGTTTATCAACAGTTATAGTGAGATATCCTTAAATCTCATAAAGATCATTAAGAGCTTTGTCACCTATACATGTTTGTTTGTTCAGTGAAGAAAGGCTTTGAAGTCTTTATAGAAAATGGTGTGTTTGGCTATTTACCAACAATTAGTCATGGGTTGTAGAGCGGGCTCCAGGAAAGCACATATTCATAATTGAATTCAAGTGAATAAACCAGGATGAAATGCTATAAACACTCACCTGTTCCATCTTCTTCTGTCTCAGCCTCTATGGTATAGCGGTCAGGATGACGTGAATACCAATGAAACTGTGTCACATTGATAGTTGTCATAGCACATCCCGTCTTGTCAGTCTAGATCAAAAAATCATAAACTGGCAGTCATACTTCAGTCAAAGAAAGCTAAAGATGCAGCAAGCAATTCAGTGCGCGTCTGGATAGGGGGCAGTCCTGGACCTGTCCAAATACTGCACTTGTGCATGGTAAACAGACGTGAGCATAGAATTTTTTAAATTAAAGACTGGTTTGCAAAAATTGCTGCAATTAGCTCAAACACACACTTATCTTGGAGCAACATGTATCCATAAGATAACTAAACATGACAGTCGATACAAACTCATTTAAGGCGACTCCCCTCACTTAGGTTCCTCATTTAGGTTCATGAGGCTGAAAGGGTTCATTCAGCTTCATGGCAGAGTATCATGCAATCTTAAACTATTGCTGTACAACATTAAGCTTGCAATATGCAAACTTAGACTATTATTGTACAACATTGAGCTCAATCTATCTCTGCAGCATTAATCTTAAACCGCACAATCTTCAACTATGGCTCTACAGCATTAGACTCTGCAATGACTTACATCAGTGCAAGAAATGACCTAAAGTAGCAATGCTGTTACTGCAGTATACATTTGGTCAATTCATGGGGCACCCTTATCACCTTGTGACCCAGTCCCTTATATGTGGTAAAACCATGAATGGGATTAATTTACTGTTTGGATTTTAAAATGTGGCATATGTTACTTTTTTGTTAAGGTAGTGATGCAGGCATCATGCTTTCTTCCAAAGAATGGCCATCATCATAAAACATCACACGCACTTGCAATGACCTTCTCACCCTTGTGGTACTGTGCTCCACGCAAACGGCAGCAAAATCCTGATACGGCCAGAGGACGTGAAAAAAAGGCGTCCGGCACACCTTTGACCTCACTGACCCCAGGACAGGCTTCCCGTAGGTGTACCTGGACAGAAATATAAAACCAATGACTTGAGAAGTATGAGACTATTTACATACCTGGACAACCATGCGGGGTGGTTCTGAGAGAACACAGAGGCAAGCATATGGTTGGACCTATTGTAACAAGCATTGACTAATGAGCATTGTGAATGCCATCAACCTGGTCTGTACTATACCTAATCACATTCTTGGGGAAGGATTTCCAAGTACATAATAAGGCTCACATTCTGACATCAGTAAACATCTCTGGCTGCTGATATAAAGGAAAAATGGTTTATTCAGAAGGCATGTTTCCACCTATCATTGGGCATACCATACAGAGAAAAAGTCTTGTTAACCATTACTGTTTTTTTTCCTGGATCCAGAGTATTTTCTGTTTGAAATATCAGTACCCATTTAGACCCCCTTATTGATGAGCCTTTGAACACTTAACATCACTTACTTCCCACAAATCTTTGCTGTCACTTCTATATCCAAAGCAGTTATGATATCAGGGAGCTGAACTTTCACCTCAAACTTTGGTAGGACTAAAAGAAAGAGGATACAACAATAAGCCTCAGCGGTTTCCATGAGCAAAATATATCTGTTCGGGTAAACATTTTAAACAGGTACGGAACATGGAAAAAAATGCTGTTCTTTGTGTAACAATCATAACCCCAACCATCAAGCCTCTATGACTGGAGTTATAAAAATGTGCAAGAATAAAGGGCTGGTTGATATCAAAACACCAGATGACATTTTAAGCTTCTGCAAATCATTGAGTACATCTGCTCCAGCAAAACTCAGTGGAGGTCACACAAAACTGTGTCCTGACCGTATTCTATGATCTCAAAGGTGTGAGTGGTTCTATGGCCCTTCTCAGGCCAGGTGGTGATGGTGTAGACACCCTGCTTGGCCTCAGTGGTTGTGGGGTGGGACAGGTCCAGAATGCCACTGGTGGTGGACTGGTTCAACCACTGGGCAATACGGTTCCTTTCAGGGTCCTGTAATAGGATGAGAGAGATGCAGAGATACAATAATTTTGTAAGCACATAAAAAACATAGACTGTTTACATATCGTTTACTGTTGTACCAGACTTCTAGGTGTTGAAAGCATGCATGTCAAAAGGATGTACAAAGGTTTAGACTGAAAATTATTGAAGATACTTTACCTGCAACTCCAAAGTCCAATACTGTGAAGAAAAGGAAATAAATGTTATACTGTTTTAACCTCAGATTCATGCGTCGCAAAGACCTTGATGTATTTGTTCAGAGGTTCTGACCAAACAAGATTGTCTGACTGAACTCTGACCACCAGCACAATTGCTGAGAAAGACATTTTATAACAGTGAGACAAATGAAATTTTTTTATTATTATTTTACACATACTCTGAGTTTTCCTAAATATCTGTCATGACTTTACTGTTGCCATACTATCATTATTGGGCTCCATGCTATTGCCCTGCCTCTATTTGTTCACACACAACCTTACCATTTGATTGTAAGACGCTAAGCTGGAATCCAGAGAGACGACACGGAACCGGACTGCCGAAAAAGACAAACAGAGTAAAGTCTACTGTGGAGGAAGTTTTCACTCCATTTGTACAAATAATATGTACAATATGTGTCAAAACATGTAAGAAAAAGACAGAATACATAACAATGTGATTGTTCCTTGTGTTTCTTTTTTTTTTTAACTAATTACACTCAAACAGCACTCAAATTTGTCATCATGATGTTCAATGCACTGTGCGTCAGGATACCACCATCTGCTGAATTACTTGCAAAGTGATAGTTGATTTTATTATCAATCTGTTTTTGATAGTGGTCTACTCTAAAGAACTGTCTTAACAAAAGAGTTTCTCTGACAGTAGTCAAGTAAACAAGAGCTAACAGAGAGATCAACGGTTGAAAATTACCTGTCTGTCCTGGGTTGTAGATGGGCTTGTCTGTTTGTATAATGGTGAGATAGACAGGTGGTTTGATCAAGATTTTGGTTTTCTTGCTCAGAGACTTCTCCCCCCACTGGAGGGCAGCATGAATGGTTGCCGCGGTATCAGTGACAACAGGGGGAACCTGGAAAGGAAATGTAATGGGGGGCATGTTTTGACATATTATAGATTCGGATAGCTAGATGTTTAACTGATGCAGGTGAGGACAAGTACTTTCTTAAAGGATGTATAGCACTGTCCTTACTGGCAATAAAACCAGAAGCCATTACCTTATAAATCCAGTTCCTGTATGCTACACTGCCAGACAGAATTAAACCTGGCAAAATGCACCTCAATCATATCTCTGTCACACTACACCAGCTGCCTTCAGCTACGCCTGTGTATCTCTTGTGTGTCAAAGGCTGAAGGCAAATCGAGTGGATCTGAACGACTGAAAATTAATAGTCTGAGACAGTGGGAAGATTATTTAGATAATTGATTGATAATATAAACGGAACATGCACAATCTAATTTCTTGTATATCAATCCCCTTCCTAATTTACAGTGAAACAGTCCTGAAATTGAAGGCATGCAAAACAAGACCAAGAAGCAAACCTGGAACTGCACGCAACGATGGAACTTTTCTGTGACCGATTCCTTCAAAAGAGTGATGTTGTCAGCACCTTTCATTTCCAGAGTAACTATAAAGGTGAGGCGTTCCTTCATAAAATGGATTTGCGCACACAATGTCTCAGTGCTGCCCCCTACTGTTTGGGAGGTCAATGTCACCAGATAAATACTAGAATGAAAAGAGAGAGACAGCAAGGAGGATAAGGTGCAGGGAAGTATACACATATCCCCACACACGTGAAATTTTCCTGGATGAGCCAAAAAATTATTCTCAGATATCAAAACCCTGCCAAGACAATAAAAAGCCTGAACGCACTACACAATTTTACCAGTTATGAACAGCAGTTTCCATTCTAGCTAAAGCAGCCTTGTTTTAGACAGGTGAAATGAATTAAAAAACACTATTAGTGAAGAGGTTGTGTAGCTAAATATGTACTGCATCCAACAATGTAAAATGTGTGTTTGGTTGATAGTGTGTCGTTGACTGTAAACTATGTTTGTATTTGCCCTGAGCTGTTAACTGCCAAGCCAGACTTCCATGTTAATGTTTTGAGTTTGTAATTTGAGTACTTACACATCACAAAACCTAGTTAATTTAAATAAGAAAGGCTTTCAACTATTTTGGCATTGCAAGTACAAAAAAAAAAAAAAAAAGCAAAAAAAAAAAAACAAATGAACATGTGTCTCTTGAAAACACAACTAGCTAACATTATTATCATTATCATTGTTATATTCCTTGTATTCCCAATTGTAATTGTTATGAGTAGTGGTTGCAGTATTGACATCAATGTAAGCACCAATGAAACTGCACCATAAACCATACTGTGGCTACAACACGATCGTGTTCCTCTACATGGCAAAAGATCAGTTATCAAAGCAAATTGAGTTATCCAGGCCCTGGCTAATGGATCCACTTACGGTTCATTGCTTCGTCTGGACATGGCACTCTGCAGAAGCAGGCAGGTGGTTAACAGCAGACCCAGCATGCTGAGGAGCCAGGATCAGAAACAAATGGAAAAATATACCAATGGACGTCCACCTGTCTTCTCTCTCACACTCTCTCTGATTCCAGAGAGAGATGGAAAATGGCTCTGAGAGAGTTTGATTTATACTCAGACAAAAAGGCCCACCTCACTTCCGCATAACACCCGCCCCTTCCTGCATTCCTCCCTGCATCCACCTTCAAATTCAGATGACCGTTATTCTGAACACTCACACAGACTTGGTGAGGTATTAATTGAGGAAAAAAAAGTCAAATTGGAGATAGAGAGGGCGAGGGGTGGTGTTTCCAGTCACTCATAATGAGCTACAGCAAAGATATTCCCAAAAATAAACACTTAGATTTTTTAATGAGATGTTCTGGAGAGAGAAAACCTGAGAAGTATTTTACCAAATGCAGCCCCAGCTAGCCAAGGTATTGACCAACTATGTACCTTGAACTGTAAACACAGATTAAATTAAACTGCAGTGTTCTGGAGTGTGTTGAATTATAATCATGAAGTCCCATGCAATATGCATTTTCATAACAATTACTAGTGTTCTACTACATCAAGTTTGTTTCACTCTTTATAGCTTCAAATAGTGTTAACACTACTTGGCTAATGCTCGCATTATCTTGTGCCATGCCACTATAGCTTGTAGCTTTTTACATTGTTTGGTAACCTCTGTTTGTTTGTTGTGTATGCTGTGTATTTATTCATTGAACATCATGCCACTCATTTTAAATGAATTAAAAATGCCTTTCAATTGTTTTGCCAGTGAAGAAAAGAATTTTGGAGACAAACCTTGCCAATATCGTTATTATCATTATCATTGTTATATTCCTTATGATCATCAGAAGTAGCTGCAGTATTGTCACTATGAGCATGAATAAGAGTACATTATGATCCATTTTGCTGTTAATTTTAATCATGATCCTACACTTGACCACATAAAGGAGCTGACTGAGCCCTGGCTAATGGATCCACTTACGGTTCATTGCTTCGTCTGGACATGGCACTCTGCAGAAGCAGGCAGGTGGTTAACAGCAGACCCAGCATGCTGAGGAGCCAGGATCAGAAACAGATCTAGCAGAAAGTAGTCTAGCAATGGACACCCACCTCTCATCTCGCATGCACTCTCTGTCAGAGAAGATGGACAAAGGGCTCTGAAAGAGTATGACTTATACCCAGACAAATAAGCCCAGCTCATTCCCATCATGACCCACTTTTACATTCACCCCCTTCACTGCCAAATGTGGATGCACGTTATCCCAAACACTCACACAGATCATGACTGGGTGTGGTATTAACTGTGTGAAAGTGTATGTATTGGAAGTTATTCCAGTAAATAAACACTCATGTTTTCAAAGCAATGCTCTGGAGAGAGCAGAGATGAGATGCACTTTAACCTTGCAGTGCCAGCTGGTCACAGTGGTGTCACCCTCTAAATGGTGAATATATATTATACAGTGCCTGCAGTGTTCCAGAGTGAGTTCAATAACAGTCATTAATTTACCCCTTTTGCGCATGTTATTGCTGTCTTGTGTGAGGAAACCATGTTTGCATTTTGCTTCTTTGTAAAAAAAAAAAAAACTTCGTGTGCTTTAAAATGTCTGTGCTGCCAAGTAAATACTTACTTTGTGATATGAGAAACTGATTGATTTCACTCCCCCCTCCAAAATAAACACTTTACACAACTTTTATAAATTGTGCCCCATTTTCCTGTCACTTATGTCCAGGTGAACTTTGTTTACCTTTTATGTTCCTGCCCAGCTAATAGCACCTCAAGAGACTGATCCATAATATATTTAACTGTTAACTTATACCTATGCTGTAGCCACTGAACTGTAGTTGACTGTGCCTGATGGAAACGAAGCATTACAGTACTGGCAGCTGCCACCTCTGTTTATCCATTAATCAAAGCACTGCAAGTACCGGAAAGTAAAAACTTCAGGAATAACTACGCAATGAAATCATTAAATAAAAATGTGAGAGTGAATTTCAACAACAAAAAAAACTGACAGTAAAACTATGGCATGAGGAAGTGGGAGAAACAGTGCATGTGCCATTCGCTTGCATTGTGAAATTTAACACCAGCACTCTCCTACCCATAATGCACCCCTCAGGGCAACAACTGTAATAAAAGTGAGCTTCCCCTCATCACTAAGAAATGTGCCAGCTATTGGGAGACAATGCAGATGACTGTGCCAATGACATTTGAAAACTTGTAAACCACAGACATCCATTGCTCTCAATTTTGGTGAAAGAAATAACCTAGGAGGGTGTATTTGGGTTGGAGCTGATTCAGCAGCGTGTTCTAAAGGTTATCGCTGGGGGATGGCAGTTGTTGACAGTTGGATTTTGCTTACTCTCACTTCTAGGTTATTCACTTAGATAAACAGAGAATAAAACTGAGCAGGAGGGACCCACTCAGTCCACTAATTCAGTTATCCATTAATTTCCATTAGCCCATTCATTTACAGTTATACAGCAGAGACCTGCCTGCCAGATGATCCCACATTCAGAAGGGTTAGCCAGCTATTATTAATGTTCTGAAGTTATTTCATTTGAAGCTGTGGTTAGAAAGTTAGCCTAGTCACTTGCCACGGTAGTCTCACTTGGAGTAAGATAATTACCTAATTATCTTCACAATAAAGTAACACTCTCTTCAACCCAGATGTTGACGTTTACAATATTACATTACATTATTGGTATTTAACATTATTGGCATTTAACAGATGCTCTTATCCAGAGCACCTTACATAAGTTACACATAAGTTTTTTTTTTTTTACAATATTATCCATTTATACAGCTAGATATTTACTGAGGCAATTGTGGGTTAAGTACCTTGCCCAAAGGCACAGCAGCAGTGCTCCAGTGGGGAATTGAACCGGCAACCTTTTGGTTACAAATCCTGCTACTCAACCACTACGCTACACCCTGCATTTACTTTTGTGCTACCTAAGGTTATTTTGGCAAAAGATCACACAGAAACTAGCATATCTTGGCCTCTACAGATCCAAACTATGTCCGGCATTTGACTGGCGTGCAATTAGAGACATGGGATTTGTAGGCATCTGTAATGTTAACTTGGCTGGACGAAGGCCACCTAGCTAGCAGTTAGCTAGGATGAATGACAGACACAAAAAAGTTGTTACATATTACAGAAATGTAGTCAATATCAACTATGCCTAGGTTAGAACATACGTGACCTACAGCTAATACAACTTAACTATTTTCACACCTCATCATTTATCTCTGGGTGTCCTTCATGAATGAGCCACCGCTTTGGGATATCCATAGACCCTCAAGTACCACAAAAAACAATGACATTTAATTGGTCAGTGGCATGAACGCTGCCAATAGTGTGTTACTAGCTAGCATTAGCAAACTTACTGTAGCTGGCTTTCAGGTCTTGAACTAACACACCCTAACCCTGCGTTTTATCAACTGTTTCTGTTTCTCTACGGACAGTCACTATAAGAAATGGGTATGAGATAAACAACTTGATTTTTACCCTACACAGCTGTACAATGAGATTGTGAGGTTATGAAATGGAAGCTCTGCTCACAGCATATTCAGTATACGTAGCTAGGAATTAGCTCTAACCAGCTAACCTGTAATTCAGAGGTCTTCCCTTTCGTGAGATGTTTAACTATGCAGATTACGGAAATGCTGGCACTTAAGTATAACATGCAGTTTGGACATTTCAGTGTTTTCCCCTTATTTTCTATGCATTTGTAAAGTCCTGAAAGGGCTTTGGCCATTGATTTTGCTGTGAGCAGGAGTACCATGACCAATCATTCAATTTTTAGGAGCTCAGCCTGGTGACATCATCACCCTTTGGAAGATGAAAGAACTGGATATGTACCAATAATCACTGCATTGACAAAAAGGTTTTCATTCCTCAAAATTTTATTAAATTTTTTTCCAGCAGATTCATTAAATTTTTGTTCATGGACAGAGGAAGGAGAGCAATGTAGCTGTGCATGTCATCCCCACTCGCAGCTAGTTTACCTTGTCACCTGCAATCAGAATACAGCAGGGCCACGTCACTGCAGAGGAAATTCACCTCTCACATTCAGTTAATACAGTAGAGCAGGAGTTTTCATGTCCAGTGGAAATAAAAATAAAAATTGCACTGTAGTTGTTGACTTATTTTCACTGGTTCCATTTACTTTGGATATGTGTGAAATTTTGATTTACTGGACAAAGCCCCTTTATTAAACCAGGAAAAACAAGTGTTACCGTACATTCACACCGGGAGCGGCGAGAGCGTCAAAATTCGCTCTGGCTGCCCTGCCAGCAATGCCGTCGAAGAAGTGGACGCTCTGACGTAGATGAAATGGGCGGCTACAAGTTCGTTCGAAATGCTTGGTCTTGCAAATGTTGTTTAAAGGGGCCTCAAAGCAAACAAACGCGTCGACCAGTATCTTTGCGCCGACTGACCACAAGTAGGGTAGGCTATAAGTTAACTTCGTGAAATCTTTTAAATGTGAAGGTAAGAAATTGATCGATGAAGGAAAGAAATGAACAATTATAATTACATGTTTGGTAGCAAAATAAACTAACCAAATAAACTGATTAAAAGCTATTTGTGCGGTGTGATTTTTGTGTTGTTGCTAAGTGCTAAGTCAAATTTCAACATGCAGTTTATATGACACGTTTACTAGCCTTGGTCTTTAATTAACATTAACGTTAATTTGTGTGTAGCCGACATTAATGATCAACCTCTCCTCCATTGTGCTTGTGAACTAATGTTTGTTGGGAACAAAAGTTTACACGGTTGTGTTCTCTTTAGAATTCTCGAGAGCGGAGCACTTCTAAATTCCAATTGGTTGCCGCCGAACCGCGTCATAGCTCATTACCATAAAGTTGCCCAGACGCTCGCGCCGCCAACGGTCATGCCGCTGCTCGCCGCAGAGAGACGCTGGCTCGCATAGAAAATGAATGACTTCCGGTCGCTTTGACGCTTTCGCTGCTCCCGGTGTGAACATAGGGTTATGGACAGGCAGAATTTTTGCCAGTTATGCACTGCCAGTTAACAGCTGCATGCACATACTGTGATACTGAACATCTGACACCTGTTTCCTCTGCAGCAGTTGAAGCTGGCGTTAGTGTTGCTCATATTGCGCAGTTGGTAAGTCATTGATGGAAGGCTGGACACTGGCCATTCAGTACTTACCCTGGGCACAGGGGGAGCTGTACTCACTCACTGCCTCATCAGCTAAAAACCAAGGAAAATGTCTCATCAGTAAGTAGTAAGAGAACAGAACAATGTGATCAAACACAGCAGAAAGGCACAATCGACTGGGTTTGTCACTGAAAATTCCTGTTTGAAAAATTCAGCATTGCCAAGATTCACATTTGAGGAGTATCCAATTGACATGAACTTGATCAAAGCAGTTTGTAACTACAATATTTGTAGCTTGTGTGCATGCGTATTTTATGAAGTTCATGTTTTTCCATCATATGAACAACTGCCGTGTTAGGAATCAGAGGACACTGCGGAGCATGCACTCTCTTAAATTATACTCAGTCCTGAATGTAGGAAATGTTAAAGCAGGAGAGCTGTAGGGAGTGCAGGTGCCGGTGTCTTACTTTTCTTGTAGTAGTCATAAACCTTCACCACAGCAGGCTTCAGATTCCTCACTGGTACATCCTCCACTATGGTCAGATTATACTGCTTCGGCTCCATCCTCTTCAACTGGGAAAAAGGCAAACACTATTAATCATTACATCTCAAGGCACACAGTCAGTGGTGTTCAGTCATCCACTGTGAATTCAGCAACCATGAATACCCCCTTATTTTACTGAGATGGATCAAAAGGATATCACACATTTTATTCAGATTACTGAGATACATGGGAAGACAGATGGCACAAATCTTGTGCTGTATCATTATTTGCTACTGTTGGTAAGTGAGGTTGTTTCGGAGCACACTGTCTGGAAACTGGGTTCAGAGTTCAACAGTACTCACAGCACCGAATGAATGAATTGAATTCCCTTACCAGATCACACTGCCTTGAGTTTGCGGACTTACCTCATCCAGATATATGATCACATGGCCTTCTTCCTCTTCAACACGTTTGACAGTGGGATCAGCTTTCAGCTGCAGGAATGGACAACAGAAACATGGTTCAGTTACGTGTATGAGCGCATGCTCTTCAGACACATCCAACACTCTGGTTCTTTTTCCCCGGTTCTTTCGTCATCTTTCATCATGATATTTCATTTCTTCTCCTTCCCTTAATGCTTCAACACAACAACTGTCTTACCTCACCCCACCTCTCAGGAAGGAGCTGCTGTATTTTTGGAATTCTTTGATTATGGGGAAAGACATGGGTCTTCAAAAATGTGTTAAACTTGAAATATCAAAGCCCAACTGGTTCCATTTTCAGTTCATATACACACACACACACACACACACACACACACACACACTATACATTTTACATTCAAAGCATAACATTGTGTATTTCAAAGAGGAAACAGTGAATGTTTTGTAAGATATGTCAAATATTTTATTTGTCGATACTTCTGCATGTGCGCGCACACACACACACACACACACACACACACACACACACACACACTGCTTCTCCATGCCAGATGAGACATTACAACAGGCAAGAATGTTTCTCTGAGAGAGACTCACAGGGGTGAGAGAGCTCTTTTCCAGGACAAATCCAGACAGGAGGCGGAAGCTTATGATCACCATGTTGGTCTCCTCCCGCGTGCCGTTGTACCTGTTCCAAAAAGACAATTCTGCTGAATTCTCTCAGACAGTCTAAGTTCCTTACAGGACACAGACACTGACTCTGATCATCATATACATACATTATGCCAAGTTTGACTGGCTGCATACAACACTTCTACTCCTGTGTATTTATCTACATACGTAACACCAAGACCACTTATAAAGGCATTAAGTCAGGTCCTACACAATCACATAATACATACATATCACAAAGTGAACCATAGAAGGAAACTGACACACCTGACATCCAAAGACAAATGGAACCAAAGCCCACCTGACATCCACAGTCACCACCAGGGACGGCCTCTGTGTGTTGCTGCAGGTCCCTGCTGCCATGGCCGTGATGGTGAAAGAGGAGGAGTCTGGAGGAGGGGGGATGTTGTAGCGCAGAGCGATCTGAAAGGCAGAGACATGTTTGAGGGACACTGAACCGACTAAGATGTCCTGTCTGTCACAACAGTCATGGGACACCTGAGAGAGGAAGCAGCAGCTGTGAACTACTGACAGGATTAGTGACAGGTCTGTTCTCATCTGAGGGAAATCTGGTGTGTTTGACACAGCACTGAGGATCAGGATGTATGAGGTAACTGCAGTGCAGGGTAGAGCCACCACACAGCCCAGCACTGACCTGCACAAACACACAGGCCTCGCCCTCCGCCTTGATCCTGTAGACTCCAGGCACCTCCTGCAGCTGCTCTTCCTGGTACAGCAGCCTGCTGTGCTGATCCACACTGAACTGCTTCTTGTAGCTGCCTGTAGAGGTCACTGTCACTGTGCTGGCTCCTCCCGGACTGAAGGTGGCAGCACTGTACAGTGTCAGAGCCTGCAAAGCCACCACTGTGTCCTGAAGTGGAGAAAAACAGAAGGAGAGAATGGAGACTAACAGTGTATGAAGAGCACAAGACAGCTGCAACCAACTAATGAAATCAAATGAACTGGAAAAAAATTGCACTGTTTTATTTGCTGTGTCATTTCTGTTGACTTAAGCAAGTCAACAGAAATGACACAGCAAATAAAATGAGTTTCAAATAAAGAAAGGGAGATGGACAAAAAGGAAGGTCTGGGGACCTGTGTGGACGAGAAGCCACCGTAGGGGTTCTGCTGCTGGGCCAGCCAGTGGACAATGGTGGAGGAGTAGCTCAGTTCGAAACCAGGCAGGGGAGGCCCAGAAAGGAGGGCCAGAAGCACGTAGGAGGTCATCTCCACCGACAGTGAGTCTATCCCACAAGTCTCAGCTCGTTCCCAGTGTCGGCCATCTCCTAAAGCACCAGGGACAGGTATGCATCATCACAACTACAAAGCAATGAAATATTAAAAGCAAATGTTGGTGACTACTGAAAACATTGAAATGTTATTAGCTGTAATTCTCATATGTAGGACTACCTGTGGTCTTAGCCACTCTGTCC